>JASDDO010000014.1:608689522-609889522 GCA_030015575.1 Agapanthus africanus | reverse complement strand
TCTTGCGCGAAAAAAAAATTCCCAAACCCTCGTTCCCGCCAATCGATCGTCGTTGTCGTCATCGCCAGCGCCGCCGATTCATCGTGGCCACCGCCTGCTTTCGTCGTAGCTACCACTTGCTTTCGTCGTCGCCGACGCCGGCTCATCGGAGTTCTCGTCGTCGCCTCTGCACAGGTAAGGAATTCTTCAATTTATCAAATTTTTTATTGGGGGTGCGGCTGGGGCTGCGGGCTGGGGCTCGGGCTGGGCTCGGGCTAGGTCTAGGGTTGGGGCTGGGGCTCGGGCTGCGGCTAGGGCTGTGGTTGGGGTTGGGGCTCGGGCTCGGGCTGCGGCTAGGGCTTGTAGGGTGTTTTTCGTCACCCCAGCGAGATGTGAATACGCGAGCGCTTGTCAGGCGTACTACAGATTCCCCCTGCCTAGGGTAGGCCGGGGTTTAATGATTGTGGGGATTCGAATCTCCGGCAGCCGCGGACTAAGCTGCCGTTAATTACCCCTCGCCTTTGGGGCGAGGGAACCTCCGATTAACGGGTTAAATTGGTCATGCGAACTCAATGTGCAGTGTGCGTGTGTTTTGTTTTGAAAGGGGGTTTTGGATATATCGGGAGCCACGCAGAGTTTTTACGGGGGTCCCGCTACCCGGATAGCGGGCTGGGGGTCAAGGGGGCTAGCAGCCCCCTTGCGGGGTTCGGGGCAACGCCCCGGCCCGAAAATTTTTTGGAGGGGGAGAGTGTGGCGGAGTATGTGTATGTGTACATTTGTATACATATGTATATATATACATGTATATGTAACTAAAGGGGAAAAGGCATCCAAAGGATGCGTGGGGCAGCACCTTGGGCGCCGTAAGCTTAGGTGCTGTGCGCTCAGGCGCAAGCGCGCCACGTGTCGGCACGTGGGCGCTTTGCGCAATGCGCTCTGCGCGCAGGTGCGCAAGCGCGCGCGCGCCACGTGTCGGCACATGGGCGCTTTGCGAAATGCGCTCTGCGCGCAGGTGCGCAAGCGCGCGCGCGCCACGTGTCGGCACGCGGGCGCCTTGCGCAAGCACGCAGGTGCGCAAGCGCGCGCGCCACGTGTCGGCACGCGGGCGCCTTGCGCACTTGCGCAAGCGCGCGCGCCACGTGTCGGCACGCGGGCGCCTTGCGCACTTGCGCCGCGCGCAGGAGAGGCACAAGAGGCTTTTAGCCTGAAAAAAGGGATTTCTCAAAAGTGAAATCAGAGAGGAGTTGGACTCCTGAATGTGTTTTTCTTCTTTTTGGTGTTTTAGTGAAAGATGTTCTTCTTCTTCCTCTTGTTGTTTGGCCGGATCTTGAAGATCAAGGGATGTGAGATATCAAAATCTCTCCTTTTTGAGATCTGATGGCAGATCTAGGTTCCCCTTAATGGGTTTTGTGGTGGAAAACTATTTAGTTTTGAAAAAGGAAGAGTAAAACTCTTGATTTAATTCAAGAGAAAGAAGAAGGTTTTGGAACCTTGAAGAAGAAGGAGGCACAAAAGATCTCAGATCTAAAAATTTTTGGAGAAAATGAAAGGTATATTTTTTTATTCATCATCTTGCCTTATATAGGCTTACATAATTACATATAGCCCCTTGGGCTTTACAAAAATGGCATTTTAGCTATCCCATGGCTCATGTGCCATTTCATTTTTGCACATAAGCCATGGGCTTACAAAATATTGGCTTTATGCCGATTTTGTTTACATTCATGAATAAACAATTACATAAAAATTATTTATTACATGATTTTGTTGTTGGCATGGGGAGGCTGGCTGCGGGCTCGACTTGGGCATGGGCCCGCTTGACCTGGGCTTGGGCCCACCTAGCTTGGGGGTTGATCTTGACTTTGACTCGGTCAACTGGGGTGTAAATTTTTACCCCAACAAATTGCCCCCATCAATAAATGCACACCACATATGTGGGTCGTGTGTATGAAATTGATGGATCTTCTTTCACGTGGAAGCGACTTGATTTGGTTCCCATTTTTTGGGATGCACTGCCCTTTTTTTTTTTTTACGACATGGACGGTCGGTGCTTGACGCGTCTCCGAGACGGAGTGTCCGTGGTAGACGTTTCCCTGGCCCGGAGCGATCTGGTTCCTTCTTTGTAGGAAGCCTGCACTGCCATTTTTGCGACGTGGACGGTCGACGCTTGCCGCGTCTCCGAGACGGAGTGTCCGTGGTAGACGTTTCCCTGGCCCAGAATGATTTGGTTCCCGATTTGTGGGGAGCCTGCACTGCCCGTTTTGTGACATGGACGGTCGACGCTTGACGCATCTCCGAGACGGAGTGTCCGTGGTAGACGTTTTCCTGGCCCGGAGCAATCTGGTTCCTGCTTTGTAGGAAGCCTTCACTGCCCTTTTTGTGACATGGACGGTCGATGCTCTGATCCTGAGCGATTTGGGTTCCCAATTTGCGGGAGCCTGCACTGCCCTTTTTGCGACATAGACGGTCGACGCTCTGTTACGAAGCGATTTGGGTTCCCAATTTGCGGGAGCCTGCACTGCCCTTTTTGCGACATAGACGGTCGACGCTCTGATCCGAAGCGATTTGGTAGACGTGTCCCCGGCACGGAGTGTCGCTGGTCGACGTTTCCCCGACACGGAGTGTCTGCTTGACGTTTCCCCGAGGCGGAGTATCGGCTGGTTGACGCTTCCCCGGCACGGAGTGTCGCTGATGGACTTTTCCCTAGCGCGGAGTGTCGGGTTGACTTTTCCCCGGCACGGAGTGTCGCTGATGGACTTTTCCCCGGCGTGGAGTGTCGCGGATTGACTTTTCCCCGGCACGGAGTGTCACTGATGGACTTTTCCCCGGCGCGGAGTGTCGCTGATCGACTTTTCCCCGGCGCGGAGTGTCGGGTTGACCTTTCCCCGGCACGGAGTGTCGCTGATGGACTTTTCCCCTGCGCGGAGTGTCGCTGGTTGACTTTTCCCCGGCACGGAGTGTCGCTGATGGACTTTTCCCCGGCGCGGAGTGTCGGGTTGACTTTTCCCCGGCACGGAGTGTCGCTGATCGACTTTTCCCCGGCGCGGAGTGTCGGGTTGACTTTTCCCCCGCACGGAGTGTCGCTGATGGACTTTTCCCCGGCGCGGAGTGTCGCTGGTTGACTTTTCCCCGGCACGGAGTGTCGCTGATGGACTTTTCCCCGGCGCGGAGTGTCGGGTTGACTTTTCCCTGGCACGGAGTGTCGCTGATCGACTTTTCCCCGGCGCGGAGTGTCGCTGGTTGACTTTTACCCGGCATGGAGTGTCGCTGATGGACTTTTCCCCGGCGCGGAGTGTCGGGTTGACTTTTCCCCGGCACGGAGTGTCGCTGATCGACTTTTCCCCGGCGCGGAGTGTCGCTGGTTGACTTTTCCCCGGCACGGAGTGTCGCTGATCGACTTTTCCCCGGCGCGGAGTGTCGCTGGTTGACTTTTCCCCGGCACGGAGTGTCGCTGATCGACTTTTCCCCGGCGCGGAGTGTCGCTGGTTGACTTTTCCCCGGCACGGAGTGTCGCTGATGGACTTTTTTCCCGGCGCGGAGTGTCGGGTTGACCTGATTCCGAGGCGGAGCACAATTCCGGCAGGGAAGGTAGATATCCCGAGACGAAGCATGATTTCGACACGGGGTAAATTCTGGGACAGAGCATGATTCCGCCGTAGAGGTTGTTGGTTTGATTTGATTGGGTTGTCATCAGCATCGCTACACTGGAATATGGTACCAGGAGCGAATCATCATCTGTCTTTGAGAGGATTTGAGGATTTTTGTTTTGGTTGGCATCTGCATTGCTACACTGGAATAATGCCAGGAGCAACTCATCATTTGCCCCGAGAGGATTTGGGGATTTTTTTTGTCGGCATCTGCATTGCTGCACTGGAATGATGCCAGGAGCAACTCATCATTTGCCCCGAGAGGATTTTGGAATTGGTTTTGGTTGGCATCTGCATTGCTGCACTGGAATAATACCAGGAGCAACTCATCATTTGCCCCGAGAGGATTTAGGAATGGGTATTTTGTTTGGCATCTGCATTGCTGCACTGGAATGATGCCAGGAGCAACTCATCATTTGCCCCGGGAGGATTTGGGAATTGGTGGCTTAGGAGACAGGTTCATATCCCTGTCACCTAAGGCTTTTCAATTTTATGGGCCGTGAGGGTTCCACGAAGCATTTTCTCCCTACGGGTCGTGAGGATCCCGCAGGTGTATTTTCTCCTTAGGAGTCGTGGGGACTCCTAAGTGTGTTGCTCCTTTGTGAGTCGTAGCGATCTCACGCGGGAATTTTCTCCTCACAAAGTCGAGAGGACTTTGCGAGTGCATTTCTTTTTTTTACGAGTTTGCGTCCTTTCGGGTTTTCACAAACTCGCCGGCAGTCCTGCTGTTTTTACTCACGGAGCCCTTTCGGGTTTTCATCCGTGCCCGTTTTGCTTGTGGACATACCGTTCTCCTTTTTTTTCTTTTTCTTTTTCCTTCCTTTTTTTTTGGAGAGATGGGGATTGTTTTACGCCCGTGGATTGTATACGGTTTTGCAGGATGTATGATCCAGACCGTAGGGCCAGAAACATTTCAGGACTTTGTTGGCGTCTGCATCGCTACACCGGAATATGGTACCAGGAGCGACTCATCATTCACCGTTGGGGTATGGGATTTGGAATTTGGTTGGCGTCTGCATCGCTGCACTGGAATATGGTACCAGGAGCGACTCATCATTCGCCGTTGGGGATTGGGGAGCGAATTTGGTTGGCGTCTGCATCGCTGTACTGGGAATATGGTACCAGGAGCGACTCATCATTCGCCGTTGGGGATTGGGGAGCGAATTTGGTTGGCGTCTGCATCGCTGCACTGGAATATGGTACCAGGAGCGACTCATCATTCGCCGTTTGGGGACTGGGGAGCGATGGCTTAGGAGACAGGTTTAGATCCCTATTGCCTAAGGCTTTTCAATTTTATGGGCCGTGAGGGTCCCATAAAGGTATTTTCTCCCTGCGAGTCGTAAGGATCCCGCAGGTGTATGTTCTCCTTAGAAGTCGTGAGGACTTCTAAGTGTGCTTTTCCTTTGTGAGTCGTAAGGATCCCACAAAGGCTTGTTCTCCTCATGTATCGTGAGGACACATGAGTGGATTTCCCTCGTTCCCGGTTTAAGAACATAGAGGTCGACTGTTTCCAGTTTAACGACTTAGAGGTCGTCTGTTTCCAGTTTAAAGACTTAGGGGTCTACTGTTTCCAGTTTAACGACTTAGAGGTCATCTGTTTCCAGTTTAACGACTTGGAGGTCAGCTGTCTCCAGTTTAACGACGTGGAGGTCATCTGTTTCCAGTTTAACGACGTGGAGGTCATCTGTTTCCAGTTTAAAGACTTAGAGGTCATATGTTTCCAGTTTAAAGACTTAGTGGTCATCTGTTTCCAGTTTAAAGACGTAGAGGTCATCTGTTTTCAGTTTAACGACTTAGAGGTCATCTGTTTCCAGTTTAAAGACGTAGAGGTCATCTGTTTCCAGTTTAACGACTTAGAGGTCATCTGTTTCCAGTTTAACGACTTGGAGGTCATCTGTTTCCAGTTTAACGACTTAGAGGTCATCTGTTTCCAGTTTAAAGACTTAGGGGTCTATTGATGTCGAACTTGGAATTTTGGAGTAGGGGCCGGCATCAGCGTTGCTAACACTGAAGCAAAAGTGCCAGGAGCAATTCATCATTTGCCTACTCTTGTTGGCGGAGCGATGGCTTAGGAGACGGGTTTAGGTCCCTATCGTCTAAGGCTTTTCAATTTTATGGGCCGTGAGGGTCCCATAAAAGCATTTTCTCCCTGCGAGTCGTGAGGATCCCGTAGGTGTATTTTCTCCTTAGGAGTCGTGAGGACTCCTAAGTGTGTTTTTCCTTTGTGAGTCGTAAGGATCCCACAAAGGTTTGTTCTCCTCATGTATCGTGGGGACACATGAGTGGGTCTTCTCAATGGAGCATAACTCCAAAGGCGGAGACCAGCCGCGTAACTGGTGATTACGGTGGGGTATGGGTATGATGAGAATTATTTGAGCCCGTGGATTGTATACGGTGGTCAATTTGGGGACTAACCGTACGGCCGGAAGAATTTTGGAAATTTGAATTTTTGTTGGCGTCTGCATCGCTGCACTGGAATATGGTACCAGGAGCGACTCATCATTCGCCGTTTTTTTTTTATTTTTATACCGCGATTGCTCTATCATTTCAGCTTTTCTTATCGCGAAGGTCGCGATTGCCCTATCATTTCGGCTATTTATTCGCGGTTGCCCCATCATTTCGGCTTTTCTTTATTTTTCTTTTATTTTCACATTTTTTTGTTTATTTACATACATATATATTTTTACATTCCCAGTTTAACGACTTAGAGGTCGACTGTTTCCAGTTTAACGACGTGGTGGTCATCTGTGCTTATCCCAGCTCCTTGAACTTTGATCTTGGCGGAGCTGTGTTGATGACCTAGCTCTGTGGCTTGCCGATACATCCGAGAATTGTGAGGTTTTCCCAAGCTTATATTGGTCCTCTACCCAATCTTTGAAAATATAGCAGTCTTCGATGGTATGACCCACCACTCTATGATATGGGCTGTATAGGGGATTGCCGGTCATGTTCATTTCCTGTGGCCTCTTTGGAAGAGGCAGTTGCAGACCATTGTTCAAGGCGTCCATGAATATTTTGCGGACCTCCTCCCTCCTGAAGGAGTATACCTTCTTCTTTCTTTTCATTGGAGTAGGTGCATTTACTGATGCTGGTCCTCGAGGCACATGTCTGGGAGGATTAGGTTCCTGAAAGGTTTCAGTCTCCATTTGCATGAAATCGGCGACCGTAGCTTGACTGTTTGCTAACACGCCTTTAGAAAGTTCTATCTCTCCCATCTTGTATTGCCTTTCGACCCAATCTTTGAAGACGAAGCAGTCCTCAATGGCATGACCTATCACCCTGTGATAGGGGCAATATTTTGGGTCGTCGGTCATATTCTCTTCTTGCGGTCTCTTAGATTCTGGCAGTTGTAGACCGTTTCTTAGGGCGTCCCTGAATATCTTGTGGACCTTTTCCCTCTTGAAAGAATAGACCTTTTCCAGCTTCTCTTTCAGAGGCGACTCCCCACCGACGTATGTATCGAAGGGACTGGAGGCTGATTGCGGCCGTTTTTCGCGAAGGCGCTCCGCTTTTAGGTTGGAAGGGATATCAGTTGGCTGCCCCCGGGTATCAATCCCTGGCTCATGAGCCAAAATTTGATTCTGCTGTAATTGCAATCGGGCGACTTGGGTTGCGAGATCTGCCACGACGTTTGCCAGCTCATCGACTTTGGAATAGACCTTGGCCATCTTCTCGTCCCTGTCCTGAAATTGCCTTTGAAGCCATTGGAATAATGCTTGTTCTGTAGTTCCGGCTATGACAACCGGGTAATCTTTATTGCCTGAGCTCAATTCCGCAGGAACCACGGGCTCCTCTGGCTTATCGGTCTGAGCGGGCTCTCCATCATTTAGATCGAGCCGATGCTGGGTAGCGTCAACCATATCATCACTATGGCCGTGAAGCGTAGGCGGGTTCGTTTCTTCTTGTCCGGCCATGTAGACAGTGTGGACCACGTACCCAGCCATCTCTTTATCTTTGGCGGCTGATTTCGCGGAGCGGTCCGGGCTTTGGAAATTCATAAATTTTAACATGGCCAGAGCCCTAGCCCTTTTGTTGGCTCTATATCTGAGCCGCTTCTGCCTCAGCTTCTCTGCCTTAAGCGCTTGGCAGGCTTCTGCTCTTCGGGAAGCCGCCATAGGCTGAGTGATGGGGATGCTTGAGAAGATACCCGATCGAGCAGTTGTCAAGGGCACCGCCGGAGCTTGCTCGAGAGGCCTTGTTGCTTTGTCGGTGTTGATAGCCTTGCCCCCAGCTGGGGCCATGGAGAGTCGTTCGGGAACGGACTTGCGCTTGGGCTGAGGTGCCCTCGCGACCACCACATTCGGTCTTCTGCCTTTCGAGACCGGTTTGTCTGCCACTGGGGCTTGAGGAGCTGGGACGGAGCCAAGAGGCATGAACATAATAGAGCCGAAAGGTAGTAGCGGCTCCTCCCATTGTCGCCCGAGACTGGCCGGAAGGACCGTCCTAGAGTCTATCCTCATCGTGTAGGAGACGGGAGCTGAGTTCATCATCGAAGACATCGTCGGAAGGTGATTGCTTGAGAATCTGCACGAAAAAGCATTATTTTAGTATAAATACAGGTATGTATATTGATTGAGTTCGCATGAACGCTTAACCTGAAATATGGGAGGAGAAAATGGTCCCACCGGGCTTGCCAGAACCTGTAGGGTGTTTTTCGTCACCCCAGCGAGATGGGAATACGCGAGCGCTTGTCAGGCGTACTATAGATTCCCCCTGCCTAGGGTAGGCCGGGGTTTAATGATTGTGGGGATTCGAATCTCCGGCAGCCGCGGACTAAGCTGCCGTTAATTACCCCTCGCCTTTGGGGCGAGGGAACCTCCGATTAACGGGTTAAATTGGTCATGCGAACTCAATGTGCAGTGTGCGTGTGTTTTATTTTGAAAGGGGGTTTTGGATATATCGGGAGCCACGCAGAGTTTTTACGGGGGTCCCGCTACCCGGATAGCGGGCTGGGGGTCAAGGGGGCTAGCAGCCCCCTTACGGGGTTCGGGGCAACGCCCCGGCCCGAAAATTTTTTGGAGGGGGAGAGTGTGGCGGAGTATGTGTATGTGTACATTTGTATACATATGTATATATATACATGTATATGTAACTAAAGGGGAAAAGGCATCCAAAGGATGCGTGGGGCAGCACCTTGGGCGCCGTGCGCTTAGGTGCTGTGCGCTCAGGCGCAAGCGCGCCACGTGTCGGCACGTGGGCGCTTTGCGCAATGCGCTCTGCGCACAGGTGCGCAAGCGCGCGCGCGCCACGTGTCGGCACGTGGGCGCTTTGCGCAATGCGCTCTGCGCGCAGGTGCGCAAGCGCGCGCGCGCCACGTGTCGGCACGCGGGCGCCTTGCGCACTTGCGCAAGCGCGCAGGTGCGCAAGCGCGCGCGCCACGTGTCGGCACGCGGGCGCCTTGAGCTCTTGCGCAAGCGCGCGCGCCACATGTCGGCACGCGGGCGCCTTGCGCACTTGCGCCGCGCGCAGGAGAGGCACAAGAGGCTTTTAGCCTGAAAAAAGGGATTTCTCAAAAGTGAAATCAGAGAGGAGTTGGACTCCTGAATGTGTTTTTCTTCTTTTTGGGGGGTTTAGTGAAAGATGTTCTTCTTCTTCCTCCTGTTGTTTGGCCGGATCTTGAAGATCAAGGGATGTGAGATATCAAAATCTCTCCTTTTTGAGATCTGATGGCAGATCTGGGTTCCCCTTAATGGGTTTTGTGGTGGAAAACTATTTAGTTTTGAAAAAGGAAGAGTAAAACTCTTGATTTAATTCAAGAGAAAGAAGAAGGTTTTGGAACCTTGAAGAAGAAGGAGGCACAAAAGATCTCAGATCTAAAAATTTTTGGAGAGAATGAAAGGTATATTTTTTTATTCATCATCTTGCCTTATATAGGCTTACATAATTACATATAGCCCCTTGGGCTTTACAAAAATGGCATTTTAGCCATCCCATGGCTCATGTGCCATTTCATTTTTGCACATAAGCCATGGGCTTACAAAATATTGGCTTTATGCCGATTTTTTTTACATTCATGAATAAACAATTACATAAAAATTATTTATTACATGATTTTGTTGTTGGCATGGGGAGGCTGGCTGCGGGCTCGACTTAGGCATGGGCCCGCTTGACCTGGGCTTGGGCCCACCTAGCTTGGGGGTTGACCTTGACTTTGACTCGGTCAACCGGGGTGTAAATTTTTACCCCAACAGGGCTGTGGTTGGGATTGGGGCTCGGTCTCGGGCTGCGGCTAGGGCTGTGGTTGGGGTTGGGGTACTGGGGCTCGGGTTGGGGTTAGGGTTAGGGTTAGGGTTGGGGCAGGGGGTTGCGGCAGGGGGTGAGAATTTTTCTAGGTTTCTTTTAAAGCTTGTGAAGGAAATTTTGAGCCCCGAAAAAATGAACATTTCTAATGATTTTGATAAGAGACAAGGGAGCAATAAAGTTTTGTTTTCTATTTGTCTAGATTCAAATGTCTACCTATATATATATATATATATATATATATACAATCTCAATATTCGTGGCATGTTGGTTATAAATTTCTCTCTCTGTTGAGATATATAGCCTACTTCAGCACATAGCTAGGTATGCGATAAAATTATTTTTGATAAAACAATGCATGATATAATATGGAAATATATTTGTTTCTTAGCTTCAATCATACAAACGTGTTCCAAATTAACGTAATTCAAATAGCAATTCCTTGGAATTTTTTAGTACAGAGAATCTTGATCGAGTCTCAGGATCATATTGATTCAACAAAACGCATCCACTTGCAATGGTACTTAATTCACCATTTACTAGTTATGTTACCTGCATTGAATTAGCATGTCATGGTTATCATATTTGACTTGTATTGTTGCACTTTGTGCAGTTAAGGCTGAATCAGAACAGACTTACCATCAGAGAATCTTACAAATCCTTGACCAGCTTGAAGCTGAGGTAATCAAACAAACCACTTTTCTGTTTAGCCCAAAACTAAGGCTGCTTTTTGCAGGCATTAGAAATAAATGCAAGTTAAGTTCTGCCGAGTAATTTGCCAACAATTTTTGCACATCTCTATGTTTGATAAACAAATGGCATCAGAGCGGCCAAGAATTGAAGCATGTCTGTAATACCCAGCCCCTTTCTGTACGCCCATGTTTGTATTTCTTTTTCACCGATAATAGGTATTTATTATTATTGATTATTTTAAAATTTCCCAACCTGTTTTAGTTTATCCCCTCCCCTTTTCTCAAACCCAAAATCCCCACACCATAACACTCAGCCGTTTTCCCGTTATTGAATTTAAACACAAAATAAATGTTATGTATATTTCTCCGTCTAAAGTCAGCCCTGGACCCAAATCATAGTTCTAGTTATTTATCCTGAACCCAAACCCAAATCCAAATCCCTTTATTCTCCTATTTGATTTTTCCTCTAAATTCAACTACCCATTTCTCCTAATAATATTACCATTATTTAGCCGGGCCTTCCATTTTATTTCCTCTGTTTTTTTCCTGCGACCCAACTATTATTCCCGAGCCCAGAAGCCCCGGCCCGTCTCTTTTTTCCTCCTTATTTTCTTTCTTGGCCCGACCCATATTCCTTTATCATTTTTCCAATTATTTTCTTCGGCCCATCTCTCAGCCCACAGCCCGCTCCCAGCTCCAACCCGCGCCCGCTTCCCCCACTCACCCGACCCGACTCCCCACCCTGTTTATCTTCTTCAATCTCCAACGGCTCTTTCCCTAACTCCCGCTCGCGAGCGCGCTTCTCGCCTCCGCCGTCGCCCCCGCTCTCGCGACGTTACACCCACGACTCGCGCCCGCTCTATCATGGCTCATTTCTCTCTTCGCCCTCTCTTCCATCACACCCTCTTCCTCTTTCTCCCTCTCTCCTTTCTTCCACCTCTGTTCTCTCTTCCTCGAGCCACACCCATGCCTCCTACGTCGCCGTCACCTCACACCGCCGACCACCGTCACTACCCTCCATCCTCCACCTTCGCTCACTCCTCCTCCCTTCTTCCTCCACTGCCCCGAGCGCCTTCGCCTGCACCCACTCCCCTGCACCCACTCACCCGTACACCGAGCCCCCTGCGCCGACGACCGGTGATCTTCTCGTCGTCGTTGTCGTCGTCGTCATCGTCATCTCTTTCTCTATACTCTCTTACGCTATCTCCCTTTATTCTCCCCCTCACACTCTCTACATCTCACTCTCTCCTACTCACAGTCTCTCTCTCACTGCATCCCAGGTCTCTCTCTCTCAGTCTCTTTCTCACTCTGTTTCTCTCTCTCTCACTCATCTCTCTCGCTGCCGACACATACTCTCTCCCTCTGCAAATCCCTCATCCTTGGCCTCGACAACACCAGCAAACCCCCAGCCCAGGCACCACCTCACTACGCCCCTTGCCGTCGCGGTCGAGCCCCGGCAATATGTCGAGCACCTACAGAAACCGCCGTTGCCGCGTGTGTCGTGCCCGTGCTTACCGTTCCATCAATTCATCGTCTCCAGGCAAGTTTTTACTTACTTACATGCTATTTACTTATGGTACAATCACTAAATACATAGATTATAAAGTTGCAAATTTAAACTGATTATGTGCCATAACCTGTTCGACGTGTGTTCCCAATGGGAAACCTTTCCCAATTTGGCGGAACTAAATAGTTTTATTTGGCCCGTATGGCTTTGAACCTAGTGCATGAATTTCATTGGATAATTTGTTCGTTAACGACTAAAACAACTACTCCCAAGTTTAATCGTAAAACCGAAACTTTATTGTACCTGAAAATCGTTAAATTCATCATAAATTGTATACATTTTAGAATGGTGCGTTCGAGGGCTCAAATCGAAGCCAACTCGACGAACTTTAACCCTATACCAGTTTCCGGACATTCCTGTACCTAAATTGTAATGATATTCCAATTGGAGAGCGACTCTGGACTGCAGTCCAGAGCGACTCTAGTCGTTGCTTGCTGTTACGTAATGGGTAACACAGGATTTTACTTTACTCGTAGGTTGCGGAACTCCACTGTTCATTATAGATAAATCTTTTATCTAGACAACACAATCGATTTCATTCTGTTTCGTTACCATTTGATATTTATTCTGTAATTTAAAAGATCGGGACGCATAACAGTCCCAGCAGAATCAGAACTGACATATTAGTGTTAAACAGTGTATAACTCCTGATGTGCAGATGCGATTGATGATCCGTCTGTTATGTTGAAAACCTTACTGAAAACCATAGAATTCATCCAACTGTAGCGTCGCTAAAATATGATCCCAACTAGGGTTAAAATGCGTTGCGAAACGGACATCTGATTCTGAAACCGGATTTCCAGCCGCGAACGCTTAAAATGAAATGGTTATAATTAATGATCCTGGAACCCGATTGGCTTGAAACTAAATTTGATGGATGGACAACTGAACATGCTAAATATTACCTGTTTATCGTTTCGTTAAAATATATATGTACGTTTCATGATAAATCGTGCAAGTGATAGAATACTGTTTCATAACATCTTGATCATGTTCATATACTATTCACGCATCATATCATGCCCATAACATTGTAGTGATAACCTAGTGATATCGTGCATTTACCCAGTGTTAGTTTCTAGCGATGATTGTGGCAAGTACGTCAGTGTTCGTGTATTCGTGATTAAGTGAAAGTGATACGTACTTGTACACAATCAGTGACCCTATTATTCTATTGCATTGTCGACGTCTGTGGGATGCGTGTACGTGTGACTATAAGTGGTATGGGACACTTATTGAAGCGCTTGCACGGGTGTCGCAGATAAGGCATCCGACACTGCCATTTATCTTAGGTATTAGTCGGGACGTGCTTGATGGAGGTCCTGCCTCCAGTTCTCGCGCAGACTTGTCACGGATCGATTAGTATTTAGGGTTGTGGTTAGCGTTTGATGTAGACCACGGGGTGTGGGGTAGTTTAAGTGTGAGTTCAACAGAATCTCGGGAGTCCCATGCCGGCTTATATATTTAGGGAGTTATATGGAGATTTACAGGGTATGTGATATATACACCGTGATATTCTCGTTACATGTTGGGCCCGTGGTCCCTTGCCCTTAGGTTCTACCCTTGGGTGGAGGACACTCGCGAGTGGTTGACTCTCACACTTGGACTGACGATAGGCTTAGTGACCTGTACAGTGAGACTTAGAGACTGATAAGGATACTGGCATTTATATTCCTTATATACTGTGTTGGCATACGTGACATATCGTTATACTGCTTTACTGTTCCGCTGCATTGATTACTGTACATTCATATTCATGCTGTCGTTGATTTACTGTTATTCATATCCATTACCACTGTTAGAACTGTCACTTGATTTTATATATATTATATTGTTATTGTGTCGCTCTGACGACCTGAGTATGCATGCTCAGTGTGAGGAGAAGATTTAGCTTGGACCAGAACTAGACGTGCATCACAGACTTCTTGACTTGCCATTCCGAGTTACATTCGTTTGTTCCTCTTCAGGTCAGTTTATATTATTGTTTCTTCCAGTTACTGCATTTCTCATTACCTGCACATCATTTACTGTTTACCATAACAAACTAGAAGCCGAAGTGTGACTACGGTAGGACTTTTCCTTGACCGTAGGAGCATGGCTGGCCTTGTCTACCCCTCGTATTCCGTATTTCGGGAAGCGGGGCGTGACAATGTCCAAGCCCAGTTCTGTAGGTTGTACATTCATATCAGGCTGAGTCAGATGTAGAGCTTAACTTGTCTCTTGTAGACTATGCCGTAGTTAGAAAGGCACTACTTGTTTTCATTTTGTACTTCTAGCTTATAAATCCTAAGCCCAATGTTTTAGTTCACTGTGTTAGATAGTAAAAGATCACACTGCACATTTCCGTAGGAATTTGTCTTTTAGATGTTTTTCTGAGTGTCACATCGTTCTCACCCAAGTTTGTAAGCCATGTTCATTATTCTTTCAATTCTTTTAACTTGAATATGCCAGTTATTGTTCCGTTTACTATAAAGTTGCAACAAAGAGTCTCTGTTAGCACTTCCATGCACCCTTTACATGTTTTTATCATATCCTCTCCTATCTATCCAGAAAGTCAACATCTTCTGGTATTTGTTTTCAAAAAGAAAAGATAAGAGAGGAAAAGATATTTGTCTGTCTCATATTTGAGCCATACTTTTGATTTTCTTGCAGATTCTGGGTTGATTTTCTGTGATAATTCATAAACATAGTAATATTTGTAATGTTTCTTCTTGTTAGTCTAGCTTTCCTCTTATGAATGCCAACACTGTTTTTGCCCTCCTTTTCTTCGGGGCACATGATATCTTGCACCTCTCCTCTCGAAAACTTATTTCTCTTTTATTTTCTATATCTTTATTTTCTTTTATCTTATTTGCTACGCTTTGTTTTGTTTTATTATATTTTTCCTCTGCTAATTATATTCTTCTAGATCATGTTTGCCTAATCTATCCGAGGCTTAGCATAATCTAGTTGCGATAAACAATTCCATCTTCTGCTACTATGGTGGCACTGAGAAACTTTCATTTAGAAATGACAACACGTATTTTGTGGAAGTACTGTACATAAGTAAAACCACAACGGGCATGACAAATTCGTTTTAGAGACTTCTTAGTGTCCAATAGAAAGTATACATCAGATTTGTGCAGGTCAGGTTCTTCTATGACTTTCAAGAGTCTCAACTGATTCTGTAAATTACACCCTAGTTGTGTGATACTTTTACCACTTCTCACTGCAGGTGCGCTCTCTAATATCCATTTTGAATGTAATATTATAGATATTCAAAATGGATATTAGAGAGCGCACCTGCAGTGAGAAGTGATAAAAGTATCACCCAACAAGGGTGTAATTTACAGAATCGGTTGAGACTCTTGAAAGTCATAGAAGAACCTGACCTGCACAAATCTGATGTATGCTTTCCATTGGACACTAAGAAGTCTCTAAAGGGAAAAGCCTATGTGAAAGCCATCATTAGTTCATATCAGAAGATTGATGCTGAAACAGAGAACAATGAATGCCATTTTCTTCTTCTTCTGCCACATTACTATCTTCTCCTTCTGCCACATTACCGTCTTCTCCTTCTTGTTATGTGCGCGTGCAAATTCAATGACTATATTGAGAATATGGATTAATAATGGGTAGGAAAAGTATTTCTCAAATTGTTTTTGCGTCTAAAAACCATAAACTACTAAGTAATAGCATACATAATTTTTTTAGTATAAAGGTTGTTATTTTAAGTTTTCCCTTATAGAGATATGATCTAACTGCCTTTATAAACTATAAGTGTGCAGAAAATTATGATAAGAAACCATAAGAAAGGGTCGTAGCCATGCATAACCTTGAATCTACATACCAAATCATGCACAAGCATGCAATTATTGTCACCTTGTCTTGGAATATAAAATATCTTGGAAGACTATAAACGAGCATTTAAATCTTGATAGCTTTTGATTTCAACATATATTTTTCTCAAGTACCATGAAATATATTTCCTCCGTATAAACCGTTTTCAGGAAGATGGATTAATAATGACAAATTTTCTATTGTGGCTCACTAGGTTAGCATTTTCTCTTCTATTGACCATCTTATTAATCTGCTTGGTAAATTTATTCGGAACCGGCTGCGAATCATTAAAAGACATGCATAAGAAAGAAAGCTAAAATACAGATATATAGCATACCGATACATCGAAACTTCAAAGTTGCGATGACAATCCAGAGATATTTATTTCTACACACGTGGTGCGCGTGCGAATGCGTCAGGCATCATGGACAAATATTTGAGAACATGGAAAGTATTATTAGTATAAAGTAATTAAAGCTTTTAAACATATTGGGTAGATATTTTGTTAGTTGATGCAATCATATCATGAGGACTAAATTTAAGCTATTATACATATGCATATGTATTTTTCTAACCTAATATATCACATACACACACACAGAGAGAGAGAGAACACCAGTTTGGTAGAGAAATCAGATAGCAGGACCCTGAAGAAATGGAGTCCATAGCATTGCTCATCATCATCATCCATGATCCCTTTGAAAAAATATTATCAAAAGGGATCATGGATGATGATGATGAGCAATACTATGGACTCCATTTCTTCAGGATCCTGCTACCTGATTTCTCTACCAAACTGGTGTTCTCTCTCTCTCTTTGTGTGTGTGTGTGATATATTAGGTTAGAAAAATACATATGCATATGTATAATAGCTTAAATTTAGTCATCATGATATGATTGCATCAACTAAGAAAATATCTACCCAAGGTGTTTAAAAGCTTTAATTACTTTATACTAATAATACTTTCCATGTTCTGAAATATTTGTCCATGATGCCTGACGCATTCGCATGCGCACCACGTGTGTAGAAATAAATATCTCTGGATTGTCATCGCAACTTTGAAGTTTCGATGTATCGGTATGCTATATATCTGTATTTTAGCTTTCTTTCTTATGCATGTCTTTTAATGATTCGCAGCCGGTTCCGAATAAATTTACCAAGCAGATTAGTAAGATGGTCAATAGAAGAGAAAATGCTAACCTAGTGAGCCACAATAGAAAATTTGTCATTATTAATCCATCTTCCTGAAAACGGTTTATACAGAGGAAGTATATTTCATGGTACTTAAGAAAAATATATGTTGAAGTCAAAAGCTATCAAGATTTAAATGCTCGCTTATAGTCTTCCAAGATATTTTATATTCCAAGGCAAGGTAACAATAATTGAATGCTTGTGCATGATTTGGTATGTAGATTCAAGGTTATGCATGGCTATGACCCTTTCTTATGGTTTCTTATCATAATTTTCTGCACACTTATAGTTTATAAAGGCAGTTAGATCATATCTCTATAAGGGAAAACTTAAAATAACAACCTTCATACTAAAAAAATTATGTATGCTATTACTTAGTAGTTTATGGTTTTTAGATGCAAAAACAATTTGAGAAATACTTTTCCTACCCACTATTAATCCATATTTTCAATATAGTCATTGAATTTGCACGCGCACATAATAAGAAGGAGAAGACAGTAATGTGGCAGAAGGAGAAGATAGTAATGTGGCAGAAGAAGAAGAAAATGGCATTCATTGTTCTCTGTTTCAGCATCAATCTTCTGATATGAACTAATGATGGCTTTCACATAGGCTTTTCTCTTTAGAGACTTCTTAGTGTCCAATGGAAAGCATACATCAGATTTGTGCAGGTCAGGTTCTTCTATGACTTTCAAGAGTCTCAACCGATTCTGTAAATTACACCCTTGTTGAGTGATACTTTTATCACTTCTCACTGCAGGTGCGCTCTCTAATATCCATTTTGAATGTAATATTATAGATATCCATGCCTGTTTATGTCAAAATTACTTATATTGTCAATGTTTGATTGTCTAGTTGTTGGTGATGCGTCCATATCAGGGACAGAGGCCACTCCCGTTCCTCCAGGTATGTTTATATATCATATAGGGCATGTATATTGATTTAGAATGCTATATCATAAATATACACACATTCCTTTTGCTCTTAGTAATTTTTATTATTGTCTAGCTGTAGGTGGTGACAGTAGTTGACAATAAAATTTGTCATCCTAGAAACTATGATTTTTATATGTGCTCGCATGCGGGAATGATTGTAAGTCGTGGACCTTGTTTAGTCGTCCAACTCATTATCATGGGCTGCTTGATGAGATTAGATTTGCGCCTGATGATCTACAAGAGCTTGTTCACTCCCTGTCATATGTGTAAGCAGCGCTATATGCGAGTTTACCTTGTTAATATGTATGTACTGAAATTAATTAATATTATTCAAATTTTGATACATGCAGATACCGGAGGAGCACATCTTCTATCTCTGTAGGTAAGGCTTTGAATTTGTTGATTTTGGTATTTCTTGTCAATTTTATAGACCAGTATGTGCTAAATATAATGTTCTGACAGTTGCTAGGGGAAGGCAGCATTCGGGGCTGCTGACCCCAGTCCTGGACGCCGCACACGGACGGCACCACGGAGGTTGGGAGAGAGGCCGAGGACTGGGCTCTAGCAGGGCCCATATGAGGTTGGACTCCACCCCGGTGGTTACTTCCTCCGTCTCCAGTAAGCGACGTATCCAGCAGGAACTGGAGAGCTTGAAGGCCACCGTTCAGGAGTTGAAGGAGATGCTGGTATGTATACTACTTAATAGTAAAATATCATGTCATATTATAGATATCAACATATCCAATATCAGTACGTAGCCTGAGCTTATTTAGTTGTAGACTTAGGTTTTATTAATCATACATGTACATATCTAATTAAAATAAACTACAGTTTTCCAAACTAGATATCCAAATGGGGTTTCGAAATAACTCGATAATGATAAGAATTCGAATAAAACAGAGTTCTTACACGCTTATTGCACACGTTAGGTCCAGACGCGACGGGGTAGGCACAAGATTCTAGCGTTTATCAGAGGTGGAGCTGGACTGAGCTAGGCTAGCATTTTGATTCTTATTTTTTGAAACATGTATTTATTTATATGATACATATTGTACTACATTTTGAAACATTTTGGGCGATATTGATTTTGGTTTATATTTATATCATATTCAGTTTTTTGGTTTCTTTTGTATATTATATGCATGAGATGTGAATATGAATACTGCGATATATGTTGTGTGATGATTAATTTTATATTTGATTGATGTATATATTATTGTGCACAGGGCGGGAAAAAATCTAGCAGCCCATTTTTATAAAAAAAATACAGATATTGTGTACCTACGGATTAATCCGTAGGTACACATGTTGCCCCTACGGCTCTATCCGTAGGGGAAAAATATCAGCAGTAACTGACATTTCCCCCCTGATCGCAGTACCAGGGGTTGGGAGTGCCCCTACGGACACTACGGTAGGGCCAACAGCATAGCCCCTACTGCGTTATCCGTAGGGGCCAAATATCAGGAATCCTGATATATGGCCCCTACGGATAGGTACCTACGCGGATATCCGTAGGGGCAAATATTTGCCCCTACGGTTATGTCCGTAGGTAGATTCAATATATTAAAAAAACCATAAATAATATAACTTTTTTTTACCCTACGCATTACTCCGTAGGGGCAACAGGACCTACACATATATCCGTAGGGGCAAGAATTTGACCATAGGGGCAAGTTCAGGGCTTCAATTTGCACCTGCGGCCTTTGCACCTACGGGGTATTTTTTAGCCCCTACGCATATGCCCGTAGGGGCAGTGGGTTTCCCCTACGGATAAATCCGTAGGGGCAACCCTTATTTGTAGTAGTGGCAATTTAACCTTGGTATTGTAATTTCCCATTTTTCGTGTTCAAGATTGTTATGTATCATTTATCTTTCAAACTTGGAACCTACCTGTTGCAATTACTGCTTTGAACCTAATACCACAGTTACATGTTTTAATTTCACTTTCACTAATGACGTAGCCTGTGGCACCTTATCTATCGTTTTACTACAATCGGACACTCGTATACATTTAACCTGCTTAAACTGTGATTTCATTCGTGGAACATATATACACATATAATATTGCATCCATGAAGTCTTAACTTGGTAACATGATTAAATGGCTATAATTGTCTTACTGCATTCTTATAATGTTGAAATCATCTCTGTGACACAACTGATAACTGTACTGCAAATTGAGTGAATCTGCCTATTGCTTAATTCATTGCTTATATCATGTGTTGATAACCATGCTTGATTATATAAATGATTGTGAGCACACCTATGTTATCGTTTACATCTTGACCTGACTTGCTACATACATAGTGCTTGACCCGACATGGTACCGTATATTGCTTGACTTGACCTGATGTACCATGACCGGACCCGTCACCTGATCTTGTGTCTAATGCCAACAAACCCGATATATAGTCCTCATGGACCGTTCCTGTTGTCTATCCAGACAAACCTGTTTACTTGATCCTGTGTTGGCATCAGTTTCTTGATTTCGGGATACCTGACTTGACTTATACATATAACTTGGGGGTATGGGAAAATCAAAGGTGAAACCTGACTTGTAACTCAACAGTTCACTACCTGTTCTGATCATTTTTAGGCTAGGCAAGCCTTGGAATGATAATGCTGACATCATTCATCTGTACACGTTCCTATTTGGTGCCTAGCGGCATGTCTCGGTTTCAACTCGAGAATATTGAGGCCGTGGTCCCGGGTATATACGGGATACTCCTGTTTGGTGCCTAGCGGCCTGTCTCGATTTCAGCCCGAGAATATTGGGGCCGTGGTGCCGGGTATGTACGGGATACTATTGAGTTACATCGATAATTCATCAATTTGGTTTCAAAGACTTTAGAACAGAGAACCCGATAGAACAGTCCATTTTACCCACTGCACACTACCCTGCACTGCTCTGATTTATATTATTGTTACCCTTGCTTTATTCATGTTTATATTGACGCGTTGGAAGAATATAATCAGAAGGCGCGGACCCCAGTCACACTCCAAGAATTTCTCAGCCACATCCTTGAGGACGGAGATGACGACAATGGAAAAGAATCGTCGGATGAATCTGAAGATTATGTGGCAAGCTGCCATGTGATCTCTCACTCGTCAATAAATGACGAAGAAGCTCCTTACACAGAGAAGCTGGGGGCTGATCCTGAGCCAGGATTTCCAGGACCATCAGACGAAATGATTGATGCATTCCTGAACGAAGCCCGTCTTAAAAGCAAAGCTGATCGAGAGCGCGAGATGGCCATATTCGAGAAAGCCAAATGCCGGCGACCAGATGAAAGGGTCGAAACACTCCCACCGGATCAAAGTACATCCGACACAAATGAAAGCAGGATCAAGATAAGGAAACGATTCGCCAAATCCATATCGATGGGGATGAGACTGCCCTCTTTCAGAGAAAATTCTCCCGGTGGTATACATCTTGATGAAACGGACGTACATCCTAACTTCTGCTTATACCATCAGAAGATCGCACATCCTACTGAATACTGCAACTCCTTTAAGTGTTGGTGGCAAGGATATGTTGCTCACAGGCAACAATTCAACAAGACAAAGCGTGAAGCTCGTAAACAATGAAAAAATGCGACAGATGAGCGTAAAAGAATTGCCGGCAATTGTCATAGGGTTGATCCCGGGGGATCGCGAGTTCTCACCTTCGGGAGCGACTCCGACGAAAAAGTAGCCCTCGGTCCTCTCTTCAAGGAATCCATCTCTGAAAAGAAAGAATTGAGGAGCTGCGAGAACATTCAACCGTGCAATTGCACGCTACCCGGAAAGAATCTCGGACCCGCGAACAAGGGATCAAACAAAAGGGATATGGGGAATGGAAAAGCGACCTTCGTCGCCAACGCTCAACAACAGCCGAGTAACCCGAGACCGTTTTGTCGTCAAAACAGCAAGCCGCGATACCTCAATGAGAAGTTGAAATGTCCTTACTCATTTCCCAAAGATAAAACAAAGAGATTGTTCGAGCTAGCAGTGCGCAGCGGGCTCATCACTCAGCCGGATCCAAAATGTCCGTTGCAGCCAGGTGACGTTGACAATCCTAACTATTGTCCCTACCACAGAGTAATGGGTCACCCACTCGAAAATTGCTATGTCTTCAAAAACTGGGTTGAAGACCAATACCAACAGGGCAAGTTCACGCTGCCCGAAAAATGGAAGGTGAACCCACCACAACCACATGCTCCAAAAAAGATGGACATGCCGGGGGCATCGTGCTCTTTCATAGAGAAAGCCCCATGGACCAAAAAGTCCGTAAAGTAGAAACTCGTCTCAAATATGGCAATGATAGACCAAAACGTCGTTAAACTAACGATGGACCACTATGTCCTAAAACTGGCTGTAGACCGAAACGTCGTTAAACTAACGATGGACCACTATGTCCTAAAACTGGCTGTAGACCGAAACGTTGTTAAACAGACAACGAACCACTACGTCCTAAAACTAGCTGTTGACCGAGACGTCGATAAACTACGGTGGATCGCAACATCACAAAGCCGATACAAAATAAATAAATAAAAATAAAATAAAATAATAATAAAAACGGTATGTCCATAAGCAAAATGGACACGGATGAAAACCCGAAAGGGCTCCGTGGGTAAAAACAGCAGGGCTACCGGTGAGTGTTTGTGAAAACCCAAAAGGGCGCAACCTCGTTAGAAAAAGGAATAAAAAGGATAAAAAAAAAGAGAAGACGGTATGTCCATAAGAAAAATGGGCACGGATGAAAACCCGAAAAGGCTTCGTGAGTAAAAACAGCAGGGCTACCGGCGAGTGTTTGTGAAAACTCGAAAGGGCGCAACCTCGTTAAAAGACACTTACAGGGTCCTCTCAACCTTGTAAGGAGAAGCCACCCGTGTGAGATCCTTACGACTCACAAGGAAGCAACACACTTAGGGATCCTCACGATTCCTAAGGAGAAATTACACTTGCGAGATCCTCACGACTCGCAAGGAGAACTCTCTTATGGGACCCTCACGGCTCATAAGATTTGAAAGTCTTAAGTTACAGAAACCTTAACCTATTCTTAAGCAACCCCCACAACCTTCGATATGGCCCTACAAGTGGCTCAATACTGACCCTTGTATACAATCCACGGGCGCGAAGAAACATTTCCCTGACCAAGTCCCACCCATGGCTAGGGATATGTCCATATGGTGAACAACCCTTGTAAGTCCTCTCGACTTATAAGGAGAAAATCCTTTTGTAAGATGTAATACCCAGCCCCTTTTTATACCAATATCTGTATTATTTATTTTATTTATAATTTTACTTCTTCTAAACCCCGAACCCTAATCCCAATCCCTTTTATATTTTTCTCAGCCCAAGCTTTTCCCACCCTTGCCCAAAGAATATATATAAATTAAAACTTCAATTCTTTCCCTAGCCCAACTCCTTCAGCCCGGCTCATTTATCTTATTTAAAACCCAAAACCCAAACTATATATTCCCATCAGCCCACTATCCCTATTTCCCCTTTAAATTCTATTCCTAAATTAACCCAAGCCCAGCCCGAGCCCAACACTCATTTTACCCAAGGATTTAAACAATTAATCCTTTTCTCTGGCCCAAGCCCGCCAGCCCGTTCTCCCCTCAGCCGCTCACCTCAACCCGACCCGGCCCACTACCCCCTCCTCTTCCCCAACGGCTACTTTCTCTTCTCCCGCTCGCTCGACCCACCTCCTTCGCCCCCGCCCACGCTCGCGCGTGCACCGTTACTCCCCACGACGCGCAACCCTTGCGACCCCCGTCTCCCTCACCTCTCTCTCCTCTTCAACACCCTCCTCGCCCCGAGTCCCTCTCACTCCCGTTCTCCCTCTCTCAAGCCCACGCCCACGCCTCCTCCGTCGCCATCACCCCACTCCGCCGGCCATCTCGTCGGGCCCCTCGTCACCGCCCTCATCTCCTCACCACTCTCCCTCGATCTTCCCTGCCACCATCACCCAATACCCCAAAACCCACCGAGCTCCCCCTACACCCGGGCGCTCTCACCAACCCATCAACCCACCTGCACCCAACGACGACGACGAATCACCCTCTCTTCTCGCTCTCCCCTATCCATCACCGGAGCTCCGAGCTCGACTCCCCTGCACCCATCTCGACGCTCCTGCAATCTCCCTCTCTCTTTCTCGAGCTCTCTTTCTCTCTCTGTGTTCTCTCTCTCTCTCTGTGTGTCTCTCTTACTCTCTCTTTCTCTGTCTCTGTCTCTCTCTCTCTCTGCAATCTCTCTCTCTGTCTCCCCCCCTCTCTCTTGATCTCTCTCTGTCTCCCCCTCTCTCTTGATCTCTCTCTCTCTGTCTCTCCCTCTCTCTGCAATCTCTCTCTCTCGTTTGATCTCTCTCTCTCTCTCTACAACTCCCTTTTCTCTCTCTACACTTCTCTCTCTCTCTCTCGCCCCTCTGGCAACCCCCACTGCACATCACCGTCGCTAAGTCACCGCCGACGAGCCCCTACAAATCACTGCACAACCACCATCGCTACAAGCCCCCAAGCTTCAAGCCAAATAGCCCTGCAATTCATCGAACACCTGCAACCGTCGGAAAATCCGGTATTCCAGCCGCCGTCATCGCCGTCCAAGCCATCTCCACCATCATTGTGCCCATCGCCGTCGTCGACGCAGCAGCCTCCGCAACGCCAGCGCAAGTCCGTTGCACTCACCGAGCCATCAAGCACAAGATCAAGCTCTACCGAAGCCAACCCTCATCGTATTTGCGTTCGTGCCGCTGCCGCTGCCGTGTATCGCCAGAACGTCTCCAGGCAAGTATTTATACTTGCTACATGCTAATCTAATTTCATTACAAACTCAAATCGTATAGACTGCTAATTTACAATTTGTGATAACACATGTGATATGCCTGTTCGATGCGTGACCTCAATGAAAATATTCGTCTAATTTGACGGAATTGGTTTGTCTATGCTGGTCCATGTAGTGATGAATGCGGTGTATAAATTTCACTGGATAATAAGATTATTAACGACTAAAACGATTACCCCCAAGTATACCTGTAAAACCGGAAATTTCTTGTATCTGAAAACCGTTAAAATCACCATAAATTATGTACATACTGGAATGATGCGTTCAAGGGCTTAAATCGAAGCCGACTCGACGAACTATAACCCTATGAAAGTTTCTAATGGTTTCTGTATTTAAATTGTGATAATATTTGGATCGGAGTGCGACTCTGGACTGCAGTCCAGAGCGACTCTGTTTACTGTGTGCTGTCCCGTAATGGGTACCACCTTGTTTCCTTAACTCATATGTTGCGGAACTCCATTGTTTATTAAAGGTGAATCTGTTAGATAGATAGAAAAAGTGGTTTCATCCTGTTTTGTCGTCATTTGCTATTTAATCTGTAAATTAAAATATCGGGACGTATAACAGTCCCAACAGAATCAGAATTGACATACAAGTATTGAACAGTGTATATCTCCTGACGTACAGACGCGATTGAGAATCCGTCTATTGAGTTGAAAACCTTACTGAAAACCCTAGATTTCATTTGACTGTAGCGTTGCTAAAATCTGATCCCAACTGGGATTAAAATGCGTTGAGAAACGGACTTTCGATTCTGAATCCGGATTTCCAGCCGTGGACGCTTAAAATGAAATGGCCATAACTAGTGATTCTGAAACCCGATTGAAGTGAAACTAAATTCGCTGGATAGATAATTGAACATCCTATTTATTCCCCATTCATTGTTTCGCTAAACTATACCCGTATGATTTATGATAAATTGTGCAAGTGGTAGAATACTGTTTTATGACATCTTAATCACGCTTTACATACCGTCTCCTCATCATATCATACATATGTGACTGCATTGATAACCTAGTGATCATGTGCATTACCTAGTGTTAGGTATTAGTGACGATTGTGGCAAGTACGTTAGTGTTCGTGCATGAGTGGATAAGTGAAAGTGACACGTACCTGTACACAATCAGTGAACCTTATTATTCTATTGCATTGTCGACGTCTGTGGGACGCGTGTACGTGTGACTATAAGTGGTATGGGACACTTATGGAAGCTCTTGCATGGGTGTCACAGATAAAGAACCAGACACTGCCATTTATCTTGAGTATTAGTCGGGACGTGCTTGATGGAGATCCTGTCTCCAGCTCTCGTGCAGACTTGTCACAGACCGACTGGTATTTGAGGTTATGGTTAGCGTTTGATGTAGACCACGGGGTGTGGGGTAGTTTGAGTGTGAGTTCAACAGAATCTCGGGAGTCCCATACCGGCTTATATATATGGAGATATATGGAGATTTACAGGGTACATGATTATTACCGTGAGTTACATGTTGGGCCCATGGTCCCTTTCCTTTGGGTCCTACCCTTGGGTGGAGTACATTCGCGAGTGGTTGACTCTCACACTTGGACTGACGATAGGCTTAGTGACCTATACAGTGAGACTTAGAGACTGATAGGGATAATGACATTGATATACATTACTTACTGTGTTGACCTACCTGGCATATTATTTTACTGTTTTACTGTTCACCTGATCTATTAGACACTTATTTGGTTACTGCATGTTCATACATATACCGTATTGATTTACTGTCATATATATATATCTATTATCACCGTTCGAGTTGTCACTCGTATCTATATATTATATTGCTATTGTGTTGCTCTGACGACCTGAGTATGCATGCTCAGTGTGAGGAGTGGATCTAGCCTGGACCAGGACTAGACGTATATCGCGGACATCTTGATCAGCCATCCAGAGTTATACTCTTTAGTTCCCATCGGGTCAGTTCTTTATATTGTTTTGTTTCAGGTACTGCATTTCTCATTACCTACGCATTATTTATTGATTACCACGTAAAGCTAGAAACCGAAGTGTGACTACGGCAGGATATTTCCTTGACCGTAGGAGCATGGCTGGCCTTGTCAACCTCTCGTATTCCGTCTTTTGGGAAGCGGGGCGTGACATGGTTTAGTTGGTATCAGAGCCCAGGTTCTACTTCGATTGGGATTGCAGTTTTCCGTGTATAGCTTGACAATCTAAGACATTCCTCGGTCTAGGTTGTAAACTCGTCATTCTTGATCCATATTCACATTGTGTGTTCTGCTATTCATTCGCTAGGGTTTCAGGTGACTTGGCAAGGTTACGTGGTTGTAATTGCGAACTACATCATAGTTACACTACCGTACTCTGTTTAAGTGACTTAGAATCCTACAGTTGATTTCCACTTGTAATAAATTTCATCACATCCGATGTTCTTGATTCCTTGCCCAATCCATACTATATTTTAATTCCTATAACTTGTGCCTTATATCGTTCTCAAAATTGTCGTTTCAGGATCATGTCTTCCAACGACTCTTCCGCTAACTTCACTCCCCAGAGTCAGACCGTTGAGATTCTGAGTGTACTGCAAGGTCTGAAGAAAGCCCAGGAGCGAACGAACGACTTGTTAGCTAAAGGACTGAGAAGGCAGATGAATCAGGCACCAGCGGGAGTCTCCAATCGTACAGGGATCCCTGTTAGACGAGAAAAAGAGAAGAAGATGAAGCGCTCATTTGTTTCCCCGCGACAGAAGCAGCTTAAGACCCAATGTTGTGGGTACTGTAGGAGGCCAGGACATCTTCAGAGGGATTGTTGCCACGCCCAAGGAAAATTTCTGATTTGCGGATCCAGCGAACATCTTATCAACGGTTGCCCAAAAAGGAAGGAGCTACAAGGAAGAGACCCGTCGACACTCTCCACTCCTGCCAAGTGATGATTATTGCGTAGTTCGAACTTCGAGGATAAGGCGGACCCAGCGCTGGATTCAACTCGCGTGACGAGAATGCAGCGGCCTGGTAATCGAAGAAGAGTTATTATGTTTTCTGCTTTCAATAATAATGCTGTTACCCCTTTTGTAAAATTTCCTTTCGTTTGAAATCTTGTATTCGTCGAACTTTTAGTTGAATGCAATAAAACTTTGAATCGTAACTTATGTATCATTCCCTTGCTTTCCCCCTTATTTGTACTATTCATTACCACAACAATTTTTAATTCTGATTTTTCAGTTCCTGCCCACCGCATATTTTCCTATACTCCGTACCCTTAGCTATTTTCTTGATATTTTCCACTGTCTAATCATGACTCTTTCTTTTCAGGCCATGGCCCACCCTGGAGCAGCGCCGCATCTACACGAGGATGCACAGTCACGCGTTTCCTTAGACCGCACGCTGATGAGTTCTGACGATGAGATCAACGGTCCCCAGGTCATTTTCGGAAACAGCGATTCCGAGGACGAAGGAGCCGCCGCCTCAGAGATTGACGTGATAGACGATTCCAACGAAGAGGAAGGAGACCCTGAAGAGAACCCGATAGAGCAAGATCCTGAGGAAGACCCGATAGAAGAAAATCTAGTGGAGGAAAATCCCATGGAAGAGAATCCAGAAGAAGAGAACCACATGGAGGCAGACCTCGATGAAGAAGCTCCAGCCGAGGAAGAAGGACCAGAAGAACAAGACCCTGCGGTAGGAGAACTCCCATTGGCGGTCCCCGCGAGACGCTATGGAAATGGACGTCCCTACCTGAGCGCGCGAGCATACCGCAACCTGCTGAACCTCCACAACCGCGATTGACGGGATTTTTAAATGTTGTCTTCTCTGGCCAAATAAATCTATATATAGTTTAGGGCCATCTGTTACTTTTGGAAGGTGCTTTATTTCGAATTTTCTAGAATGAAATAAATTGTTGAGTTCGCTAATCTTTCGATCTTCTTGGTTCACTTGATGCTTGATTATTTCTCATATCCATTTATTTTCCAGCTGAGACCCTTGTCCGTCCACCCCTACTCCTGGCATTGTTTTAACCCTCGCTTCGACTAAAAAGTACCGCACCCTGATCTTTGGGATGGGCCACCCTTCATCCTTCGTCTATGCTTCGTTTGAGATCATTCTGAGAAGGGAAATTGATAGTAAAATTTCCGAGTTAGCTGACCCTTCGAAATTTTGATTCACATGATGTATCGACCGTCATCTTCCCCATACATTTTTCCCTTGTAGTCCCTTGCTACTCACCCTTACTTCATGTGCCGACCCGACCCCAATCTCTTTGACCTTCAGTCTATGGCCGTCACACTCCGACCTTTTGTATGAGCCACACTCCATTGTAATCCCTACCCTAGCTAGCCTATACATATCTGTGCTTTTCCCTGCTACCTTAACTATATTTAGGGACATTGTTATTCGAAAATTTAGTTTTCACTATTTTGTATTTATCGAAGAGTGCTTGTTATTGATTACTCCGTTTTATGTATTTTAAGTACACTACTATTATTCTCATTTTCGGTAGCACAACCATATATCGCGCATATTTTCTTTCCATGCTTCTTATCTTCACCATGTGGTTTTTCTAAGCTATGTTAAAATGGTTTGATTGATACGTTATTCTAAAAATGTTTTAAACCACCGACAAGTCCTTCACTGTTTCAGTATGACTATGACTTAGATTCATTATTATTTCTGCTGTACTACTTTTGCCATACTTATATGTGCACATAATTGGGATTTCTGTTTTATCGAGCATGCCTCCAATATTATTGTTCGTTATTGTTGTTTTTATTCTCGTATACATGTAGTTTGCACTTATAGTTGTTCCTGCCTTATACTTATTTAGACTTATTCTTTTGTATGTTTTTTTTCTTCATATACATACCTTCAAAAATTTTATCCATCCGTTTTAAGTAAATCACTATGTATTAGTGTTCGATGTGGTAACTTTTCGTCTATTATTTTATAGCTTGTCGTTTCTTTTAAATTTCGAGGACGAAATTTTTGTAAGGGTGGTATGATGTAATACCCAGCCCCTTTTTATACCAATATCTGTATTATTTATTTTATTTATAATTTTACTTCTTCTAAACCCCGAACCCTAATCCCAATCCCTTTTATATTTTTCTCAGCCCAAGCATTTCCCACCCCAGCCCAAAGAATATATATAAATTAAAACTTCAATTCTTTCCCTGGCCCAACTCCTTCAGCCCGGCTCATTTATCTTATTTAAAACCCAAAACCCAAACTAGATTTTCCCTTCAGCCCACTATCCCTATTTCCCCTTTAAATTCTTTTCCTAAATTAACCCAAGACCAGCCCGAGCCCAACACTCATTTTACCCAAGGATTTAAACAATTAATCCTTTTCTCTGGCCCAAGCCCGCCAGCCCGTTTTCCCCTCAGCCGCTCACCTCAACCCGACCCGGCCCACTACCCCCTCCTCTTCCCCAACGGCTACTTCCTCTTCTCCCGCTCGCTCGACCCACCTCCTTCTCCCCCGCCCCCGCTCGCGCGTACACCGTTACTCCCCACGACGCGCAACCCTCACGACCCCCGTCTCCCTCACCTCTCTCTCCTCTTCACCACCCTCCTCGCCCCGAGTCCCCCTCACTCCTGTTCTCCCTCTCTCGAGCCCACGCCTTCTCCGTCGCCATCACCCCACTCCGCCGGCCATCTCGTCGGGCCCCTCGTCACCGCCCTCATCTCCTTACCACTCTCCCTCGCTCTTCCCTGCCACCATCACCCAATACCCCAAAACCCACCGAGCTCCCCCTACACCCGGGCGCTCTCGCCAACCCATCAACCCACCTGCACCCGACGACGACGACGAATCACCCTCTCTTCTCGCTCTCCCCTCTCCATCACCAGAGCTCCGAGCTCGACTCCCCTGTACCCATCTCGACGCCCCTGCAATCTCCCTTTCTCTTTCTCGATCTGTCTTTCTCTCTCTATGTTCCCTCTCTCTCTCTGTGTCTCTCTTACTCTCTCTGCAATCTCTCTCTCTCTCTCTCATGATCTCTCTCTGTCTCTCCCTCTCTCTGCAATCTCTCTCTCTCTCTACAACTCCCTTTTCTCTCTCTACACTTCTCTCTCTCTCTCGCCCCTCTGGCAACCCCCACTGCACATCACCGTTGCTAAGTCACCGCCGACGAGTCCCTACAAACCACCATCGCTACAAGCCCCCAAGCTTCAAGCCAAATAGCCCGGCAATTCATCGAACACCTGCAACCGTCGGAAAATCCGCTATTCCAGCCGCCGTCATCGCCGTCCAAGCCATCTCCACCATCATTGTGCCCATCACCGTCGTCGACGCAGCAGCCGTCGCAACGCCAGCGCAAGTCCGTTGCACTCACCGAGCCATCAAGCACAAGATCAAGCTCTACCGAAGCCAACCCTTGCCGTGTTTGCGTTCGTGCCGCTGCCGCTGCCGTGTATCGCCAGAACGTCTCCAGGCAAGTATTTATACTTGCTACATGCTAATCTAATTACATTACAAACTCAAATCGTATAGACTGCTAATTTACAATTTGTGATAACACATGTGATATACCTGTTCGATGTGTGACCTCAATGAAAATATTCGTCTAATTTGACAGAATTGGTTTGTCTATGCTGGCCCATGTAGTGATGAACGCGGTGTATAAATTTCACTGGATAATATGATTATTAACGACTAAAACGATTACCCCCAAGTATACCTGTAAAACCGGAAATTTCTTGTATCTGAAAACCGTTAAAATCACCATAAATTATGTACATACTGGAATGATGCGTTCGAGGGCTTAAATCGAAGCCGACTCGACGACCTATAACCCTATGTAAGTTTCTAATGGTTTCTGTATTTAAATTGTGATAATATTTGGATCGGAGTGCGACTCTGGACTGCAGTCCAGAGCGACTCTGTTTACTGTGTGCTGTCCCGTAATGGGTACCACCTTGTTTCCTTAACTCGTATATTGCGGAACTCCATTTTTTTATTAAAGGTGAATCTGTTAGCTAGATAGCACAAGTGGTTTCATCCTGTTTCGTCGTTATTTGCTAATTAATCTGTAATTTAAAAGATCGGGACGTATAACAGTCCCAACAGAATCAGAATTGACATACTAGTATTGAACAGTGTATATCTACTGACGTAAAGACGCGATTGAGAATCCGTCTATTGCGTTGAAAACCTTACTGAAAACTATAGATTTCATTCAACTGTAGTGTTGCTAAAATCTGATCCCAACTGGGATTAAAATGCGTTACGAAAAGGACTTCCGATTCTGAATCCGGATTTCCAGCCGTGGACGCTTAAAATGAAATGGCCATAACTAGTGATTCTGAAACCCGATTGACGTGAAACTAAATTTGCTGGATAGATAATTGAACATCCTATTTGTTCCCCATTCATTGTTTCGCTAAACTGTACCCGTATGATTTATGATAAATTGTGCAAGTGGTAGAATACTGTTTTATGACATCTTAATCACGCTTTACATACTGTCTCCTCATCATATCATACATATGTGACCGCATTGATAAGCTAGTGATCATGTGCATTACCCAGTGTTAGGTATTAGTGACGATTGTGGAAAGTACGTTAGTGTTCGTGCATGAGTGGATAAGTGAAAGTGACACGTACTTGTACACAATCAGTGAACCTTATTATTCTATTGCATTGTCGACGTCTGTGGGATGCGTGTACGTGCGACTATAAATGGTATGGGACACATATGGAAGCTCTTGCATGGGTGTCACAGATAAGGCACCAGAGACTACCATTTATCTTGAGTATTAGTCGGGACGTGCTTGATGGAGATCCTGTCTCCAGCTCTCGTGCAGACTTGTCACAGACCGACTGGTATTTGAGGTTATGGTTAGCGTTTGATGTAGACCACGGGGTGTGGGGTAGTTTGATTGTGAGTTCAACAGAATCTCGGGAGTCCCATGCCGGCTTATATATATGGAGATATTTGGAGATTTACAGGGTACATGATTATTACCGTGAGTTACATATTGGGCCCGTGGTCCCTTGCCCTTGGGTCCTACCCTTTGGTGGAGGACACTCGCGAGTGGTTGACTCTCACACTTGGACTGACGATAGGCTTAGTGACCTATACAGTGAGATTTAGAGACTGATAGGAATAATGACATTGATATACATTACTTACTGTGTTGACATACCTGGCATATTATTTTACTGTTTTACTGTTCACCTGATCTATTAAACACTTATTTTGTTACTACATGTTCATACATATACCGTATTGATTTACTGTCATATATATCTATTATCACTGTTCGAGTTGTCACTCGTATCTATATATTATATTGCTATTGTGTCGCTCTGACGACCTGAGTATACATGCTCAGTGTGAGGAGTGGATCTAGCCTGGACCAGGACTAGACGTACATCGCGGACATCTTGATCAGCTATCCAGAGTTATACTCTTTTGTTCCCATCAGGTCAGTTCTTTATATTGTTTTATTTCAGTTACTGCATTTCTCATTATCTGCGCATTATTTAATGATTACCACGTAAAGCTAGAAGCCGAAGTGTGACTACGGCAGGATATTTCCTTGACCGTAGGAGCATGGCTGGCCTTGTCAACCTCTCGTATTCCGTATTTTGGGAAGCGGAGCATGACATAAGATCCTTACGACTTACAGGGGAACACGCACTTAGGAATCCTCACGATTCTCAAGGAGAAATTACACCTACGAGATCCTCACGACTTGCAGGGAGAAATACCTTTGTGAGACCCTTACGGCTCATAAAGTCAAAAGCCTTAGTCGACAGGACCCTAACCTTGTTTACTAAGCCACCTTTGTTCGACATCGACAGAGGCAAATGATGATTCGCTCATGGCAATATCCCAGTTGTAGCAATGCTGATGTCTAAAACGGTATCAAATTCTGAGTCCTTTCATGGCAAATGATGATTCGCTCCTGGCAATATTCCAGTTGTAGCGATGCTGATGCTGAGATTGGCACCAGATTCCAAGTTCTACACTCGCGATAAAAAATCAGCGAGCTAAAAAAAATGCATATGAAATAGCCGAAATGATGAGGCAACTTGCAATAAAAAGCAGCAAGTAAAAATGTATGCTTGAAAAATAGCCGAAATGATTGGGCAACTCGCAATAAAAAGCAGCGAGTAAAAAATAAAATAAATAGCCGAAATGATTGGGCAACTCGCAATAAAAAAACAGCGAGCAAAAATAAAACAAATAGCCGAAATGATTGGGCACCGCGAAAAATAGCCGAAATGATTAGGCAATCGCGATTTTCGTGATATAAAAAGCTGAAATAATAGAGCATCGCGGAAAGAATAAAAAAATGATGAAAGAATGAAACTTTTTGCCTTACATGTGAGATCACATCGATCCCTGTATACAATCCAGGGGCACAAACAAAGAGGGAACCATACCTTCCCAACAGGCTCCATCAGAAAGCGAAGCCAAATCTCGACAGTTCATAGACAACCTAGAGACAACCTCGACATTTGTCGCAATATTGCAGACACAATGTCAACAAATGAAGCAAAGGAAGATCCCTAACTTCAGGGTCTCGACGTCAACATCGACAACTTAGAGATCACCAACGGCGTTTCTCCTCACTCCAACCAGATGCAGACGTGACGTCAACAATCGACCTCAGAGTCGCAACGAAACGGAACCATAGCAAAGTCCCTAGTTCCAAATCTCAATGGACACATCTGCAGCCTGGAGACCAACAACGGTGGGCTTCCTCATTCCAGCATGACACAGATGTTTCACCATCAAACGGAGCCATGGCAAAATCCCAGTTCCATCTCAGCATTCGTCTCGATACAGCAGACGAGATGTCAACAACGGCGTTCCTTCGCAGTCCAGCAGGATGCAGATGCAACGTCAACAAAAACCTCACGGTCGAAGCAAAGCGGAGCGACGGCAAAATCCCAGCTCCACCTCAGCATTCGTCTCGATACAGCAGACGAGATGTCAACAATGGCGTTCCTTCGTAGTCCAGCAGAATGCAGATGCAACGTCAACAAAAGACCCTACGGTCGAAACAAAGAGGAGCGACGGCAAAATCCCAGCTCCACCTCGGCATTCGTCTCGATACAGCAGACGAGATGTCAACAATGGCGTTCCTTCCTAGTCCAACAGGATGCAGAAGCAACGTCAACAAAAGACCTCGTGGTCGAAATAAAGCGGAGTGACGGCAAAATCCCAGCTCCACCTCAGCATTCGTCTCGATACAGCAGACGCAGTCAAAGCAAACGAAGCAAAGGCCAAATTCCTAGCTTCAGGGTCTTGACGGTAACTCATATAAAACCTGAAAGACTATCGGAGATCATCCCATACTAGCGCAGAGTGGTCACCACCTCGACGTTCGTCTCGATACAACAGACGAGATGTCACTCCAGCGTTCTTCCTCCAGCAGGGTTCAGACGCGACAATCAAACAACGGAGCCACGGCAAAATCCTTAGTTCCAAACCTCGACGGTTCACCAACAACCTAGAGACAACTACGACACTCGTCTCGATACAGCAGATGCAATACTGCCAAACGAAGCAAAGGCCAAATTCCTAGCTTCAAGGTCTTGATGGTAACTCATATAAAACCTGAAAGAAAATCGGAGATCATCCCATATGGAGTGGTCATCATCTCGACGTTCGTCTCGATACAGTAGACGAGATGTCACCATAGCGTTCTTCCTCCAACAGGATCCGGACACGCCAAAGCAAACGAGGCAAAGGCCAAATTCCTAGCTTCAGGGTCTTGACGGTAACTCATATAAAACCTGAAAGACTATTGGGGTTCATCCCACACCAGTGCGGAGCGGTCACCACCTCGACGTTCGATACAGCAGACGAGATGTCACTACAGCGCCCTTCCTCCAACAAGGTTCGGACGCGCCAAACCAAACGAAGCAAAGGCCAAATTCCTAGCTTCAGGGTCTTGACGGCAACTCATATAAAGCCTGAAAGACAATCGGAGATCATCTCGCACAGCGCGGAGTGGTCACCACCTCAACGTTCGTCTCGATACAGCAGACGAGATGTCACCGCAGCGTTCTTCCTCCAGCAGGATCCAAACGCGACAATCAAACAACGAAGCCACGAAAAAAATCCCTAGTTCCAAGCCTCGACGGTTCACCCGCAACCTAAAGATAACCACGACATTCGTCTCGTTACAGCAGACGCAATGCCAGCAAAACGAAGCAAAGGCCAAATTCCTAGCTTCAGGGTCTTGACGGCAACTCATATAAAACCTGAAAGACTATCGGAGATCATCCCACACCAGCGCGGAGTGGTTATGACTTATCGGAGCTCTCCAAAATGAGCCTAACCTCAAGTAAAAAGCGGCATGGCAAAATTCCTAACGCTTGCTCTTCTGACAGTCAAACTGCCTAAGAAGATTGCTTGAAGACGTCTTGTCCAGCCCCCGAAGGGATCAGAGACACGACAGTCGCAAGGCTACTCGAACAGCAAGATTGCCTATCGAGAGATACATCAGCCAACGCAACGGTACGACGGGAAAAACCCTAGTACCACAGACCCTAACGGACCTCTGTCGTAAAGAGCAAAGGTTAACTGTGACGTTAGGACATCCTTTCGAGAACTTCTCGATTCGTCTCGACTCATAAGGAAAAGCCTTAGGCAATGGGGATTAAAAAACCTGTTTCCTAAGCACTGGGGCCCTGCAAGTCAGTCCAAGATGGACTCTTGCATACTATTCACGGGTCACACTCTCCAAAGTCGAATCTCGACAAGGAGGGAAACAACCACTTACGAGTCCTCTCGACTTATAAGCGGGAAAATTCTCTTGTGAGATCCTTACGACTCTCAAGAGAAAACACACTTAGGAATCCTCACGACTCCTAAGGAGAAAAGACATCTACGAGATCCTCACGACTCGTAGGGAGAAAAGCCTTTATGAGACCCTCACGGCTCATAAAGTTGAAAAGTCTTAGGTGGCAGATCCTAACCCTGTCTCCTAAGCCATCACTGCCCTACAAAGAGGTTAAGATGGACCATCTATGAGCCACACTTGCCAAAGCTACATGCCACTGAAATGGAGAACTTACTCATGAGCGTATAAACTACTTCACGCCAGAGTAAGACATAAAGAAATAGAAGGGTGCGACTCATGGAGTTGAGAGTTTGAAACTATATCTCTTAAGAGTCGAGATTTGAGTCAATGATAAATGACGACGCTTGTGTCCGCTCGTTATCTTCTCAGATCAAGATTCTGAAAGTTATATACCAACCCGAAACTGGTCATACGCTATGCATTACTCTGCACTACTTCACCCACGTATATACTTACGTGGGCAAAGTAGTGGGGGGCATTTGTTCCCGCCAAAAATTTCTGCGCAAAAGAGTCCAAAGTATCAAATGGCAGCGATACGCTTAAGGAAATGCGAACCAGTATCTTCCGGCCTGTATTTTGATAAACTCCCGAAGGTGGAACTGTTAAATTCAGATGATATTGGAAGCGTATCGAAAAACCCTTCGATTTGATATATTATGGGCCTCATAATTCATCCGGGATCAAAAGTTATGAGGTATCACGTGTCCACACGTGATGGACCTTTAAGAACCCGCTGGAGGAGTTAATAGATATAATAAAAACTCAGAAAAGACCCCAATGGGACATCACGTGCTCACACGTGACCATGGGTTACGTGCAGACACGTGATGGGCTCTTAAGGCCTCTAAAATAATGAATAGAACTAAATTCTAAAATCTGTTCTTTGATTAAAAATCAGAAGTTACCTCAATGAGGTGTCACGTGCTCACACGTGATGGTTAAAACTGAACTGTAAGTAAATGCTGAGAAAAGGACTCAATTGGAGGTCACGTGCTCACACGTGACCAAGGGTCACGTGCCAGCACGTGCCAGGCTTTGAAAGCCTTACAGATTAATAGAATTAAAATTCTAAAATTTTCTAAATCTTTCCAAACACAAAAGGTCTATAGGGGACCGTTGGATTAAAAATCCAAGGGTGATAAAAATCACCAATTTATGGGAAAATCTTAGACAAGGAAAGTTTTCCCAAAATCTCACCAAGAATAACAAACAGAATATCTTTTGGATTTAAAATCCAACGGCGAATAAAATTCACTGAATGATTTAAAGGCTCATATTAAATATGAAAACAAATCAAATCTTTCAATGAAAGATTTGCAAAACAAATTGATTCTTTTCTTTCTCCTATAAATAGAAGCCAAGAAGAGAAGAGAGGGATGGACCTTTTTGAGAGAAAAACAGAGAGAGGAGAATTTAATTCTCAAGAGAGAAGAAAAGAACGGAGAATTTAATTCTCAACAAATAAAACCTAGGTGAGAAAAGAAAGGGAATCAAAACTTCAAATAGAGAATTTAATTCTCAAAATCTAAGAGTTTAACTCTTCTACAAAAGAACTTAGTTCTTCCTCTAGTTGAAGATCTGCAGAAGCACATCTCCCCATTGGTTGAGAATTTAATTCTCATCGGGTTGAGATCCTGCCATGCAGATCCGAAACTTAGAGGGGGAATTGAGTTTAGAGAATTTAATTCTTCCAAAACAAAACTAGGGTTTAACCCTATATGAGAATTTAATTCTCCCAAAACTACGGGAATTTAATTCCTTCAAGATGGACAAAACTAGGGTTTAACCCTAATCGAGAATTTAATTCTCTCAGATCAATAGGAATTTAATTCCTCCAAAACCATAATTAGGGTTTAACCCTATCTGAGAATTTAATTCTCCAAAATTATAGGAATTTAATTCCTTCAAGATGGACGAAATTAGGGTTTAACCCTACATAAGAATTTAATTCTTTCATAATAGGAATTTAATTCCTCCAAAATCATCATTAGGGTTTAGCCCTATAGAGAATTTAATTCTTAAAGAAATAAAGAGACTTGAAAGATCTCCATGCACGTAAAGAACTTGATCACGTGGTAACACGTGACCCCCATTCTCAATGAGCAGAGAAGAAAAAACAGAACTTGATCACGTGGTAACACGTGACCCTCCCCCTCAATGATCAAAAGAGAACGAACAAGAATTAAGGTCACGTTTCCCCACGTGACCCCTGAAAAGATCCCCAGAAAAGAGAAGGAAAAAGCTTTGAGGCAATGCCTCACGTGCTTCCACGTGACTCCCAAAATGCAGAAAGAAAAAACAAAAGAAAAAAAGTTTTGGGCACTCTCACGTGTCCCCACGTGACCCCTCAGCAAGTGCTGTAATTATCGATGCATAAATCCCCATCACGTGCCAACACGTGATGCTCTAAAATAAAGATGAAAAAGTGTTTAACACTTAATTGCAGAATGAAGAAAAGAGATCTGGTCCCCCCTTTGGGCGCTCTCACGTGACCCCTCTGTCTTTAGTGTTTAACACTAATTTGGGGATTATATTTCCAGTATTTAACACTGATTGTTTCTAGTGTTTAACACTAAATTGAAGATTATATTTCCAGTGTTTAACACTGATTATTTTTTAGTGTTTAACACTAATTTAAGAGTTCTACCTCCAGTGTTTAACACTGTTGTTCTCTAGTGTTTAACACTACTTTTAGCCAAATTGGCTAATTTTCCAAAGGCAAAAGTCCCTCCTCCAAATGAATCTCAAAATTGAGGAAATCAAGGACAAAATGTTGTCAGAGCCCCCAAACCTCTGTTTAGCACTGCTGAATGATGAGGGGCTGAACCCAGACAAATGTCTAATGGCCTAAAGGGCCAATATTTCAAACATAATTGGACTTAGCCCAAACTGGCCATAAGTCCTCAAATCATCTTGAACTGAGCACATCTGCTCTTTCAACCAACTCATTGGTTCAAGGGTACATCTCTGAACTCCTCTAATATTTGTCGTTGTAATCCTTCAACGTCTTCAGAGAGGTGATGGGTCCCGACAGCCATACATTTTATGGACCACTATGTCCCTAAACTGGAACAATAGAGCCTAAATGCTCTTTTGTCGGATCTAAACGATCCTGTTAAGCTGATCTTAGTCTCAAATTGGACTAACGTATCCTTAACAAACGTTTAAGTTGATCTTAGACTCAAATATGGCTAACGTATCCTTAAACCAAAACCTTCAAACAGACTTTAGTCCCAAATTGGACTATAGATCTCTCAACCAACTTTGGTTCAAGGGTACATCTCTGAATTTCTCTGATATTTATCGTTGTAATCCTTCAACGTCGTCAGAGAGGTGACGGGTCCCGACAACCATACATTAATATGGACTGTGGGGCCCTTAAACTCATGGACTTATGCGTCCTTAAACCAACATCCGTCCCCAAAATGGGAATGTTGGACCACCATGTCCCTAAACTGGAGATGGACCACTATGTCCTTAAACTGGTATTGGACCACCATGTCCCTAAACTGGCAATGGACCACTATGTCCCTAAACTGGAACAATAGAGCCCAAATGCTCTTTTGTCGGATCTAAACGATCCCGTTAAGTTGATCTTAGTCTCAAATTAGACTAACGTATTCTTAACAAACGTTTAAGTTGATCTTAGCCTCAAATATGGCTAACGTATCCTTAAACCAAAACCCCAAACCCAAATCTAAGAAAATACGGATTTGGACTAATTCACGTCCTACGGGCGACGACATAAATTAGACTCCGTATACAATCCACGGGCAACCACAAACAAAAAAAAACACCCACGACACGAAGTGACCATCTGGAGAAGGAGAAAGTTGTTACCGCGATGCGGTAGCGTAATTAACTGTAGGGGCTTGCGCCTGCAGGGAAGAGCATCCCCACAATCAGAAACCCCTCAAACGAGGGGGAATCTGACGAAGTCTGCTACATCGGCCGCATCCGTTTAAACCTTCGATACATGGTGCCATAAATCAACTTGGCATCTTCGGAGAGATGGACGGATAGCACCAATTAGCATCTTCCCCGAATCTCAGGCAAGACGTCCATGTCTTGGCCTCCATTCGGAGGGGAACACCTCCGTCTCAAGGTTATGAACAAACGAATGCTTCTTTTCAGTAACAACCTAGAAATGACCCTTATTCATCCACATATAATCAAGGATGGATGAATCATCCAAATTTTGCTTGGAACCAAAACCAATCTCAAAATCAAAACCAGTTTCCAAGCCAAAATAACTATGAAAGGCTTCCTCCACAGCAACAGCCACCACACCAAATTCAGCACCCCTTTCAACCGCAATCTCTTCAAAATCCAGACAACAACTTTGCTCCTTATAATAATATTTCAACGGCCGGTACTGATAAAACCTCTGCACTCGAATGAAACTTAGAAATGTCCATTAACAATCCACGCAAACGACGGCTAATTTAACGTCTTCAATTCAAACGTTAGTGCAACACATTGCTTCCCACGGTGAAAGCATAAAATCGATAGAAGCACAACTTACACAGTTAAATGCCGCAATGAGTGAGAAAGAGAAAGGGAGACTTCCATCTCAATCTCTACCAAATCCCGGCCACTCACAAAGCGTGAATCTTATCCTTCAAAATCATATTTTGAGTGCCGTAACTACGTTGAGATCGGGAAGAGTGCTGAATTACAATATTGGTGAACAAGTTGAAGTTGATGACATTGATGAAACTCCGGCTACTACTTCTACTCCTATTTCATCTAATCCAATATTTTCTTCTCAGCCTATTCTCCATTTTCCACTAGGCTTGAACCCTCAACCTACTTCCTTGAAGGAATTACCAGCTACGACCATTCCAAATCCAATTTTGGAATCCATTCCATCCCCACAAACTTCTCCTCAAAAGTTGGACCCAACTCTTATTGATAAAGCTCATTTTCCACATAGGTTGAGGGCCAACATACCAAATCCCCAAATGGAGAAGATTGTGAAATTTTTTAAACAAGTTAATATAAACATTCCTCTCCTAGATGCTATCAAATAAGTTTCTTCCTATGCGAAAATTTTAAAGGACTTGTGCACTAAGAAAAGAAAAATTCAAGTGCCTAAAAAAGTTTTCTTAGCGAGTAATATGAGCAATTCTCTTACCCAATTGGTGCCCACGAAACATAAGGGCCCCGGTTGTCCTACAATTTCTATAACTATTGGGGGTAAAAATATCAATCGTGCTCTACTCGATTTAGGTTCTAGTGTTAACTTGCTTCCGTGTTCTGTTTATGAGCAATTATGCATAGGAGAGTTGAAACCTGTGCATTGCACTCTCCAGATGGCCGATCGATCTATCACCCAACCTAGGGGTGAGCTAGATGACATGTTAATCAGAGTCGGGGAATTTATATTCCCTGTGGACTTTATAGTTATAGATACACAGCTTATAGCAAACCCACGGAACCAAATTCCGGTGATTCTAGGTCGACCTTTTCTAGCAACTTCAAACACGATAACCTGTCATTTTGGAAGATGATAATTGAGCTTAATATCTACAAGCTAGGAAGTCAACCCTCCAAACCCTATGCTCATATAGTTGATGTATGTTCTATCGAAAAGATAGCTTCCGACAGTTGCAAATTTCAGGAGCTTCACGATGTTGATTTCGACACCACTAGTGCGTTATGGTTTGATCCTACTATTTATTATACACGTGAAGATCCTTCTATCGACAAGTCCACACCTAAGTCTGAACCCTTTGAATTGTCGAATGATTTAGTCAAGCTATCGGAGTATCATAACTTCCTTTCCGATGAGATTATCATTCGGAATATCGATGAAAGTTTTGAAGACATTTTTGCCGAAGAACTCACATTCCTAGAAGACATGTGAGTTGTGATGAATCAACCCCCACCCAAAGAAGTTGAACCACCACCCCTTCTTCTTATCAAGAACGAGAATGCGAGTAGTGCACCATCATTATTTCGTATCTCCCAACCGAGTCGTAAACCCGATCGATTACGCCTCTTATCTCCCCACTTCTTCACATCTATGATCTTCCACCAACTATGTTATTACATCGATAAAATATTCGAATGGTTGGTGTTGACTTTTTGTCTTTGTAAAGTTTTGCATAGACCAATAACTTTACCCTCTCTTGTAATTTTAAATTCTTAATATTGTTTTACTCAAGTTTGGGGGGGGGGGGGGAGGAGAAAATATTTTGGCTCTTGAAAGAAAAACAAAATTTTTACAAAATTGTGAGCCAAAAAAAGTTTGGGGGAGGATTTCACTGTCATTAATTCTTGTCCCCTTTATTAACTTCTCCTTCTAAGTCTACAGGTTCTTATGCTTAACAGATGACATCAGTAAGGACACTGCTGCAAAAAGGTTTGGGGGTGGTTTGTGCTTATTCACGCATCATTTTGCATTATACTAAATAATAGCACAAAATTTTTTAAAATTTTTTGATAATGAAAGTGAGAGAGTGAAAAATACATATGAAAGATAGGAAGAGATTTAAGAAAAGCATGAAAATTAGATATTTTAAAACGAAGCTAGTAATAGGTAGTTATGAGCTGTTGTCCCAAGGGTTAGTAAGATGAAGGAAATCACTAATCTGAGGATAGAAATGAGTCTGAAAAATAGTCCATATTCTTGAGTCCAAACATCTAAACGTTTATACCCTACTATACGCACTTACACACATCTTAAAATTTGGGATAGTAGAGGATACCATGAAAAGCTTTTGTCTAAAAGCCTTAGTATGAAGAAAAAAATGTAAACAAAAATATAAATGAAATAAATGGTGAAGAAAAATGAACACTGGTTTTGTAATTACTTAAGGCAGCATAAAAAAATATAGCAAGGGTGCTTTATCACCTAGTGCTTTAGACCAACTGGTTTGGGAGCCACTGCTAAGTTTTAGGTGTAGCAAGACTATGATATTGCTAATTTTTCCTAAAAGAGTGAGCACATTTACTAATCGGTTGGTTAGTACCTAAAGAAGTATTAACGGTCACATGAAGAATGTGTGAGCAATTCCATCTATAAAACTTTCACCAACAAAAAAATACTAAGGAATGAGGACAAGAGTATGATAGCTTGAATTGAATTCCTAAGTGTAGAGATGTCTTTTACACACACGTAGGGATATATGATCGATGTTTGGAAGAAAAGTAGGGAGGATGACTAAATATGATATTTTATTGAGGGATGATGTGATTTCTGATATCTTTTCATGACGATTAAGATAGGGCTCATGGCTACCAAAAAGTTAGTGTAGTTTGAAACTCTTATTTTCAAGTTCTTTCTTTTATATATTCTTTATCTTTGTATGTAAGTTTAATCATCTTTCTTTTATTATAGGATTTTGTGGGTGTAATCCGCTGAAAACCCTCAGGAGACAACACTCCTCCTACTAGGGACACCTAGAGGTTTAAAGGCTTATTGCACGTGATAAGTGCAATCGTGTTGTCTACGAAAGTGTGCTAGGTTTTTCTTTTTCTTTAATAACTAGTTTGCTCGGGACGATCAATGTTAAGTTTGGCGGTATTTGATTAGTCTAAAATATTGCACATTGAATGAATATTTTCCCACTATTGTTAAGTACTAAAAGGTGTTTATTGTAATTATAGAACATTTGAGGGTTTATTTGTAAAAGGTTTATTATCATATGTTTCTACATTATAATTGACATATTGAGGGAAAATACATGCATATAATATTTATATGAAATATTAGTAATTAAAATATGCATATGCATATCAAATATTTCTAATCAAAATTCTTAAGATTTAATATCATATAAAATGGTTAGGATAATATCTCAAAAATACCAAATGCTACTAAACACTTTGATTTGAGGTATTGTGCAGATATCAGCTCAGGTCTGGAATCCAAGAGATCCGAGTTAAATTGGGATGTCGGAATCAAATCTGCCAAAATATTGAAGCAAATCATGAAATCTACCAACGACAGAGACTCAGAGCATTATTCTCAGAATATAGACATCTAGAGGATATCCACATGACAATACAAAACACCAGAAAAAATCCCAAAGCCCGATCCTACTAAACTGCGGCGGATCCGTGGCTAAAGATAGGGATTTGCGGCGGAACCGCGGCGCATTGATGGCCGTAGGATCTTAGATTTTGGGGATTTGATTTTAACAGCGTATATTCACATAAGGAATCAACGGTTTCTAGTTTCTGTGACTATATAAGGGACCGAGAGCTTCACATTAAAAATCAACACCGAAGAGATCAAGAGGTCCAAGCGATCCACGCATCCGAATGATCATCAGCTAGTAATCCAACAAGAAAAAGATCTAGAGCAACTAGGGTTCTTGTAATCTACTTTCAAAGGATTTGTAAATTCAATAGTTGATTAATAAAGGTAGTGTTTTTATTGTTCTTTTTGCAATTAATTTCCGCACTTACTTTCTGCATCTTAATCATGTTTTCACTCATCATCCTTTCTTCTAAATCTTTAACCATAAGCGAGTAATTCCTAGCTTGCTAGGGTTCGTGGGATAGGGTAGAACAATGGATGATAAAATCTCTTAATCTCTTTTATACATTTTAAAGTCTATAAACTTTAGCAAAATAAATGTTAAGCTCCTTATCGGGCGCGCTACCAATTTATTGATAGTCATGACCACGATTTGAGATTGGTTTAACACTTGTTTTGTTAGGGGCTAGACATGAATAGAGATCAATGCAAGGATAAGGGTTAGTAGTGGGGAAACCTTAGTTTCTTCCAAAGAACCTTAATCTACATTCACCACTATCGATCTAGTTTTAAACTATTAAAAGATAAAAGGAGTCATTTTTAATTATTCATCCATTACTACCAAGTCCTATGAACCATACAAACCTTTCCTTTATAAATCTTATATCCGTAACGATAAACAATCACCCATCTTTCATCAACTCATCTAAAGCAAGAAAAGAGTTCACGTTTCTCTGCGGACGACCCATACTCATCGCGGCTAGCTACCAGCGAAACTGTCTTGATTGCGGTTACTTTACGAACACTTCTTTCGTAGACTAATCAATCTCCTTACCCGCAACAGAGGAATCAGGGCGCGGGAGGGGAAGGGCTGGAGTAGTGAGGACGTATGCAACCTTATCATAAGTAAGGGCAATGTTCACGTTTCTCAGCCAGTCTTTATAATTAGGTCCAATTTGTTTATTTTTCTCTAGTAGAAGCTTAAGTCCCGTTATTGGTATCTGGCATTAGGAGAGAGAAAAGAAAATACTCAGCGAAAGCTCTTGCATGATTAGATTGGTTATTTATCTTATCTAATCGTTGTTTCCGAGTGCTTTATCAAATTTTCCTTCAAACCCTAAAAAGAAACTTAGCCATGATTAATTACATTCTACAAGTTCGCTAACTGGTCAACCAAGCTAGTGTCGGTATTTCGAGGGAGGCTCCCCATGCTGTCGCACGGACCTACTTAAAATAAATCTCGTTTCCCTATAGGCATAACCCCGTTGACACCTTTCTCGACATCTATTGGATTAGCTAATTGTAAAGTATAAAATTCTCCCGGAAGTAACTATTACTCATAGCGGGATCGGGATCCAACTATCAAATAGAAGGTATGCAATCTCATTGTAAATTTCAACACTTGAAATTCCCAATATAGTTTTTACTCCTAGCGACTTATGACCCTAACTATGGTCAACAAATCATAAGCGCTAGTCAAGTTCTACCCATCATTTCATGATTGATTTAGATCCATTCGTATGACCCTTAACTATGGTTAAGTCATACGAATGTCCTAATTGATCACATCTTATGCTTTATAGGAAGACATTACTTAGCTACCGTACACTATGCCTTAACTATAGTCAACAAACGTAGCACGAATACTAAGTACTCTACTTCCTAAAATGGCGAAGGGCTACGAATGGTTTTGATGAAAACCTTTAACGTATTGAACTTGATATCATTATAGTACCGAGTAATTTTTAAAGGAGTGGCTTAAGCTCCGCATTTGAAATATTTGCTTTTTCGTGAAAAAGCCGAGTATGTTTCAAATTTGATTATACAATATCTTTAGGTTTCTTTTCTTAACATTAATCTTATTAATGTTGTCCCATCATTTAAGCACCTAATCATCATATAAGAAACGAAAATAAAACACACATATATGCCATCCACAATCGCCACAGAGACCCGGGTCTTCACCGTAAGGTTACTTAACTTACGGCAGGACGGGGTCTGGACTAGCGCGGATGCAAAACAAATATAGTGTCCACTAGTATATCATATATATAAGTAGCATTCGTCTCACGCAGTTATATGATCACATCACATCACAGAAATAGCAGAAGCAGATATATGAAAATATAGGATATACTAGGAGGTCCGTGTTTTAGATTAAGCCAGTAATGAAAAACACGGATTCCACGGTCGTGATGAATAGCCAAGCCCACACCCCTATACTCCTACGAGAGCGGCAAGCTGAAAGTCTACCCTAGCGCCACCATGAGATTATTGTAGCATCAAGCATGCCAAATTTTAAATTTTACTAGGTGCTAAGTTAGACTAACAAGATCTTTACTAGAATATTAGGATTTAAAACTATGATGATATCAAAGCTAAGAGAAGGGAAGATGGTTATACCCTCGTAGATCGACTCCTTCTCTTCTTTAGCTCCTAGTTGTAGTCCACGTGACATCGCTAGCCTCCACTTCGAGCTTGGATGATCCTTCTCCGGAGATCTTCGTGCCGAAGACGATCCACCCGAAGTTTACTTGATCAAGATACCTCTTTAATGAAGGCAACACACTACACTTGAGTGCTAGTCAAGTGTAAGATGGTGAAGTAGGGGTTTTGGAAGCTCACAAATGATCTCACAAACTTAATGATTCACATCACATGTGAGGGTTTTGAGTTTGGAGATGAGGTGAGAATTTTTGGAGAGCAAGAGAGAGCAAGAGCTCTTGAAGGAAAATGGCTAAGGCTTGAGAATGACCAAGTCAAGAATGAATGGCTACCCATTCTCATCTTACATTATTGAAGAATGAATAATAAACTAATAAACAAATGCACCATGCTTCAATAGTGCAAAGAAAATGAGTAAACAAATGAATACCCCATGCCTTGAACCATACCCAAAATATATCCACAATTACACCTCATTTTTCTATTTTCTCAAAATAGATAAATATGAATATATATATATCAAATATATATATATCAAATATATATATATTAACATATATATATATATATATATTAATAAAGCAATTAGTGAGCTAATGATATTAGTTAACATATAATTATATCAAATATAAATATACATCAAATTATTAAATTAACACTTGATTTAATAATCCGGTTATATCACATATGACCGACTAATATCATTTATCTATTTATCACATTATCAAATCAACACTAGATTCGATAATCAGGTTATATCACATATAACCTAACCGATAACAGATAACTGCCAGATTACAATACGATCGTATTTAATCAGGCCCATGCACATATCAACATATGCGTCCTACTTCGTTTTGATCGAACCAGGAAAATTCTGTGTAGTACTCTAAAGACTCGTCAATACGCCAGCAGTAGGTGATGATCACATCAGTCACCTATAAGCCATCAGCGGTACTAGCTGGACCTAACGGCTACCCGGGTATTGAGCGATATGAAGATCAACAAGCAAGCTCGTCCATTCTCTCCATGAAGTCTATCAGTAACACTACCATACAGTCCGGTCTCTTCGTCTGATATGTCGCATATCATGTCTAGGGGTGGTAAACGTCAGACCCCAGTAACGTGATAACTCATGGTGATGTCTGGCCTATAACAGTTCGAGAAACTACTGATAACTCTTATCAGTAAATCTCAGCAGCAGCCCTGGTCAGGGACTTCCAGTTATAGCTAATCGAGCATAGCGAAACATCAACCCCCAATACCGGGAGAGACCAAACCCCTCCTATCGCTTATTGCCTCCATGTGACTCGGGACTGTATCCAAAATCTACCTATTTGTACGTCTCCTTTGAACATGGTAGGGAGGAAATCAATGCACAGTGCGAGCTACACAAGACTCTATGACGATATCGGGTCTACAGACTAACCTATACCAGTGTCACCAAAGGACTGCTATCTGACGATAGGTATACTACCAACTAGGAGTTCTCGGCGAGTCCTGTTTGGTGTACCCATTCTCTAATGAGCACCCGTGTATGATCTTTGATGTCACACACCAATGGTTGTGGGATCAACCATCGCCCTTTAAGGGACAAGAAATGTACACACTAGTCTATTTTGGAATATCGATGCCCTAGTCTCGATATCCCTTTGATTAGGAATTGATTAAAGGATGTACTTTTGGACCACCCTATCCCCACCAGTATAATCTCATCATAATCCTGGTAGTCAAGTACATATACTAAGGGCTTTACCAACATGTGACAGTAAAGAATCCCAGTCAACATGTTAAGATAAAGAGTAACCAGATAGCATACTATCATGTCGAGTAAGAAAGTCCTCTATATATATGTCCAAGCATCCACTATAATATACATCACATGTACAATAATGTCCTTTAGGGCATACATATTCCTAACAATCTCCCACTTGCACTAAGGCCATGTGTTGTAGTATCTCATACCCAACATCCTAAAAAGTCTCTCAAACTGCATTTGGGAAATGGCCTTCGTGAGTGGATCCGCTACGTTGTCCTTCATGTCAATTCTCCTGACCTCGAACTCCCGGCGATCTACTATCTCCCTGATCAGGTGATACCGCCTAAGAATATGTCTGGATCTCTGATGGGACCTAGGTTTCTTGGCCAAAGCCACAGCTCCATTGTTATCACAATATGTAGGTATTGGATGCTCAATGGATGGAACCATACCAAGCTCAGCAATGAACTTCTTCATCCAGACAGCCTCTTTGGCAGCATCATTGGAAGCGATGTATTTAGCCTCCATCGTCGAGTCTGCTACGGTATCTTGCTTGGAACTCTTCCAACACACCGCCCCTCCGTTGAGGGTAAAAACAAAACCCGAGACTGATTTACTGTCATCCATATCACTCTGGAAGCTCGAATCGGTAAAGGACTCATGATTGTCATGTTCTAACCGTGTCGTGTTTAAAAAGAGTTTTGAAATTACCGCAATCAAAACGGTGTCGCTTGTAGCGAGCCGCGATGAATACGGGTCGTCCGCAGGGAGATGGTAAGTTTTTATAGCTTGTTTTAACGAGTTAATACCGTGTTTTGATTTGTTGGTTAACTAATTGTCGTAACAAAGATATGAATAAAAAGGACTTGTTAAAGGTAGTAATAAGTTAGATTGTATGAAGGTGATGTTTGCCAATTCCTTATAGCCCAGACTTAGTATTGACACTAAAGAAATAGGTAACAACGCGGATTAGGGAACTTGAAATACGGTATTTGCAGCATTTTGCTAAATCCGTTTCCTTGTCCCTTGTCCTTCCGTTGTTATCTCTTGATTTTAGCCTTCGGCAAACCACGAGCAATCCGGTCATGATTAGGAATCATCACTATCGGGGTAGGATAGGATGCCTAGTGAGCGGAGTTGCGGGTGATTTGCACGGAGTTTCAATAGGCAAGTTTTAGGTTTTAAAATTTGGACAAAGAAAATCTTCGAATACGATCTAACATATTACACCCTTAACAAGTGAAAAGATTACTCATACATATTTACAAATTAAAAAGAAAGAAAAGAGAAGATACATAAAAAATGCAATGAAATAAAGAGGAAAAGAGAACCGATGAGTTCAAGCGTTTTATCTCCAAGTGTTCGATCCCTGGCAACGTATGAAATCCAAATAACAAGCTTTAAGGTTGCAAGCTCACTTAAGAGGTTGCAAGATCAAAGCAAAGCATGAATTTCACAATTGAAATCATGTAAAGTGGAACAAGACATGTAATAAAAATAAGAACTTTTATTGAAGAACAAACTTGTTACAAGAGATCTTGAAGTCAAGAACCTAAGCCTTAAGCTTGCAAGTTCAAAATGAGAAGTTGCAAGGTCAAGACAAAGGGGCAAGAGCTCAAGAATGAAAAGAAAAATTACAAGAATTCTAAGATAAAACTAAAGAAAAAGCTACCCCTTTTCTCTTGCCTCTGGTCTGTATTTATAGGCTCAGAAAGAAATCAAATAAACAACAAAATCGAGACCAACTGGTAGAGAGAGAGGGTGTGTGAGAAGATGGGCCCCACAGGAGCAATTGAGGCCGACCAGGCTGGTTTTTGGCCGGTTCAAACATGGAGTTTTGATGCAGAATTTGGTGCACTGTTTTATCTTGTCCTCTGTATCTCCTTGGTATAGTTTATTTCTTCTGATTCGACCTGATTTGCACCTAATGTTTGGAGGGAATTTTTGATTATGTAATTCAACACATGATCTTCACCATTAAGTGCTCATTACTTCATTCCCACATATGGCTTGATCCATATCTGCCCCATTATGGCTCATGCTGATTTGTTTGATTGCCTTTGATTTGAACACATGCTTTTTAGTCTTGAATGCATATAATATCATATGCATATAAAATCATATCCTTGATTGCATATAAAATCATATCCACATGTGCTTACAAGTCTTGTGTACACACTTGTTGTGTTGGACCATTTAGATAAAAAAATGTGTACACAACTTGCTGCGTAAAGGAACTCCTGAAGTATCGGTCGGTTAACGTTTCTGGTCGTAGTGTCTTCCCTCAAGTGATATATCCGTGCTGTTGGAAGCATTTCCAGTATTTTGTCATGGATACCTGTAATCTGTAATACTGAGCAGACACTGGTCAATAATACCAATAAATACAACAATTAGATAATGAATGAGCTGTATTAGAATGCAATTTTCTGATATGAACAAATACCCCCAAACTTATCTATTGCTCGTCCCGAGCAAAACCATTTATTCACAAAAGAAAATCCTAACCACACTTTCGCAGGGATCGCGATTGCACTGAGCGTGTGCAACAAGCCGTTAAACCTCTAGGTGTCCCTAGTAGGAGGAGTGTTGTCTCCTAAGAGTTTTCAGCGGATACTACCCACAAAATCCCGTCAAGCTAGTTTTGCGAAATAACTATGATTCAAACCCTAAGTTTTTTTAAAAAAAAAAATAGTAATTCTATTATCCTAAATTTAGAACTATCGAACCTTTATTTTTCACACCTCGCTTCTCATTTAACTTAAGATTTTATATGTCTTTACGTGCAGTGCAAATAGTGTCGTTAAGTTTCAAAAGGATCGATTAAAGTCGTCATGTCACAAAATAAAGCCCAGATAAAAAATTAAAAAAGAATCACATAAGTTTTATAAAGAGTTAAGTATTTCTCAAGTTTCGTTTTCCAGTAAGATTTCAAATTCAGAATTTCTATCTTCCTTAACAGGAAACTAGGTCTTATTTTTCACTCCACATTTTTCTTGTTTTCATTTCATACACACCTTTGTGAACGTGCAATAGTCTTTATCATAGAATAAAACCTCCATATCTCCGCTAGAAATACTTTTGTTATAAAAACCTGCCTTTTGTCAAGATTATTCTCACACAAAGAACCGTTAGGAATTTTAACTCGGAGAGAACACTTGCTTGACTTTGTTTTAATCTGGACTTTCTAGGCTCTTAGCGAGCTTTGGGCCAATGCTCCCAAACCAGTTGGTTTTAGGGCATTAGATGTAGAGACACCCAAGCGGACTTAATTACTCAAGTCACCTAGGCCCAAAAACAAAAGACAATGATGATTTAATGTGAACGGAGATATAACCGGTAGTTCAATTATTTTTTTGGATATAAGACGTGTTTAGTGGGTTAGGTGTGCAATCATTCCAATCAAGATTCAGATGGGTTATTCTTCAGAATTAGTTCCAATTAAGGCGTCAATAATATCCCTTCATATTCACCTCTCTTTAAAACTAGTCTTGATATTACTTATTTCAGAACAAACCTATTTGATCCTCAGAAAATAGTTTATCAATTTAAATGTTTTCAGACATAATAGACTTGTCATCTAATTTTCAAAACCCACGACACGTGTAGTGTGATGTAAAGACGTATATTAGCTATAGTTAACTTCAAAGGAGAGTTATCTTTCAGGTTTTCAAAATCTAAAAATAGGATTTAGTTGTTCCTATCTTATCAAACAAAACCGTCGAAATATTGAATCTAAGTTCTCCCGCTAGCTAACTTGACGACAAAGTTTTTATATTTTTAGAAAATTTCTGATTTTTATGGGTTTTTTTAAATAAGTATGAAAATGCAGAATATACAAATGAATGCGAAGGTTAGAAATGCGTATCGAGCGTACCCCCCAACTTAAACTTGACAGTGCCCTCACTGTCATTGTACATTAAAAGGGCAAAAATATTGAAGGTTAGATATACAAATTTTATTTATTTATTTTTTTATTTAACATATATACAAAGGAAAATCGTATATACATACCCCCAAACTTATTTGAAACAGCGTCCACTGTTTTGGCTGGATAACCGAAGTTTGGTGGTAGACAGAGGAAGATTATGCAGGGTAAACCGGCTCCTGCAAGAGCAGGAGCTCCTCTGATGGTTCAGCGCTAAGGTACGGTTTTAGTCTGTGTCCATTTACTTTGAAAAGAGAACCATCATTTGGATTTTCCAAATCTACCGCGCCGTGCGGATATACAGTCCGCACAACAAAAGGTCCCTTCCAGCGAGATCTGAGCTTGCCGGGATGAAAATGTAGTCGGGTGTCGTAAAGAAGCACCTGCTGTCCAGGTGTGAAAGTTTTGCGCGTGAGGTGTTTATCATGAAACGCCTTCATTCGGTTCTTTACAATAACCGCGTTGTCGTAAGCTTCATCCCGAAGCTCGTTCAATTCGTTCAGCTGCAGCTTCCGATAGCTGCCCGCATCTTTGAGAGATAGATTCAGCTCCTTAATCGCCCAAAATGCGCGATTCTCTATTTCGACTGGAAGGTGGCAAGCCTTTCCGTAAACAAGACGATAAGGAGACATGCCGAGATCGGTCTTATAAGCAGTTCGAAATGCCTAAAGGGCATCATTGAGTTTTACCGACCAATCCTTACGGTTCTTGGAAACCGTCTTCTCCAGTATCTGCTTGATTTGCCGATTTGAAACTTCGGCTTGTCCACAGGTTTGGGGGTGGTAGGGCATAGATAGCTTATGATTAATGTAATATTTCCGCATCAAGGCCTCGAAAGTCTTATTGCAGAAATGAGTTCCATTGTCGCTAATGATCGCTCGGGGGTGCCCAAACCGGGAGAAAATGTTTTCCTTAAGAAATCTAACAACAACCTTGTTGTCGTTAGTTCGGATGGGCACAGCCTCGACCCACTTAGAGACATAATCAACAGCTAGAAGGATGTACAAGTTCCCAAAAGAGTTGGGAAACGGCCTCATGAAATCAATCCCCCAAACATCGAAAATCTCCACAACCAAGATTGGTTGGAGCGGCATCTCGTTTCTCCTGGATATCCGGCCCAAGTGTTGGCACCGGGAGCAAGTCTTGCAGTAATCATGAGCGTCTTTGAAGAGTTGTGGCCAGTAGAAGCCACACTGCAAGATCTTCTCGGCTGTCTTTCTAGGGCCAAAATGCCCGCCACATGCTTGATCGTGGCAAAACGACAGCACACTCTTGACTTCATTGTCAGGGACACAACGATGAATAATCTGGTCGGGACAGTACTTAAACAGATAGGGTTCGTCCCAGTAAAAGTGTTTCACTTGGGATAAGAATCGAAGTCTGTCCTGACTTGACCATTTAGTCGGTAGTAGTCCTGTGGCCAAATAGTTTACAATATCTGCGAACCAGGGTTCGCAAGATACCGTCAAGAGTTGTTCATCCAGAAAAACATCGTTGATCGGAATTTGAAGCGACGACGAAGAAGGAAGTCGTGAGAGATGGTCGGCGACCACGTTTTCACATCCTCTTTTGTCCTTGATGACAAGGTCAAACTCTTGAAGCAAGAGGATCCAACGTATTAGCCGAGATTTAGCATCTTTCTTCGCAAAAAGGTGGCGAAGAGCTGAATGGTCCGTATAGACAATGACTGGAGAGCCGATTAAATAAGGCCGAAATTTTTCAAGTGCAAACACAACTGCTAAAAACTCTTTTTCTGTTGTTGTGTAGTTTAGTTGGGCCTCATTTAATGTACGACTAGCGTAATAAATCACGTGCGGCATTTTATTAATGTGCTTTCCAAGAACAACACCAATGGCAAAATCCGATGCGTCGCACATAATTTCGAATGGGTGCGTCCAGTCTGGAGATGAAAGAATGGGCGCAGAAATGAGAGAGTGTTTCAATGACTCGAACGCTTCCATGCAAGTTGAGTCAAAATCAAATGTTGTGTTCTTGGCCAATAAGAGAGTCAAAGGTCTAGCAATCTTGCTAAAATCCTTGATGAACCGTCTATAAAAACCGGCATGGCCAAGGAAAGCTCGGATGTCTTTGACGCATTTAGGATGAGGAAGATTAGAAATGACTTCAATTTTGGCTCTATCAACCTCTATGCCGTTTTGCGAGATGACATGTCCTAAGACAATACCTTCTCGTACCATAAAGTGGCACTTCTCCCAATTCAAAGTTAGGTTCTTATCCCTACAGTGGGTAAGAACCGCGTCAAGGTGTAGCAAACACTCGTCGAAGGAGTCACCAAAAATGGAGAAATCATCCATAAAGATCTCCAAAAACTTTTCAACCATGTCTGAAAAGATCCCCATCATACACCGCTGAAATGTAGTGGGTGCATTGCATAACCCAAAGGGCATGCGACGATAAGCAAAAGTGCCAAAAGGACAAGTAAATGTGGTCTTGTCTTGATCCTCTTTGGCTATGGGGACTTGGTTATAGCCAGAGTAGCCATCTAAAAAGCAATAGAACTCGTGCCCAGCCAATCGTTCTAGCATTTGGTCAATGAAAGGTAAAGGAAAGTGGTCTTTCCTTGTCGCGGTATTGAGTTTTCTATAGTCGATGCAAACTCGCCACCCAGTTTGGGTGCGAGTAGGAATTAACTCATTTGCCTCATTGGTAATGACCGTGATGCCCGATTTCTTTGGCACAACATGAATGGGGCTAACCCATTGGCTATCCGAGATAGGGTAAATGATACCACTATCAAGACATTTAACAATCTCCTTTTTGACAGCCTCTTTCATAATGGGGTTGAGGCGTCTTTGTGGATCCCTTACCGGTTTGGCATCATCCATCAAGTGTATATGATGTTCGACTATGAGGGGACTAATCCCCTTGATGTCCGCCATAGACCAGCCAAAAGCTTGCCGATTATTTTGTAAGACCATTAAAAGGGCCTTCTCTTGCTCAAGAGCTAGAGAGGCCGATATGATAACGGGTAGGGTCTCATTCTCACCTAGATAAGCATATTTTAGGTGCGACGGCAAAAGCTTTAGTTCGAGTTTAGGAGGTGAAACAATAGATGGTAACAATGGAGTAACTGTTTCAAACTCGAAGGATTCCATCAAAGGTTCAAATCGAGTGTACGCAACTGAGTCGGATGGTTCAACTAACTCATCCGAAAAAGCAAAAGACTCAAGCTCGGGTGGTGATTGGCTAAGATCGTTCGAGAAAGTGAAACACTCGTAGTCATTGTCGGGCGCAGAAACAGCAGTAGGTTCGAAGAGGAACGCACTAGTGGCGTTAAGGTCGTCGTGATCAAACAAAAACTCCTCGAATTCACACTCCTCCGGGGTGATCTCCTGGATTGAACAAATGTATAGTATATGAGCATTAGGTTCGGAGGGATGATTCCCTAACCTAAATATGTTGAGTTCAATTGTCATGTTTCCAAAAGATAGGTTCATCGAACCATTTTGACAATTGATCACAGCATTTGAGATTGCAATCCGGGGGTTAGCTACAGGCTGTGTGTCTAAAACAATGAAGTCAACGGGGAATATGAAGTCCCCAACCTTGATTAACACATCCTCTAGCTCTCCCCTAGGATGGGTGATCGATCGGTCGGCCATTTGGAGAGTCCAGTGTGTGGGTTTCAGCTCTCCTACACCTAGTTGCTCATATACTGAGTACGGAAGCAGGTTAACACTGGCACCAAGATCTAAAAGTGTGCGGTTGATGTTCTTATCCCCAATGGTTATTGAAATCGTAGGACAGCCAGGGTCCTTTCGTTTTTGAGGTAAAGATTGGGTAAGAGCATCACTCACAGCACTAGCCAAGAAAACTTTCTTGGGTACCTGAGATTTCCTCTTTTTCATGCACAAGTCCTTTAAGATTTTCGCGTAGGAAGGGACTTGTTGGACAGCATCTAAAAGGGGAATGTTGATGTTAACCTGTTTAAACAATTCCAGAATCTTCTCCATTTGTGGATTTTGTTTATTGGACCTCAACCGGTTTGGAAATGGAACGTTTTTAAAATTGGTTGAGTCTAATGCTTGTGGAGGAGATTGTGGAGTTGGAACGGATCCCAGAACTGGAGTTTTCTTGGAGTGAAATGTGGGTCCTTTCAAAGCACAAGAAGAGGAAGAGCCTTTTGAAGAATGGAGAATAGGCTCAGAAGACGAAGAAGAAGAAGAAGCGGTCGGGGTGTCATCGTCTATCCGTGTGCCATTGTTGTTTTGTAGCATCCTTCTAGATCTCAATGTAGTCACGGCACTCACATTATGGTTTTGTTGTTCAAGAGCAACATGTACATTATGCGTGTGATCGGGATTTGGGAGTGGTTGAGATGGGAGCTTCCCCTTCTCTCGCTCGCTTAAGGCCGCATTCAGTTGTGCTATCTGGGCTTCGATGGTCTTAATGCTTTGCCCGTGTGCAGCAGTGTGTTGCACCAAAGACTGAATGGAAGACTGGATGTTGGCGGTGGATTGAGTTGATTGTTTTACGAACGCCTCCAGACTTCGTTCTAGCGAGAAAACCTTATCGTTGTTTGACGGAACAAAGTTGTTTTGAGGGAAAGAATTGTTGGGTGCAAAATTGTTCGTCGGATTTTGAAAAGGTTGGGGTTGGAAGGGCTGCTGAAATTGTTGTTGTGCTTGTTGTTGAGGAGGCCCCCTTTGAAAGTTGTTCTGCCCTTGGAACTGATTTTGATTCTGGTTCCAAGCGAAGTTAGGGTGGTTTCTCCATCCAGGGTTGTATGTGGAAGAGTATGGATCATTTCTTGGTCTCTGTTGAAATGCAGCATTGACCTGATCCTGTCCTTGGGAAGGTGGGTTGTAAGGATACTCTTCGGTTGGGTGAGATGGATCGGAACAACAAGCACAAATGGTACGAAGGGGAAGAACAGGGGCAGGAGCAGGAGATGAAAATTTTCTCTCTATCGCTTCAAGTTTTCTCGTTATTGCAGCCATTTCAGCTTTCATTGCAATAGAGACATCGAGTTGGTGAATGCCTACCCTAGACTGACCAGTTGAAGTAGAGGAAGAAGAAGAAGTACTTGGTCTTGTGCCCTCCCATTGAAGCGTTTGTTTCGCAAGGTCGTCGAAGAATTGCCACGCTTCCTCGTCAGATTTCGATAGGAAGTGGCCCTGACAAATGGTTTCCAACAACTGCTTGGTTGCTGGGTTCAGGCCCTCGTATAAAGTTTGGCAAAGTTGCCATTTCTCAATACCGTGGTGAAGGCACTGAACAAGAAGGTCTTTATACCGGTCAAAACACTTCCAAAAAGGTTCATTAGGAAGCTGGGAGAATTGGTTGATTTTGTTACGGATCCTCGCGGTTTTATGATTCGGATAGAATTTCTTGAGAAACGCTTTCACAAACTCATCCCAACTAGTTATGGAGTGGGAAGCGGTGCTATACATCCACTTTTCAGTAAGATTGCACAAAGTGAACGGAATGACCCGTAGCCGTATAGCATCGTCAGACAGCTGGGTCGTTTTCATCATGGCACAAACATTTTGGAACTTATTGATGAAGATATAGGCATCTTCAGATTCAAGCCCATGAAATTTCGGAAGCATGTTAATGAAGTGGGGCTTAATTTCAAAATTATCCCCATTGGCCGGTGGAAGTGAAAGACATGTTGGAAGTGCAGAGCGGGTAGGGTAGAAACGATCCTGGAGCGCGATTCGCTGTGGCGCAGCAACAGGTTGTGGGTTATTCGCACCCAGATTAGGTGGAGTCAGTTCCTGGGCAGGTGGAAGGATGTTAGGATTAAATCCTGACATCTCAGAAGAGGAATTTGGTGATAAAGAAGGTGAAGATGTCTGAACAGAATCTCGGTCAACGTCGGAGTTGACCGGCAAAGGTAAGGGTGATAAAGGGGTGGAGGGATTTTCGACGTTGGAGTCGAACGCGTAGTCCGTAGGGACTAACGAAATGCGGACTAAACGAGAACTAGAGTCCCTAGTCCAAGTGGAGATACACTAAACGAGTTTAGTGTAGTCAAAGCGTAGAATGTGAGGGTAAGAAAACGAAAGTGGAGAAAAATTTGGCGATGGTGGTAAAAATGGAAATTTTGTGTTTGTTTCAAAAAAATGGGAAAATGAAACGACTGTTCAACAAACACAATCACAAATGCACAGTCACAAATGCACAATCAATACCTAGACTAGGGTCCTTTAAGTCTACTAGACCTGCTCCTAACTGTTCCAAAGCGACAAATTGTGAGATAACCCTCAGATCGCCTCTTCACAGCCAGTTGTGGCCAGGTAAGCACAAGTGAGGTATGGAGGGATCCGCTCACGAATCACCGTGAGACGGGCCTTTTAAATTTACCTCCTCACTTGTCTTGCCTAGGCACCACAAGAGTCATGTTTAGATAAACGATTGAATGCCCACAATCTTCCTTTATCCTATTGAGCGCGACAAGTCCTTAGTGGGCTGAGTCTATATATTTTTTATTAAACTTGAGGTGACACTTATGCAATTAGTGATTTCCGGGGTCTTAGGAAGGGTGATGAAATCCCCACCCAATCTGGATTGGTGTTAGAGCCCCTTAAGTCCGTATTAAATGATGCAATACGCAAAATTCAACCAAGTTTTGTTTTCAAGCAATCAGTTATCGTTTTTTTACTTTTAATGCGGCGCTGCAACAAATACGGTCAGTTTTTTTTTCTTTGGCTTTTTGCGGCGATTTTTGCTAAGAATCCTGCAAAGACAAGAATATTGGAGCGTCGGGTTTGAGAGGGGAAGTTTAGAAAAATACGTACCAAAAAGTATCGAGTTTCAGAAACTCGTGTCGATATTGCCTCCGAGTGGTCGAATGGTTCGCTTGCGCGGGTCTAACTACCCAGATCTTTGGCACTGAGTGTTCACCCTCCTTTGCACTTGAAAATGCCCCTTTGTTCCGTATGATCGCTGCTCAAAATCCGTCAAATCTGCATATGTTGAGAAAATACGGATATTTGAGCTAAAAAGCAATATTAACAACCACAATTCTGAACACAAATAATTAAGAAAATCAGAGTGTTAGCAGAATTCAAATCCAGAGAAGAAAAGAATTTTATTTGTGCTTGTGGTTGGTTTCAAAAAGAATGGTTATTTGTTTGAATGTGTTAGAAGTTAGTTTTATACAGAATATGCACAAATTTAACCCGAGAATACAAGTATAAAAGCGTTACCGTCTCCCCGGCAACGGCGCCATTTGATTGTCACGTTCTAACCATGTCGTGTTTAAAAAGAGTTTTGAAATTACCGCAATCAAAACGGTGTTGCTTGTACCAAGCCGCGATGAATACGGGTCGTCTGCAGGAAGATGGTAAGTTTTTATAGCTTGTTTTAACGAGTTAATACCGTGTTTTGATTTGTTGGTTAACTAATTGTCGTAACAAAGATATGAATAAAAAGGACTTGTTAAGGGTAGTAATAAGTTAGATTGTATGAAGGTGATGTTTGCCAATTCCTTATAGCCCAGACTTGGTATTGACACTAAAGCAATAGGTAACAACGCGGATTAGGGAACTTGAAATACGGTATTTACGGCATTTCGCTAAATCCGTTTTCCTTGTCCCTTGTCCTTCCGTTGTTATCTCTTGATTTTAGCCTTCGGCAAACCATGGGCAATCCGGTCATGATTAGGAATCATCACTATCGGGGTAGGATAGGATGCCTAGTGAGCGGAGTTGCGGGTGATTTGCACGGAGTTTCAATAGGCAAGTTTTAGGTTTTAAAGTTTGGACATAGAAAATCTTCGAATACGATCTAACATATTACAGATTACTCACACATATTTACAAATTAAAAAGAAAGAAAAGAGAAGATACATAATAAAATGCAATGAAATAAAGAGGAAAAGAGAACCGATGAGTTCAAGCGTTTTATCTCCAAGTGTTCGATCCCTGGCAACGTGTGAAATCCAAATACCAAGCTTTAAGGTTGGAAGCTCACTTAAGAGGTTGCAAGATCAAAGCAAAGCATGAATTTCACAATTGAAATCATGTAAAGTGGAACAAGACATGTAATAAAAATAAGAACTTTTATTGAAGAACAAACTTGTTACAAGAGATCTTGAAGTCAAGAACCTAAGCCTTAAGCTTGCAAGTTCAAAATGAGAAGTTACAAGGTCAAGACAAAGGGGCAAGAGCTCAAGAATGAAAAGAAAAATTACAAGAATTCTAAGATAAAACTAAAGAAAAAGATACCCCTTTCCTCTTGCCTCTGGTCTGTATTTATAGGCTCAGAAAGAAATCAAATAAACAACAAAATCGAGACCAACTGGCAGAGAGAGAGGGTGTGTGAGAAGATGGGCCCCACAGGAGCAATTGAGGCCGGCCAGGCTGGTTTTTGGCCGGTTCAAACATGGAGTTTTGATGCAGAATTTGGTGCACTGTTTTATCTTGTCCTCTGTATCTCCTTAGTATAGTTTATTTCTTCTGATTCGACCTGATTTGCACCTAATGTTTGGAGGGAATTTTTTATTATGTAATTCAACACATGATCTTCACCATTAAGTGCTCATTACTTCATTCCCACATATGGCTTGATTCATATCTGCCCCATTATGGCTCATGCTGATTTGTTTGATTGCCTTTGATTTGAACACATGCTTTTTAGTCTTGAATGCATATAATATCATATGCATATAAAATCATATCCTTGATTGCATATAAAATCATATCCATATATGCTTAAAAGTCTTGTGTACACACTTGTTGTGTTGGACCATTTAGATAAAAAAATGTGTACACAACTTGTTGCGTAAAGGAACTCCTGAAGTATCGGTCGGTTAGCGTTTCTGGTCGTAGTGTCTTCCCTCAAGTGATATATCCGTGCTGTTGGAAGCATTTCCAGTATTTTGTCATGGATACCTGTAATCTATAATACTGAGGAGACACTGGTCAATAATACCGATAAATACAACAATTAGATAATGAATGAGCGGTATTAGAATGCAATTTTCTGATATGAACAACCCCACCTGGAGTTCACCGTTACTATACAACAAGAACATTTCTTTAATCATTCTCAAGTACTTAAGAATGTTCTTCACAGCTGTCCAGTGTTTCTCCCCAGGATCTGATTGATACATGCTCACTACACCCTAGTGAGTTTGCTACATCCGGTCTGGTACACAACATCGCATACATGATTTACCCGACTGCCGAAGCATAGGGTATCCTTTGCATGCGAGCCTCTTCAAATCAGTCATGGGAGACATCTCTTTGGAGAGAGTGATTCCTGAGCAAGCGGGTAAATTACCTCGCTTGGAATCTTCCATATTAAACCTCTTTAGTATGGTGTCTATGTACCTGGATTGGGACAATCCCAACATCCGTTTAGATCTATCTCCATAGATCTTTATCCCCAGGATATAGGAGGCATCACCGAGATCTTTCACGGAGAACTTATGTGTTAAGAAGAGCTTGACTGAGTGTAGCATAGGAACATCATTTCCTATCAAGAATATGCCATCCACATACAATACGAGGAAGACCACCTTACTCTCTACAGCCTTCTTATATATACAAGGTTCATCTACATTTTTGATGAAGTCAAACTCTTTGGCAGCTTCATCAAAACAGATGTTCCAGCTCCGCGATGCCTGCTTCAATCCGTAGATGGATTGAAGTAGCTTGCACACTTTTCAGCTGCTCCCACTGTCTACGAAGTCTTTTGGCTGTGTCATGTACACGCTTTCTTCTAAATCGCCATTTAGAAAAGCGATCTTGACATTCATCTGCCAGATTTCATAATCATGGTATGCAACAATGGCAAGTAGGATCCTGATGGACTTAAGCATAGCGACGGGAGAAAAGGTTTCATCATAGTCGATGCCAGGTCGTTGACGAAAACCTTTAGCTATAATTCTAGTTTTGAAAGTCTTAACATTTCCATTTACACCAATATTGTTTATAAAGATACACTTGCTCCCAATAGGTTTTACCCCTTCAGGAGAAACATCCAAAGTCCATACTTTGTTGGTGTACATGGATTCCATTTCGGATCGCATAGCATCCAGCAATTTCACGGATTCTCCAATTGTGATGGCCTGCTCGAAACTAGTCGGGTCATCATCTTCCATGATGCAATCATCGCTCCCACCGTCTATGAGAAAACCGTAGTATCTCTTAAGTGGATGAGGAACCCTACTAGATCTGCGGAGTGACTGGGGTTCGTTGGGTACTATTGGATCCACCGGTTCCACCAAATTGTCAGTCGTAGTTTGTTCTGTTGGAACTTCTTCCAGTTCTACCTCATTTCCACTAATTTATTTTACAAGAGATTTCTTTTCTAAAAAGGTGGCATGTTGAGTAACAAACACCTTTTGCTCCTCAGTGTGGTAGAAGATATGCATTCGCGAATGTTTGGGATATCCTACAAACTTGTAGAGAACTGACCTTGCCTCGAGTTTGTCTGGATTTTGCTTTTTGACATAGGCCGGACAACTCCATATTTTAATGAAATTAAGACAGGCCTCTTCCCATTCCATATCTCATATGGAGTGGTAGGCACTGATTTGGTTGGAACTCTATTCAATAGGTATGCAGCTGTCTCAAGTGCATAACCCCAAAAGGAAATAGGTAACTCAGCAGTACTCATCATAGAGCGCACCAAATCTAATAGGGTGCGATTCCTCCACTCCGATACTCCGTTGTGCTGTGGTGTATACGGCGGAGTAAGCTGAGAGAGAATCCCATTCTCTTTTAAATAGTCTCGGAATTCTCCACTCACGTATTCTCCTCCCTGATCAGATCGAAAGATTTTAATACTTTTGCTCGTCTGGCTTTCAACTTCGCACTTATATTTGAATTTCTCAAAATCTTCAAACTTGTGTTTCAATAAGAACACATGTCCAAACCTTGAGAGATCATCGGTGAATGTAATAAAGTACGAAAGACTATTTCTGGCATGTGTAGACATAGGACCGCATACATTACTATGTATCAGTCCCAAGAGTTCAGTAGCTCTTTCTCCGTATCCAGTAAACAGAGTTTTGGTCATCTTGCCTTTGAGACATGACTGGCAAGTTTTATAAGATGAAAATTCGAATGGATTCAAATATCCATCATTATGCAACTTAGCTAGCCTTGTCGCATTGATATGACCAAGTCTACAGTGCCACAAGAAGGCTTCGTTCATTTTTGAACTTTTCCTCTTGTTTGTGTTCTGTACGTTAAGAACTGTACTTTGATTAAGAACGTACATACCGTTACATAACGTACCAAATCCAATCAACACTTGATTCTAGAAAATGTTCATAACATTATCCTCTAATGAGAAATTATATCCTTCTTTAGATAAAAAAGAAACCGATATAATATTACACATCATTTTTGGTACGTAATAACAGTCGTTCAGAACCAATGTATTACCAGTTGGCAATACAAGGTGATATTTGCCAACTGCCTTGGCTGCAACAATTGCACCATTCCCTACTGTTAGAGATTTATCACATTTTCCCAGTTCTCTACCTTTCTTTAGCCCATGTAAAAAATTATATATGTGGCATCCCGATCCGGTATCCAATACCCAGGACGTAGAACAAACTGAGAAACAGTTCTCGGTAACGAACACAGCCGAAGAAGATGCAACAACATGCTGTTTCTTCGTACGAGTGGCACGAGAATCCTGATATTCCTCTATCCCTACGGAACCAACGTTCCCCAGATTATTATAATAAGCAGGTTCAGTCAATACATCCATATTATTATTTTGATTAAGGCGTGACATTGGTTGCTGCGTGGAGAAAGAGAGAGAAGGAAACGCATTAGCGTGCGCTCTTTGCAAGATTAGATTGGTTATTATCTTATCTAATTAGGATGGCTCCCACTGTTTTTATCAAATCTTCCTTCAAACGATAAAAGGTATGATTAGCCAGGATTAATTATATTCTACAAGTTCGCTAACCGGTCAGCCAGGCAAGTGTCGGTACTCCGAGAGAGGTTCCCTGTGCTTTCTAATGTACCTAATTAAAATAAACCTCGTTTCCCTAGAGGCATAACCCCGTTGAAACCTTTCTAGACATCTTCTTGATTAGCTAATTGTAAAGTGCAAAACTCTCTCAGGAGTAACTCTTACTCGCAGTTGGAATCAGGATCCAACTATCATATAGAAGGTATGCAATCTCATTGCAAATTTCAACACTTGAAATTCCCGATAATGGTTTTTACCCCTAGCTTCCTATGACCTTGACGGAGGTCAACAAACCAAAGGCCGCTAGTCAAGTTCAACCCGTTCATTTCTTGATTGAATTAAATCCACCCGCACAACCCTTGACGGAGGTCAACAAGGCCGTACGACTACCCTAATCTAATCGCATCACATGCGGTAGATTAGCACTAATCAGCTACCGCACACTACGCCTTGACGGAGGTCAACAAACGTAGCACGAATACTAAATAGTACTTATCTGAAATGACGGAGGGTTACGCAGGTTTTTAAGAAAACCATGAGCGTAATGTACTTGATATCGTTGTAGAATCTAATGTTTTTGAAAAAGAGTGTTTTTGAGGCTTTTGCTAGTTTCGCTAAAGAGGTCACTCCCGGTGAAGGAATCTCGGCTCTTTCCTCATCAAATGAGGTGCTAGATATTCATGAATACCACTATGCAAAGCAAGAACAAGAGAAGCTTTCAAAAACAAAACCGAGTGAGTTGTAGCATTTGCTAGTTTCGCTAAAGAGGTCACTCCCGGTGAAGGGATCTCGGCTCTTTCCTCATCGAATGAGGTGCTGGATATTCATTAAGGAATACCACTATGCAAAGCACAAACTAAAGCTATCCTTTTTGAAAATTTGATTCTACAATATCTTTAGGTTTCTTTCTTTTCATTAATCTCATTAATGAAGTCCCATCATTTAATGTTTCCTAAACATCACAGAAAAATGAAACGAAAATAGAACGTACGCTTATGCCATCCGCATTCGCCACGGGGCCCCGTCATACACTGTTAGGTTACTTAACTACCTGCAGAGCGGGGGCTGGACTAGCGCGGGTGCAAAATATAAGCAACGTTTATTATATATCATATATATAATATAACATTCGTCTCACGCAGTTATATGATCACATCACAGAACCAAGCAGCAGAAGAAACATATGAAATATTGGATACACTAGGATTTCCGTGTTTTAAACTTAGCCAGTAATGTAAAACATGGATTCTACGGTCGTGAAGAATAGCCAAACCCATATCCCTAGACCCCTATGAGAGCGGAAAGTAACTCTACCAATTTTAGAGTTAGGAGGCCCGATCTCAACTCCTTGAGATGGTCTTCCACTGGACTCTAGAACCCGGTTACTTGAGCTCCCCACCTTGGGTCTATCCTAATGCGAAAAAGTAAATAATATACAATAGTGGTGATATCATCCTCAACACGGAAGTGCCCCAATAAAAGAATATTACATACAGATTTTAAATGAATGAAAATAAAAACTCTTATCTCACATAAAACCCCCGGCTATTCTTTCACGACGATTCAATAAATCATATTAACAGCAACTCATAACATCACATGTCATCAACTTAAGTAAATATGCGTATCCCGAAAACTCGTTGACATATAGCAATGAGATCGGGATACCCCACATATTACACTTACGGTCGCAAAAAAGAAATAGAAAACTACAATAATTAGAATTCGTATATCCTTAGACATCATAAACACGGAATATCTCATATTCTGGATTTCATGCCTAACCTATAAACCTTGTATTTTAGTCTTAAATTGAAAACACTTTTCAATTACTTTAGTCGGGTAATTCAACAAGATCCTCGACTACATTATAGAACACTCGTCGGAAACTTTAGCAGATGGCCGCACCCCCGATACTGATGACGAAGTGCATTAAGGAGAAACACCGTGTCCGCAAGCACCCGCGTAGGTGCTTTTGGCAATGGGGTTCTCTTACATTGTCTTGGTCGCGGCTATGGGGCATGGCTGCCTACTAGAGTTACCCGGCGAGTGTTCGCGTACAATATGCGATTGCGATAGAGTTTTGATCCGAATCAAATCTCCGTGGTAACCGATTAACCGAGACTAGTACACTAGGTTTATAATATACTAACTAGTTTTCACAAAACTAATTATTTGGATTCTAACAATTGTATCACATATCATCAAAGTCTAAACGACATAGAACATTTCGATTGGTTTAACAAACACCTACATAATCCAAAGACCTCAACAACTTGAGAATCACTAAAAATACCCAGAGAGTGCAAAACTACAAAATGGAGCAGCAGAGAAAAAATTAGCACACAACTCCTCAAAAGAGCGGCGGAACCGCGGCTAAACATGCGTTTGGGCCGTCGTTACGCAGTCCTTTGAAGGAGTTAGGAGCTCAAATTTTCTGGGGCTCCATAAAAAACCCTGAACGATTTTTTGGATATTTTTAATTACAAAAATTCCAACGTTTGAAAAATTCGACATAAACTATAAAAATATGCAGGTATCGAAACCGATCGAACACTTTAACATCGTAAAGACTTACCCAAATGTTCTAGCCCCGCTCTGATACCAAGAAAGTCTACCTTAGCACCACCATAAGGTTATTGTAGCATCAAGCATGCCAAATTTTAAATTTTAATAGGTGCTAAGTTAGACCAACAAGATCTTTACTAGAATATTAGGGTTTAAAACTATGATGATCAAAGCTAAGAGAAGGCAAGATGGTTATACCCTCGTAGATCGAGTCCTTCTCTTCTTTAGCTCCGGGTTGTAGTCCATGAGACTCCGCTAGACTCCGCTTCGAGCTTGGATGAGCCTCCTTCGAAGATTTTCGCGTCGAAGAAGATCCACCCGAAGTTTACTTGATCAAGCTACCTCTTCACTAAACTATTTGATGAAGGCAACACACTACATTTGAGTGCTAGTCAAGTGTAGGATGGTGAAGTAGGGGTTTTGGAACCTCACAAATGATCTCACAAACTCAATGATTCATATCACATGTGAGGGTTTTGAGTTTGGAGATGAGGTGAGAATTTTTGGAGAGCAAGAGAGAGCAAGAGCTCTTGAAGGAAAATGGCTAATGCTTGAGAATGACCAAGTCAAGAATAAATGGCTACCCATTCTCATCTTACATTATTGAAGCATGAATAATAAACTAATAAACAAATGCACCATGCTTCAATAGTGCAAAGAAAATGAGTAAACAAATGAATACCCCATGCCTTGAACCTTACCCAAAATATCTCCTCAATTACACCTCATTTTTCTATTTTCTCAAAATAGAAAAATATGCCATGCTTTATATATATATATATATATATATATATATATATATATATATATATATATATATTATATAACACACACACACACATATTAATAAAGCAAATAGTGAGCTAATGATATTAGTTAACATATAATTATATCAAATATAAATATATATCAAATTATTAAATCAATACTTGATTTAATAATCCGGTAATATCACATATGACCGACTAATATCATTTATCCGTTTATCACATTATCAAATCAATACTTGATTCGATAATCTGTTTATATCACATATAACCTAACCGATAACAGATAACTCCCATATTACAATACGGTATCACATACTCGTATTTAATTAGGCCCACGCACATATCAACATATGTGCCCTACTCCGTTTTGCTCGAACCAGGAAACTTCTGTGTAGGACTCTAAAAACTCGTCAATACGCCAGCAGTAGGCGATGATCACATCAGTCACCTATAAGCCGTCAGCAGTACTAGCTGGACGTAATGGCTACCTGGATATTGAGCGATATGAAGATCAACAAGCAAGCTCGTCCATTCTCTCCATGAAGCCTATCAGTAACGCTACCATACAGTCCGGTCTCTTCGTCTGATATGTCACATATCATGTCTAGGGGTGGTAAACGTCAGACCCCAGTAACGTGATAAGTCATGGCGATGTATGGCCTATAACGGTTCGAGAAACTACTGATAACTCTTATTAGTAAATCTCAGCAGCAGCCCTGGTCAGGGACTTCCAGTTATAGCTAATCGAGCATAGCGCAACATCAACCCCCAATACCGGGAGAGACGAAACCCCTCCTATCGCTCATTGCCTCCATGTGACTCGGGACTGTACCCAAAATCCACATGTTTGCACTTCTCCTTTGAGCATGGTAGGGAGGAAATCAAAATACTGTGGGAGCCACACAAGACTCTATGACTATCTCGGGTCTACAGACTAACCTGTACCAGTGTCACCAGAGGACTGCTATCTGACGATAGGTATACTACCAACTAGGAGTCGTCGGCGAGTCCTGTTCGGTGTACCCATTCTTCAATGAGAACCTTTGTACAATCTTTAATGTCACATACCAATGGTTTTGGGATCAACCATCACCCTCTAAGGGACAAGAAACATACACACTAGTCTACTCTGGAATATCGATGCCCTAGTCTCGATATCCTTTCGACTAGGAACTGATTAAAGGATGTACTTTTGGACCACCTTGGCCCCACCAGTATGATCTCATCATAATCCTGGTATTCAAGTACATATTAAGGGCTTTACCAACATGTGAGAGAAAGACAGTAAAGAATACCAGTCAGAATGTTAAGATAAAGAGTAACCAGATAGCATACAATCATGTCGAGCAAGAAAGTCCTCTCTATATATGTCCAAGCATCCACTATAATATACATCACGTGTACAATAATGGACTCTAGGGCATACATATTCCTAACACAAGCAACCCTGCCAATTCTAGAGTTAGGAGACCGGTCTCGACTCCTCAAGATGGCCTCCCACTAGACTCTAGAACATGGTTACTTATGCTCCCCGCCTTGGGTCTATCCTAATGCGGAAAAGTAAATAATATACATCAAATGGAAACAACAACCTTAACCTGGAAGTGTCCTAATAAAAGAATATTACATACATTTATTTACATGAATGGAAAAGAAAAACTCTCATCTCACATAAAAACCCCGGCTATTCAATCATGACGATCCTATATAACATATCAATATAGCAACAGAATAACATCACATGTTATCAACGTAAGTAAATATGCGTATTTCTAATGTCGTTGACGTATAGCAACGAGATTAGGTATACTTCTACATATTACACTTATGATCGCAGAAAAGAAATGAAAAATTACAATAATCAGAATCCGCATCTATAGAGAATCTGCATCTATAGACATCATAAATCCGGATTATCACATATTCCGAATTTCATGCCTAATGTTTTAAAACTTACATTTAAGCCTCAAATTGAAAATTCTTTTCAAAGATAAAGCTGGGCAATTCAACAAGATCCCCAGAAAAATCGAAGGCTCATCGGGAACATTAGTGGATGGCTAAATCCCTGAAAGCGTCAATGAAGTGGACTTGGGAGGAATACCGTCGCCGTGAGCACCCGAGTGGATGCTCTTGGTCATGGGGTTCTTCGGTAGTCACTTGGTCGAGACAAAGGGGTATGGCTATCTACAAGTGTTTCCCGGCGAGTATTCACGTACAATACGAGATTACGATGGAGTTTCAATCCAAATATAAACTCCGTGGCAATTCATTAATTAAGGCTTAAATGTGAGATTTATAGATTGATAACTAGTTTTCGCAACCATTGTATCACACTTCCAAAACACATTAGACGATGTTAACATTTCGATCGACTTTTGTTACGCCCTGCTTCCAAATAGACGGAAACGGTGACGTGGTAAGCCGTGACGTATTTATTCGAGAAGATCATATCCCGGAATAAATTCGCTAAGCGTAAAATGAGCAATATAAGATGGCAAGAAATAAACTTGAAATTTAAACTTCAATAACTTTATTTACATTCAACTTGATACATTTACAATACATGAGTTCAACTGAAAGAAAATATAAGAAGAGAAATGCCTAAAAAGGTGGCATACATAAACTGAAAGAGAGGATAACTAGTCTAGTCCTGAGTCGTGATCTGATCGTCTCCTCCTCGGTGGTGTCCGCCTCCCCAGTATCCACAGTATTTGACAAACATTCCAAGAAATAAAGATGGGTGGAATGCCCATCAGCGAACTTTTGCTCGGTAAGTCCCTAAGAATTAGGTGTGCAGTATAAAGTATAATGATAAAGAAGATGTATATGAAATAATGGATTAGGGATATGTTGTTTAAACATGTCATTTAGTGTAAATATGGAGATTCTATTTAACATGCAATTATATATATATATATATATATATATATATATATATATATATATATATATATATATATATAATGGCAAAATAACATGAGTATAGTATAGCATGGTCATGTAGTGTAGGTATAGTGAACATGAAGTGAATGTAAGTGTCCTAAAAGGTCTTTACACTGGTAAACTAATTTAACGTAAGTTCAAGGGTGAATGTCAACCAATCTCAAGAGTGTTCTCGAACCCAATAGGCTGTAATCCAGGGGTAAGGAACCACGAGCCCGAATCAAGTGTTAGTAACGGGACTTCAACCTAGTGTTGAAGTATTTCAAACCCAACATGCTATAATCTAGGAGCAAGGAAACACGGGCCCTCATGATATCTTGCTTGTGTTAGTAGACATAGATTCATGATCTAGGGGGACTTCTGAGATTTCGTTGGATTCACACATGAATTACTCCAACACCCCGTGTATTTTACGTTACAGTTAAAATTAACAGCCTTGATCAAATCCATGAATACATCAAGTAGAAAGATTGAGTTCATGTCAATATCAGGTATTCGTGTCAAGTGTTCATGTATTCATGTCAAGTTGTATTCATGGTTTGAGTCAAGTCAGTTTCAATAGCAACCATTGTATTCTGGTATTCATATTAAGTTCAAGTCAAAGTATACATGTTTGAATTTGATGTTGATTTCGAGTGTTCATGTTCATGATTAAGTATTCGTGTTTGAGTTTGGATTCAGGTTTGAGGTTGGACTCAGACTGAGTCCGACACTTGTACTGATTTAACTCTTGAATTCTTAGGTTCGGGAGTCATCGGCAACTGCTGCATATGGATGGCAAGATTTGTGTCTTTTTCCAAGACAATTGCCATTGATAACTCCGTTATGTTGTCTAATCTGAATAGGCAAGCACTCAATTTCTCCGGCTTCCTGTGGCTCAAGAGAATTGATCCCTCTTAAACCCATATTTACTAGAATCCTTAAAATATTATTTTGTATATCTCGAGGGGGTTTTATGAAAAATTATATTAATATGGATTAAAAATAAAATCTCGAGGGTGATTTGTATTACTTAGGGTTTTCATGAGCTTGTGTTTTCATTATTGTGGTATTTTCATGATAAATACTTAGCTTTCAAAAGTTATGTTATTTTACTGAAAAATAGTCTTTATAGTAACTTGATGGTATTTTATTGACATTTTTTAATCTTTCATCTTTATAAAAATATAGTTTCATAATATAATGAAAATACGGATTTATAATTTTATATAATTATTTAATTTTTAGAAAAATTAGTTTTATTTAGAAAATTCGTTTTTCTTGAAAACCATATTTATATCCTTTCAAGATCGAATACTCCGTGAGGAGCGCTGCATCTCGCTCAAATATCCCCAAGATGTGCTATAATCCACACCATCCATTAACGGGTCCCCTAGTAAGGGTTGTAAATGCATAATTGCAAAGAAATACGAAATACTGTTTAAAAGAAACCCGGTTTTGAAGTAGGTGGTATTTTATTGTAAAGCTTATACTTCGAAAAAAATATTCATATAAATTAGTATCGTTCTATGAAACCAAAGTGTACATGTAGGGTAGGTCGTTACCCCATGAAGTTTTTTCCTAAAGGTACAGTTTTAATGAAACTAAAAGAAGTGATATCAAAGTTTATGGTATTTTAATGGAAAAGTTAAATTATGGTTGTTTCACATGAAATTCTAGGTTAAACTTGATTCTAACCTTTGGTATTTAAGGTTACAAGTAATGTGTAAGAATTTGGTTGAACAATATATAAGAAAAAGGTAGTTTCTAGGGTTAAGAAAAAAGGTAGTTTCTGGGCTTTAGAAAAAAGATATCGGTATTAACTCCACTTACCGATATAAGTTTTAAAGTTGGATTTCAATGAAGAGAAAAAGAGATTGGGAGGGACTTACCGTTTGGAAATGTCAAGAAGAGGATAAAGAAGATGAGGGAGGCTTTGTGGTATCGCGGGTGCTCCGAAATCGACTTCGATCTTCGACGGAAGAAGCTTGCTTACTAACTCCACTTTACTCCACTTGCACCTAGGAACTTTTGAGAGAGTTTTTGCTAGAATTTTCAGAATGGTGAAGGGCTATGACATGGGGTGATATTTATAGTGAAGAATTAGGGTTTGGTAATTAAAAATGTGGATTAAAAAGCATTAAAATGATGTTAATTGGTGAATTGAAGGGTCTCTGTTTGATTGCAGGGAAATCAAACAGTGCAGATGAGTTGAGGGGAGTTGAAGAGACGAGTGTGCAAAGCATGGAGTTCATTGGGTGCATCTAAGCCGTCGCCGCCGACCCCTATGCCAAATTGGCCGGTCGATCTTGAGGCTCTGGCCTCGAGATTGTGTCATCTGGTAAAATCAATATTCACACCATTTTCCACATATTTGATTTTTCTGAACTTTTTACTTCCCCGTGTATTGCACATGCAATCTTTTGGGCTTCCAAAAAGTTAAAAAGAAATATCAGAAAAAATTTGTGTCTGACGGGAATCGAACACACAGGTTACGCCACAGTAGTGCAAATGCTTTACCAGTGAGCTACAAGTGGTTTCTTGCTTTTATTTAGCAAAAGTGACTTATAACTCATACACATGCTGTCAAACTCTTTTCTGTATAGTTACAGAAGAATTTCCGTACAGAGATTTCAGAGGCATTACAACTTTCTAATTATCAACCATTCACAGAGACCTCAACCTCTTGAGCCTCATCTAAAATTCCCAGAAAATTCATAATATGAAGTTGAAGCATCTCAAGAAAAATGGAGTCATAACTCCATAAGTAGGCGGAAGAACCGTGGCTAAGATATGGTCTAGGCAGCGATTCCGCAGCCACTTATTAGAGTAAGGAGCTCGTATTTCTTGAGCCTTCCTTAAAATACCTGCTGAATTTTATAAAAATTTTTATTTATGAAAATATTGAGTTTTGAGAAAATGGACAGAAACTCTCAAAACTCATAATCAAAACTTCGATCGAACACTTTAACTTCGTCTAATCCACTCCTATGCCTCTAGTTTGGCTCTAATACTATGTAAGTATGTCTTAGCACCTCTACCATGGTTTTAAAAAGTGCATGTGAGTAATTTAAAAAATTCTAGAGAGCTAAATATACTAATCACGAATCGAACTAGAGATTAGGATTTCAAATAAAGCAAAAAGTGATTAACTCTAAGTGAATAGGAACTACAACCTTTGTAGACCGGTCCTTCACTTCAATTGCTTCATGTAGAAGTACTAGAGCTCCTCTACGACTTCGCTTGAAATTGGAACGAGGTTGCTTGAGATCTTCGTCGTCTATGATGATCCACCACGAAGCTTCTCACTCTCAAACTTTTGCTTCACTAATCTTTGACCAAGTGAAGGTAACAACCTATATTAATTTGCTATATTAGTGTAGGTTGATGAAGTGGGGAAGTTTCTCATTAAAATCCTTTTCTTTTCTTTTTCTTTTCTTTTTCTTTTCAACCTAGGAAAAACTCTAGAGAAGAAAAGAAGAGGAGGATGAACTTGGCAAGAGATGAATGAACCTTGGAGATAAGATAGAGATTAATAGATAAGTATGGATGAGTAAAAACTAATCAAGAGAATGAGTCATGGTTACTAGATCCTTTTAGAACCTCATAGAAGCCATAACTCATCACTTTATTTTGTTTCTATTCATTTATATTTATCAAAATCTTTATTCTTTTTTCCAATGTGATTCTTGCATTGCCATGTTCTTTGTATCATCAACCATGATACATTTATATATATATTTGTAAAGAAAAGAATTATAATGGGTAATTAGTTAATTATTGAACCAACACTTGATTTAATAATCCGGTCATATCATATATAACCCGACTAATATAAAAAAACGCTAGATTAAAATACGGTATCATATACTCGTAGTTAATCAAGCTCCCGCACATATCTCCATATGTGCCCTATTATGTTTCGTTTGAGTTGGGAAACCCCCATGTGGGACTCTTAAGACTCGTCAATACGCTAGCAGTAGGTAATGATCATATCAGATACCCACAAGACGTCAGCGGTACTAGCTGGACGTAACGGCTACCTAGGTATTGAACGAATATAAGATCAACAAGCAAACTTGTTCAAACTCCCGTAGAGTCAATAAACAACACTTACCATATAGTCTGGTCTCTTCGTCTGATATGTCGCATATTGAGTCTGGGGGGTGGAATCGTCAGACCCCAATAACTCGATAAGTTATGCCGATATATGGCCTATAACCAATCGAGAAACTACTGATAACACTTATTAGTAAATCTCATCAGCCCTGGCCAGGGACTTACGGTTATAGCCAATCGCGCATAGCATAACATCAACTCCCATTACCGAGAGAGAAGAAACCCCTCCTATCGCTCACTGTCTTCATGTGTCTCGGGACTGTACCCAAAATTCACCTGTTTGCACGCCTTAGTAGAGTCGTGGTAGGGTAGAAATCAAAGAACAGTGGGATCCACATAAGACACTATGACGATCTCGGGTCTACAGACTAACCTGTACAAGTGTCACCAGAGAACTGCTATTTGACGATAGGTATAATACCATCTAGGAGTTCTCGGCGAGTCCGTTCAGTGTACTCAGTCTCTAATGGGCACCTGTATACAATCTTTGATGTCAAACACCAATGGATATGGGATCATCCATCGCCCCAATACTGGGTCAAGAAACGTATACACTAGTCTACTCTGGAATATCGATGCTCTGTCTCGATACTCTCTCGACTAGGAACTGTTAAGGATGTGCTTATGGACTACACATGCCCCACTAGTATGATCTGCATCATAGTCATAGTAGTCAAGCTAATATCCTAAGGGTTTTATTAACATGTATCAAAGAGACAGTAAACTTAAATAAGTAAACATGTTATGATAAAGAGCAACCAGATAGAATACTATCATGTCGAGCAAGAAAGTCCTCTCTCTATATATATATATGTCTAAGCATCCACTATAATATACAATAATGGCCACCAGGGAATACATATACCTAACAGTACGACCTTGTTGACGTAGTCAATGGCTCGTGTGAGTGGGTTTAAGGTAATCACGATAATGACAGGTTGAACTTGACTTGCAACTTATGATTTGTTGACCAGTCAAGGTTATAAGCCACTTGGGGCAAAAACCATATCGGAAGTTTCAAATACAAGGGAAACTTGCCAGGTGTATGCATACTTTCTAGAGTGTGGTGACTAATTGGCTACCATCAAGGTTATCACACGATAATAGTTGGGTCCTGATTTCTACTGATGAGTAGGTATTACTCCCGGAAGATTTTCACTTCACAACTAGCTAACCCATTAGGTGTCTATAAAGGTGTTAATAGGGTTATGCCTTTGCGGAAATGGGGTTAATTAATTAGGTCCGTGCGAAAGAACAGAGAACCTCCCTCGGTATACCAACAATGGCCTGACTGAACGGTTGGCAAACTTATAAGGTGTACATGATCCTGAATAGTTCTTCTTTAAGGGTTTGAAGGAAAATCCGAGGAAATAGCGGGAGTCATCCTGATTAGATATATTAATAAACCAATCTAATCTTGCAAGAGCATAAGTTGAGTATTTCTTTTCTCTCTCTCTGGCAGCGACCATGATTAACCTTAAACTAAAACTCATAAACCAAGTTAATCGAACCTTTTTATAAATTTTGGCTTTGGAATGTCATGATTCACGATAAAGTCGCATATATCTCTGCTACTCCTACTTTCCTTTTTCCTTCTCCAGAACACTCTGTATCACTACGAAAATCCATATTGCTTCGAAAGACTATCTCGTATAGTTACATAAGAACTCGAAGAAATTGTTTCAGTCCGATAATGGCCACTGGTTTTGGAGAAATTGAATTTTATAATTCAGTTGTCTCTTCCCTATACCTTCTCTCGAGTTGAGAGCTCCTTGTGTTAAGAGAGTACACCAGTAACGCTTGTTGTATAGTTTTCTTTCAAATCTCTGGCTGGTACTGAAAGGTAAGGAAAGAAGAAAACCAACTTTCCTAAGTGTGGTGTACAGAAGGTAAGAAGTAGAGACATTTAAAGGGATTGAAGTGACGGCAAAGGAAATTTCAACTAGTGTCATGATCTGGGTAATGGAAGAGGCATTACTTGGAATACCCGGCCACCCCCTTGAAATAATTTTATGTTTCAGTTTTCCTGTGTGGTTGTAATTGAAAACCGTTTCTCAATTAATTCTGAATTCTGGGTATATGGATACTGGATTATAATCCAACATCCGTAGGGCATTATGGATGCTGAGAAGGAGTAGAGTATAGGAAAATGGTGATTTGATTCTCAATGTCGGAATTCGTAGCAATTGGTGCTATTGGAGAAAATCAGCTAGTTTTGCCTAACGACAAATATTTGGTTTTGAATAACCGTTATGCACAAAATTTTAAAAAACTGATATATTTGTATCTTTATTTAATAAAGTGAGATATAATTTTTTGAAAAATATGTTCAGAACATTTACCTTTATCAGTTGAGAATAAGATAAGGCGCATTGAATAATGGTACAGACGTTCTTAACCAAAATACAGCCTCAATTTACAATGCACAGAGTTTCGAGTTAGTATACTCATAGGACTTATACAACGTGATGTATATTGTCCAATTTCCTTCAAGACACGGGGTTGGTACTCATACTTTATTCCGTTTTACCTATAATTTCTCTGGTTTTAGACACGCATTCATTGAAATGCAAAGTCCAAATATTTTGAGAAGTTCATAGGTATGAGAATAAAGTAGAGAACCAGACATTAGAAGTATCAAGATTTTTCGAAGTGATCGAAAATGAGGATACTTATGCCAGGTATTCCGTAGTTGTTAAGAATCTGATTCTCTCTCAGATTACTCATCCGCGGGTACGCTCCTTGATGAGTAATGTTGTATGGCCTTCTTCTATTTAAGTGATATGCACTGGAAACAGCTGGATACTAATTGAATATGGTTCCATCTAAATTTATGCCTGTGATTCTATATGGATATAGAATCAAAACATATCTTAAAGGTTGTTAAGGTATGGAGTTGTTCGGTTTTTTCTTAAAAGCACAATCCGAACAAACTTAAGGCACGTTTCAGTAATGAGCAGTTTGTAGGTTATCCCAAGCATTAGCAAGGGTTTAACTTCTACCATTTACAAGATCAAAAGTTAGTTTTTTAGTCACCGCCTTTTTATAAAAGGAATTTTTTTGCAAAAGAAACTGGTGGGAGTATGGTAGACCTGGAAGTGATTCCAGAACCACAAAGGATTACTGAAAATTCAATTGGAACCTGGAGATTCAATTGGAACCAACAAACCATAGCCACTCCACAGATTAAGTAGGTGACTGAAAACAACCTTAGAGGGGGTGAATAAGGCTTTATGGAAAACACAGAGTAATTTTTGCGAAACACAGAAATTATGCAGCGGAATAAAGAAAATCTAAAATACTAAACTATCACAATCACAAAATGATAGAAAGTAAATGGACACAGAGGATTGTTATCGAGGTTCACCAACCTTGTGAATAATCCCTGCCTGAGAACTCTTGCTCAGGATTCAATACACTATCCGGTGACTCCTTGCGGGTGGAGAAACCATATCTTTTACCAGGCTCAGATCCGAAACTTTACAATTGCAGGCTGTGAATCACCTAGAGTTTTTCGCAGGCTCAAGTCCAAACCTTTACAACGTGAAGATCTTAGACCTTTCTTTAGTAGGTAGTACAAGATATGATTTTATAATCTTAATAAACCAATTTTAACAATCCTAACGATCTCAAAAGATAAATTCAAATTTTGATTCAAGAAGATGAGGGATTGTATTTTGGAGATTAACAAAAGTTTAAAATCAAAATCGAAGAAGTTTTCAAGATTAAACAAATTTTAAAAACAATCGTTTTTTAGAACTTTTAGACATATTTCTTTTCTATAAGAATAGAAAAGTCTAATAGCTCTAGAAAGATCTCTTCTCTTTGAAAAAGAGTAATAAAAAACTTGAGAACAAAAGAGAAAAGTTTTCACCAAAACTCAGGAATAAAAATGTTAAAGAAAAAATTGGTTGTGAAAACTTTAAAAATGAGTCCTATATACAAAATTATGAAAATGGACTGTTGGGACAGTTATTACAACTGCCTCAAAAAGGTAAGACAGTTAGTGGCAGTTTATAGCCATTAGGAATTCAAAGATCCCACCAAAATTGAAATTTGAAAAATTTCAAATTCTGCAATGAACGTCCACTAAAGACGTTTATAAGACGTCCATAAGGGACATCGATATCTGATATATTCAGATATAGACTTTGATTTTAAAAGAAAATTTAAAATGGATTTTGGTGTTTGGGAATTGAAATAGAAAAATTTGATTCTAATCATTTTGAGATCGACTTGATTCTAGATTCAAATAAAGTAGAAAAGTCTTGAATGTCTTCGATGTGAGACTTCTCCATTTATAGTCTTTGAATGCACATTGAGTGCGTCTGATTCTTGAATGTCTTGAGATGTCAGTTGCGATATTCAGTGTCCTTATACTTGAATAACACCAGTTGTATAGCAGTTTGACTAATCTGTCATGGTTAGTAATCATATAGTATATTTGAAATATGGTTTTGTAAAATAATCAAAACACAAAGAGATTCATATGTTAACAATCTCCCCCTTTTTGATATGTTACGAAACACACATAAAATAATTTGAAAATATATTCATATGCTCCTTCTTAATATATGCTCATTATTTATCCCACTTTTTGGAAATATCAAAATGTTGTAAGAATGGAGAAGAAATATGAAAAATAAGGAAACATAGGAACGGGTTTTTAAAAAAATGTGATAATAAAGGTATTAAAGATGCATAATAGCAACTTAGATCTAAGAACACAAATGAAATAATTTCAAAACTTAATAATTTTCTAATACAAATCACATATAAACCTAGACAAGTGCAAGTACAAGCAAATGCATAAGCCTAATACATAAAATCTAAAAATAATAGAACTACGCATCGTCGACTGGCTGTATAGGCTGGTCGATGTTAATGTGAGGGTGATACTGAAATAGAGGCGGTGGAGGATATGATGCATGAGTATACTGATAGTCGAAGTGGTATTGGAGATACGCTTGTGTTTCATCTAGACGGGTGTTGAGATTGTTGAAACAATTGTTGATATTGATATTCAAATCATCGAATCGTTGGAAGAAACGGTTTTCAAAGTCTTCAAAGTTGTATGAAAGTGGTTGTTGTGGGTCGGGTGCTGGAGGAGAATGTGGTGGAGATTGATTTGTAGGAGATTGATGTGGAGGATATGGAGCTTGCATATCATAATCCGCTAATCTCATGAGGCAAACATTATAGAAACCAAAATGTTTATAGGCGGATTGAATAGAGGAGTCGATAGTGGGATTGATACTGGCATCTTCAATGATCTTTGTGATCACTTTGCCTTCATAGAGATTAGATTTAGAATTTGGAAAACTCCACATAGAATTGATGATAAATAAAGGAAGATTGATTTCGATTCGAGCCAACATACAATATGTAAGAAGTTTGTGTGTTATTGTGATTCTATCTCGACCACCGGATTTAGGATATACGGTGTGACCTAAAAGAAATGCTAAGACACGGGCTTATGGTGTAAGAGTAGAGTAAGAGGATCATTGAACAAATGAAGGTAGTTATTGCCGTAGAGGAGTCGAGAGGCATCCTCTTTGGTAATATTGGGTGGAAAATGAGGAAAAGTAGAGAGTGTGTAACGATAAATGTCTACACCTTCGTTAGGAACTTGAAGGATCAAGTGAGGGATGTGGGTGAAATACTGATGGTGCGTCTTTGTAGCCTAGTACAAAGAGTGCTGACATCGTTTTGGTTTCTAATTAGGTTGGATTAAAAGAGATAGACAAAATTTACATGGGTGTCACATTCAAGTTGAGGAAAAGGAACCCAATCTTGATATTGGAGCAATGGAGTGAGTTGGAAATGTGCGATTTTCGTTCAAGCGAACGAACGCACCGGTGATGATTCATTTTTTGACAAAACGATCGTAGAGAGTGGAGGCTTTTGGGTTGATAAAGCCAAACAAGACATCTTCTTCTTATTATTATTTTTGTTAATCGGCTTATGCTTGAGTAGTATCCTTGGTCTCTTGATCGTAAGTTTCATTTTCTTCTTCGTCGGAAGATTCGCTCTCAGATTCTTCAATTTGTTGTGGTGGAGGAGCATGGCGACGGCGTTTGGTTGTTGATGATTCACCAATTTCCACGTTCTTAGTTCGAACCATTTTGGAGAATTTGAGAATTGGAGAAATTTGGGTTTGAGGAGGAATTTGAGGAGGAAGAAAGAGAAAAGATATGATGTTATGAAGGTTTAGAAGAGTTGAGAAGAATAAATAGGAGTTGAATGGACATGCTAGATGTAAAGGGACGAATCCAAGGGGTGTGATTTTTCAAGAAAGGTCGCGTCTGTCGGCTGAACTCGACATATGGACGTCCTATGTGGATTTCCATATCTAAATGGACGTTATCATGGACGTCCATTGAGGCGTCCCTGCACATGTTTTTCTGAAAAACAGTGCATGGTGAATTTATAGTAAATGGTTGGTTTTGAGTATTTGGTTGATGTCTAAATTTGGTGGTGTGTGTGTGTGTGTCCGCGCACGTGTGTATACGGTATATATATATATCTAATATATAGATAAGATGCAAAGTTAACAAAAAAACTATGTTTATTTCATTAGTATAAATAATACATAACAAATACATATAAACACGAAAAGGAAAAATCTAACCTAATATAACGACGGACTTATACATCAATACAAAACAAAAAAATACAAACAAACTTTAACATGACATAAAAACATAAATCTTTAAGAAAACAACGAAATTTAGAAACGAGGGAGATACTTCCGAAATTCAGTCGTTTTTGTCTCATTTTTTCTGAAGGACACTCCCTTCACTCTGTCGAATGCTTGAATTTGAGTTTTGTGCGTTTCGACTCGAGCAATGAACATTATACGCTCATTTATACCCGGATGAACATATAATGGATCATTCTCTCCATTCTCAAAACCATTAAGGGCATGGTAGTGACGATTCGTATTGGGACCATTTGGAGGAGGTTCTTATGTTGGCAGATTGGCTGGAGCGGGGTCTTCACCGGTTGGAGGAGCAGGGAATATGAATTCATCGAACGATTTTTCAGAAGGGTCCTCTTCAGAAGAAGGCGGCGAAGGAGATTGTGATATGGTGAAAGGGGGAAACCTTGAAGGATTGGGAGACAGACCAATCGAAGAGATTTGTTGTCTTTTGATTCTCTTTGACGAGGGTGATCCTTTCTCTGTAAGAAGGGTTTTTCTAGTAGTCATCGTTCTCTTAAACATGATTTAGTGTATGGTGTGTAGGATTTTGAAAGGAAATAAAGTGAACACAAGATAATATAAATCAAAATGCGTGCAACTCTATTTATAGAAGGGATTAGGGATAGTTTCAAAACAAATAAACAGTTTTAAAGACATTTAATGTTTGAAATTTGAAAAATTCAAACGTTTAAACCCAAAATATTCATCAAACTGCTGTGCAGTTTGTATGAATAGATACAGCAATGGACGTGTATAATGGACGTCTATTTTGTTAAAAAAAATTCTATGAAAGTTTTTCTAAGTGTAAGAGATTCAAGCTTGTATATCATTTGGTTTCTAGTTCTAACATATTTTGTTCATCTCTAATCTTTGCAAAACGAGTTCTATTTGAGGATTTTGTGAATATATCGGCTAATTGTGAGTCGATCGGTATATATTCAAGAATAATATCACCCTTGTGATAGTGATCTCATAGAAAATGATATCTAACATCTATGTGTTTGGTTCGACTATGTTGGTCAGCGTTTTTGGTCATTTGGACTGTGCTAGTATTGTCACAAAGTATTGGTATTTTAGAGACTAGTTCCATATAGTCTTCTAGGGTATATTTAATCCAAAGACTTTGTGCGCAACATGCACTGGCGGCAATGTACTCTGCTTCAGCAGTGGATAATGCTACAGATGCTTGTTTCTTGGAATTCCAAGACATAAGGCAGTTTCCGAGGAAATAACATGTATCGCTAGTACTTTTACGGTCAGTTTGACTTCCAGCATAATCTGCATCCGAATAATTTGTTAAATGAAATACGTTATTCTTAGGATACCATAACCCTAGATTGATAGTGCCTTTGAGATATCTAAAAATTCTTTTGACCGCTACTAAGTGTGATTCTCTAGGATTACCTTGGAACCGCGCAAAAAGATAGATAATGTACATTATACCAGGTCTATTGGTAATTAAATATAACAAACTTCCAATCATACCTCGGTAGAATTGTATATTGACAGCCTTACCGGTTTCATCCTTGGTGAGTTTTGTTGTCGCTGCCATGGGTGTCTCACAATTCTTTGTGTTTTCTAAGCCGAACTTCTTAATAAGTTCCTTTGTATAATTAGATTGATTAATGAATAGTCCTTTTGAATTTTGTTTGATTTGTTGTCCGAGGAAGAATTTCAGTTCTCCTATCATACTCATCTTAAATTCATCTTGCATAGACTTAGAGAATTCTTGGCAAAACTGCTCATTGGTAGAACCAAATATAATATCGTCAATATATATTTGAACTACAATGATATCCTTTCCATAGGATTTAGTGAATAATGTTTTATCTACCATCCCTTTCGTATGCCTTATCTTGAGTAGGAAAGTACCGAGTCTTTCATACAAATCCTTAGGGGCTTGTTTAAGACCATACAATTCCTTTTCCAACTTGTATATATACTCAGGATGTTTGTGATCTTCAAAGCCTGGTGATTGCGCTACATATACTTCATCTATTGTCCCATTTAAGAAAGTGATTTTAACGTCCATTTGAAATACTGTAAAGTTTTTAAAACAAGGCTAATAATATCTTTATAGCCTCATGTCGAGCCACAGGTGCGAATGTTTCGTCATAATCAATTCCTTCGACTTAATTATAACCTTAAGCAACTAATCGTGCTTTATTTCTTATGATATTCCCTGACTCGTCTAGTTTGTTTCTAAAAACCCATTTAGTACCTACAATTGGTCTATTATTTGGTTTTGGAACTAATTTCCAAACTTTATTTTTTTCAAATTGATTTAACTTTTCTTGCATTGTTTCTATCCAATGCTCATCATTCTCATCCTCTTTGAAATTCTTCGGTTCTATGACCGAAATGAATGCTGAGTTGATACATAAGTTAAATTTTGATGGTCCAGTGACTACTCCTCTATTTATATCTTCTATAATCAAATATTTAGGATGATCTTTGTTGAATTGCCAATTTTTTAGAAGAGAAGTATCAGTAACTTGCTCTTGTTGTTCCATTTGATTGGTTTCAACAATTTTATATATTGATGGATTATCCAAATCTTTTGTTAAGATTGTATAATTATCCTCTAAACTAGTATCTGGATTTAAGAAGTTGGTTTCATCAAACTGAACGTGCATAATTTCTTGAATGGTGGAAATTCGTTTATTAAAAACACGATAGGTATTGCTGGTAATAGAGTAACTAACAATTATGCCTTCATCGCATTTTGAGTCGAACTTTCCTAAACTGTCTAACATATTTAAAATGTAGCATTTACAACCGAAAACTTTGAAATACTTAACGTTTGGTGTTCTATCATAAAATAGTTCGTATGGTGTTTTATTTATATATTTTCTAATTATTACCCTATTTATTATGTAGCAAGAAGTTTTAATAGCTTTTACCCATAAATATTTTGGTAGATTATTTTCATTGAGCATGGTACGTGCCATTTCTTGTAAGGAACGATTTTTCCTTTCAATAACTCCATTTTGCTATGGAGTTCTGGCACAGGAGAATTCGTGTTTGAAACTTTTTACAACATTCTTCGAATATTTGGTTTTCAAACTCTCTACCATGATCACTTGTTAGTTTAGATATTTTTAGGTTCATTTCTTTTTGAATTTGTTTAGTAAAGTTTTTAAATGTGTTAAAGGTTTCGTCTTTGGTTTTTAAGAAGAAAACCCAAGTAAATTTTGAGTAATCATCTACTATGACATATGCATAAAATTTTCCTTATAAACCCGCATTGCGACTAGGACCAAATCGATCCATATGAAGCAATTGGAGTGGAATTTCAGTTGAAACGCAATTTTTATGTTTAAAAGACATTTTAATTTGGTTTCCTCTTTGGCAAACACAATATAGTCTATCTTTTATAAATTTTAGACTAGGTATACCTTTGACTTGGTTATTCCTTATAATTTTGGATAAGATATCCATTGAGAAATGATCTAATCTTCTATACCAGAGTAAAGGGTCTATTTCACTGTTTGCTATTAAATATGTAATATTTGGATTTTTAAAATCTTGTGTGTGTGTATATATATATGTGTGTGTGTGCGTGTGTGTGTTATGGTATTTTACCAGTTAGGACTATTTCATTATCATATATTATATTACATATGTTTTTTCCGAAAACTATGTTATACACTTTATCACAGAACTGGTTAACACTAAATAAATTATGTTTTAAGTTTTCAACATATAGTACATCTTTTATAATTTTTGATTTAGATACATTATTAAACCAAATATCACCTTTACCGATGATCTTGCCTTTGTTGTTATCGCCAAAAGTGACACTGCCACTTTCTTCCCTTGATAGTGTTTCAAAGTTTTGAATGTTTTTGCTCATATGCCTCAAATAACCACTATCAAGTATCCATAGACTGCTACATCTTTGGATATCCTGTAATACAGGAAGAAGAAAGTTTTATTTTTGGGACCCAAACCATTTTAGGTTGATAAGGAATAAAATTGTATTTGTAAGTGGAATTATTTTTAATATGGCAATTTTGTGATATATGCCCTAATGTGCAACAATAGTCACACATTGAATTAGCATATTTGTTACCATATTTGTAATAATAATATTTAGGTCTATACGGTTTAGCTTTAGGAACTTATCCCTATTTTATCACGGTGTTTAATGGATTGTCCTGACAAAATATCTAGATTATTTTTATATTTAGTAAAATTCAAAATCATTTCATCTTTTATTTCTAATTTTCGTTTAAGATTAAAGATTTCAAATTTATTTGTTTCAATTATATTTTCTTTAGTTAAGGCTGCTGACTTAAGTTTTTCATTTAAGTTTTCGTTGTCTAATTTAACTTCATTTAATTCATTTTTAATTACTATTTCTGAATTATTCTTTGCGATTAATTTAGTTTTTAAAGTTTTATTTTTAGACTTAACCTTATCGTAATTATTCTTAAGAAAATAACAAATACTAATGAAATCTGTTTTACTAAGAGATTCAATATCAAAGTCGTCATCGGTTACCTCATCGTCTAGTGCCATGAAGCACATGTTGGCGACTTCTTCGGTTTTCGACTCACTGGAATCCGTGTCATCCCAAATTGCTTGAAACGAATGCTTGTCTGATTCCTTCTTTGGCTTCCTTTGTCTTTGTTGAGAGTTGGACACTCGGAATTCAAATGGCCTCCCCTATCACACTCAAAACAACGCAAAGTTTTATTAGAATTAAAATTCTTATTAGACTTATATATATCTTTCTTTTGAGGAAATCTTCTAGACTTCATATACTTCTTGAAGTGTCTTGCAATGTGGGCCATTTCTTCATCGTCTTTTTCATCATCACTTGATGATTCTTTAAGCTTTGATTTGGTAGTTGTTGCCTTTAGCGCGCTATTCTTCCTCTGAATTTCATTCTCCTGCTTTTGTTTATGATCTGCTAATTGTATAGCATAAGTTTTTAATTTTCCTATCAGGGTGTCAACTTTCAATATTGTTATGTCATTAGCCTCTTCGATGGCAGTGATCTTAGCTTGCCATGATATCGTAAGAGATCTTAGCAACTTATAACACTTTTCTTTGTCATCAAATTTCTTTCCTATATTGAAAAGTTCGGTAATGACATTATTGAATTAAGAATACACAGAGTCGATCGATTCATCGCCTTTCATTTGGAATATCTCATATTCATGCATGAGACGGTTGATCATACTCTATTTGACTTGATTGGTTCCTTCATGGGCATTCTCAAGAGTAGTCTAAATTTCATTAGCGATCTGACACATTGAGGTTCTATTGAATTCTTCCAAACTCGATGAACAATGAAGTGCTTTCATTGCCTTGACATTTAACGTCGTCAATCTCTTATCAACATCAGACAATGGATTTGTGGTAGGAGGAACAAAGGGGTTTTCAATGATCTCTAGAACTTCTAGATTTATACATTGTAGGAAAACCTTAATCTTAGTTTTCAAAAACTGATAGTTTGTTCCATTGAAAAGAGGAGGATGATTAATGGCTTCTCCTTCCATTTGGTTTTCCATAGGATCAGAAACTTAAAAGGTTAATCTTACAAACGAGCAACTTGCTTGATACCAATTGAAAACAACCTTAGAGGGGATGAATAAGGTTTTATGGAAAACACGGAGTAATTTTTGCGAAACACAGAAATTATGTAGCGGAATAAAGAAAATCTAAAATACTAAACTATCACAATCACAAAATGACAGAAAGTAAATGGACACAGAGGATTGTTATCGAGATTCACCAACCCTGTGACTAATCCTTGCCTGAGAACTCCTGCTCAGGATTCAACACACTATTCGGTTACTCCTTGCGGGTGGAGAAACCCATATCTTTTACCAGGCTTAGATCCGAACCTTTACAATTGCAGGCTATGAATCACCTAGATTTTTTCCCAGGCTCAAGTCCAAACCTTTACAACGTGAAAATCTTAGACCTTTCTTCAGTAGGTCGTACAAGATAAGATTTTACAATCTTAATAAACCAATTTTAACAATCCTAACGATCTCAAAAGATAAATTCAAATTTTGATTCAAGGAGATGAGAGATTGTATTTTGGAGATTAACCAAAGTTTAAAATCAAAATCGAAGAAGTTTTCAAGATTAAATAAGTTTTAAAAACAATCGTTTCTTCAAAACTTTTAGAGATCATTCTTTTTTATAAGAATAGAAAAGTCTAATAGCTCTAGAAAGATCTCTTCTCTCTGAAAAAGAGTAGTAAAAAACTTAAGAACGAGAGAGAAAAGTTTTCACCAAAACTCAGGAATAAAAACGTTAAAGAAAAAATTGGTTGTGAAAACTTGAAAAATGAGTCATATATATAGAATTATGAAAATGGACTATTGGGACAGTTAGTGATAGTTTATAGCAGTTAGGAATTCAAAAATCCCACCAAAATCGAAATTTCAAAAATTTCAAAACCTGCAATGGACGTCCACCATAGACGTCTATAAAGGACGTCTATATCTGATATATTCATATACAGACTTTGAATTTTAAATGAAAATTTAAAATGGATTTTGGTGTTTGGAAATTGAAATAGAAAAATTTGATTCTAACCATATTTAGATCGACTTGACTCTAGACTCAAATAATGTAGAAAAATCTTGAATGTCTTCGATGTGCGACTTCTCCAGTTATAGCCTTTGAATGCGTCTGAGTCTTAAATGTCTTGAGATACCAGTTGCGATATTGAGTGTCCTTATGATTGAATAACACCAGTTGTGTAGAACTTTGACTAATCTGAAATAGTTAGTAATCATATAATATATTTGAAATACGGTTTTGTAAAATAATCAAAACACAAAGAGATTCATATGTTAACAGTGATTTCAGCCACCCGAGAGATACTTCGGGTTCCTCGTAGACGGTGACAAGAAGGTCAGTATCATAGTGATGATGGCCCTACTAGTTATCAGCAACCCATAGGAAGTGGCGACTTCTGACTGATGGCGGGATGCTTTATATTCGAGTTGAACTCCACGTACTCCAGCAAATTACGGACTTTGGACTTTGTTGGATACTCTTGAAGGGGTAAAACCTATTAGGAGTAAATAGATCTTTCGAGATAAGTGCATGTGGAAAGGTAGTAACCTAATAAGGCTAGACTTGTAGCAAAAAGGTTTTCATCAAATACCCATTGTGGATTGTGATAAAAAAATTTCTTCAGTGTCTGTACTGAAGTCCATACGGATATAACTTGCCACCATTGTTTTTCCATGACTATGAGATCTGGCAGGTGGATGATATAACGTCTTTCTAAATGGTAATTTAGAAGTGCACATGTATATAACTCTGCCAGAGAATTGTCTTAGTCAGTGGGAGCAGCGGAAGGTGTACAAGTTGCTTATGACTATTTATAGCCTAAAGTAAGCATAGCGGAGACGGATCATCTGTTTTGATATGATAGTCAAGGTGTTTGATTTCATCAAAACAACAGATGAACCTGGTAAGATGGATGTATGGAGTACTATCCTGATATATGGATGACATACTCATAATAGTAAGTGATGTTCCTATACTACAATCGGTCAAACTTTGGTTGTCATAGATGTTTCTCCACATATGATCTGGATTATGTATCAAGAATTATGGTGACTAGATCTATGTCAATAGATCTAGATTTGGGAAGTTTCCCAATCCGGGCACTTAGACACCAATCTAAAGGGATTTAAAATGGAAGACTTCTGGCATGGTAGTATACCCGCAAGCGATGGAGTCACCCTCACTAAAGAGATGTTTTCTAGACTGATGAGGAGAGGGATTCACATGAATGACATTTCAATTGCTTTGGCAATTAGTTCAATCATACGATGTCATGTACCGAACCAGATGTTGCTTTTGCAATTGCTGTAATAAGCATATATTAATCCAATCCTGGAGAAACAAAAGGAAGCAGTGAAGAACATGTGAGGATGTTCTTAGTGTAGGTAATGGAAGCCTCCTATAAGAGGAGGTTACTGGTTCTGGCTTTCAAGGCGACCTAGATGACTGAGTGGCTGTCAGAGTTATAGGTTTACCCACTTCTGAAGGGCAGTATGTTGGAAAGGATTCTAAGCAAAATATTGAGGTAGACGTGGTGCAGGATGCTGATTATGATCAACGGAGGATACAGCCCAAGAAGTTTGTTGGATAAATTTATTCATTTATGAACTTGGTCTCATTATCTATCCAGACAAATTCTAAGGCATGTATCGCTCAATTCGGGAGATAGATGATCTCCGCGAAGTTGAGATATAGAACAAGAAAGTTAGAAACAATGTAGCAAATCCACTCGCTGAGGCTATTTCTTGAACACGGTTGTTTCTCAAACACGATTTACGAAACTAATTAGTAGAGAAGTTGGGTATTCGATAGCACACAGAGCTCTGAGTAAGTGATGCTGCAATAGTTGGCCTTAAGTGAAAGTAGGAGATTGTTGGATATAGTGGTCTCAAAGCAATTATTGTAATTGCAGGTAGGTGATTATGATAATTGAAGGAGGACCAATACAGGTAGAATTGTCTTGGTCGAGACGATTGTATGCTATCTGGTTTGTTTTTATCATTAATGTGTATACATTTTACTTGCCATTACGTGTCGCTAATACATAATGATAAAGACCGTAGGATCCTTGCTTGACTACTGGCATTATGATGGCGATCATACTTATGGGTTCTGGGTAATCCATAAGCACATCCTTAAATGTTTCTAGTCGTAGGAGTATCGAGACTGGGCATCGATATTCCGGAGTAGACTAGTGTATACGTTTCTAGACCCCTACAAGGGGCAGTGGCCGGTTTCACAGCTATTGGTGTGTGGCACCTAAGATTTTATACAACTGCTCACTGGAGGTGAGTACACTTAAAGGACTCACCAAGAATTCCTAGATAGTATTATACCTATCGTCAGATAGCAGTTCTCTAGTGACATGAGTACAGGGTAGTCTTTAGACCTGAGATCGTCATTTGTCTTGTGTGAGTTCCCACTATACTTAGATTACTATCCTATAGCAGTTCAAATGAGTCGTGCAAATAGATTTTAGTTGGGTACAGTCCCGAACCACATGGAAGCAGTGAGCGATCGGAAGGGATTCGTCTCTCCCGGTATAGAGAGTCGATGTCACACTGTGTTCGGTTTTCCATCACCATAAGTCCCTGGGCAGGGAGGATGAGATTTACTGATAGGAGATTAGTAGTTTCTCAGTTGGTAATGAGCTTGACACCGGCACGATTTATCGGGTTATTAAGGGTCTGACGTTTACCACCCTAGACCCGGTATGCGACACTCTTAGAAGAAGAGACCGGACTATACAGAGATTGTCACTTACATGCTCAGTAGGGTATGGATGGACTTGATTGTCGACCTCCCCTTCGACATATACCTGGGTAGCTGTTACGTACAGTTAGTGCCGCTGACGTGCTTGTGGTTATGGATTTATCCAGTAACTCACTGCCACTGTTTTTTCGAGTCTTTAGAGTCCCACACAGAGGGTTTTCCCGGTTCAGTTGATATAATTTATAGGTCGTATATTGATACGTGCAGGGGTTCGATTAAATACATGTACTGGTTACATGGACTTTAATCGGACGTTTGGTAATACTAGCGGCTTGTGTTTAAGCAAGATTATTAAATTAAGTATTGATTTAATAATTTACATATATATATATATATTCTAGTATTATATTCACTATTCATTTTCTCTTTCTTTAGCTATTCGTATTTTTATACGGATACGCGTATATGTATGCGATACATTTACCGGGTATTATGTATTTATACATAGACACTTCTAGAAGGAAGACACCTCATTTAGGGATTTCCTTTTTAGGTAATTAAGAAATGAGGTAGAGGGTGAGTTGGATGAATGAAATAGTAGAGAGGAATGTCTTTGATTTTATATTATAGAATCATTTGTGGTTACTATTGATGCATGGTTAGATTTCTCTCTCCACACATTTCATTTCATACTTTAGCTTCTCTCTCCTATCCTCTTCCTTCTTCTTGCTCTTGAGCTATGAAAAATGGGAGAATGTGATAAAATCTCTACATTGCTCACACTCTATTTCTAGCAAGTTTAGAGTGTCAGTTGTTTCCTCAAAGTTCACTTTGGAGCGAAGTTGGATCTTGGATCAGTTTTCCTCAGGTGGATCATTTTCGGCATGGGCATCGTCTCTCAAGATTGTTCCCGATGGCCTACGAGCTTGAATGGGTCTTCCACGATTGGGAAAACACGCTACAAAGGTTGTATGCTCGAAACCAAGTAGTGTAGCTCTCTAATTAGTTGCTAGTTTTATTGTATGGATGTATCCTTGGGTTTGGTGACTTGTGCTTGCTTTAAAATTATTGTTTTTCATTCCACCTAGGTCGCGACTCTCACGGCGCAAGCACAAGGTACCCTTCAATTTTGTCCATTAAATATAGTTAATTCTCCTTTAGTACATATAATTATCTCTTTTCCATTCCACCATAGTTCTTTCCCATATCAAAATCTAAAATCCTTTTCTTGGTGCTTGCACCAGTTCTCTCAAGTTTCGAAATCTCAGTCAAGTGGAGACTTTTCTCACCAAATCGGTGAGCCAGTTGTTATACCGACTCACACAGCCTCTAAGTCCCCTCCGCATTCTCGTCCTCCTCCTCTCCTTTTCCTTCTTGCTATATGTTACCTCCTCATTTCCATGTCACCATCATATTGATACTAGTTATGCTCGGTTAATCTCTTATTTAAATAATATTCATAAAATAATATGCTAGCAGTTGTCTTCGTGTAGATTTCATGATAAACTCATATGATTGCTTCACATAAGTTAACTTATATTATTTGTCACTGAAATTATAATCATTTATATTTAATTTTTGCGTAAAAGAAAAAATTACAAATAAATACCATGGTTTCAATCTTTTCAAAATACGACTACAACAACACCTTTATTTTCGAATTAATTTTTAGAAATTAATCGTGATATCTGTAAATCCAAAGAAAATTTATTAAGACCTTAAAAACATTTCTAGGAGTGTTGTAAATATTTCAGAACGAACTGAATAAAGGTTTAGGAATTACGTCTTTTTATTCATCGTTTTTAAACGCAGAAAGCTGTTTTTATCGGTCACCTTCGAAGACATATAACTCGGTAAACCGATGTCCAATTTGAGAAAAATCAAGTGTTTTGGACATCTATATCGAATGATCTAGAATTTATTTGTTATATAGATTTCTTGAAAATCGATGTAAATTATAGAAAACTGAGTTATAAAATTAAGCGACGAATCTGAACAGAAACTGTCCTGATTCGCATACTGTTTTTAAATACGAAATAACTTGATCTTACGATGTCGGTTTGGAAAAAAATTTAGATGTATAAATTAAAAATTGATATACCTAGAACTTTAATATATACTCGATGACCCAGAAATGTATAGAATGACTTGATATATTCCCGGCAATATGCCCCATAGTTGTTGTCCAGAAATCAGAATTTCTATTCTAAACCCTAATGTTAACCTGACCATAACTAGAGCTTCAGGAATCCAAATCGTGCAGAAATTAGTTGTTTGGATAAGTAAACCGAAATACCTATAAGTTTCTAATAATCTTCAAAACCTGAAAACCGACAGAATTTAACTTAAACTGTGTTTTGAAAATGTGTGATGGTGCTGGATAGATTTTGATCGGTTCTGCATGAAGATACGAAAACAGGTATATCTCCCAAACCAGTAGTCATATTTAGGCATGAATAGAACTCACGTGAGCATAAAACTTACGTCTATGTTTTCCGTTTATATTCTAAATCCAATCGACTTGAGTAATTAGCCGTATATAACACTTCTTTATAGCATTTTTTTCTGGTCGATACTTGAAAATTATGCTTGTCTCATCTTATGCTATGTCACTACTTATTTATTGAATCTACATGACTTGTGTGATGAAACCTATTGCATGCTAACTTGATTTGATCTGAACCATGCATACAACTTGACACGAATACATGAACTTGACATGAATGCCTGAATTCGACTTGAAACTTGAACTTTTACTCTCTCTCTCTCTCTCTCTCTCTTATGTATTCATAGATCCGGGCAAGACTTGCACCTTTAATTATAAATTAAAACATGTGGGGATAAGGGGTAGTTTGGTAAAGAATGTATGTCGTGGCATAAGAGTCCACTTAAAATCACCTAACTTGAATCTCGTGTGTCGTTGTCCCATGGGTTTGACGGGACCTTGTACTTCTACGTGCTGTTGGTCCATGGGTTTGACGGACTACTCTCGTATACACGCATACCATCTTTATTGAACTACAAACAAACACGTTAGAATAAAATAACCATTCTTATATACATTGCCATACTTATGATACATTGCCATGTTCATATAATTGCCATTATTAATTGACACCTTTTACTGTTAGCTACTACATTAGATTTCATGTTCTACTTACATGCATGTTTCTTTATCACATTATATTCATATCCCTTTTGGGGACTTATCGAGCGCAAGTTTGCTAACGGGCATTCCACCATATTTCTTCTTTCCTTGGGATGTTCGTTAGGTGACTTAGGAACAGAGGAGATGGAACCGACAGAAAAAGAGTACTCCCAGCTGTCATCACAGGCCGACTACTAGTTTCTTTTCAGCATTTTACTTTTCCAGTATGCCTATTGTGTAAGGTATCTTGTTATTAAACTTTTGTTTAAGGTATCTTGTATCCGTTTAAAACTCCGTCGAGTTGGAATGTAATAAATTGTATGTTGGATTTTATTCACTTGCTTATTCTTGTTACTTATGTTGCTTATAAACGCTTAGCGTATTTTTTTACAAGAAATGACCTTCTCGAAATAAATATATCGCGGGCCTCGTCACGTGATGTTACCGTCTTTTGGGAAGTGGGGCATGACATTGTCTATACGGGCCTTTGAGTTTATGCCGGCGGCTAAGCCACATATCGGCTAATTCATTGCTTTGAGGGCTGAGCACTCCACTTTCTGCCTTGGAGTGTCGGGAAGTCTTTGATTGTGCTGAAAGGGCACATTTCTGGGTCATAGCCTGCGAGTCCTGCAGGGGACATGACAAAATGGGGGTTGGCCCCTATTATGACGAGCATTTTCCTCGCTATCTTTGCTGTTGCAGGGAGGTTGACAGGTGATGGTGTGTTGTTGTTTATGAATGCCATTGATGATGGTTGAGTAATCTTGTGAGGGAAGACATCATGACATTAGAAACCTTTAAGATATAATAGGCTCAGAATAAAGAGAATACCAAGCCCACTGTTTTTGTATTGACATTTTGTCTTAAAGGTTTCATAATGTTGTAATGGTGGCATAAGAAAGAGCATAGCCTTTCTAAGTCGATGTCAAGACTAATTGGACTTTTGTTAGTGCATGTATATATACGATCTCCACTGGGTTCCGTCAGCTATAGATTCTGGGACGAAACGCATAGACTAATTTGATTTAAAGTAACCTAAAGAGAAATCATAGTCCCCAGCGGAGTCGCCATTCTTGTTTACCCTCTTTAGGAACCTCTAACGCTTGAACGTTGAAATAAAGGCGAGTTTAAACAAAACAAGTTATTTTTAGTGTTTTAAGAGTTGACCAGAAGGTCCTGCGTTTGAGACTTCCGGCAGTGTAAGCGCATACCGTTAATTACACCTTGTCTTAAGAGCACATCTAAGACGGAATACCATACTAGTTTTCTTTAAATCGCATCATTAGAGAAAGATCGTACACATAGATATGAAATACTTGCAAGAAGAGAACGAAACAAAAGAATATGTATTTTATTCATTCTGTTCATATTTATGTACAACTTGAATGTAAATTAAATCAATATTGCAAAGGAAAGTAAAGTTACATTGAGACTCTAATTTAAGAGTTTGTTTTCAGTACACGGGAGTATTTTAGTGTCAACTTAATGAAAGTTGATGGGCACTGCCCAATATGGGGGCCACATCAGTTCATTTGAAGTGCTGGTGTTACTTCATTTGAAGTATATGCAACACTTCATTTGAAGAGTAAGTGGAAACACTTCATTTGAAGTGTAAGTGGAAACACTTTATCTAAAGTGTGAATACAGCACTTCATCTGAAGTGTAAGTAGGACACCCTAGGTGGGGTCCACATCACTGTGTGCGTGGGACACCTTTGGTGGGTCCACACTACTTATAGATGTCACGCCCCGCTTCCCAGAGTGCTCAAACTACGGCACGTGACAGAGCCAACCATGCTACCTGTGGCTAGGAAACATCCCTCCACAGTCACATTACGGCTGTTTATAGGATATCAAGAACAGTAAAATATAAAAACTAGCTAGTACATGTCCATTTGCCACAATAAATAGAGTCAAGAAAATGCACAAGCGGAAACGAATTAAATTCAATAAACAACATCTGAAAACTTGTCCCAATATGGGCTCACATCAAGAAATAAAACCGCGGAAAATAAACTAAACTAAACGTCTCTAAATTACACATGTTCAATTCCTCACTGGTCGGCTTGATGGCTAAAGTACTCTTGTTCAGCCTGCGATAAAGATAGAGGAATTGGGCCATACAAAACCCAGACGTCAGTGCGTCATAATACCAAAACAACAATAATAACCAGGATGTAACGATATAGGTAAGCATGAATATAAATAAATAATATAGACATAAACAGTAAGGTATGTGTATATATGTGATGTGTGATGTGTAACCTAAAATTGTGCTTCTAGGTTATCTATTCTAAAGGTCTTTAAATTAATTTAATGGAATCGTCGATATAACTCAATAGTATCTCGTGCGTGTCCGGGACCACGGTCAAGACTCTCGGGCTGAATCCGAGACATGCCGCTAGGCAGTAAACATGTAACATGTACAGACGAATGATGTCAGCAGCATCATCCCGGGGCTGGCCGAGCCCGTAAAGACTGATCAGTATAAGCATCGAACTGTTGAGTTACAAGTCAGGTTTCATTATTGATTTCCCTTTACTCTCCAGGTTGTGTGTTTTCAAGTCAGGTATTGATGATATGAATCTAATGCCAACACAGGATCAAGCAGGTACAGGTTTTGTCTATGCACAAGTTATGTCCATCATGGCAACAAGTCAGGATTGTCGGCATTAGTAACAAGTCAGGTAGTGTGTCGTAGACATGTCATGTGATGCATATGTATCAAATAGATACCCAAAAGTGAAACTATAACGAATATCGGAACATTGTTAATGCACGGATGCACATGTATCTATCTGTATAACCTTTTATACGTCTATGACTACGTATGATGCAACTAGATAACACGTTTTACTAATATAATAGTATAATGATATCAAGATATTCTGGAATGCAATTAGATATATTATTGTCAATATGGATACGAACGGATATCAAAAAATGGTAAATCTATACTATTTGCTGCATAATATAACACATGTATTATTTTTATTCATATATAAATAGATTTAATATAACATAGCATGTTGCAAGATAAACTTGTCTGATCGGATCTCACGATGGGGTACGTACGTCACGTTCGACGTCGGATAAACGTCGCGATGAAAACTCACGCGAGCAGGACTGGACCTGGCTGGTCAAAGACGTGACTACGCTGGACGACGACGATGACTGCGTCATCCAGATCGTCGGCGACGTGTACGACTCCGGCGAGGTGGCGGAATAACTAAGAAATCAAGAAAAGAGAAAATAAAGAAAGAAAGAAGAAGAATTGGTTTGTGGTTTTGGCTCTGGGCTGGGGATAGAGGGCATAGGACACGAGGAGGTGACGATGGCAACGATGGGCAGCCGTCGACGGCGAAGGGCAGAAGGATTCTTGGGTTCTGTCAGGGTTGCTGTTGGTGCAGGGTGTTGCTGGTGGTGGTCAGGGTGTCGGGGAGAGGGAGGTGAGGAGAAGGAGGGGGTGACGACGACGAGGTCGTGGGTCTCCGGCGGTGAGGTTTCTGGGGTTGAGTTCTCGGGTCGGGGTTCGTTGGGGTTTGCATGGATGGTGATCGGGGGTGCCGGGTGCTCGGGTAAAGGAGGTGGCGAAGGTGAGGGTGAGGAGACGAGGGTGAGGTCGAGGTGATGGCGATGGGAGGACGTCGATGAGTGTGAGGTGAGGATAGGGTTCTTGGGTTGCAGGGTTCGTCGGTTGCAGAGATGGTGTGCATGGTTGTGGGTTCTTAAGGATGGAGAGGGGGAGGAGGTGTTGGTGACGATGATGATGGTGGTGGTGACAAGGTTGTGGGGGAAGGTCGGCGGCGACGGCAAGGTTTGGGTTCTATGGTTGGGTTTCGTCGCGGGGAGATATCAAGGAAGAAGCAAGAGAGAGGTTGAGGTGAGGGTGTTTTAAATATATTAGGTTGTATTATATATAGAAGAGAGAGAGAGACAGTGGAGAGAGAGAGAGCGTGACTGCGAGAGGAGAGAGTGAGGGGTGTGAGGATTATTTAGTTATTATATATATTTTATATATTCGTTTATATAAACTGTATATATATATAAAGAATATAATAATATATTTTCTTGTATTATACAACTCATATCAAAATACTCTGAAAAATACCCGGGTCTTTTCTAATATTTAATTTTTAAAATATGGATAATATACGTATAAGCCAAAACCATAATGCGATGTCCGGTTTGTAAAAATGCATACCTCTAAGAACGGATATACGTAAATACACGTAGCGATCTAAACGATTCTATTTTAGCTATCTGGATAGAAATACGATATATGGATGCAAACATAAGATATGGGGTATGATAACAGGCCATGCTAGATATTAAAATGTATTTTGACTATTATTTGTATTATTAAGCGATATGCAGATACTAAATAGATCATGCAAGTGTATATCAAATCTAAATATGCACGGATCTTCTGTACTAGCGAATATGACGTAAACTAATACCAAGATGGGTTTCAAGCATGCGGGTTGGGTCGGATACTAACCATAGATACCAAATGCACTATCCGCACCCAAAAACGATAATAAACAAGAAAACTGTCGCAAGATTTGAAAACTCCAATAAAATATGATATAAATGCACTAGGGTGTTACAATAGATGGGACTCCTAGGACGGGGGCCACACCCTATGCAAAGAAACAGAAATGTTTCTGTTTCAGGGAGGTTCTTTTATAGCCTCCCGAGATCTCGGAGGGGTCCCGAAGCAGTCGGGAGGCCTATTTAGGGCCTCCCAATGACTACTTTGGGGCCATGTTAGAAACACTTTTACAAAGTTTCTTTAGATGAAACTCATATTTGAGTTTCATGCACAAAGTGATAATGTGGGGTATCATTCTTAATGGTGGTGCAAAATGAACACATGGATTTGTGTTCAAGATGTGAAAAAACTTGGCTTTTGAGACATGTTTTATGTGATGAATGCAGTGTTTTTGGCACTGTATTTACTAGAACAGATGTGCTTTGCATATCTGATAGATGAATAGGGTATTCCTATTCACAAGTCAGGAGACATGATTTCCATGTCTTATGAATAGAGTTTTCCTATTCATCGAATATGAATCAGACATGTATTTCATGTCTAAAATGATGAACATGATTTGCATGTTCACAGATATCCTAAAGACATATTTTCATGTCTTAGGAAATGAATAGGATTTTCATTTATATGATCTCGGAGACACATCTGTATGTCTCAGAGTGAATAGAATGTTCTATTCATTATTTTTGTTTATGAGAAGGAAACATAAAGTTTTGACCTATGTTCTTCAAGAAATAGCTTATCTATTTATATTTATGTTTTAGGAAATAGGGTGGCTTATTTCTTAAATATGTTGAATATGGGATGGCCCATGTTCTTGGTTTAGTTCATGGGGATTCAAGAACACTTTTGTATTCTAGGTCTTTATCTTTCTGAAGAAAGCCATGGACACGGCTTTCAACTTTCTCCATTGGAGATGAAAACTTGTATAAGTTTTCATGGACTTTTATGGATTCTTGATTAGAGAGATCTAGAAATAAAGATAGAGAAAGAGAGTATGAGAAGAAAAGAGAGGAATGGGAATTCCATTCCTGTAGCTCTCACCTACTTCTTCTTCAAAAGCTATGAACACTTGGAAATTCTCTCTACAAGTTCTATCTCTTCATCCTCCTTCTTTTGTGTTGACAGAGGGGTCTATATATCCCTCTGTGAGTTGGGAGTAGTTGTAACCACTCCCTATGATTTTAGGGAGAGTTGAAGAGAAAATCATTCCATTTTCTCCTTAATAATATGTCAAACTGTCTATTTTAGAAGTGTCTCGGAATCTAAAAGGAGCCTCCCGAAACCTAAAAAGTTGTCCCGGAACCCAAATGGGCCTCCCAGAACCCAAAAAGGGCCTCCCGGAACCCATGGGAAGCCTCCCAAAACCCAAAGGAGGGGATCCCAAAACCCAACAAGGGGGTCTCGATATATGAAATCTACATGTGCAAGTTTCAGTGATTTGGCCATAACTACCTCTAGGAAAGTCCAAACGACACACCGTTTGATTTTTTGGAAACTAGAATCAATAGGCTTTCAAATGAATCCTTATTTGTCCTTATTGACCAAGTGTAATGAATTTTATAAGCATTTGAACTCAGCCATATGTAGATTCACAGGTACCCGATTTGTGTACTTTTGAGAGTCAATATTTTTGACTCCACAAATGCCCTCCCATCAATATACTGTATACATCTTGTATATATAAGTTAGATATATATGTAACATATCATAATTTTATTAAGTTTATTTTCAAAATTAAATTTGATATAATGACTTTTATTAAAATGATAACATTTATTTAATTGATTTTTCATAATTTGGTGTGTGTGTGTGTAAATTTGATTAATAATACTAACACTTTCATTTTCATACTTAATATTTATTTTGGCATGACAACCATATTTTAACATTAACATTTTCATTATTTCCCTAAACTAAAATTATAGGGGAGAGAGAGAGGCATGAGAAAATTAAAATAATGGGAGTGGCATGAGAGAAGCATAAGAGAGCCATGCTATATGCACCCAAATCCAAATTCTTCACCTTCTTCTCTAAAATTTCCACTCGCTCACCTTTTTTCCTCCAAGTTATGGTAACTCCAAAACCTTGATCTTCTCCATTCAAGCCAATTTCCTCTCTCAAGTTTCTTCAACTAGGATTCATCATCAAGCTCTTGTAGCCTAATTTAAGTTCGGATCTCCTTTTCATTTCATTTTGAAGAGGATCCACTGCGGAGACTCTCGAGTCAACGAAGAAGGGTAAGGCAGTCGTAGGTTTCAATTAGCTCAAATCGCATTTCTATGAGTAGATTAGCATCTACATTGGGGAAATCGGGTGGATGGCGTATAGCACCCCAAAACCAAAAATTCTTATGAACACTTATTATTCATTATAATTCATGTCTTATATGCTCATTTTACAATGCCATGTTTCATTTACATTGTTATGCTTGTATGGACACACTTGCTAGAACACTTACACAATTACTAATGATTATCATTCGGCACTATCACAGACTCACTGCTACATGTACACATACACATCATTAGTAACTGTCATGACACGTTGAAAACTTGCCATGTTTATTCGAATATATTTTGCGAACACACTGGTTAGAACACTTGCACAATTACAAATGATTACCACGAGGCACCATCACAGAATCATATGCTATACGTACATATCATTAGTAACTTCCATGATAATTATAGATATTTCCATGTTAACTAACGTTGTATTTACATTCATGCTAGTATTATATGCTTCTTATCTCGTTTCATTATATTGGTACCATTGCTCCATACATTCTTATATTTTAGTTTCCACTGTTGCAATGTTAATTATGCGTTGTTCTTATGAACTTTATATTTTTCATGAGATTTGAGAAACCGGGTGGTACTATTTTATAAAACCTGTTTTCTTTTGCAAATTGCAGTTTACTCTTGAAATGATGATGATACGTCCACCATGAGTTTTCTATGTATTTATAGTTTGATGATATCTGAAACTGAGGACGGGGGAAAACCGTTTATGGATACATGGTCGACCCGGTATGATACTGAGGGGAAGGAAGTCCGCATAGAAAAACGAGGAGCCTAGTGAGGTAACTCGGTACCAGTGATAGTTTGGAACAAGGCGGATATCCGGAGAATACTGACCAGGGTTATTTGATAAGAAAAAAATGGGGGCTCGTCTGAGAGACAGCGACTTACGAGATTGAGATTTTGAGTGTCGATGATTGACACAGGATTTGATGATATTTTATTGATGATTTTTTCTATTGAGCACGATCCGTTATGATGCACTTACATTTACTTATGCTATATACATATTCTTACATATTATGATAGTCTTGTATATTATGATTAGTTGATGATTTTTCTATGCATACCATTTCTACCTTGTGATGTCTTTCTATTCACAAGTTGGCAACTCACCCCCGTTGTTCCATAGCTTCTTATAGGACCAATCGTGTGGATTAGCAGTGACTTCCTTGGCACATTTCCATTTTGGGGCGTGATCGCTTTTACTAGATGGGTTATGAAGTTGCATTGTAACCGCCTTCATTCGTACTCTTTTGTATCTAGTTATTACTCCATCTACCACTTGTATATTCATTTGAATTAGATTGAGTCGAGACTTAGATGTTTATTCTTTTGAGTTGAACTCGGGTAGAGTCGGTTATAAGCTTTTATTTATGCAATTCCTTATATTTTCTTTTGTTATTCTTCATATTGGGCATCGTATATTATTGCGTGGATTGTACCTCCACCATGTGGGCATTGAGCTTGCTCCCGTGTGGGGATGCTTTTATTTTTATCATTGTTCATGACATTTCTTCAAAATGAACAAAGGAGGTGTTGCCGTATTTTTAAACGACAAATTGTTTTCAAATGTTTTTAAACAAAATTTACTTACATTTTAAAATAACAAGTCTTTCGAAATAGGCTTTATTTCATTTTATAAATCTTTCTTAACACTTCACCTCTTTTATTTTACATATAAATGGTTTAGATTCCTGGTTTTTGGCTTACTTGAGATGCGTTGATGTCCAAGTGACTCGCATGATTTAAGTGGCAGTCATGTGTCATTTTCGCTTTGTGACAATATATGATATGAACACATTTTTTATGTGCCAACAAGGACCTCTCGGACACATTAAAAACACTTTCCTGTGAAAAAAATTTCCTTTTCGGGGCGCTGCCCTGAATCATGCAAGGGGACTGCTAGCCTTTTGACCCTGACCGCTGACCGGACAGTGAGACCCCCATGTGATGGCCCCCAGAATGTTCAAAGCAAGCTTAAAAGATGTTTTCAAAAACAATCCCACAATCAACACACATACTTTCAGAATGAGTTTGCATGATACGTATGACCCGTTAATTAGAGGTGCTCTCGCGACAAAGCGAAAGGTAATTAACAAAAGTTTTTTCCTCGGCTGCTGGAGATCAGAATCCCTACGATCAATAAACCCCTGCTTATCATGGGGCATGAGGAATCTGTACACGTCTCTGACACGCGAGCACATCCATTTCCATAGGGTGACGAAAACACTCTACAATGGCTTCTTGGATCAATGACACCTGACCTTGCTTCTTGTCTCATTTATTCATACAGCGCGAAGCAGATTTGGGATGAATTTCATGAAAGATTTCATCAACCGAATGCACCGAGGGTGTTTCAACTCAAACAAAATATCAACAAACTCAAACAAGTGCAACTTTCAGTATCATCCTATTACACTAAACTTAAGTGTTATTGGGATGAACTTGCTGTATTGCTCGCTTTTCCAAATTATCGATATGGAGCCGCCAAAGAAGTTCGCACCTTTCTGCAGAAAGATCAAGCTATGAAATTCTTGCAAGTCTTGAACGAATCATATGCGGCGATCCGTAGTGAAATCTTTCTTATGGATCCTCTTCCCTCACTTTTTAGAATTTATTCTCTTGTTTTGTAAGAGGAAAAACAACGTGAGTTGACTGTAACTATCCCGACAGTCATGGAGGGAGAAGGAGCGACTTTGATTTCCTTTAAGAAGCCACCTTTTAATGCTTCACCTTCATCGAGTCGTACTTCAAACTCCGATAAAAGCCCTCATTGCAATTGTGATGGTGTAACATTTCAGAAAACGAGAAATATTATTTTGGAATTTAAATAATAATATTATATGTTTTAATAAAATATTACCAATTATCGAATTGGGTTATCGTATTTTGGCCTTGATGAAACTAATAGGTATTTTGGGCATGGTTAGCTTAATTAACATTAGAATTTTCTTAATTGGGAATATATATTTTACAAGTATGCATGGTTGGTCTTTTTTAGATTGAATTAAAAGAAAATATGTTTTTTAAGACATGAGAGGAATGGGCTCTCATGCCTCCACCATCCCTCTTTGTTTCCTCTTCTCTCTTCCTCTCATTCCTCTCATCCCATGGCTGCCCCTCCTCTCCCTCACACTCTCCCTCTCACAAAACACAACCTCTTTGCATAATCCAAGCTCCAAACTCACCCTAATCCACTCCAAGCTTAAGCTAGATCAAGTGGAAGCCCCTATCATCATCTTCAAGTGACATCTTACAAGCTTGATCTCAATCATATCTTCATATAAGTAAAACTCCTTCTTGTATCAAGTTTTACTGTGTTTAGAGTTTCAAATATTGGTTAAGTTTTCAAAAGCTAGGTGTTTTAGTGTTCAAACAAAATCTGGTATAGTTTACGATCTCTGCAAAATATTTTGTGTTTAGATTTGACCTATTTAGATTACCAGAAGGTCCCAGAAGAAGCATGATCCCCTAACTCCAATTCTTGGCCGCAAATTACGGTAAAACCTATTTTTTGGTGGTCCAATTTTTTATCTAGATGTCAGGATTTAGCCAGTAGATCTTATACTTATATATAAGACCTTTTATATGCTAAATTGTTCCAGAATTCTCGAGTCAAAATTTGGACGTGTTTTACTTAGCTTTTTGACGATGTTTTAAGGTTTTCAAACTTGATAATTCGTATTTTGAATTCTTGATGTGCTTTTTTGTACTGGAACAGAGAGTCCGGGGTTAGTTCATGGTAGTTAGCACACGGATGGCTCACGTTGGTCATAGGTTTTAACCTATGGGTGTTTGTTCGTTATATCGGTGTCGATTTGAATTCTTATATGCGTGTATGGTTATGTGAATGCTAGTTTTGATTGCAGAGACCTCCGAGGCGGCGACGAAGGGCAAGGCGGTCGTAAGATATGACTAGCTCGATCGAAAACTGTGAGTAGATTATATCTACGAGTGGGGAATCGGGTGCATAGCGTATAGCACCTCCGTGAAACATACCTTTTATTATATCATTTAAATTACTTAGGATTCATGCTTTGTACGTTAGACTTGTTCGATATGTAGTATAATTACGTTAATATCTCTTAGTAGGCATATTGTAGGTACACTTGGTAGAACACTAGCACAAATACTAATGATTTCTATGTTGCATGATCACAGACTTGCATGTACACTACACATCATTAGTACTTCCATATCACATAGAACTTGCCATGCTTACGTATTGTAGTAATATTGACGTAATAATAGAACAATGTATATACGATTTATATTTAATGCACGTACGAGACGTGGAGTCTAAACTAGTCGCCGTGCGTGTACGCGACATGAGGTGTCCGTACCGACCGTGGAGCGGATGCATGAATGAGATGTCCGCACCGGAGCTATGTTTGTATGGGACTAGATGTCCATACTATTGATATTCCATTGCTATGTGCGTATGTAGACTTGATATCCGTACTATTTATATTATGTGTTTGGGTACGTAAATTAGATATCCGTACCAATTATTATTATGATATGGGATAATAGAATATTTGATAGTTATCGTAGGAGGTGAGATTCCGTATAGGATGATATGATGATGATAGATGATGATGATTGGCTCATGGTGTCTTAAATAAATTAGATATCCGTACCATTTTTACTTGACTCATGGTGTCTTACTATTTTACCCGTTTGGGAGATTTTACTGATATGTTGCCATTACCCACTTTCTAAAAACAACGAATCGTTTCATATTTTAAAAAAATTGATAATGCAAGGATGTGCTACTTGGATTTCAAAGGGGTATATATATGTGTGTGTGTTTTAAAAATATCGTAGCTTCCTTATTTTCAAACAATGTTCCGTTCTACTTTGAAAACATATAAGTGGGAATATTAGAATGAATTACCTATTTACTGTTCTTTTACGCTACACTTACTTTACATGTCATTCGCTCGCGCTTTATTTACCTTATTCGTTATGCTACACTTAATGATTTCCACTACGCGTCATATATTGTTGATGTTATAACTTAGTGATATGGGACACTGATACACACACACATGATATATCGCTACACTTATATTATTGGCTTATGCTATGATATGTTACCCGTCCGTGCTATGCCTAGTTCACATAGACTAAAAGGATACGAGTTGATAAGATATATATTATTGTGGATATGATGTGATATGATATCAATTCTGAGAGATTGAATATATATATAAAGGAATAAAATAAGATAAAGATGATTCGGATATGGTGGATATAGTCGGGGATCCATGATATGTGTGTGTGTGATCAATCCATGAGGGATTGAGGCAGTGAGAGACACGTTGTCGCCCATTGATATATGTGTGAGCAATCCATGAGTGATTGAGGGTAGTTGACACATGATGTCTCTACAGATATTATATATATATATATGAGGGATCGATATAGATTCCCTGTTACGGAGATGGATATTATATATATATATAAGGGATCGATATAGAATATATATGAGGGATCGATATAGATTCCCTGCACTAAGATAGATATTATATATATATGAGGGATCGATATAGATGCCTTGCACTGATGGGATATATTATGTTATGTATAGTAGCTGGACAGGACTGGTTCATGAGACAGTACCTGAATATTATTTTCATATATCGATGTATTCTAAAAAGGTTTTCAAAGGAGCTATAGTCTCATTATTTTCCACGTGTCTAGGATCGACACAGACATTTACAAAAGAAAACACTTTTTTTTAAATAAATCATTTAAAAAAAGGCAGGATGTATACTTTAAATGAAATGCATATCTTTCTTCACAAAACAACGCTCGCTACATGTGCCTCTATATATATACCACACGACTATTTTGAAAGGATTTTATATACATATATCTTCCAGCTACTCTTATATGATTTCATATGGATATGCTATATATGTATTATAGCCTTGATTATGTTTACGTTGGTCGTGTCCTGTGGATATTGCAATACGACTACGGTGATCGTGATTTGACATCGTTGTATATATATATATATATATATATATATATATATATATATATATATATATATATATATATATATATATGCAGTGAGTTATCGACGATTGTTGATTGTTAGCGTTACATTTCGCAGTATTGTTTTTACTTCCTGAACTCACATGCTTTCGAATGCTTGTGGTTACGTTGCGCCCGTACTGGGCCAGATATCGATTACTTGATGTTGACATGAAAACCACACAGATTCATATTTTACATGTTAGGATAGCAGTACACAAGTTGTACATGAGGGCTTACTATCATTGTTATTTCATCGCTCGAACTCTAGTTTCGACGCGTGCTTATTTACCCTCCTTGATGTACACATTTATCATGATTAGTTGTTTCACTGCTTATCCATGTGACTTCTAACTTGTTATATAATTCTACTCACGAGTTGGCAACTTACCCCGTTGTGCCATAGTTCTTTGCAGGTTTGACCACTTAGATCCATAACGGCTGATTTAGCACGTTCGCTATCTTTTGGGCATGGTTGTGTATATTTGAATTGATGGGTTTCTTTTTATATCGACTTTTGTTGTATATCTATTGTATCTAGATGTACTCCATCAACGACCTGTCTAGTTTCGTCGAGACCTTAGAGTTGTATATTTTGTTGTTGTCGGACTCAAGTGGAGTCGACTTGATATATATTATGTTGTTTACCTTTCGCTTTATTGATACTTCGCCGTTTGGCGTCGTATATTATTGCGTGGTTGTGATTTCGCTATTGGGCGTTGATTTAGCTCCCGTATGTGGGATGTTGCTGTATTTATTATCATTGTATCTATTTTATCCAAAATTTATAAAGAAGGTGCTGTCCTTTTTTCAAACAATCTTTCGGAACAAACTTCACTTTTTATAAAAACTTTTCTAAAACTTCACCTCTACCTATTACTATCTATTTCCTTATGTATTTAGTTTATATTCGTGGTTTTGGCTTACTTGGGTTACGATGGGGTCCACTTGACTTCATGTAATTCTTGTGCCGGTCATGTGATTTTTCGGGTCATGACAGATGGCCACACTGAAGATACATGTTACCATATTGTCAGCTTTCTTGATCGCGCCTATTGCACAGTTAAGGTGCATACCGAAGATCGTTGCTACAAGAAAAATGGCCGATCTCCACAGAAAGGAGGTTCCAATGCTAAGAAACAATCTTCGCAAGAGAAACCATTAGGATTTAGTGCTATCAACAGCTCCCAAGATGATCCAAATAGTGTGCTGATCTCACAGGCACAGTATAAAGAGTTGATGATTTTTCTCGGGAAAGGTAAATCTGAGGTGATAGTCAATTTTGCTGGTAATGTCCAGCCAATGACTAATTTTAATTCCGAATGAATTATTTCTACTGGTGCTAGTAATCACATGAGTTCTTCCAAAACAATTCTTTCTAATATTGTTAATAAACCTAATCATTCATCTGTTGAATTACTTAACGTTGAAATTGCTTCCATTTATCATATGGGTTCAGTTAATATCTCTTCTAAAATCCATCTTCATAATGTCTTACATGCTCCTTCTTTTAAATTCAACCTTTTATCCGTATCTCAACTCACTCGATCTCTAAATTATTATGCGATCTTCTCCTTTGATCATTGTGTTTTTCATGACTTAACATCGGGGAAGATGATTGGAGCGGGTAGACTTCGCAATGGGCTATATTATTTTCAAAGGACTGGTATATGTCTTTTAGCATCAAAATCTTCCTCCGAGTTATGGCATTGTTACTTGGGACATCCATCACTAATTGCATGAAATTTTTATCTGAACTGGAACCATCAATTTTCAGCAATTCTTATAATGAATGTACGATTTGTCCTTTAGCAAAACAAACCAGACTTCCTTTTCCAAATAGTTCTATTCAAACAATAAAACATTTTCAGTTGATTCACTGTGATGTATGGGTACCTTTTTCTTTTACTAGCTCAACTGGTCAAAAATAATTCTAACTGTAGTAGATGATTTCAGTCGTTGCACTTAGATTTTTTTAATGAAACAAAAAGCTGAAACATCTACCATCTTGCAATCATTCTTCAACTTTGTCAAAACACAATTTCATCCGCAAATAAGCCAAATCCGCAGTGATAATGGAACAAAATTCTTGTCTAATGACTTAAAACTTTTTTCCTAGTCTAATGGGATCATCCATGAAAGAGGTTGTGCTGCACTCTACAAGAAAATGGAGTTATAGAAAGAAAACATAGACACATACTCAATGTCGCTAGACGTTAAGATTTCAAGCCAACTTATCACTTTTTTTTGGGCGGGGGGGGGGGGGGGGGGAGCGGGGGGGGGGGGGGATGTGTTCTTACCACAGTATATCTTATTAACAAATTTCCAACTTCTAAACTCTCCAACGAGTCTCCGCATGAAGTTCTTCTTGGCAGAAAACTTAAGTTTTCCCATCTTCGAACTTTTGGTTGTTTATGTTTTGGTTATAACACATTACCAACTAAATCAAAATTTGATCCACGATCCAAACCTGGTGTTCTTATTGGGTATCCACAATCTCAAAAGGGCTACAAAGTTCTTAATTTGGCAAGTAAAAAGATTTATACCTCATAAGATGTTATGTTTCATGAAACCGCAGTCCCTTACAAATCCGAATCACTCTCACAATGTCAAGATTCTGGTATCCTTAACTCTTCTCAAACTAATTGTCCACTTCCTACTCCGCTGTAAATCACTGAACATTCACGTTCAAACTCATCGACAACACAATTTTCTTCTGAAGAAACACCAAACACAACTTTTCCACTTGCTCCGGTCAAAACCACTGAAATTCCTTTACCGATCATAACTCTGCAAAACCTCATACTTACCCAAACTTCAATAGATTCAACATCAACTAATTCACCGGCACTAACTCGAGTTCTTCCATCAAGAAATCGACACCTACCAATTTTTTGCGAGATTATCATTGCTCACTTGCGACTATACATGCTTCAACATCCAACCGTTCGATAGGTACTCACTATCCTCTTCAAAATTATCTTTCGTATTCTAAATATTCACCTTCCTATCGAGTTTTTTTTGTCATCGCTTGATTCTACAGAGGAACCGAAACTTTTATAGAAGCAAATTCTCTTTCTCATTGGCTTGATGGAATCTCCATTGAACTCAAAGCAGTAGAAGAAAATAAAACTTGGTCATTGGTTCCATTACTTGCGAATTATAAACCCATTGGTTAAAAATGGGTGTACAAAGTCAAATATAAATTAGATGGATCCATTGAGCGATATAAAGCTCGCTTGGTGGCCAAAGGATTCCTACAGAAGGAGAGCTTGGATTATCATGAGACATTTGTGCCAGTTGCCAAATTGGTTACCGCCCGCTACTTGTGCTCGTTGCCATTCGACAATGGCCTATACATCAAATAGATGGTCACAATGCCTTTTTCCATAGCGGTCTACATGAAGAAGTATACATGTCTTTACCTAAAGGCTATGTCGCTGAAGACAAGAATCTTGTCTGCAAGTTACATAAGTCCCTTTATAGAGTACTAAAACAAGCTAGCAGACAATGGTTTGCCAAATTTTCTGCTGCGCTCAATGAAGTTAGTTTCCATCAATCTCGTACCGATTATTCCTTATTTTTTCATAAAGGGATAAAAGGATCCACCTTTGTGGTTGTTTATGTTGATGACATCTTGATTACATGTGATGATCACTCCACCATTTGTAAAATCAAAACTTTTCTAGCATCGAGATTCCATATCAAGGACTTAAGTTCTCTTAAATACTTTCTCGGCATCGAAGTTTCCAGATCAGCTATGCCAAAGAAAATATGTATTGCAAATACTCGAAGTTGCTGGGATGGCAGCATGTAAGCCGCAGCTGTTTCCCATGGCACAAGATTGCAAACTTGACAATTCCTTCGGTTCTTTACTTCATGACCCCTCCTCATACAGACGTCTATTTGGAAGACTCATATATCTTATCATAACAAGACCAGATATATTGTACTCTGTTCAAATTCTTAGTCAATTTATGCAAGCACCCAGATAACCACAACTTGATGCGGGTCGAGGAGTTCTTCGTTATATAAAATCAACCCCTGGTAAAGGAATTCTTTTACCAGGAATTCTTTTATCATCCAATAGTTCCCTCCAAATACGGGCATTCAACGACTCTAAGTGGGATAGTTGTCCTATTACGCGTTGCTCTATTATAGGTTTTTGCACTTTTTTCAAAGACAACCCTATATTTTGGCATTTGAAGAAGCAAAATATTGTTCTCTTTCTTCAGTGGAAGCCGAGTATAGTGCCATGGCTCAAACCACATGTGAAGTTCAGTGGCTTCAATACCATACTCCATGAATCTAGGCATTACCCAAGCATATCCCGCCATATTATTTTGTGATAATAAGGCAGCTCTATATATTGCAGCAAACCCAGTCTTTCACGAGCGTACTAAGCACATCGAAATCGACTACTATTTTATTCGAAAGAAATTGCTTTCGGGGCTCATGAAGACCACTTATTTGCACACTTCACTTCAGCTTGCAAATTTTTTTACAAAGCCTCTCAGCAAAAGTACGATTTCACGAGCTTATTTCCAAGTTGGGACCAATTGAACTGCATGCCCCAGCTTGAAGGGGTGTATTATGACAAGAAATAATTAACCGTATCAAATATGGAATGATATTATGACAATTAATTATTAGTTGTACAAATATGGGATGATTATTTTGTCAATGGGCATATAATTCATATGACAAAATATTCATCAAGTAGTTGAACAAATATAGGATGAATATTTTGTCAATGGCTATATGCCAAATAATTCATATGACAAAATATTCATCAAATATTTGATTGCACAAATCTTTCTGTAGATACCATATATTTTGTGTATAAATTCTTATGCCTTTGTACAATGAAAGATACACAAGAAATAATAAAAATAATTTCCTGTAAACCAATCTTGTCCTCCTTGTGTGATTCTCTATTTTGTTTTCCAATTTATTTTAGAGAGAGTTATAATAATAGAGATGATAGAAAAAACATGTAAATTAAGAATATTATGAATGTCCTTGAATTTTGCACTCATGATCATCTGATAGGCGTAAGTAGTAAGAGAGAATTCATTATTCCGTTGGTCGTGAATTTTTGAAGAACATTCTCTATAAAATTAAGAAACTGCTTTCACGGTTTATCTTTATGCTTCAAAATGAATAGAAAAATTTTGATACATAAATCTTGTAGAGGTCACAAGCCAAGACCAAAAGGATATTATGAATAAGAGTTAAATAGGGTTGCGTAGCTCTTTTGCACGCAAACAAGAAGATGTGGCCTAGGGTTTAGGTTGGGACCGGTCCTGCCCTCATTTTATTCTTACCTACAGTCTTTCTTATTCTTAAACTTTGATTTTAAGGAATATTCTTATTCTAACCTTCTTATTTATAAGTTTCTATCCAAGATCTGCAGATATGTTTCCCTCTTATATATTAAGAGTTCTCCCGCATATAGTCATCCCACTTAGGGATGCAAACGAATACGGAAAATTCAAGTTGACTTCATTCCTGACTTTTATTAAATAAGGATAGTAGTTTTCATTTCTGATGATAATCCGTATTTTGTATATGCATCTTTCAGTAGACACCGGGTATGGATAATGTGAACACCAATATCCACTCCGTATCCACATTTGATACCAAAAACAGTAATTCGTTTACTTTATCATGTAAATTTTTTTGGTGCAATATTCATTTCATAGCTGTATATCCATATCCGATTTTTACCAAATACATGTTATCTTCATTTCTGATAAGTACCCATATCCTTATTTGAATCTGTCTGCGATACCGGAAACAAATATTCTAACATATATATCCACTCTCTGTCCTATCCATTTAAATCTCTAGTGCCAGCACCAAGACAATTGGGATCCCGAACGAAAGGACATCAAGCATTTCTTTCTCAATTTCCATTTCACCTTAAAAAGAAATTCAGGTAACCTCTTTTGGAAAAAGATTTTCATCTAATATTTCATTACATGAAGAGTTTTAACGAAACCAATTCAAAGGTATTAGATTGCGGAATATGAGTGTCTCTCCTAGTATTTTAAATGGTTCTCATTGTTGATATTATTAATAGCTAAGCTGGCAGCTGGCAGTAGTCATCACCACACACGTGTCCTCCAATGATTCATGGGAGCTGATGATGAACCTCACGGCTCCTCAATTCCTCTTGACTATTGCCACCAGCCTTCTTCAGTTTCTTTCCAAACCAAGTAATCTCTTTTTTTTATAATGGCTAAATTGCACAAATGTAGCTATAAATTTTCATGTTTTTTGCGATTGCTACCATGAACTTTAATAATTGCAAATAAATACCATGAACCTTGGTTTGCATCCGAATGCTTTTTGCGATTGATACCATGTAAATGGTATTAGTTGCAATCGGGGGTGATAGTTCTTGGTATTTATTTATATTTAAATTAGTTCATGGTATCAACCGTAAAAAACATAAAAGTTTAGGGATACATTTGTGCAATTTAGCCTTTTATAATATTCCCCTGAATATTCCAAATGTTAACTATCCCTCGTCTTATCCTTAATCACTATTCACACTGAATTCAGATTGCTCAAACCAAACACAGAGCCCAACTCCCCAAGCAAGCATTGCCATTGGGTACACATCACCTGTCATTACAATTTTGTAAGCATGTGCTATTTAAATTAAAGGTAGCAGCGGTCCTTCCACATAAATTCAATTTCAAGCTCAATCCTCATTTATCAAAAGTATGGAAGAGTTGCGTGAGTGTGATGTTGTGTGGCATGAGAATGAGTACACCATACTCGCCGCCGGCGATCACGCCTCCAATAGTTCTTATCCAAAGAAGCCGCAGGTTACGAATTGCTCGGTCACGACACCTGTCAATATTCCACCAGCAAGAAGGTCATGCGCGCACGAGTACATTGTTGATGAGGATAATGATGATGACATGGAGGTTGTGCCGCCGCATGTTCTGGCTTCGCGTGGTCGGTTCGGAGAAAAGATTGAGTTCTCGATGTGTTCGGGTCAAGGGAGGACCCTGAAGGGAAGAGATATGAGACATGTGAGGAATTCCGTGCTTCGGATGACCGGTTTTCTCGAAGAATAGAGCGTATTTTTGAAGATTCTAAAGAGTTAGATCGACAAACACTAGATTAATCCGAACAATATTCTTCATTGGGGAAGAAATGCTGTGTTTTTGTAGGGTATATATATGCAAGAAAAACTCAAATAATTGTTGCTATATATTCTTATTATTATGTACTTAAATATAACCGCATGAGATTTTAGGTTTAAATTTTGGTATTTGATGTCTTTTTTGTGATGTTAGTCTTCTGAAAGCAGGACTTTACATATGTGACACTTGGTACATAGTATAGAAGATTAGCAGGATAACTTATGTGAGATATACCATTAAATTTAGTATATTTTTTATTTATAAAAAAGTTGAATGTGATCATTGGAGAATCAAAGGGATGACTTTTTTCTTTAGAAATGAAAGTTTTACCATATGAGATATACTTAATTAGTAGCAATTAAAAATTTGATGCTACTAACCAGAAGCAATCATTAATAATCATCGAGATGAGATCCTCACAAATTGCACCCATCTCACTTCAACACAAAATCTAAAGTCTTTATCGAAACAACAAAGATCATGTCTTAATCAAGTTTACTTCTCCATGACATATGCTTTGATTAGAAAAATTCTACCAAAAACAAGCACGTCATGGCTCGGTTGGATTCCTAACATCTCTTTGAAAGTATTCCTAAAGAGGGGTGAGTAGTAATACACTACCGATATACCCAAATTAAAAATTTTATACAACACTTGCTAATATAAAACACAATTGCAACGATGTATGATATCAATCAATACTACAATTGTGAACAAAGATCATATAGCAATGAAGAGCAACATCAAGTACAAGTAATGAGCATAAAGAGTAAGTAGTGAGCAATTATACTAAGTAGCGAACAAACATGCAATTGAGTAATTTTTAAGCTAATAAGCAATAAAAAGTAAGAGAAAAATTGCAAACGTAAATACGAGTCGATTTAGAGTGGTTCGGGAGATCTCCTAGTCCATTTTCTTTAGGAGCACGAGCCCGTTCCACTAAACACGTCTTTTTCGGAAACAAATATGTTGCCTGTAAGCAACTCACAACCCCACTTCCGGTAGAGGCCTAACCAACACGTCTCCTCAAAAGACTATACGTTGTTCGCCGAACAATACTTCTCGCAAGCACTTCCCGCCTCTCTCTCAATACAAGCACATGTGCTCACACTTGAGCACTTTTTCTCTCAACAAGCACTTCTCTTTTACAAGGCACTCTTACACTCAATAATCCTCTCAATGAAAAAAGAAGGCAAAATACAAGCCCAAGATTACTCTCAAAGGAGTTTTATAATTGAAGCACTGATACTCAAGAAGAATGGAATGTCAAAATAGAATCTCTTGAATGAATTTGTGTGTGAGAGTGATTTTAGATAAGCAAATGAATATTTGATCAAACTCTCACTAGAGATGAAATTTTTCTTTTGAAGATCATTTTAAAATACAGGTCACTGAAATCTCTATGTGATTGAGACTTACAAAAACCAAAACAAAACCTTTTTATATCCCTCAAAGAAAACTAGCCATTATGGATCAAAATCAGCAGAAAACACCCATGGCAGACGTCTGAAGAACATCGGGACAGACGTTTGGCCTTTAAAAAAAGTAACCCAACAACAATATTTTTCAAAAAAAAATCTTAGCTGCTGACGTCTGAAGTTCAAATAGGCAAACGTTTGAAGCAGAAAAAGTTTTGGCAAAAACATAATATCAGACATCTGCCCCGAATGAACTACAAACTTCTGTGTTTCTTACTGGAAATCACAGAGCCAAAACCAGACATCTGAAGTTCAAAACGCAGAGTCTGAAGCTTTAAAATTCATTTTTTAAAACCTTCAATAGACGTCTATCACAATGAACTGCAGACGTCTGTCAATAAACAAATACCAACCGAAGACTTTAGCATAGACGTCTGAAGGTATAAAATATCCATTTTCAAAACCATCTTCAGACGTCTGTCAATTTGACCTTCAGACGTTTGTTGTTTCTATGAGTTTCTAATATTTCCATGTTGATTATATGTATGCCCTAGAGGCCATTACTGTACATAGGATGTATATTGTAGTGGATGCTGGGACATATATAGGTAGGACTTTCTTGCTCGACATGATAGTACGCTATCTGGTTGCTCTTTATCTTAACATGTATACTTTCTGTCTCTCTGATTACATGTTGATGAAGCCTTTAGGATGTGTACTCGACTTCCAGGACTATGATGAAGATCATACTAGTGGGGCCTGGGTAGTCAATGAGTACATCCTTCATTGTTCCTAGTCGTGGGAATATCGAGACGGGGCATCGATATTCCAGAGTAGACTAGCGTATATCTTCTCGACCCATGTGATGGGCGATGGATGCGGGTTCTCAGTGGAGACTGGGTACACTGAACGGACTCGCCGAGAACTCCCAGACGGTATTATACCTCACGTCAGATGGCAGTTCTCTGGTGACACTGGTACAGCTTAGTCTGTTGACCCGAGATCGTCATAGAGTCTTGTGTGTCTCCCACTGTGCTTTGATTTCCATCCTACCATGGCTCTACTGAGTCGTGCAAACAGGTGGTTTTTGGGTACAGTCCCGATTCACATGGAGGCAATGAGCGATAGGAGGGGATTCGTCTCTCCCGGTATTGGGGGTTGATGTTGTGCTATGCTCGACTGGCCATAACAGGAAATCCCTGGCCAGGGTTGTTGTGATATACTGGTAAGAGTTATCAGTAGTTTCACGAATGTTATGGACCTTACGTCGGCATGACTTATCGAGCTATTGGGGTCTGACGTTTACCACCCCTAGGCGAGATATGCGACATATCAGACGAACAGACCGGACTATACGGTAAGTGTTACTGGTTGGATTCACAGGAGTGTGAGCGGGCTTGCTCGTCGATCTTCTGATCGCTCAATACCCGGGTGGCCGTTACGTTTAGCAGACCGCTTGCGGCTTGTGGGTGTTTGATATGATCATCACCTGCTGCCGGCGTATTGACGAGTCTTTAGAGTCCTACATAGAGGTTTCCTGGCTCAAGCGAAACGAAATAGGAGCGCATATGAGATATGTGCGGGACCGAGAATAATGCGTGTATGTGATACCATATTCTATTCTCGCGATGAATGTATCGATTGGTTGTATGTGATATAACCTAGTTATCGAATCAAAGATTGATTCGATAAGCCGATACATTGGATACTAGTCGGTTATATGCGACATGACCGGATCATTGAATCAAGTGTTGATTTAATGATTTAATGTATAATTATATATTTGATATATTACTTTGCATTAACTAGTATTGGTTCACTTTAAATGGATTTTCTCACTTGTAATGCACAAGTTGTATATGTGATATACTTTTGTGCACTTGTTTGTATCATGTTTGATGATACATGCTCACTTGGGTGTATGTTTGTATTAAACCATGGTTAGTTAATGGTTAGGATTACATTTGATTTATTTGCTTATTTATTTATTCATTTATTCTTTATAGAAAGAAATAAAATGGTGGCTAACTTTGGATTATCTTTGAAGCTTCATGAAGCTTTGAAATGGTTGACCATTTTGTTTCTTTCCTTAACCCTAACCATTCACTTTAACCTTAGTTTATTCTCTACACCTAACTATGGTTGCTATATGATAAGTATTCATTTATTTTCTATTTTAGAATATACTTATCATATTACTTTCTTCTTCTTCTTCATCTTCAACAAGAAGAAAACCTTGCCACCTGTTAGTTGTATGTATGCCCTAGAGGCCAGTATTGTACAGATATTGTATATTATATTGGATGCTTGGACATATATAGAGATGACTTTCTTGCTCGATATGATAGTATGCTATCTGGTTACTCTTTATCTTAACATGTACACTTGTCTCTTTAAACTGTCTTATAGTTACATGTTGGTAAAGCCATTAGGATGTGTACTTGACTACCTGGACTATGATGCAGATCATACTAGTGGGGACATGGTAGTCCATAAGTACATCCTTCAAGGTCCCTAGTCGTGGGTGTATCGAGACGGGGCATCGATATACCAGTGTAGACTAGCGTATACGCTTCTCGACCCATGTGATGGGCGATGGATGATCCCATATCCATTGGTGTTTGACATCAGAGATGGTATACGGGTGCTCAGTGGAGACTGGGTACACTGGACGGACTCACCGAGAACTCCCAGATGGTATTATACCTCACGTCAGATGGCAGTTCTCAGGTGACACTTGTACAGATTAGTCTGTAGACCCGAGATCGTCATAGAGTCTTGTGTGATTCCCATTGTGCTTTGATCTCCACCTTACCACGTCCATGAGGGCGTGCAAAACGGTGGTCTTTGGGTACAGTCCCGAGTCACATGGAGGCAATGAGCGATAGGAGGGGTTTCGTCTCTCCCGGTATTGGGGGTTGATGTTGCGCTGTGCTCGATTGGCCGTAACAGGGAAGTCCTTGGCCAGGGCTGATCAGAGATTTGCTGGTAAGTGTTACCAGTAGTTTCTCGACCCGTTATGAGCCTCACATCGGCACGACTTATCGGTTATTGGGGTCTGACGTTTACCACCCCTAGACTTGATATGCGACGTATCAGACGAACAGACCGGACTGTACGGTAAGTGTTACTGGTTGGATTCACAGGAGTGTGAGCGGGCTAGCTCGTCGATCTTCTGATCGCTCAATACCCGGGTGGCCGTTACGTTTAGCAGACCGCTTGCGGCTTGTGGGTGCTTGATATGATCATCATCTGCTACCGGCGTATTGACGAATCTTTAGAGTCCTACACAGAGGTTTCCTGGTTCAAGCGAAACGAAATAGGAGCGCATATGAGATATGTGCGGGAGCGAGAATAATGCGTGTATGTGATACCGCATTTCATTCTCGCGATAAATGTTTCGATTGGTTATATTCGATATGACCTAGTTATCGAATCATTGATTCGATAAATCGATACATTGAATACTAGTCGGTTATGTGCGACATGACCGGATCATTGAATCAAATGTTGATTTAATGATTTAATGTATAATTATATATTTGATATATTACTTTGCATTAACTAGTATTGGTTCACTTTATATGGATTTTCTCACTTGATGTGCAAGTTGTATATGTGATATATTTTCGTGCACATACATGTGTCATGTTTGATGATACTTGATCATTTGGTTAAGTGTGAAGAATTAAGCCATGGTTAAATGATAATTAGGGTTTTGCCTTATCATTTATTTATTCATTTCTTTATTTATTTCAATGGATAAATGAAAATAAAGTGGTTTATTTTTGTCATGAAGCTTGTTGAAGCTTCATGAAGCTTTGACCAAATAGACCATTTTGTCTTCATGCTTAACCCTAACCCATCCACTTACCATGGTTTATTCTCTACACTTAACCCTTGTTAGATTATGATAAGTATGTATTTTTCTTTTCATTTAAAAAATAACTTATCATAAACTAGCTTCTTCTTCTCCTTCTTCTTCAAGATAGAAATCTTGATGCCATCAATGGCAACTTGAGTTCTAGTGAGAGAAATCCAATTCTAAAGTGAACCCACCTCCTATTTCTTCACCCTCTACCTCTTGCCAAGTTGTTTTGGGTGTTTTCTTCACAAGTTTCACAACTTTGTGAAATCGGAGTTTGAACTTGTGATGCCTCGACGTAGATCGTCTTTGACACAAAGCCGACGACCTAGCTCGCCCGTTTCTCCGATGAAGCCAACGTTCGAGTTTGGGAATCGAGATAGACAGCGAGAGGATGCCTTCGTGGAGCCAAGGAAGAGGGTAACCGGATCTACAAAGGTTGTAGCATCTAACCTTTAGTTAATATGTTAACTAGTTTAGTTTTTCGCCTAGAATTCTAGTCTAAGATCCGTGTTAGGATTTCTCGGCACCATAATTTTTGTAAAATGGCATGTTCGATGCCTTGTGAGACCTCTATAGGGTGCCTAGGAACCTTTCAGTGGTATCAGAGACTAGCTAGAGCCTTAGGTGAAGTTTAGACGGAGTTTGAAGTCCGAACGAACCCGAAACCCTAACCCGATAATGCTCTCTGGACTTTTTCCAAATTTGTGGTTTTTTGTCAATTAAAAATGCTTACAAAATTCAGCAATGAAATCTAAGAATTACGGTGCAAAAAGTTTCCCATGAACAGTATTTTGTGCGGCGGAACCGCGGCAGAAGCCTAGATTCTGCGGCGGTTCCGCGGCTATTTGGTGATGTCAGCCCTAAGTGTTTGCACAGTAATTCCTGATTAATTATTCTGAGTTTTCTGGGAATTTTTAAATTGGCTCTTAAGTTGAGTGTTCTGGGGTTAAATTGGGAAACGATGTTTCGATCGGATTATCGAACCTTGTCTTTGTGTACTTCCGGATAATTTATAGAATATGTTAAAAAGTTCGACCGGATATAAATACCCAACTTTTCCCCTGTCGGGAAATTTCCAAGTGTTGGATTTTTCCGTAGTTTAACGACATTCTAAGTAGTGCAAGTAACGCGATGGACCCTCTAGAAGACAACAAACCTTAACTCGATTATGTGACCGTCTTGAACTGCCCTTTGAACCTTCGGGTTTGGGGCAGTATGGCGTGCCACATGTGAGGCGTTGGCTTGACCCTTCTACGGCTGGACATTTGGTACTGAGGCACGAACTGAATGTTGCTAGACTTATTTCATGTGTTGGACTGTATCGGGAAAACTTGGGTGTTCGAATGTTCGATCGGAAAGTTTAACATTTTCTGTTTATCTGGAATGTGATACAATAATTGGAATTCACAAACAGTTATGAGATAACTGGATGAATGTTATAAATCTAGCGGTTTAGTCTCACTTGATATTGAAAAGAGTTTTCGATAATGGGACTAAAATGCGGGATTTATATCTGTTAGGCATGTGATGTCAAAGTATTTCATTTGATTAGGCATGTGATGTCTAAAGAAGTTGCGGATTCCAATTGTTGTAGTTTTACACTTTCTTTTCTATGACCGTAAGTGTAATATGTGATATCGCCGGTTTCGTTGCTATATGTCAACGACAATTGGGATGCGCATATTTACTTACGTTGATGACATGTGATGTTATGTGTTGCTGGATATGTTATATTGGATCGTCGTGTTTGAATAGCCGGGGGTTTTTATGTGAGATGAGTGTTTTTCATTTTCATTCATGTAAAAACTTGTATGTAATATTCTTTTCTTTGGGGCACTTCCAGGTAGCGGAAGTTGTCACCCTTTGTATATTATTTACTTTTCCGCATTAGGATAGACCCAAGGAGGGGAGCACAAGTAACCGGGTTCTGGGGTCCAGTGGGAGACCAACTCGAGGAGTCGAGTCCGGGTCTCCTAACCTTAGAATTGGCAGGGTTGCTTGCCGCTCTCGTAGGGGTCTAGGGGTGTGGGATTGGCTATTCATCACGACCGTGGAATCCGTGTTTTATACTGGCTCGTATTGAAAACACGGACGTCCTAGTATATCCATTATTTCATATGTTTCTTCTGCTGCGATATCTGTGATGTGATTCTGTGATGGATATAGTATATAGTATATATGATATATTATATAGACGTTACTTATGTTTTACACCCGCGCTAGCCCTGCCTTGGTCTGTCGTTAGTTACCTAACCTAACGGTGCACGAGGGGACATCGAGGCGAATGCGGATGGCATAAGTGTACGTCATATCTATCTGTGATGTTTAGGTATTTAAATGATGGGACTTCATTAATGTGATTAATGAAAGATAAGAAACCTAAGATGTTGTGGAATCGAATTTTAAAATATAACAGGTAGCTACAGTTCTTGCTTTGCATAGCGGTATATATGATATACCCTGCACCTTATTCGATGAGGAAAGGACCGAGATCCCTTCACCGGGAGTGACTCCTTTAGCAGTAACTGGCAGATGCTACACACTCGGTCTGGTTTTGATTGCTTTTAAGAGTTTTTGCTTTGCACAGCGATATATATGATATATCCCGCACCTCATTCGACGAGGAAAGGGCCGACGATCCCTTCACCGGGAGTGACCCCTTTAGCAAACCTAGAAAAGCCTCAAAATCACTCCATTTCAAAACTTCATTTGATTCTACAACGATATCAAGTTCATTACGCTCATGGTTTTTATGAAAAACCTGCGTAGCCCTCCGTCATTTCAGATAAGTACTAATTAGTATTCGTGCTGCGGTAGTTTGACCTCCGTCAAGGCGCAGTGTACGGTAGCTAACTAGTGCTTATCTGCTTGCATATGATGCGATTGGATTAGGGTATTCGTACGGCGTTGTTTGGCCTCCGTCAAGGGTCGTGCGGGTGGATTTAATTCAATCAGGAAATGACGGGTTGAACTTGACTAGCGGACTATGGGTTGTTTGGCCTCCGTCAAGGTCATAGGATGCTAGGGGCAAAATATTATCGGGAATTTCAAGTGTTGAAATTTGCAATGAGATTGCATACCTTCTATGAGATAGTTGGATCCCGATACCCACTGCGAGTAAGAGTTACTTCTGGGAGAGTTTTACACATTGCAATTAGCTGATCAAGTAGGTGTCTAGAAAGGTGTCAACGGGGTTACGCCTCTGGAAAAACGAGGTTTACATTAATTAGGTTCGTGCGAAAGCACGGGGGACCTCCCTCAAAGTACCGACACTGGCCTGGCTGAAAGATTGGCGAACTTGTAGTGTGTAATTAATCCCGGCTAGTCTTTCCTTTTAGGGTTTGAAGGAAGATTTGATAAAAAGTAGTGGGAGCCATCCTGATTAGATAAGATAATAACCAATCTGATCTTGCACGAGCATACGCTAAAGTGTTTTCTTCTCTCTCTCTCCAGGTAGCGACCATTTCATGCCCTAATGAAGATAATAATATGGATGTATTGACCGAACCCGCATGTTATACTGTGCTGGGGAACGTTGGTTCCGTTCTTTCTTATAAGAGTTATAGGAATGAACAGGATATAGGGGAATACCAGGATTCCCATGCCACCCGTATGAAGAAAGTACATGATGATGCATTTTCTTCGGGTGTGTTCGTTACTGAGAACTGTTTCTCCATTTGCTCTACGCCCTGGGTATTGGATACCGGGTCAGGATCCCATATATGTAATCAGTTACATAGGCTTAGGAAAGGTAGAGAACTTGGAGAAGGTGATAAAGACATAAGAGTTGGAAATGGTGCAATTGTTGCAGCTAAGACTGTCGGGGAATATCACCTTGTATTACCAACTGGTAATACATTGGTTCTGAACGAATGCTATTACATGCCGAACCTGATATGCAACATTATATCAGTTTCTTTATTGAGTAAAGAGGGATATAATTTTGTATTACAGGACAATATTATGAACATTTTCCGTAACCAAAAGTTGGTTGGATCAGGCACGTTGTGCAATGGCATTTATGTTCTAAATCAATCAACAGTTCTGAGCATAACAAACACACACAAGAGGAAGGGTTCTGAACTCAACGAATCCTTCTTGTGGCATTGTAGACTGGGTCACATCAATGCGACACGACTGGCTAAGTTGCATAAAGATGGATATTTAAATCCGTTTGGTTTTTCATCTTATGACACTTGCCAGTCATGTCTCAAAGGCAAGATGACCAAAACTCCGTTTACGGGACACGGAGAAAGAGTTACCGAACTCTTGGGACTTATTCATAGTGATGTATGCGGTCCCATGTCTACACATGCCAGGGATGGTTCTTCATACTTCATTACATTCACTGACGATTTCTCTAGGTTCGGGTATGTGTTCCTGATGAAACACAAATCAGAAGCTTTTGAGAAATTTAGGGAATATAAACAAGAAGTTGAGAACCAAACCGGAAAAAGTATTAAAATCCTTCGATCTGATCGAGGAGGTGAATACTTGAGCAATGAATTCCTGGACTTCCTAAAAGAGAATGTGATTCTCTCTCAGCTAACTCCTCCATATACACCACAGCACAACGGTGTATCGGAGCGGAGAAATCGCACCCTATTAGATATGGTGCGCTCTATGATGAGTACAGCTGAGTTACCTATTTCCTTCTGGGGATATGCACTGGAGACTGCTGCATACCTACTGAATAGAGTTCCGACCAAATCAGTGCCTACCACTCCATATGAGATATGGAATGGCAAGAGACCATGTCTTAATTTTATTCAGATATGGGGTTGTCCGGCCTATGTTAAAGCACAAAATCCGGACAAGCTCGAGGCAAGGTCTGTTCTATGTAAGTTTGTTGTATATCCCAAACATTCGCGAGGGTATATCTTCTACCACTCCGAGGAACAAAAAGTGTTTGTTTCTCGACATGCCACTTTCTTAGAAAAAGGTTTTCTTATGAAACAGATAAGTGGCATTGAGGTAGAACTGGAAGAGGTTCCAGCAATACAGACTACAACAGAAGATTTGGTTGAACCAGAGGATTCCGTAGTTCCCGATGAACCCCAGCCTCTCCGCCGATCTAGTAGGGTTCCTCGCCCACCTGAGAGATACTACGGTTTTCTCATGGATGGTGGGAGCGAGGATTGCATCATGGAGGATGATGACCCAACTAGCTTCGAGCAGGCCATCACGAGTGGGGACTCAGTGAAATGGCTGGATGCTATGCGGTCCGAGATGGAATCCATGTACACCAACAAAGTATGGACTTTGGACGTTGCTCCTGAAGGGGTAAAACCCATTGGGAGCAAGTGGATCTTCAAGAAGAAACTTGGTGTAGATGGGAAAGTGGAGACTTTCAAACCTAGACTTGTAGCAAAGGGTTTTCGTCAAAGACCAGGTGTGGACTATGACGAAACCTTTTCTCCAGTGGCTATGCTTAAATCCATCCGAATCATGCTTGCCATCGCTGCATATCATGATTACGAAATCTGGCAAATGGATGTTAAGACCGCCTTTCTAAATGGTGATTTAGAAGAGTGCGTGTACATGACTCAACCAGAGGGCTTCGTAGATAGTGGGAGCAGCGGGAAGGTGTGCAAGCTGCTTAAATCCATTTATGGATTAAAGCAAGTATCGCGGAGTTGGAACATCTGCTTTGACATCGTTATCAAAGAGTTTGATTTCGTCAAAAATCCAGATGAACCTTGTATCTACAAGAAGGTGGCAGAGAGTAAGGTGGTCTTCCTCGTATTGTACGTGGACGACATACTCTTGATAGGAAATGATATTCCTATGCTGCAATCGGTCAAGCTCTTCTTATCACAAAGATTCTCAATGAAAGATCTTGGTGATGCCTCTTGCATATTGGGAATCAGGATCTATAGAGATAGATCCAAACGGATATTGGGATTGTCCCAATCCAGGTACATTGACACCATACTAAAGAGGTTTAGTATGGAAGAGTCCAAGCGTGGGAACTTGCCCACGATCTCTGGAGTCACTCTCTCCAAAGAGATGTCTCCCAAGACTGATTTGGAGAGAGCTCGCATGCAAGGGATACCCTATGCTTCGGCAGTAGGCTCTATCATGTATGCGATGCTATGTACCAGACCCGATGTAGCATACTCACTAAGTGTAGTGAGCAGGTATCAAGCTGATCCTGGAGAGAGTCACTGGACAGCTGTGAAGAGCATTCTTAAGTACTTACGAAGGACTAGAGATATGTTCTTGGTGTATGGTAACGGAGAACTCCAAGTGGAGTCCTTTACCGATTCGAGCTTCCAGAGTGATAAGGACGATTCTAAGTCACAGTCGGGCTTTGTCTTTACCCTTTACGGAGGGGCGGTTAGCTGGAAGAGTTCCAAGCAGGAAACCGTGGCAGACTCGACGATGGAGGCTGAATACATCGCTGCCAACGATGCTGCCAAAGAGGCTGTCTGGATCAAGAAGTTCATTACTGAACTTGGAGTGGTTCCATCTATTGAGCATCCAATACCTTTGTATTGCGATAACAATGGAGCGGTGGCTTTGGCCAAGGAACCCAGGTCCCATCAGCGATCCAGACATATTCTGAGGCGGTATCACCTGATCCGGGAGATAGTTGATCGCCGGGAGATCGAGGTCAGGAGGGTTGACACGAAGAACAACACGGCGGATCCACTCACGAAGGCCATTCCCCAGATACAGTTTGAGAGACTCTTCGGGATGCTCGGTATGCGATACTACAGCAGCTGGCCCTAGTGCAAGTGGGAGATTGTTAGTTGTATGTATGCCCTAGAGGCCAGTATTGTACAGATATTGTATATTATATTGGATGCTTGGACATATATAGAGATGACTTTCTTGCTCGATATGATAGTATGCTATCTGGTTACTCTTTATCTTAACATGTACACTTGTCTCTTTAAACTGTCTTATAGTTACATGTTGGTAAAGCCCTTAGGATGTGTACTTGACTACCTGGACTATGATGCAGATCATACTAGTGGGGACATGGTAGTCCATAAGTACATCCTTCAAGGTCCCTAGTCGTGGGTGTATCGAGACGGGGCATCGATATACCAGTGTAGACTAGCGTATACGCTTCTCGACCCATGTGATGGGCGATGGATGATCCCATATCCATTGGTGTTTGACATCAGAGATGGTATACGGGTGCTCAGTGGAGACTGGGTATACTGGACGGACTCCCCGAGAACTCCCAGATGGTATTATACCTCACGTCAGATGGAAGTTCTTAGGTGACACTTGTACAGATTAGTCTGTAGACCCGAGATCGTCATAGAGTCTTGTGTGATTCCTACTGTGCTTTGATCTCCACCTTACCACGTCCATGAGGGCGTGCAAAACGGTGGTCTTTGGGTACAGTCCCGAGTCACATGGAGGCAATGAGCGATAGGAGGGGTTTCGTCTCTCCCGGTATTGGGGGTTGATGTTGCGCTGTGCTCGATTGGCCGTAACAGGGAAGTCCCTGGCCAGGGCTGATCAGAGATTTGCTGGTAAGTGTTACCAGTAGTTTCTCGACCCGTTATGAGCCTCACATCGGCACGACTTATCGGTTATTGGGGTCTGACGTTTACCACCCCTAGACTTGATATGCGACGTATCAGACGAACAGATCGGACTGTACGATAAGTGTTACTGGTTGGATTCACAGGAGTGTGAGCGGGCTAGCTCGTCGATCTTCTGATCGCTCAATACCCGGGTGGCCGTTACGTTTAGCAGACCGCTTGCGGCTTGTGGGTGCTTGATATGATCATCATCTGCTACCGGCGTATTGACGAGTCTTTAGAGTCCTACACAGAGGTTTCCTGGTTCAAGCGAAACGAAATAGGAGCGCATATGAGATATGTGCGGGAGCGAGAATAATGCGTGTATGTGATACCGCATTTCATTCTCGTGATAAATGTTTCGATTGGTTATATTCGATATGACCTAGTTATCGAATCATTGATTCGATAAATCGATACATTGAATACTAGTCGGTTATGTGCGACATGACCGGATCATTGAATCAAATGTTGATTTAATGTATAATTATATATTTGATATATTACTTTGCATTAACTAGTATTGGTTCACTTTATATGGATTTTCTCACTTGATGTGCAAGTTGTATATGTGATATATTTTCGTGCACATACATGTATCATGTTTGATGATACTTGATCATTTGGTTAAGTGTGAAGAATTAAGCCATGGTTAAATGATAATTAGGGTTTTGCCTTATCATTTATTTATTCATTTCTTTATTTATTTCAATGGATAAATGAAAATAAAGTGGTTTATTTTTGTCATGAAGCTTGTTGAAGCTTTGACCAAATAGACCATTTTGTCTTCATGCTTAACCCTAACCCATCCACTTACCATGGTTTATTCTCTACACTTAACCCTTGTTAGATTATGATAAGTATGTATTTTTCTTTTCATTTTAAAAATAACTTATCATAAACTAGCTTCTTCTTCTCCTTCTTCTTCAAGATAGAAACCTTGATGCCATCAATGGCAACTTGAGTTCTAGTGAGAGAAATCCAATTCTAAAGTGAACCCACCTCCTATTTCTTCACCCTCTACCTCTTGCCAAGTTGTTTTGGGTGTTTTCTTCACAAGTTTCACAACTTTGTGAAGTCGGAGCTTGAACTTGTGATGCCTCGATGTAGATCGTCTTTGACACAAAGCCGACGACCTAGCTCGCCCGTTTCTCCGATGAAGCCAACGTTCGAGTTTGGGAATCGAGATGGACAGCGAGAGGATGCCTTCGTGGAGCCAAGGAAGAGGGTAACCGGATCTACAAAGGTTGTAGCATCTAACCTTTAGTTAATATGTTAACTAGTTTAGTTTTTCGCCTAGAATTCTAGTCTAAGATCCGTGTTAGGGTTTCTCGGCACCATAATTTTTGTAAAATGGCATGTTCGATGCCTTGTGAGACCTCTATAGGGTGCCTAGGAACCTTTCACCACCATCAATGGCAACTTGAGAAAAAGAGTGAGAAATCAAATTCTAAAGTGAACCCACCTCCCATTTCTTCATCCTCTACCTCTTGCCAAGTAGTATAGGGTGTTTTCTTCACAAGTTTCATGACTTGGTGAAGTGGGAGCTTGATCTTGTGATGCCTCGACGTAGATCATCTTCGGCATCGAAGTCGACGACCTAGCTCACCCATTTCTCCGATGAAGCCGATGCAAGAGTCCAAGATTCGATTTGGACAGCGGAGGGACGTCATCACGGAGCCTAGGAGGTAGAGGACCGGATCTACAAAGGTTGTAGCCTCTTTCCTTTTAGATAAAGTTGTTTATTTGCATCGCATCACCTATATATCTAGTTAACGATCCGTATTAGGGTTTCTCGGTACTTGTAAAATATTAATTGGCCATGTTTGATCACTTGTGAGACTTCATTAGTGTGCCTAGGAATCCTACAGTGGTATCAGAGCCTAGCTAGAGCCTTAGGCGATGCGTAGACGGAATTAGAAGTCCGATCGAGCCGAAACCCTAATTCAAAACATGCTCTCTGTACATTTTTGAAATTTGTGGATTTTTGAGAATTAAAAATATGCAGAAAAATCAGCAGGAATATCTAAGAGTTATTGTAAAATTCGATTCCCTAATTCCATCAAACCGCCGCGGTTCCGCGGCATGAGCATGGCTCATGAGGCGGTTCCGCGGCCGTTTTGTCTTATCTTGCATTGAATTTTGCACATTAATTCATATTTTGCAGTGCTGGTTTTCCTGGGAATTTTTAATCTGAACTCAAGAGTTGAGTTTTCTGGGTTGTATTGGGGACTCGGTGTTTCGATCGGATTATCTAATTTTGTCAGTATGTTTTTCCGGGTAATTTTAGAATATGTTAAAAAGTTCGACCGGATATAAATACCCACTTTTTCCCCTGCCGGGAAATTTCCAATTGATGGATTTTTCTGTAGTTTAACGACGTTCTAAGTAGTGCAAGTAACGCGATGGTCCCTCTAGAAGACAACAAACCTTAACTCGATTATGTGGCCGTCTTGAACTGCCCTTTGAACCTTCGGGTTTGGGGCAGTACGGCGTGCCACATGTGAGGCGTTGGCTTGATCCTTCTACGGCTGGATTGTTGGTACTGAGGCATGAACTGAATGTTTTTAGACTTATTTCATGTGTTGAGCTGTATCGGGAAAACTTGGGTGTTCGATTGTTCGATCGGAAAGTTTAACATTTTTCTATTTATCCGGAATGTGATACAATAATTGGAATTCACAAATAGTTTTGAGATGACTAATATGAATGTTATAAACATAGCAGTTTAGTCTCACTTGATCGGTTGCCACGGAATTTTGATGTGATCAAAAGTCCGTCGCAATCGGGAAGCGTACGCGGATACTCGCCGGGTAAACTTAATAGACAGCCTCACTCCATAGCCCCGACCAAGTGACTGTAGGAGAACCCCGTCGCCGAAAGCATCCGTTAGGGTGCTCGCGGCAGCGGTGTTCCGCCTTGGTGCACTTCGTCGACGGTATCGGGGGTGCGGCCGCCTACTAAAGTTTGCGACGAGCATTCGATCAGAATGTCAGGAATCTTGTTGAATTGCCCGACTTGATATTGAAAAGTGTTTTCGATAATGAGACTAAAATGCGGGGTTTATAATTGTTAGGCATGTGATGTCTAAGGAATTCATTTGTTTAGGCATGCGATGTCTAAAGAGTTTGCGGATTCCAACTGTTGTAGTTTTACACTTTCTTTTCTGTGACCGTAAGTGTAATATGTGATATCGCCGGTTTCGTTGCTATATGTCAACGACAATTGGGATGCATATATTTACTTACGTTGATGACATGTGATGTTATGTGTTGCTGGATATGTTATATTGGATCGCCGTGTTCGAATAGCCGGGTTTTTTTTATGTGAGACGAGTGTTTTTTCATTTTCATTCATGTAAAAACTTGTATGTAATATTCTTTTATTGGGGCACTTCCAGGTTGCGGAAGATGTCACCGTTTGTATATTATTTACATTTCCGCATTAGGATAGACCCAAGGAGGGGGCACAAGTAACCGGGTTCTAGGGTCCAGTGGGAGACCAACTCGAGGAGTCGAGTCCGGGTCTCCTAACCCTAGAATTGGTAGGGTTGCTTGCCGCTCTCGTAGGGGTCTAGGGGTGTGGGATTGGCTATTCATCACGACCGTGGAATCCGTGTTTTATACTGGCTCGTATTGAAAACACGGACGTCCTAGTATATCCAATATGTTATATGATATTTTCTGCTGCGTTATCAGTGATGTGATCATGTGATTTGTTCAGATAGATAGTATATATAGTATATATGATATATTATATAGACGTTGCTTATGTTTTACACCCGCGCTAGCCCTGCCCCGCTCTGCCGTTAGTTACCTAACCTAACGGTGCAGACGGGACATCGAGGCGAATGCGGATGACATAAGCGTACGTCATATTTATCTGTGATGTTTAGGTAATTTAAATGATGGGATATTCATTAATGAGATTAATGAAAGAAAATAAACCTAATTGATGTTGTGGAATCGAATTTCAAAATAAAACAGGTAGCTACAGTTCTTGTTTTGCATCGCGGTGTTCCTTGTAGAACATCCTGCACCTTATTCGATAAGGAAAGGACCGAGATCCCTTCACCGGGAGTGACTCCTTTAGCAATAACTGGCAGATGCTACAACACTCGGTTTGTCTTTTGATTGCTTCTATAGTTTCTGCTTTGCACAGTGATATATATGATATATCCCGCACCTCATTCGACGAGGAAAGGACCGACGATCCCTTCACCGGGAGTGACCCCTTTAGCAAAACTAGAAAAGCCTCAAAAACATTCCATTTAAAAACCATTTGATTCCGCAACGAGATCAATTTCAAAGTGTTAAAGGTTTTCATAAAAACCAGCCGCAACCCTCCGTCATTTTAGGAAGTAGAGTACTTAGTATTCGTGCTGTGTTTGTTGACCTTAGTTAAGGCACAGTGTACGGTAGCTAAGTGATGTCTTCCTACACCGCATATGATGCGATTAGTTAGGACAGTCGCGTGACTTTGTTGACCTTAGTTAAGGGTCATGTGGGTGGGTCTAATTAATCACGAAATGACGGGTAGAACTTGACTAGTACTTATGATTTGTTGACCATAGTTAAGGTCATAGGTGCTAGGGGTAAAAACCTTTATCGGGAGTTTCAAGTGTTGAAACTTGCAATGAGATTGCATACCTTCTATGTGATAGTTGGATCCCGATACCCACTGCGAGTAATTGTTACTCCTGGGAGAGTTTTGCACTTTGCAATTAGCCGATCAAGTAGGTGTCTAGAAAGGTGTCAACGGGGTTACGCCTCTGGGAAAACGAGGTTTACTGTAATTAGGTCCGTGCGAAAGCACGGGGAACCTCCCTCAAAGTACCGACACTGGCCTGGCTGAAAGATTGGCGAACTTGTAGAGTGTAATTAATCCCGACTAGTCTTTCCTTTTAGGGTTTGAAGGAAGATTTGATAAAAACAGTGGGAGCCATCCTGATTAGATAAAATAAATAACCAATCTAATCTTGCAAGAGCGCATGCAGAGTGTTTTCTTTTCTCTCTCTCCAGGTAGCGACTATATCACGCCTTAATCAAGATAATAATATGGATGAATTGACTGAACCCGCTTGTTATACCGAGCTGGGGAACGTTGGTCCCGCTCCAACTTATAATAGTTATAAGACAGAGCAGAAAATAGGGGAATACCAGAATTCCTATGCCGCCCAAACGAAGAAAGTGCATATGATGCATCTCCTTCGGGTGTGTTCATTACAAAGAACTGTTCCTCAGTATCCTCCGCATCCTGGGTATTTGATACCGGATCAGGATCCCAGATATGTAATCTGTTACATAGGGCTACCGAAAGGTAGAAAAACTGAGAATGGGTGATAAGTTTCATGAGACAGAAAACGGGACAAGTGTTGCAGCCAAGTCTGTTGGTTACTGTCACCCTGTATTACCAATACATTGATTCTGAACAAATGCTATTAGATACCGAACCTGATATACAAAATCATATCAATATCTTTATTTATTAAAGTAATGATAAAATTTTGTATTGCTGGATAATGTTTTGAACATTTCCTATATTAAAAGTTGATCGGTTCAGGCACGTTATCTAAAAGCATTGATGTTCTAAATCAAACTATGGTTCTTAGTATATAGAACACACACAAGAGGAAGAGTTCAGAAATGAACGAATCCTTCTTGAGGTATTGTAGACTAGGTCATATCAATGCGACCCGACTAGCTGGAGTTACATAAAGATGCATATTTAAATTAGTTTGAATTTACATTTTATGAAACTCGCCAGTCATGTCACAAAGATAAGATGACCACAGCTCTGTTTATTGGAAGCAGAGAAAGTGTTACTGAACTCTTGGGATGATACATGTTGATGTATGTAGGTCCCCAGTCTACACATGCCAAGACCGGTTCTTTGTACTTCATTACATTCTCTGATAATCTCTCGAGATTCAGACATATGTTCCTGTTGAAACACAAGTCCGAACCTTTTGAGATATTCACAGAATATAAGTTAGAAGTAGAGAACCAAAATACGGGTATAAGTATTATGTCCTTTGATGTGATCGAGGAGGAGAATACTTGTGCATGGAATTCCTGGACTATTCTAATGGAGAATGAGATTCTCTCTCAGCATTACTCCTCCGTATACACCATAGCACGATGGTATATCGGGGCGGAGTAATCACACACTATATGATAAGGTGTGCTCTATGATGAGTACTACTGAGTTACCTATTTCCTTTAGGGAGTTACGCACTTATGAAGTTGCATACCTATTGAATAGGGTTCCAATCAAATCAGCTGCCTACCGCTTCATATGTGATATGGAAAGGAAAGAGCCCATATCTTAAGTTAGTTAAGATTTGGGGTTGTCCAGCCTATGTATAAAAAGCAAAATCTGGACAAGCTCGAGGCAAGGTCAGTTATGTAGAACTGGAAAGGTTCCAGCTATACAATCTAAAGCTGATGATTTGGTAGAACCAAAGCATTCAATAGAATCCAACGAACCTCAGCCTCTCCGCCGATCTAGTAGGGTTCCTCACCCACCTGAGAGATACTTCGGTTTCTCTATGACAGTGGGAGCGAGGAATGCATCATGAGATGATGACCCAACTAGTTTCGAGCAGGCTATCGAGAGTGGGGACTCTGTAAGAATGGCTGGATGCTTAGCGATCTGAGATGGAATCCATATACACCAACAAAGTATGGACTTTGTTTGCTATATCTGAAGGGTTAAATCCCCATCAGTAGCAAGTATATCTTGAGAAGATTACTTGGTGTACATGGAAAAGTTAAGACTTTCAAAGCTAGACTTGTTAAAGGTTTGCATCATTGACCGGGTATGGATTATGTTGAAACCTTTTCTAAGGATCTATGCTTAAGTCCATCCAGATCCTACTTGCCACGGCTACATACCATGACTACGATATCTGGCGGTTGGGTGCCATGACTGCTTTTCTAAATGATGTTTTAGAAGAGTGCGTCTATAAGTACACAGCCAGAGGGCCTCGTAGACAGTAGGAGCAGCGGAAACGTGTGCAAGATGTTTTATGTGATAAAGCAGGCATCGCGGTGTTGGAACGTCTGTTTTGATGAAGTAGTCAAAGAGTTTGACATCATCAAAATGGTAGATGAACCTTGTATAAACAAAAAGGTAGTAGGGAGTATTGTGACGATCCTTATAGAGTACGTGGATGACATACTCTTGATAGGGAAGAAGTTTCCTATGCTACGCTCGATCAATCTCCTCTTATCACATAGATTCTCCATATAGGATCAAAGTGATACCTCCTAAATCTTAGGTTTTGGATCTATGAGATAGATCTAAATGGATGTTAGGATTCTCACTAGTTATAGTGAGATAGTATCAGTTGATCCTGGGGAGAATCACTGGAAAGGTTCCAGGGTGATAAGGACGACTGAATGACAGTCGCAGGCATTGTCTTTACCCTCAGTAAAGGGACGGTATGTTGGAAGAGTTCCAAGCTAGATACCATGGCAAACTAGACGATAAAGGCTGGTAACATCGCTATTTAAGATACTACCAAAGAGGCAGTATTGGGTGTATATTGGTTCATAAGATGAACTAGGTTCCCACCATTGTGTGACAATGGAAGTGTGGCTTTGGCCAAGGAACCATGATCCTATCAGTGACCCAGACATATTCTGAGGCAGCATCACCTGATCATGGAGATAGTTGATCTCCAGGGTGATCAAAGTAAGGAGAGTAGACTCAGAGAACAACACAGCGGATCCACTCACGAAGGCCTTTTCCCAAAGAGAGACTTTTATAGGATGGTTGAGTATGTGATACTGCAACCACTGCTACAGATGGCCCTAGTGCAAGTGGGAGATTGTTAGTTATATGTATGCTCTAGAGGCCATTACTGTATATAGGATGTATATTGTAGTGGATGCTGGGACATATATAGGTAGGACTTTCTTGCTCGACATGATAGTACGCTATCTGGTTGCTCTTTATCTTAACATGTATACTTTCTGTCTCTCTGATTACATGTTGATGAAGCCTTTAGGATGTGTACTCGACTTCCAGGACTATGATGAAGATCATACTAGTGGGGCCTGGGTAGTCAATGAGTACATCCTTCATTGTTCCTTGTCGTGGGAATATCGAGACGGGGCATCGATATTCCAGAGTAGACTAGCGTATATCTTCTCGACCCATGTGATGGGCGATGGATGATCCCATATCCATTGGTGTTTGACATCGGAGATGGTATGCGGGTGCTCAGTGGAGACTGGGTACACTGAACGGACTCGCCGAGAACTCCCAGATGGTATTATACCTCACGTCAGATGGCAGTTCTCTGGTGACACTGGTACAGCTTAGTCTGTTGACCCGAGATCGTCATAGAGTCTTGTGTGTCTCCCACTGTGCTTTGATTTCCACCCTACCACGGCTCTACTGAGGCGTGCAAACAGGTGGTTTTTGGGTACAGTCCCGATTCACATGGAGGCAATGAGCGATAGGAGGGGATTCGTCTCTCCCGGTATTGGGGGTTGATGTTGTGCTATGCTCGACTGGCCATAACAGGAAATCCCTGGCCAGGGTTGTTGTGATATACTGGTAAGAGTTATCAGTAGTTTCACGAATGTTATGGACCTTACGTCGGCATGACTTATCGAGCTATTGGGGTCTGACGTTTACCACCCCTAGGCGAGATATGCGACATATCAGACGAACAGACCGGACTATACGGTAAGTGTTACTGGTTGGATTCACAGGAGTGTGAGCGGGCTTGCTCGTCGATCTTCTGATCGCTCAATACCCGGGTGGCCGTTACGTTTAGCAGACCGCTTGCGGCTTGTGGGTGTTTGATATGATCATCACCTGCTGCCGGCGTATTGACGAGTCTTTAGAGTCCTACACAGAGGTTTCCTGGCTCAAGCGAAATGAAATAGGAGCGCATATGAGATATGTACGGGACCGAGAATAATGCGTGTATGTGATACCGTATTCTATTCTCGCGATGAATGTATCGATTGGTTGTATGTGATATAACCTAGTTATCGAATCAAAGATTGATTCGATAAGCCGATACATTGGATACTAGTCGGTTATATGCGACATGACCGGATTATTGAATCAAGTGTTGATTTAATGATTTAATGTATAATTATATATTTGATATATTACTTTGCATTAACTAGTATTGGTTCACTTTAAATGGATTTTCTCACTTGTAATGCACAAGTTGTATATGTGATATACTTTTGTGCACTTGTTTGTATCATGTTTGATGATACATGCTCACTTGGGTGTATGTTTGTATTAAACCATGGTTAGTTAATGGTTAGGGTTACATTTGATTTATTTGCTTATTTATTTATTCATTTATTCTTTATAGAAAGAAATAAAATGGTGGCTAACTTTGGATTATCTTTGAAGCTTCATGAAGCTTTGAAATGGTTGACCATTTTGTTTCTTTCCTTAACCCTAACCATTCACTTTAACCTTAGTTTATTCTCTACACCTAACTATGGTTGCTATATGATAAGTATTCATTTATTTTCTATTTTAGAATATACTTATCATATTACTTTCTTCTTCTTCTTCATCTTCAACAAGAAGAAAACCTTGCCACCATCTATGGCAACTTGAGAAAAAGAGTGAGAAATCAAATTCTAAAGTGAACCCACCTCCTATTTCTTCATCCTCTACCTCTTGCCAAGTAGTATAGGGTGTTTTCTTCACAAGTTTCATGACTTGGTGAAGTGGGAGCTTGATCTTGTGATGCCTCGACGTAGATCATCTTCGGCATCGAAGTCGACGACCTAGCTCACCCATTTCTCCGATGAAGCCGATGCAAGAGTCCAAGATTCGATTTAGACAGTGGAGGGACGTCATCACGGAGCCTAGGAGGTGGAGGACCGGATCTACAAAGGTTGTAGCCTCTTTCCTTTTAGATAAAGTTGTTTATTTGCATCGCATCACCTATATATCTAGTTAACGATCCGTATTAGGGTTTCTCGGCATTTGTAAAATATTAATTGGCCATGTTTGATCACTTGTGAGACTTCATTAGTGTGCCTAGGAACCCTACATTCCATATATCAGAAGATACAACAGTGCACAGACGTCTGAATTTCAACGAGACAGATGTCTGGCCTGACACAAAAACAAAAGTTTGGATTTTCTGAAAAATGAAAACTTCGAAAACGAAAACCCCGATATTTGTAAATCCTTTGTGCAATCGTGTGTGAGTATTCAAGAGTTCTAATTAATATAAACCATAATCGATTGAGTACTTACAAAAATTCCTATGTCGGTATCGCATTTGTTCGAAATCTTGAATCTTCGTTGTCTTGACTCGAGATCTTGAAATTTTGGCGCTTCGCTTGAACTTGCGTTGTTCGATTGATCTTTAAATTGGTTTCGACACTTGACGCTTCAAACTTGAAAACGCCATTTCACTCATTTGCATCTTGAAGTCGATATTTGATCTTCAAATGAACTTCTTTTCGACTTCGATCTTTAACGCTTCAAACTTGGACTTGCTTTCTAGCTTCTTGGTTATTCATAGCATGAACTCTTGAATCCCTTGAATCTTGGATACTTAGCATCATGAATCTTGAATATGAAAATGTGAAGCTCTCGTTCATATCCTCCAACCACTATTAGATATATCCGTTTAAGCTCAATAATCTCCATCCTCCATTATAGAGCTTCATTTCAAGATATTTGATAACCTGAAATGCAATCTCAAAGACAAAGTTCATCAAATACAGTGTCATGAAATATAAGCAAGTTAATAAGCACAAGTATATGACCATTCATTGTTTCAATATCATAACTATGAATAGTATATCAATCTCAAGATAAATAATAAAAGAAAAACATGAGATATTGATATACCAAACATATTATTATGCCCCACTTCCCAGTAGACGGAAATGGTGACGTGGCATGCCTACAACGTATTAATTATGGAAAATACGTTAAGCGTAAGCAAGGAATATAAAAAGGTGTAAGAATAACAAGACTAAAAAATGAAACCGCAAATTTATTTACATTCAACTTTAAATACAAATGTCTGGAATAAAAAGATACTATGATAAAAACAAATACCTAAACAGTGGCATACAAAAGTAAAAGCAGGAAGAAGCTAGTAGTCTGGCTGAGTAGCTAATTGTTCCAAGTCCTCCTGGTTTGGCTCTATCTCCTTAGAGCCCGGTCCTTCTGATAAACATTCCAAAGAAAAGAAATAGAGAGGAATATCATCAGCGAACTAGCGCTCAGTAAGTCCCCAAAATAAATAAAAGAAGATGACTGAATAGCGTATAAGGTGAATAGAAACCAAGTAATGTGAACAGGTAAGATTGTATAAACGAGTATCTAAGCATGATCATTTACAGGTATAAGATTTCTATTCTAATGTGATTGTTTGTTATTTGATAAAGAAGGTATTCATGTATGTGAGAGGAGTCCATCTTGCCCTGTGGACTACGGTAACATGTAGTAAAAGGCCCCGTCATAACCCATGGGACGACACGTGAATTCATATAGGTGTCTTTTAAAGTGACTTCTCGTACCATGATATACGTTCTGTACCAATTTGTCCTTTTATCCCCGCGTATTGTAGTGTATAGTTCAAGTTAACAGATCTTGGCCGAATCCATGAATATAAAAATAATGTGCAAGTTCATGTTCAAGTTGTAATCATGTATTCAGATATTCATGCCCAGTTCATGTCAAGTTATATTCATGGTTCGATTAAGTCAAGTCAATTATTCAAGTTCAAGTTTGGATATTCAAGTTTAAGTGTTCAGGTTCAAGATCAAGTGTTCGAGTTTGGGTTTGAGTTTGGACTCTGGTTCGAGTTTGCAATCAGGATATAGTCATTTCTTATGAATGAATTTAACTGTTGAAATTTTTAAGTTCAGGAGTAATTGGACAATTGCTACACATGGACAACAGGATTTGTGTTATTTTCCAAGACGATTGCCATTGATATCTCCATTAATTTGCATAGTTGTCTAACCTGAATAGGAAAGCACTCACTTTTTCCGGCTCTCAAGAGAAATGATACCGCTTAAACCTATATTAATCTAGTGTCCTTAAAGATTTATTCTTGTTGTTTACATTGTATTTATATTGTTTGCATTTCTCAAGGGTTATTTTATGAACCATACTTTAATATTGTTTAAAAATAAGCTTTGAGGGTGAGTTATGATATTAAGAGATTTTATAACAATGTATTCTAGTTTCAATGGTATTTTAGTGATAAAACCCAGTATTTAAAAGTTTTTGGTATTTTTATGAAAACTATACTTTAGGAACTTGGTAGTATTTTATTAAAATTTAATCTTTCATTTTAAAATATAATTTCCACAATTTGTTTTTATTGAAAATACGGATTTATAATTTTATATAATTTTCCAAAGTTAATTTGTTAAGAAAAATCATATTCTTCAAAAATCATATTTTTTTATTCCTTTCAAGACCGAATTCTCCGTGAGCAGTTCTGCATTTCGCTCTACTATCTCAAGGACGTGCGATAATCCGCACCATTTACAAATGTGTCCCGTAATGAGGGTTATAGAGGCGTAATTTCAAAAGGTGTAAAAATATCGATAAAAACATATTTTGTAAAAGCAATGGTATTTTATTGTAAATCGTATTATTTAAATTAAATATACATCTAAAATATCGTGCTATGAAACCATAGTGTATATGGTGGAGTAGGTCATTACCCTGTGAATTTCTATGGGTATATATTCTTGCTATCGGTAAAAGGGTACTTTTAAAGTTCATGGTATTTATATGAAATTGTTCGATTTATGTGGTTATTTCATATAAAATTTTAATTACATGAAAAGGTAAATGATGTGAATAATATGTTAAGGTGATATTAGAGATTTAGAGTGAAAAATTAATGTAGCAAAGGTGACAAAAGTTGTTTAAAAGAAAAGATTTCAAGTTAACCCCGTTTTTATCGATATGTTTTAAGAATTGGTTTGAGGTGAAATGAAAGAGAGAGGAATGGACTTATGGGTTGTGTAGCGTTGAGAAAAGAGAAAGAGAGAGAGGGGAAGTCTTCGTGGTGTCACAATAGTATCGAAAATGGCTCCGGTATTCAATGGAGTGAAATTGGATTGCTAACTCCACTTGACTAGCCTTAATCCCTTTCTTGAGCTTAGGAATTTAGAGAATTATTTTAGGAATTTTCTAAATGGGGGAGAGATAGGGGTGGCATGGTATTTATAGTGTAGAAATGAAGGTGTGTGAATTAAAGAATTGAATTAAAAAGTATTTAAAATAGGGTTAATGGGGAATTGAAGAGTCTCTGGTTAAATTCAGAGAAATCAAACAATAAAATGGAGTAGAGGGGAGCTGAAGGGGTGTACGGGCAAAGCACGGAGGCGTTTGGAGGCATCAAGAAATCCAGTAGCGGCAATGGGGTGGATTTGGGCGGTTGGATGGGAGTCACGTGTCTCGAGCTTTGTGCCATGTGTGTTAATTGTAACTAACTCCGTATTTATCCAGTTTGATTTTTTTTGAAACTTTTCGATTCTCCATGTATTGCACTTGCAACTCTTGGGCTTCCGAAAAGTTACAAAAGAAAAATATAAAAAATAATTAGGACTGATATGATTTGAACACGCAAGCTATGACACAGCAGTAAAGAGTATTAACCAATGAGTTATAAGTTGTTTCTTCCTTTTATTGAACATAATTAACTTATAACTCCTAATCAGGCTGAAATACTTTTTCTATATATTGAACAAGTTACATTTGTACATAAATTTTAGAGTCGTTACACATATATACATGTTATATGAAGATCAAGATATTAGATTACATGTATATACAAATTCATATTGTGAATTACCAAAATAATTAATGAGAGCAATATATCGATATCAAGAATATAACACAAGTATACCATGAGATATGGATATATTACCCAGTATACACAAGATATAGGATAAGAAAGCAAAATATCAAGTGTATACAAGTGTAGTGTCGATAAGATAAGCAAGATAAACAACTGACACTGAACGAATTATTCATATTTAAACTATCATCAAAATTAAATAAACGGTTCATCAAAATTCATAAGCTAGCAATCTCCCCCTTTTGATGATGGCAAAATATGAATAGAAAATAATATATCTATATCAAATAAAACCAAATATCCGACATCTATATACTAAAAAATCCTATTATTCTCCTCTTTTTAACATAATCAAAAAAGGGTATTTAGGGAATTTAGAACGTTTGAACTACGTCCCTTGAACAAATGCGTACACCTAAAGTGAATCAAACGTTTGAATCACTCCCCTAAATGTATGCATAGAAGAACACTATGAAATGTATATGAGCAAAAGTAAAATGCAAATTCTGATAATGAAGCTCAACTTGTATCTAAAAGTATGTATATAAAAGATATGCAAAGTAAAGTAAGGATACATGCAACATATATCCATATGAGCAAGATATAAATAAGTTCTAATGGCATGTGGAGGCAAGTATTAGTTGGTACTAATTGAAAATGAACATTTTTGAAAGAGGAGCTCAACTCATACACAAAAGCATGTTTTGAAAACGATATACAATGAAAAGCTTAAAACATGTGCTAACCCATAAAAAGTAAAACAAGTTTTGAAATTTATGAGTTAGAATATATGTCCTAATATGAACCAAACATAATCGTATTATGCATGTACAAAGTGTGCGTGTATTTAAAACAAGAATATAATTTAAAAAGTGCACAACACGATATTGGGAATGTAAATACGGAATATTACACCTCAATAACGCAACACTTACATATTCTAATCGCTTGAATCTCCCATAGTTGAGAAGTAAGCCTAAAGGATTGATTCATGAGTCCCATCTTACAATCACTTGATACCAAACCATTAAAAGTCAAACATAATGTATAATGGAATACAAGTGATAGATATTTAATGATACTAACTCATGAACGGATCAAAATATACACATATAATCATGATGATACCAATGAAAGGTACAAATGTGTAAATAACTCACATAGAAAAAGATACTAATTGAAAACAATATGATACCAATTGGAAATAATTGAGAACCGTATGTGGGTGCAAGCATGAGTAACTATCTTATCGTAAGTATCGACTATCTGGTAAAGGGTCTCTAATTCTTTTCGCTATACCCGTAAGATTCGTTGTAATTAACGAAATCGACAAGTGGTTTCCCTAAAAGGGTTGCAGAAACTATTTGACAAGATGAGCTAAGAATTCAATACCAATGAATAATTCTACTCATGCAAGAAGTGTGTGTGCAACAATTAGGCAAGTTTAAGATAAACACACATCATCAAGGCACAAAGCAAAGATACCAACTGAAAAATTGGTTCAAGTTGAAAACAAGTGCTAAAAATGTATCCATTGAAAAAGATTTAAACAATTGAAAGCTATATGGATACAAACTCTCATTTATAAGATTAAAAACATATTTTAAACAAGTGAGAGTGGTTTATGGTAAGAAAACTAAAGGATATGCAAATCTAAATCTAGTTTTTCAAACCATATTATGCTCAAGTTTTAAAAGATAGCAAGTTTAAAGCAAATGAGCACAAGAAATCACATATGAGCAAACGAATGATACCAATTGAAATATCCCATGAATAACAACTCATACATGAATAAGATAAGTACATGTGAATCACAAAGAGTATATTTAAATATCGTACACAATTAGAATATCAACATTTAAGCACAAATGAATAGGCGATATTCTAAAAGAGTATAGCAAATAATACGATACCCCGCAAATTGATGAGCCAAGCAAGTATATCCATTTGTTTGGTCTTTCTCATCATGCTCCCGAATCCCTAAGTCGTCAATTGGTTCATACCTACAAAATAAGATACGGATGGGGATTTTGGTATCAAAGTTTTCTTAGATCCATAAGGGTTAATCTTGGGAACCCATCTAACATTGGCATACGAAGATATATTCCTTTTCAAAGTACATGCAAATACGAAATGTCCATGTGCACTACAAGAATCGGCAAGATATATTCCTTTTCAAAGTACCTAATCCGACTCCATAAAATTGGATCGTCTCTTTTGATTCACATTTTATTGAGACGCCTCCAAAATCGCTATTTGAGTCGTTCTCTCGGCATTCTCCCTTTCTTTGCAAACGACTTTCTCTCCATAGATTTGCTCTAATGAGCACCACAAATCATGAGCAATCTTGCAAGAGGAGATATTATTAAGAACATCGATTATTAAAGCACAATGCAAAATTTTAATAACTTTAATGTTCAAAACAGAGGAATCTTTTTCATGAGTACTGCATTTAGATTTAGAAATAGATAGAATAGAATAGAATACTCACGATCAACAATTAACCACATACTCTTACCAAAAGATTCTAAAATGTATTGCATCATAATTTTCCAAAAATCAAATTTTGGACCATCAAAATATGGAGGGTTATGAATAGATGGTTCTATTCCCCTAATATTTAAACATAATAAAAAGAGCCAAGCTCTGTTAAATTTTAATGAGGCAGCGTCTCACGTGCTCCCCACGAGGGCGCCAGCGCCAGCGCTAACCGCTTAGGCTTAAATCCTATGGTGGTGCCGCACGTGAAGCTCACGTGGGCGCTAATGTGCAAAGCACAGGAGCGCCTATTATATATAAGAATTATATTCTTAAGTGGCGTCCACGTCCACAACGCGTGAGCGCCGGCGCCCAAGTTAAAATCAAGTAGAATTAAATTCTACATGGGGATATTTTCCTAAAAATTGCGATACCCTCTGTTAAACAGAGTCGTTGGATCAAAGATCCAATAGTGATCATAAATCATTAAATAATAAAATTAAATTATATTAGGAGAAAATATCTCCCAAATCTTTCTAAAATAAAAACACGCGGGTGTCCAAAACAGAGGGCCAGCGCCTCACGTCAAACACCCATGAGCGCTGAGTAAAGTGCTTAGCACTTCATACGCAGCCAAAACGGCTGAGTGCTTAGTATTGATTGGGCAGTGCCCAGCACCTCACATGAAACACACGTGGGCGCTCAACAAAATAAATGAGATAGCGTCACAAGTGCTCCTCACGTGGACGCCATATAAAAAGTTCTTAGCACTATATATATATATATTCCGTCAAAATGACTAAGTGCTTAGTACTAATTGGAAAGTGCCCATAACTGAAGGCTTTATATGATACCCATGTGAGCGATAGTGCTTCAAACAAGTGCTTAGCAGTTTTGCATAAAAAATGGGGAGCTGAACAAACAGAGCCCAAATAAGTGCTTAGCACTTTTAAACAAAAAAAGACTAAGCAGATTAATTCCAAATTGGCTAAGTCTCTAAATTTTTTCTTGCAGCTAAGCCTAAATTCTCTGTTGTTGGATCTTAATGATCCTTAAAATATTGCTAAGTTGATATTGGTCTTAAATAAGACTAACGTCTCCTTAGTTAAAATAAATTGAGTCCAAATACTCATATATTTAAGTTGATCTTAATCTGAAAAATAGATTAACGATCCTTAAATAAAATAAAATATTCTTTGAACTAAAATAACATACAACCTAAGTTCAAAACCCAGATCTAGAATATACGGATTCGGACTGATCTGCACCCTACGGGCGACGACATAAATTAGTCTCCATATACAATCCACGGGCAACCCAAAATAAATAAAAAACACACGACACGAAGTGAACTGCTGGAGCATGAGAAAGTGGTTATCACAACGCGATAACGTAATTAACTGCAGGGGCTTGCGCCTGTAGGGAAGAGCGTCCCCATAATAAAAAAAACCCTCATAAATGAGGGGGAATCTGGTAAAATCTGCTACAACGGTCGCATCTATCCAAACCTCCGATATACGATGCCATAAATCAACTTGGTATATTTGGAGAGATGGGTAGATAAGTCCAAATAGCATCTGCCCCCAAATTCAGACCAGACGTCCCAACGTCTCGGTCCGGTCTTTGTGCGGTGAACAGATTCTGGCACGCCCGGCGGGACATTTTTCTCTTTCCACTCCACACTTCGTGTGTCGTGTTTCGCAAACAAAATCGCGGTTTGCTATGGTTGCCCTTGGATTCGAGATACTGAAACTTGGTGTCTTGCTCCTGTGTAGAAAATCAATGGCTTCTCAATGCACTGTATGCAACAACAACTCTCACTTCACCCCAACTGGAGGAGTGACTTATGGGCCCAACGCGTCTTCTATTTCTCAATGCCAGTGAGGCAAGTCACACAAGCCACTACTGGATTGTTCTTTGGGACTATGCTCCAACTTGTGAGTTTCGGTCCCTCAACACCGTAAGAAGAAGTTCCTAAAAGGTCGGTCTTTCATCGAATGGCAATCACGACGGCTCCCACCAGCAAGCCGTCAGACTCTGGCGTCTTAGTCTTCAACAGGCCGAGCAAGAACTCAAACGGGCCCGTAAAGAAGCTCGTGATACCTGAAGGGGTTACCCCCAATAGGCTAGCCATCCCTACTCCTTCTACAGGTGAAGCCTTCAAAGGTGCTTCCCCCATTAGACGATCAGTCTTCGAAAGATTGGCCGGCCCTCCTCAAACTCCAACAAGGACGTCGGTCTTTGCCAGGCTGACGCTAATTCAAGCTCCTCAGCAAAATCAGGGGCATGATGAAGCCGCTTTCAAAACTAAGTCTTTCCCTTCAACAAGGCATGCTCGATATCGCCACTGGCGCTGAGTAAGAGAAGCCGGGGGCAACTCCCCCTCTGGACTCACCCCACCAGCTCCAATGGTGGAAGTCGACGCTGATGTTCCGACTGGGAACAACTTTGATCCGCTTAAGAGGGTGCGGAAAAACTTTCTAACAACGGTACTAAAGAAATCACCCCCACCTGCAGAAGTTACAGTGTAGGCAAACCGGAGCGGCCTCATCAGCAGCTCTCCCCGCAAGTTCATAGGGTCTGGCGAAAGGTTCAGGACTCTGTGATTGATGAAAACCACTCTCGTCGACTAAATAAATCGAAGGCTCGACAAGAAAAATACCACTCCTCCGCCATACAATGGAGGAGTTCTCATAAATTGGTGACTGTCACAACAGCTCCTTCAACTCCAATCTCTCATAAAAGAACGAGGCTGGAGAAAACTCTACCGCTCATGGAAAATTCCAAAGGTGATGGATCTAAATGCCCAAAGTTAGGGGCATTATCGTCCATACGGTCTATATGACCAATAGGCATGAAGGGATCCGTGCTTCGGTGAGTCACCGACCGCAAACTCGGTCGCTGACAAAGGCTCAGGAGTAACAACAGAAGCTCCAAGAAATGCTGAACAAAATGACGGCACTTACTGGACAGAAAACAAGTCCGAACAAAGAAGCTAAACAGAACCAAGAGCAAGAGACCGATACAGAGTTTCTATGAAGGGTGCTCAAGAAAAAGGACAAAGAGTCCGCTGAGCAAGCTGCTAACATGAAGCAAATGGCTCTCTTTTTCTAAGACATAGTTGGAATGATGATCCAGCCAGAACCCCCAGCTGAAGATCTACCGATAATCGTCAAATATGACAGAGGGGAAACATCAAACCCTCCTACGACCTTATCAGCGGCCAAAGAAGAAATGATCTCCAAGGCCTCCCTTGATGATTACATTTCTCAACAAATAAGAGCTCATCAAGCTAATGAAACCGCTGACCAAATTGTCAGAATAGGGCGACCATATACAGGCTGGTATGATCAAATCAAATACCCGCCGGGATACACGATCCCCAAGTTCCATGTCTTTAAAGGAATAGGCAAACCGCACCAACACGTCGTGCAATTCAGAGCTCTATGTGGCAACACTGGAGGCGACGATAAACTGTTGCTTCGTCAGTTCATTGGCAGCCTGTTAGAAACAGCCTTTGAATGGTACTCGGAGCTCCCAAATGACTCCGTGAAAACATTCACAGAGATGGAACTGCTGTTCACACAACGTTTCGCCAGTGCGAGCGAACACACTCGGATCACGGCATTAATCAATGCCAGGGTAAAGCCGGAAGAAACCTGGGTCTAATACGCGATCCGGTGGCGTAACCTGTGGTCTAAGTATGAACAACGTTGAAGAATCTCCCGCCGTGGGTATGTTCATCGGGACTCTTGATCCTCAAACGACGGTGTACCGGTTTATGACATTCTTCAAACCAACTACTTTCTAGGCTCTGATAGATAAACCGGCCCAAATGGACCAGATGGGCCACGGGCCTTCCTCCTCAAATAAGGACCATCGAAATAACAAGGGTAAAGGGAAAGCGAACTTTATTGCCAATACTCAACAACAACTGAGTGGCCCAAAACCGGTTACCCGCAAAAACAACGCGCGTCCGTGCCCATCCTTGGAGGAAAGACTAGGATGCGCTTATTCGTTTCCCCGCGATAAGACAAGGAGACTGTTTGAATTGGCAATGCATAATAAACTCATCATATTGCCAGACCTGTGGCGTCCACCGCAACCTGGCGACATCAACAACCCTAACTACTGCTCCTATCACAGAATGTTGAGCCACCCAATTGAAGATTGGTACGTCTTCAAGAACTGGGTCGAAGACCAGTATCAACAGGGTAAATTCGTGCTGTATTATAAATGGAGGGTAAACCTACCCTAGAAGCATACTCCTAAAAAGGTTGACGCGCAGGGGGCATCATGCTCACTCATGGTAGAAACTCCATAGGAAGTCATTCTTTCAGCAAAAACCAAAAGAATGTCGAAAGATCTACAAGCATATCTGGCAGTCTGGTGGAAAAGCCCACTTGAACCCGAAATCATCGAAGGGATGCTGAAACCACGTCCCACACCGAAAATTTTTGACGAAGGGAAAAAACCCCCAAGTCAAGCCTTCGAAATCTTCGAAGAAAAAGAAGATGACCAAGAAGCCCATGCAGGCTGCTGAGTATGAAGACAAGCGCACAGATCTACAAAAATACATAAATGCGCTGGAGGAGTATAACCAGAAGGCGCAGACACCGGTCACTCTCGAAGAATTCCTCAAGCATAATATTGAGGGCGAAGATAGTGACAATGATGAGGGAAATGACTCATCAGAAGACACCGAAAATTATGTAGCAAGTTGCCACATGGTCTTCCATTCGTCGTTATATGACAAAGAGGCTCCTTCAGCGTCAAAAAATAATACAGAGGAACTGGGGGCAGAATCAACGCTAAAATCCCCGGAACTGCCAGAAGACCCGATCGAGAGGCTGTTAAACGAAGGCTTTCAAAAAAGAAAAGTTGACTGAGAATGCGAGATATCCATATATGAAATGGCTAAGCATCAGGACAAAGAAGCTACGGCGAGGACGAGTCATAAAGTACTCCGACCAAACCAAAGCACACCTGCTACAAATAAGAGCAGGATCAAAACAGATAAGCGGTTCGCCAAAGCCCTGTCAATGGGGATGAAGCTGCCACCTCTCATGAGGAACACTCTCGGGATCATATGCCTCGATGGAGAAGAAGCACATCCAGACTATTGCATATATCTTCGGAGGGCCACCCACTCCACCGAGGAATGCAGTACCTTCAAGAAATGCTAGCAAGGATACGTTGCCTATCAAAAACACTTCAAGAGGATGAAGCGCGAAGCTCGTGCTCGTCGATAGCAAAATAGTGTGACAAACGCGCATGAAGAAATGATTGACAACTGTCATATGGTTGGTACCGGTTCGGAAGGGAAAAAACCCAAAGTTCTTACTTTCAGGAGCAATTTTGAGGACGAAACACCCCTCGGCCCTCTCTTCAAAGACCCACCTCCGAAAAAGAAGAGGAGAAGAAGAACTGCAGGAATATTCAGCTGTGTAACTGCACGCTGCTTGAGAAGAACCTCAGATTTACAAACAAAGGTTCGAGCAAAAAAGACAAAGGGAAAGGAAAAATCTTTGAGGAAATTGCCCTCGATGAAGAAGCAGTCAAAGAGCTCGCAGCAAGGGACCCGCCTAGGAAAAACAAGGTGAATTACAACGTCCTGGCACATCTGAGGAAAATACCCTCATAACTGAGAATATTGGATGCTCTCTTCCTGTCCAAAGAGGCACAAGATTCCCTGATCAAGGCATTACAAAAGCCCAATCAGTTCCAAGCTTTGTTCGCAGAAGAGAAGATGAAGGATGAACTGGCAGAGGTCCACACGGCTGACATTACATTCAGCGATGAAGATTTCCTCCTCAGTACGTGCGAGCATAAACGCCCGTTATACGTTACCGGGTACTGCCACGACATTAAGATAGGGAAAATTCTTGTCGACAACGGATCCTCCGTTAACCTTCTCAACGTGAGAGTGTTGGAGGAGATTTGCATGAACGTTCAACACCTTTCTCGAGATAAAATTACCATCTCCGGGTTCGACTCACAGTCATCACGGACATTTGGATCCGTAATACTGATGCTACGTTTCAGGCTGCTCGTCACTGATATCAAATTTCATGTCATTAACGCCAAGACTTTGCTATAACGCTTTGCTCGGTAGGCCTTGGTTACATGAGTACAACGTCATCTCTTCTACACAACATCAGTATATGAAGTATTTCAAGGATGGCTCAGAGTACACCGTCATGGGAGATCTAAATCCATTCTCTGTAAACGAAGTCCAAAAATATGAAGATGCAAAGTTCTTTCTACCAAATTTTGAGGATACTGAAAGGTGCCACAAACCGGAGAATAAACAGAAATCCGTTCCCACTATCCCGATATTTGGGATCGATACCGAGAAAGATAAAGAAATAGTTTACTCGGGACAACCGCAGAAAGAAAATAATAAGCCCGGACCATCTACTCCTATTTTGGTCTTTGGCAGCGACTCTGAGGACGAGGCCAATGCAGTGTTCTCCGTCCGCCCGTCAATGCAAACCTTCGTTGAAACAGATCTGAGTCTAAAAATTACAATGGTTCCTCCTCGGCATTACAAGGAACTTGATGCGCTCTATACATATAGCATACAATAACTGCAAACTTTCTACGTGCCTCCTAGGCGAAGAGGTGAAAAGGGGATCCTCTTCTACCAATTTACGGAGACCAAAGTAGAAAAAGAAGTCTGGCATGATGCCGATTTTGTACTCGACAGGCTTCAACCTATCCGTCTTCCAAGATATTACGCGGAGGGATTGAAAAGGCTGTTAAGATGTCAAGGTGTACCCTTCGAACAAACTGTTCGACAAGCTCAATTCTACAAAAAGATTTGGGACACATCCGAGACTCAGCGAAAGATGCCCAACGGGAAGATGGAGACAACTGGGCTCAAATATATTTGGACTAAGAAACGAGAGCAGATCCATAGTTGCCGCGTCGTAAACAGCTCCAGTGATGCGAAAAATGATCTTCGAAATAGCCGTGACGTCGAATCGGAGCGAGATCCCGCTCTAAAAACGTTAAGTCCATTGCTGGAAGAACAAATTGACAAGTTAATAAAAGAAGCTTGTTAATCGAACAGGGACAACCACAGCCGTGAAATGGCCATTTATGAAAAAGCCAGGACGCAGCGTCTCAGCTGGCAATCCGCGGAGAAACCAGACCGCAGTGCTCTTCATCCCCGGCCCACTATATGTTCTCGCGAAAGGGGAAAACCCCGAAATGGAGGCAAAATAGGGCTAAGAACGCAAATAACGTTCGAAGACAACGAAGCGGATCAAAAGCACTATTTAATCGAGAAAAGCTCGATTGGAGCCATCCTTTATAAAGAAGATGGGTCGAGAATACTCTTTCCCCCAAGACAAGACGAAGAAAATATTCAACCTTGTCATGAAGCACTAAATGATGACGCTTCCGGAGTCTCGGCACCTTGAACAAATAAACTAAGTCCATCACCTGGATTATTGCTCCTATCACCGAGTAATAGGCCATCCCCTTGAAGACTGGTTCACCTTCAAAGACTGGGTAGAAGAACAATATCGACAAGGCAAGTTTACATTATCCGACAGCTAGAGGGTAACCCCGCCGCAAAAGCACGAGCCAAAAAGGACCTATACCGCCAGGATAGGACCAGCTCAACATCAAGAATGGAAGCGAACTCGTACCTGCTATATGATAACACTCTCAAAAGAGGGAGGGCATGAGAATATGAATGACCCCTTCAGGTGCTTCGCAAATGAAGACGAGGATGAGGTGATCTCAGAGTTTCCATCAGCACCAAAAGAGCTGGAAGATGGGATACACACCACGGCGGACAACCTATGAAAAATCGACTTAGGAATGGAAAATGATCCGAGACCAACATTCGTCAGTGAACTGCTATCTGAAAATCATGTGTCCATGTTAAAAGACGTGCTCATGCAGTATAAAGATTGCTTCGCCTGGAACTACTCTGAAATGCCGGGTCTAAATCCAAAAGTGGCAGTACATAAAGTGGCGATATCGCCAGGTATAATGCCAATCAAACAGACGCCAAGAAGGATGCGACTCGAACTTGAGATGAGTATCAATGCTGAAGTCAAGAAACTAATCGACTCCGGCTTCATCCAAGAAGTTCAATATCTCGACTGGATAGCTAACATCGTTCCAGTGATGATGAAAAATAGGACGGTTTGCATTTGTGTGGGCTTTCGGGACCTTAACAAAGCTTTCCTGAAGGACGACTTCCCAGTGCCTGTTACTGAGCTTATGATTGATAACACGTCTACCTATGAGGTCTTCTCCTTCATGGATAGATCTTCAGGATACAACCAAATAAAAATGCATCCTGAAGACTAGAAGCATACCGCCTTTCGGACCCCATTGGGCATATTCTGCTATAAAGTGATGCCCTTCGGTTTGAAGAACGCTGGCGCTATCTACCAGAGGGCCATGACAAAGATCTTCGATAATCTCATACACAAGATCATCGAATTCTACTTCGACGGCCTTGTGGTAAAGAGTAAATCTCACGAGGAACATTGGGAACATCTAAAAATAGTGTTCTAATAACTTCGGAAGTATAATCTGAAGATGAATCTTCTAACATGCGCGTTTGGAGTTTCCTCAGGAAAATTCCTAGGGTTCATCATACGTCACCGGGGTATCAAAATCGATCCCTTAAAGATCAAAGCGATTATGGAAATGCCCACGCCAAGAACTCTCAAACAGCTGCGGTCTCTCCAAGGAAAGCTCGCGTATATCCGGTGGTTCATAACCAACCTTTCTAGAAAATGCCGTCCCTACAGTCATTTGATGAAGAAGGGGACCTCGTTCGTCTGGGATCAAAAGTGCCAAAATGCACTGGAAGAAATCAAGCAATACCTGCAAAATTCACCGGTATTGACCGCTCTGGTTAAGGGAAAACTCCTTATCCTATATACAACGGCCCTTGAGGGTTCTTTAGACGCATTGTGGGAACAAGAGAATGATCAGGGAAAGGAGAGAGCTCTATAATATTTAAGTCGAGTTCTCCTCGGGGCAGAAAACAACTATTCCCCCGTCGAAAAGCATTGCCTGGCTCCGATTTCGCAACAACGAAGCTCAGACATTACGCCTTGGCACATGAGGTCCATGTCATATCAAAGGTGGATCCTCTCAAATATCTAATGTCAAAGGCCATACTGACAGGAAGGCTTTCTAAATGGGCCCTCCTCCTGATGGAGTTCTTTATAATGTATCTTCCCCTTAAGGCAGTGAGGGTCAGGCCATTACCGACTTTATCGCGAAACATTCGATACCAGCCGACTCCTCATTAAATTGTAAGTTGCTAGACTAAAATGCGTTTGACGCAATCGAAGAAGAAAATGATTTCCAATGGGAACTCTACTTCGATGGAGCATCTTCCATAAAAAAGCGAAAGCAAAACACCCCTATAATCAAAGTTGGGGTGGGCCTTATTTTAGTTACCCTATAAGGAAGGATATTGCGTTACGCCCTCTCCTTAACAGAGCCAATGACTAACAACGAAACTGAATATGAAGTTTTGATAGCTGGTCTCGAGATCGCTATCGACATGGGAACCAAAGACCTCTTCATATATGGTGACTCCCAGCTGATCGTTAGCCAAGTAAATGGCGACTATCAGACATGCAAGCCAGAGCTGGTAAAGTATGGCGAAAGAGTGCAGCAACTATTGACATAAATCCCTTCCTATATCCTGGAAAGCATACCGCATGTGGAAAACAGCAAAGCAGATGCATTAGCCAAATTTTCTGATGAAGATCTCGATGACGTGAGGATCATTGTGCAAAGCTGCAGGGTTCTCACGCCAACAGATATATCTTCGGAAGACCTGAATGAGCCATCCAAAGGAAATGAAACGACCGAACATGTAGCCTTTCAAATAGAGGACGAAGAAAAGGTCAAGGACCGGAGGGAAGTCTTCATAGACTACTTTAAGTCCCGACGGACGCCTGAAAATGCGTCGTCTAGACATCAGCTCATGAAACGAGCTTTGTCATTCGCCTTTGTCAATGATACTCTATATAAGAGATCGTTCGACTATCTGTGGCTATGATGCCTGGGGCCGGAGGAAGCAAAGAAAGTCGTCAAAGAAATTCACGACGGACTGTGCAGTTCTCATCAAGCTGAGCCAAAGATGAAGCTCAAGATTAAAAGGATGGGTTACTATTGGTCCACGATGATCCAGGACTGCCTCGAATATGCAAAGCAGTATCACTCGTGCCAAATTCAAAGGGACTTTATCTATCAACATCCAAATTCTCTACACCCATCAGTGGCTAGCTGGCCGTTTGAAATGTGGGGAACCGATATAATTGGCCATATCGAACCGGCATCATCCAAAGAACATCGGTTCATATTAGCAACAACTGACTACTTCTCTAAATGGGCAGAAGAAGTACCACTAAGAGAGGTGAAGACGGAGAATATCATCCACTTCTTCAGAACTCATGTCATCTATCGGTTCGGCACTCCGCGGCGGATAATCTTGGATAATGGGCCAGCTTATAAGAGTCATAAAATAAGCCGCTTCGCACAGCAGCATAGAATAGATTGGAGATACTCTTCTGTCTATAATCCTCCCGCCAACGGTCTCGCTGAAGCTTTTAACAAGACCTTGATAAAGATCATACAACACTATACGCGTTTGTGTTCGGCACGGAAGCAGTACTCCCATTAGAAATAGAACTCCCCTCTTTACGAGTAGCAGCTCGATACGAGCTGACAGATGAAGAAAATACTCATCTTAGGCTTGAGGAGCTCGATGCCCTCGACGAAACTCGCCTTATAGCACAGCAAAATCTGAAGGCTTATAAGGTGAGGATGACAAGGTCATTTGAAAAATTGACCAGGCCGAGAACATTCCGCCAAGGAGAATTCGTACTAGTCGTTAAAAGATCAGTGATCCCTAATTGTGCAAAATGAAGGAAGTTCAAGACAAAATATGAATGCCCATACATCATAGACAAAGTCTACCAAGGTGGAGCCTACCTACTCATGGATATGCATGGCAAAAGACCCTTCCGGCCAATAAATGGCCGATTTCTCAAAAAATACTACGCTTGAAGAGTGACGACTTAGGTCAATGATAGATGAAGATGTTTTTGTCCACTCGCTATCTTCCTGAATCAGAACTCTGAGAGTAGTATCTAAAAAGCACCGTCGCCTAAAAAACAGTGACATTGGACCGAAACGTCCTTAAACTAATCTTGGACCAAAACGTCCTTAAACTAATCTTGGACTGAGATGTCCCTAAACTAATAATGGACCGAGATATACCTAAACTAATAATGGACCAAAATGTCCTTAAACTAATATTCGTCCAAAAAATGGGAATATTGGACTGAAACGTCCTTAAAACTAATACTCGCTTCAAAAATGGTAATCGTGGACCAACACGTCCCTAAACAAATAGGGGACCGAAACGTCCCTTAACTAACAATGGTCCGAAACGTTCTTAAGCTAACATTCGTCCCCAAAACAGGAATGTTGGACCGGAACGTCCTTAAACTAGCATTTTCCCCTAAAATATGGCAATAAAGGACCATTATGTCTTTAAGCTCACACGTTTAGCCATACGGCGAATCCCCATATTGATTACTGTATATAATCCACGAGCATAAAAAATTCATAGCTCTCCCAGATCCCATATGGTAGTTCTTTGAAGGATATTGGGACTTACAGCTAATGGTGCGTTACCTTACGAGCCGTTATAAAATAGGTATGTCTATAAGTGAAATAGGAATGGATGAAAACCCGAATGGGTGCCGTGAGTAAAAACTGCAGGACTGCCAGCGAGCTAGTGAAAACCCGAGAGGGCGCGAACTCGTTGAAGAAAAAAGGTACCTGCGTGAGATCCCTACGACTCACAAAGGAAAAACATACTTAGGAATCCATACGATTCCTAAGAAGAAATTACACTTGCGAGATCCTCACGAATCGTAAGGAGAATCGACCTATGGGACCCTCACGGCTTATAGAATTTAAAAGTCTTAGGTTACAGAGGTCTAAACCTGTTCTTAAGCCGTTATATCCCCTAAGTGCTCTACAGGCGGCCTAATATTGACCCTTGTATACAATCCACGGGCATAAATAAATATTCTCCACCATGTTCCACCAATAGCGAGAAATGTCCTATACGGTGAGCGAAACTTGTAATTCCCCTCGACTTACAATGAGAAAATACTATTATAAGATACTTACGACTTACAAGAGAAAACGCACTTAGGAATCCTTACGACTCATAAGGAGAAAATACACTTACGAGATCCTCTCGACTCGTAGGGCGAAATACCTTTATGAAACCCTTACGGCTCATAAAGTCAAAAAGCCTTAGTCGACAGGATCCTAATCCTGCTTGCTAAACCACCATTGTTCAAATCGACAAAGGCAAATGATGATTCGCTTCTGACAATTTCCAGTGGTAGCGATGCTGGTGCCTAAATAGGTATCAAATTTCAAGTCCTCTCATGGCAAATGATGATTTGCTCCTGGCAATATTCCAGTGGTAGCGATGCTGATACCAAGAGTGGTTTCAGACTTCAAATCCCCAATAAAAAAGCTAAAATGATAGGGCAACTCGCAATAAAAAGCAGCGAGTAAAAAAAACCGAAATGATTAGGCACCGTCATAAATAGCCGAAATGATTGGGCAATCGCGACTTTCGCGACATAAAAAAGATGAAAAGATAGAGCATCGTGGAAAGAAATAAAAAAAATGATGAAATAAAAAATGAAATGAAAATGAAACTTTTCTGCCTTGCAAGTATGGCCATATTGACTCTTGTACACGATCCATGGGCACAAATAAAGGAAAGTGAACCATATTTTCCCACCACGCTTCGTCAAAAGGAGCTCCGAGTCTTGATGGTACATATACAAACTAGAGACTATCCTTGTGTCCCCCCTCATTCCAGCAGGGGAAGACACAAAAATCAAATAAGAAATGAAGTGACCGCAAAATCCTAGCTTCAGGTCTTAATGGCAACATCTAAAGTATAGAGATCACCTTACGTTCTTCTCATTCCAGCAGGATGCAGATGCAAAGTCAATAAAAGACCCAAGGGTCAAAGCAAAAATGGAGTAACGACAAAATCCTTGCTCTAAGTCTCGACGGTACATATACAACCTAAGGATTATCCTGGCGTTCCCCCTTCATTTTGGCAGGATGCGGACGCAACTATCAAACGAAATTGGAGCAATGGCATATTCCTAGCTCCGGACTTCAATTGCAATATATACAGCATAGAAGTCATACATATGTCTACCCTAATTCAGCAAAGAGTCGGCGCGACATCGTAAAAAAAATGAAGTGATGATATATTTATAGCTTCGGGACTTGACAACAACTCATATAAAGCCTAAAAGTCCATTGGAAATCATCTCACCTCAGAAGGGTGTGGTTATGACTCATCGGGGCTCCAAATTGAGCCTAACCTCAAGTAAAAAGCGTCATGGAAAATTCCTAACGCTTGCTCTTCCGACGGTAATATGACCTAAGGAAATTACTTGAAGACATCTTGTTCAGCCCTCGAAGGGATTATAAACGTGATAGTTGCGGGGCTACTCGAACGGCGGATTAAAGACTGCATATTGGGGAATACATCAGCCAACACGACAGTACCACGAACTAAAACCCTAATACCACACACCTAATGGACCCCTATCGTAAAGAATGAGGGTTATCTACATAAAACGTTAAGACAAGTTTTCATATAAACCTAAGAGAGATAAACTAAAAACACTCCGAAATGAGTACATAAACTAGAAACTCCGAAATGAGTAAATAAATAACAAACTCCGAAACGAGTACATAAACTGGGGACTCCAAAATGAGTGAATAAATTACAAACTCCGAAATGAGTGCATAAGCTATTTCATGCGAGATTGAGACATCAAGTGTACGGGTAAATAAAAAATGTATATTCCTTATTCATGAATCAAAATCTTTGAAAGATAAAATTTATATACAAAGAAAGATACAATTCTAGCCTCTAAGAATGCAGGGCTTTCAGTAAAGTATCGACCCGTTAATTCTCTTACCGCAGCTCCTTCTCACGCTCCACTATTGCGGCTAGCATTTCTTTGACCTGAGTTCGTTGTGCAAGCACGAAGAAAGCTTTTTAGAAATCTCCTGCTTAGCAGCTTCAGAGTCCCGCATTCCTCGCTCAGCAGAGTCAAGGTCCCGTCTCAGCGTCACTCCTTCGGAAACACATTGTTGAAGATTTTCGAAGATAACTCGGAGCAGCGCATCATTTGTTTTACCTGGGCACGTAATTGGCTTGATTCGCTAAAAGCCGTCTCTTGCTCATTCTGCTTCAGGACCAGCTTCTGCTCGAAGTATTAGATGGAAGCGGCACTTTGTTCGATCCATGCGACCAATTGAGTCTTCGAGGATAATGCCTCAGGCGTAAGACGTTTGTGCTCGATCTGGTGGAGGCAAGCCTCGATTCTTTTATAGTAATCAACCCATATGCTGACAAAATCTTCATTATGGAAAGTCACAAGAGTCACCAGCATGGGGTTGACCTTGTCCGCGAAGTCTGCAACAGAAGTGAGAGCCTCGACATTAAGATCTTCGATAAATTCGATTAGCATGTGCCTGCTATTTTCCGCACCTCTGGAAGATTGGCGTTTAGCGAAGGGCCCTGCGGGCATACAAATGTAAGACTCGAAAGGAACCAAAGCCGGTGGAGCTTCTACCGGATAAGTCACATATAAAGAAGGGTCAGATTTCAACCTGAAATAAAAAAAATATGAGCGGCAAATCGGGGAGCATAGATGGCTCAGCTATTTCTTCATCTTCTCCTTTGAGCTGTAAAACTGTGGTCAGTACAGGGAAACGACTATTATAAAAGGGTTACTCGGGGAAAGATGAAATAAGAGATGAAAGATATACTAACCAATGCCAGAAGGAGGGACAAATCCTAATTGGAAGGCGAAGTGCGAGGCTAATATTCGGCATAGATGATTGAAAAGCGCTCCTGTAAGATAGCAACAATATACGTAAGAAATTAACCCAAGGAATAATATCAATGCTAAAGTAAGGAAATAAAAGAGTTTTACCTACCGTCGCTGGGCCCGAGAAAACTCGGGGAGGTGCAAAAGAGATGGATGGAACAACAACAGTCATGGTACCGGCTGACGAGGGTTCTTCAATCAGCACAGCGTTAAAGTTTACCACGTCTATATTCAAAATAAAGAAGTTATTAGCGAATGTGTCTAGCAGGATTACGAATCTAAAAGTAATAGCATGGAAGATACCTGACGGTGCTGAAACCATAGTTGTATCTAGAGCGTCACTAGTTGCGATAGCTTCTTCGACGTTCACCACTATTAGGATGACAGATTCAACATCTGCACCCTCATCTCCCGAATCAATAAGGGCCGTCGTTATGCTAGCATCATCCGCCGATGTCGGGGATCCACAAGGAGAGGAAGTGGCAGCTGGAACAGTCTCAGACTCAAAATGAAGGCCCGACGCCCTAAAGTCCCCAAATGCTGGCACCTCATCCGCAGCGCTGACACTTAAACTTGGCCCTACTATATCATTCGAGGAAAAATGTGTTATAATTCAAGAGAAAAAACTGCTAGGGAATGAAACTTGGAAAGGTAAATAAGTCCTAATATGTTTTATTAAAATATTGTGTGCTGTCTCGCCTTGAAGAAATCGCTCAGCCTCTTCATGAGCTACATGCGCGATCTGCCTATGAGCGGTTGATAAGGCAGAAGGAATGTCCTCCATGGGAATATCAGAGGGTCATATCTCACTCGAACCTGCACCTGCGGCCAAGTTAGCCGGACGCTCCCTCGTTGCATGCTTCCAACGCTTCTTCTCGGCTTTAGCTGTGCGAAGAGATCTCTCCAGAACCACAGACAAAGGAACGTCTTTATCAGAATCAGACTCAGCCACCACATCTGCAACAGTGTCCGTCATCGGCAGCTTTAGCGATGCTTCCCATAGAGGCCCTAGGGTGGCCCCAACGGTAGACGGTAGCTCTGAAGGATCTATAGGTGCCATTGAGGGGAGAATATCCTCCGCATCACCACTTAAAGATGGCATCGCACTTGGAACGGCACAAGCTGCAGTGGTTCCTGTAATAAAAATAAAGGGAGTCAGGGTGTGAATAAAATGAGCTAAATATTTTTAAGGTGTCACAAAACGAATCATACCGATGCCTATAGAAGCACGGAGTCTCTCCTCTTCCTCGAATGTTTTGAAGGACGCCAAAAGAGCCTCTTCAATGGAGATGCCTGTTAAGAAAAGAGCGTTAATAAAATGTAACAAACTCTAAGATATACAAAAGAGTATGAATGAGACATACCTGACGCCGCAAGAGAAGCAAATGCTGCTTTTTCGCGGGCTAATCGTTTAGAAGCCTCAATAGAAGCTTGAAGATTAGTTGCGACATTTTCATCAGTAAAAACTTCAAACAGACAGTCGTTGGTGCCGTATTCGTACAAGACTTCTCTATACGGAGCATGAGGTTCCTGACCAAATACAATGTCAGCCAAAAACATGGACTTCTTTTTCTTCTGAGAGCCGGCAGCAACACTTGACGATAGGAGCTTGCTCTTTACAGGACTTTCAGGACGGCGAGTCCCGATTTCTGAGCCAATACCTGACTCATGAGATGCTGTAGCCATCACATCACCAGGAGCACTTATGTCCGGTCGTGGCTTAGCCGTCGACACTATTGGAAAGGCTCGCGGAACTACAACTGCGTCGCTCTCTCTCATGGAAGGACGGAAACTGCTCGTCGTTTAAGTGGGATCGCGGGATTACTGGCCGGGATAGAATCCTTGTGATCAAGGAGCATCTGCCTATCTTTTTTGATAACGGCGCCCGTTGCATGCTGGTACCAGGCTATGTAATCATTTGAGGCCTTCGAAATATGACTCGGCTCAGAAATCAGAAATTAAGACCTTGTGTTCAGCCGCGTAAAATGGTGCACTGCGCTGCGAACGCTCTCCTCTGAAGCAACCGGATCAATGAGAAACTTCGAGAGGAACGCCTTGGTTATAGCCGGATTGCTGAGTAAAGCGATGTGGGTTATACCTCATGAATAACACCAAGGCATTTTTCCTGAATACTAGGAAAGCCGGCTTGATGGATTACAGATGCATGATCTCCAGGGCCCTCAAAGAAGAAACCCCATCCTTAAAGATATCACGAAGCGGTTAGACCACTTTGGAGGGTTCTTTACCAATGGTCAGGACCCCTATCAACAAAGGTCTTGTTGTCCCTAACTATGTGCGGAGAAGCAATCGCCGAGCCTCTCGCTTTGTTGGGTTCGGAGAAGAAGCGTCGACCAATTGCATGACCCGAAGGAAATTGTAACCTTCATAAACTCTAGGACTTTTATGCACACCAAAGGCACCCAACAAGTGCATCTCGATCCATGAGGTGAAATAATGCAAAGGGAGATTTACGGGCTTCAAACCCGGATGGGTGGTGTCGGACGCTGTACTTAGGACATTGTACAAATGGGCCAATCCTGCAACCCCAACAGCCATATGCGTCCCCGCCACAACACGATGAGCCGGATAGAAAACGGACGATCTCATGTAGCGAGGATGCATTGGGAGTGCAAACCAGCTCAGCCACAAACCAATGAAGCCTACAAAGAACGTTTCCTCATCAATGTCCGGAGCAACAGTCTCTGCAAAAGGGACGCTGGGGGTGTCCGGAATAAAGAACTGCTTTAAATCCACATCTGCAGTCGGTAATTGTCCAAGCCAAACCCGAATGGATCATCAAGCTTGGTAAAGTTCTCAGCCTTCTTCGATAAAACCTCCGGACAAAGGAAACGGGAAACAAAGTTCGTAAAGCTAACTCCATGTTCCCCGTACTCCAAAAACAAGCTTTCATAGATATTTAACACTTTGATCAGACTCGGGAACTTGTGCTGGATAGCATTTTCCAGAGTAAGGCCCATGACTACCAATTCGGTAGCGAAGACATGCTCGTCAGGAGGAAGTATCTCCTCATAATACTCCCCTTTGACGGGCAACCCGGAAATGTCTGCGAATTCTTCCAATGAAATCGATACCTCACGGTTCGATAAAAGAAACACATGGGTCAGAATATTCCACTGTTCCAGGAAGGATTTAACCCACCACACATGAGGAGTGTGGTAATGGAAGAGAGACGCGTAGACCACTGGGTATAACATGGTTTTCAACAGTAGTGATTTCTTAGCTGATAAAATGTAACGGGCCTACTGGAGGTAACCAGCCGGATGTCAAGGGGTCACTCCTATTGTAAACCTGACCCTAATGATGCATTTCTTCTTGACACATGCGACATCCCATAATATCAAGGGCCATCGGCGGCTGGACTGGTATCGACGCCATGGATGGTTGGAGACGACCCTCCGCGGTCCAATTGACCTCTTCCACAGCATAAGCGACCTGCAGAGTGTCAGCATAATGAATCGAACGGATTGGTTCTGATGGTGCCACATAAGTAAAGCTGCGCCGACCTCGGATAATATAGCTATACCACGCTCCCCATAGATGAAGGTATTTCCGTTCTGGATTGTAGTCCCGGATTAAAACAAGGACATCACGATCAGTAGGGGCGTTGTCAAAAGCACTCTCCGAACGAATATAAAGAAAAAAGGAACCGGAAGCCATGGTACCTGAAAAGAAAAACCAGTGGAGGGTTAGCGATTAAAATACTAAAATCACTACAGTCTAAAGGAAAATCAGCGGGTCCTACAAAATCAAGGTGATGGCTCATTAATGATGAGACATGCACCCATTGTGAAAATCCAAAAGGATTCTCATTAAATGAATAGTCCCATTAAACAATGGAGTTAAAAACTCCCAATATTCTCGAAAAGTGGGTTCTGTTAAAAATAACAACAGATTCAAATCTGTAAAGAGGGTATTAAAACCCTAAAAAGGAAAATACTCAAGAACAGGAAGGGAAATAAAATTCTTAAAAGTTCCAAAAAAATTCAGAGCTAAGCTCTGCAAGACAAGATGGAGTTGAATTCCTTCAATAATGGGATTAAATCCCAGAAATCCCCATGATAGGAAACGGATGGGAAACACAATGGAATTAAATTCCAAAGACTCTTAAAGATCAGAATCAATGATAGGGTGAAACCCTAAGAAGAGAATTAGCAATTCTTGAGGATGCCCATTGATTCAAGACCACGGTACACTAAAAAAAGAAGTTTTTAAAGATCTCTAAGAGATCGGTTCAAGAAAAGAGCCAAGCTCTGTTAATGGATTAAAGATCCAAAACAAAATAAAAAGTCTTTTTAGAGCTAAGCTCTGTTCATAATCCTTACCAAAATTTTTGGCAGAGTTTAACTCTGATCAGAAGGAGTTCTGTGGGCAAAGATCTAAGTTTTGAAATGAGAATTAAATTCTAAAGAAAGAAAAAATTCGAGGAAGATGATGAGACATCAGTCATCTCAAGGGCCAAAGGCCCTATTTATAGGACGTGAGGAGGATGGTTCAACTTCGTAGAAGATCCTACGGTGGTTAAAGTGACACCATTGCACTCACGTGTGAGTCACATGAGAACAACGGTAGGGGGCATTTGTTCCCCTAATATTTAAACATAATAAAAAGAGCTAAGCTCTGCTGAATTTTAATAAGGTAGCGCCTCACGTGCTTCCCATGAGGGCTCCTTAGGATTAAATCCTATGGTGGTGCCGCACGTGATGCTCACGAGGGTGCCAATGTGCAAAGCACAGGAGCGTCTATCATATATAAGAATTAAATTCTTAAGTGGAACCCACGTGCACAACACGTGAGCGTCGGCGCCCAAGTTAAAATCAAGTAGAATTAAATTCTACATGGGGATATTTCCCTAAAAATTAGGATACGCTCTATTAAACAGAGCCGTTGGATTAAAAGATCCAATGGTGATCGTAAATCATCAAATAATAGAATTAAATTCTATTAGGAGAAAATATCTCCCAAATCTTTCTAAGTGAGAAAAATATTCTCGATTGGATCAAAGATCCAATGATAGAATTAAATTTTATTTTGGGAATATATTTCCCCAATCTTTCTAAACAAAGAAAGATTACTCTCTGTATAACAGAGAGCCCTTGGATTAAAATCCAATGGTGATTAAAAATCACTGTTTAATAGAATAAAATTATGTATATGGGAAAATATTTTCCCCAATCTTTTTAAAAACAAGAAAATATATTCTGTGAAACAAAAATCAATAGATCAAAGATCCAATGGTGGATAAAATCCTCTGAACAATTTTGAGACCAATTAAATCAATTGAAATCTCTCAAATGAGAGATTATCTCAAATTAATTAACAAATTTGCCTCAACTATATAAAGGACCCTAGACTTCAAGTCTCATATAGAAGGAACCCCCCATAAGCTTCTGTAAAAATACAGAAAGTTCTTAAAACAATAGAGAATTTAATTCTCAAGAAAGAAGAAAATATTCCTCCTCTCAAACCCTAGGTAAAGAAACCACAGAGATCAAAACATCGTCTTTACATATCATAGCATATCTAAGGGTTTAACCCTTCTCAAGAACTTAGTTTTTTCTCTGGATCTGAGATCCACAAGACAAGTCTCTCATAAGTTGAGAATTTAATTCTCATCGGGAAGATCTTGTTCTTGAAGAATTAAAGGTTCAAAAAAGAACTAGGTTAAAAAGAAAGAAAAAAGAAAAAGAACCTATCCTATAGGAATTTAATTCCTCTGAAAATAGGGTTTAACCCTAAAAGAAACTTAGTTCTTATAAGAGAAAAAAAATAAGAACTTAGTTCTTAATGAAAACCCGGATCCCAGATCTTCAAAACAAAGATCTTGGTGATCATTAATGGTCAAAATGCCATTAACAGAGATTCAATCTCTAAAAAAGAAAAAGGGATTAGCGTCTCACGTGCTTCCTACGTGGGCGCCTCCAACAGCGCGCAACGCCTCATGTGAAAAACACGCGGGCGCCCAAAACAGAGGGCCAGCGCCTCACGTGAAACACCCGTGAGAACTGAGTAAAATGCTTAGCACTTCATACACAGCCAAAACGACCGAGTGCTTAGCCCTGATTGGGCAGCGCCCAACGCCTCAAGTGAAACACATGTGGGTGCTCAACAAAATAAATAAGATAGCGCCGCATGTGCTCCTCACGTGCACGCCATATAAAAAGTGCTTAGCACTATATATATATTCAGTCAAAATGACTAAGTGCTTAGCACTGATTGGGCAGTGCCCATAACTGAAGGTTTTAAATAATACCCATGTGAGCGCCAGAGTTTCAAACAAGTGCTTAGCTCTTTTGCATAAAAAAGGAGGGGCTGAACAAACAGAGCCTAAATAAGTGCTTAGCACTTTTGAACAAAAAAAGTCTGAGTAGATTAAGCCCAAATTGACTAAGTCTCTGAAAGTTTTCTTACAGATGAGCCCAAATGCTCTGTTGTTGGATCTTAATGATCCTTAAAATATTGCTAAGTTGATATTAGTCTTAAATAAGACTAACGTCTCCTTAGTTAAAATAAATTGAGCCCAAATGCTCATATATTTAAGTTGATCTTAATCTGAAAAACAGATTAACGGTCCTTAAATAAAATAAAATATTCTTTGAACTAAGGGAACATATAACCTAATTTTAAAACCTAAATCTAGAATATACGGATTTGGACTGAATCGCGCCCTATGGGTGACGACTTAAATTAGTCTCCGTATACAATCCACGTTCAACCCAAAATAAATAAAAAAACACACGACACGAAGTGAACTTCTGGAGCAGGAGAAAGTGGTTATTGCAACGCGATAACGTAATTAACTGGAGAGGCTTGTGCCTGCAGAGAAGATCGTCCCCACAATAAAAATCCCTCACAAATGAGGGAGAATCTGATAAAATCTGCTACAACGGTCACATCTATTCAAACCTCCGATATACGGTGCCATAAATCAACTTGGTATCTTCGGAGAGATGGTTAGATAAGTTCAAATAGTATCTGCCCCCAAATTCATGCCAGACATCCCAACGTCTCGGTCTAGTCTTCGGCGGTGAATAGGTTCATCATGATAAAAAGAAGAAGGTAAATACGATGCCATGGGATCACTCTAGGATGTGAGTCATAACAAGAAGAGCATTAAGCTCTGATACTAATTGAAAGTATTCTAAGAGGGGGTGAATAAGAATACACTACCGATATATCCAAATTAAAATTCAATACAACACTTGCTAGTATAAAACACAATTTCAACGATATACACTAGTACAAAGTTGACTTGCCCCTACGGATAGGAAAATCCGTAGGGGAAATTTTAGGTAGCCCCTACGGTTCCCACCGTAGGGGCATACATATATAAAAAATTGTAAAAATTTAACATATGCAGTTGCCCTAACAGTGCCGCAAGATAAGGCCCTACGGTTGTCACCGTAGGGGCAAATCGGGCATTTAAAAAAAATAAAAACCAAAATTTTTCCCTCCTCATTCCCACGGTACCTTAATATTCCCCAAATTTATTTCCTCCCAAAATTTCCATGCCCTCTCATCGCCTCCTCCGACCTCGTCGCCTCCTCTCTCGTCACCTCCTCCGACCTCCAGCGCAATCTTCGTCTCCTTCGACCTCGTCGCCTCCTCCCTCGTTGTCTCCTTCGACCTCTTACGCCATCCAGCGTTGCCTCCATTACCTCCAGTGCCTCTCCTCCGATACTCCAGCGCCGTCGATGCCCTCCTCCTCTTCCATCCCGACGTAGCCTCGTTGAGCAGGAGCCGTCGATTCCCCCACCGCCTCGCCGCCTAGCCAGCCGTTGATTCCTCCACAGGTAAGTTATTTATTCAATTTTGAATTTTAATTTTCCTAATTAATTTTGATTTCAATTTCAATAATTGTAGGAATTAATTTATTATTTGGTTTTTTTTGTTGTTAATGTTGTTGAATTTAGGGTTAGGGTTAGGGGTATTGGGTCGGTTAAGGGCTGGGTTAGGGGCTAATTAGGGTGATTAGGGTTAGGGTTAGTGTTAATTAGGGGGTTAGGGTTAGGGTTATGGTGGGGTTAGGGATAGGGTTAGGGTTAGGACTAGGGGTAGGGTTAGAGTTAATTAGGGTTATTGTTATGATTAGGGTTAATTAGGGGTTAGTGGTTAGGGTTATTGTTATGACATGGTTTAGGGCTAAACTTATTATCAATTAGGTTTAAGTGTCAGGATTAGGGCAACTTTTTAGTGAATTGGTGTAGGTAGTTTAGTGAAAAACAACCATAGTTTAAAGTATTTTAGTGAAAACCTATCATTGTTAAGGCCATTTTAGTGTAAAAAAAATAAAATTTAGCAATGGGTTTTTACTAAATTTTTTAATGATAGTTTAGTGAATAACTACAATAGTTAAGGGTATTTTAGTGAACTTTATAGTTATTTAGTTAATTTAAGAAGATGAATCATTAGTTTAATTTGTTAAGGTAGTTTAGTGAAAAACCAACAGCAGTTAAGGGTATTTTAGTGTAATTTACTAAAATTGAAGAAATAGGTTGCTTAGGAAAAAATTTAAGGTAGTTTAGTGGAAAACAACAATAACTAAGTGCATAATACTCGATGATAACGTAAACGTAAAAGTAATTTTTTTTACCCTAAATTAAAAACTTCAAAACCATGTAATTGAAATATAAACGGTAAAACCAATTCAAGTTAAATCTTACACTAAATGTATATATGATACTCGATGATAATATGAATTTTTCATATTATCTTTGATAATCATATGTGAAAATCAAAACGCGAATTAGTTCCCGTCTATCGGTTAACACACGTTCGATATTTGTCTTGACATAAAATTACACGAAGGTTGTTAAATATCGGAAGGCATCTTTTAGTTTCTAACAACCTTCGCGTAGACTATGTGACGAGAATATTCAATCATATGATAATTGCTAGATTTTTCCCGTGTGGACAAGTTAGGAATGTATAAAGAAAACACCTGAATTCACTTGTGTTTTCTATTCGTTTCGAGATATTTCGTCGGCACCTTTTTGTAGGGTTACGGTAGTGCCCCATCCATCAATCTGTTGCCAAACGCAGAATAAAAACTTTAAAAAACCGGCGCTAACGGAACCCTAATCGACGGATCGTACCATTAACCCTATACTAGTAATATGAAAAGAGTTTAGAGAGGTTATACCGATCGATCCGTGTCCTTCGGTCTTCAACCTCTGTCCCAAGCTCCTCGCGGCTTCCTCGATCAAGTTCGATCTCCGGTCTCCCTCGTCGAAGAATATCCACGTCGAGGATTAGTAATACGGGCTCCCGCCTCAAAACTGAAGCAACTTGGGTATCTAGTTTGCTAGCCTAGATAGCCAAGATGAAGTAGAGATTTTGTGTAATTACTTTGTCTCAAAACACCCAAGGATTCTCAACTCATGAGAGGGTTTGGATGGAGGTTGAAGAAGAAGCCATGAGGTGAAGAAAGCGTGAGGCAAAAATTGGCAAAAGAAAAAGGAGGTGAAGAAAATGTTCTGCCTTTTCTTTTGTGGTTTTGTTGTGAGTTCTTTGTGATGAGCAACTAAAGAAAATGAATCCTTGCACTAGGAATGATCTGCCCCCTTCACAAATATCTCACAAGCAAAACCAATAAAGAATCAAGCATGTGTCACGACCCGAAAGTACGGAACGTGAACAGCACTTAAATTACGAAACGTCTAGAGGCGTAACGTGATCTAAGCAAGCCGAAGCCCAGAAATCTAAACCCTTTAAAAGAAGAAGTGTAGGAATACAAGTTTTAAAAACAACATTAAATTTTCTCAAAAATTTCGGCAGAGTCTCCACTGCAAAAACTGGCCCCAAACGGGTACAAACAAGAATAATATATACAAGCAATAAAAAGGCGTCCCCAAGCGGGAGCTAGCTCTACGCCAAAAGGCGGAAACAGCCATACAATGCACTAAAATATACAAAGCCGAAGGGCGAGGCTAAAAACTCAAAAGAAAACCAAATCCACCAAAAACCATAATAATACAAGCGCGACTCTAAGGTCGAAATAAAAACAACTGGTCTTCTAAATCTATCAAGTAATACAAGTCTGGTTGATGGAGCTTACTAGATACAAATGAAATAATAAAAGTACAACGGCGGTCCTGATACAAGTGAACCAACCTACCAAGTAAATCACCCTGAATGAAATGATGTGCCAGCAAGCTGCCAAGGAAACCTGTATATCGAAACCTGTAAGAAAATTTGGCACAACGGGGGTGAGTTGCCAACTCGTGAGTAGAAGACATCTGCGAGTAGAAATCGCATGCACGACGATCTTCTAGGTCATAATAATATACTTAACATGAAAATAGTCATCTAGTAGTGGCAGGGTAATAATCTATGCGTAAGTGCAATACACAGTGCTCGTGTCAGTGCCTCAAGTAATAACATGTCATGTGTATGAGTATGCATGCATCATGAATGTAAATCAATCAATCATGAAAACTGGACATATATGCATAAGAAAATCTTAACTTTTATCATAGTAAAATTTGTATGATAATCTGAACATCATCAATGAAATCCATGGAAATCCGTGTCAAGCATCGACACAAAACATATACATCTCAATGTCTCAATATCTCAAAGTCTCAATATCTCGAAGTCTCAATATCTCGGGCTCCGTCAGTCCGGATCGGCCTATATCATCAAATCTCACGACAACGGTCGGTATCCTCCGGATATCCGCCGTGCCAGACATCACCGGTAGGTAGTCTTCCCTAGCCAACCTCATCGTCATCCCCATAAAAACACTCTCGCCCCGGGATACCGTACCGAGTCCACCATGTACCCGAGACGGTTCTTCCACTCCTCGAATCGGGTCTCGAAATCCAACAGAAAACATGAAAACTCATGGTGGACGACCCATACATCACGAGAAAACCGCAACTTGTATTTTAAAATGGAGGGGCGAGAGAGAGAAGTTTTTATATATATTCTTGCGGTTTTCCCCAAAATCCAGAAATCTCATAGAAATCCAAAATCCCAAAATCATGAGTAAGTAAATAATGAGTGTCGGCATAAGCCTCACAATACTGCAAGATAATATGAATATGTGAATGCATGAAGTGTCTAAGTAATAAATGCAATGTCTAAACTAGCACATGAGAGTAATCACACAATATTATATTAGACTAGTATTTAGCTGATTATATCAATAAAAGATAATATGTTCTAAAGTGTACGTGACATGGAAATTACCGATGATGATGTGTGTGAGCCGGCAAATAAGTGTACGTGGAACATGCGCATCATCGGTAATGGTGCTGGTGTCCTAACAGGCAGAGTTTCATATTAGCTAAAGAAACATATGTGTGAACATGCAATGCGATGAATACAACATGAATATAACAGTGAATGTGTAGTAAACGCACAACTAGAGAATACATACTAATTACGAGTCATATAGTTTGTTGTTTGAAAAAGCACGAATAGTGGTTTTTAGAAAATTAGGGGCTACGGGGTTTTTAAAGAAAAGATACGTCCTTTGAAAAATCTGTAGTATCCCTCAGGCTGTCTTTAAAATGCGCACGATTCATTAGTTTTGAAAATAAGTATGACTCGATCCTAAACTAAGATCTACCTAACCAACTACGGAACTAACTAAAGACACTAGTCGAAAGGTAAGAAGAATCCTCCTAAAGTCTGAGTCGATATTTCTAGTAGTCGGCGATCCAGCCTCAATAGCTTCATGTACGTAGTATGACTTCCTCGAGTCAAGTGTGCGGATCTGTCATCACATCTATGCCGCGTACGGTAAAATCCATCGTACGGCATCCCAAAATCGGGGTACGGGTCAACTATCACATATATACATTATCGTTCGTATAGTATCATCATCAGACAATATCATGATCAAGGGTGCTGTACTATACTCGCATACATCCCAATATCATCAAACAGATATCATCGTCTGTGTAAATATACATTGTCAAATGATCCACTAAAATAGCATGTCATATATCATATTGTGATTAAGTCACATATTACAATCCGGGTTCTATTCTAGAGTCTCGTACATTTCAATGTCACCATCACCTATTATCGTTTATGTATAAATATACATTTTCTCATTTCCCAATGATCCGCTAATATCATAGTACATTTCATATCATACTCGATCGTATATCTATATCTCACGGCATCATGCTCAGTCATACCGACTCATCCCCAAGTATCATATAACATCCTCATATCACGTGTGTGTGTGTGTACACACAAACATATATAGAAACCTACACACATTCACACACACCCCCCCAAGTCAAGTGTATGTGTGTGTGCGCGTGTGTGTGTCTACATGAAACCTACAAATTCCCTCCAAGGCAATCATCCTCTGGTTAAGTCTTTCTAAATCAGTCTAATCCAACTTAAAGTCTTCAATAGTACCCTACTCGCCAAGAATCTAAGGTCACGTCCGACTTCCTAATAATAATATGTAATATCCTTATTCTACATTTGCGGGGGTGCTAAACGCCATCCACCCGACTTCCTCCATAGATATACATCTACTCACTTGGTCCTTTTCTGCCGAAGTCGATGCCGCCATCGTCTTCTTTATCGTCCGAAGTCCACGTGAGAGGTACCTATATGCAAACATATATGTATATCGTAAACTGAATCACAGATAAAACCAAAATGGCGCACGAAACGCGCATAGGTTAAAACCTACGACCTGCTCATGCAAAAGAACCGAAAAACTCTCGACATCGGCGTACAAACGCCGATTGATCGAGATAAAACACAAACGTATAAATCGTGGTTCCAAAACTCACTAATTATAATATAAATAGGGTTTAAATCATCAAAACCTTAAAATGGATCAAATCGATTTATTTCACAAAAACCTAGAAAGCAATTAGTTACCGTTTTAATTCGAAACTTGATATTTTAACAAAACTAATGGTCATAATATTCACTAAATATCCTAACTAGGTCATATAAACCATTTCTATAATTTAATCTTATCAATTTGTATTAAACCCAAAATACTAGTTTGCAATATTTATCCAATATTAACAATTCCAAAGCAAAATTCACAATTCAACAACTAAGCTTGGTTTTGCATGAGCTAAAATATTAAACTACAATTTAAAATTTTAATAATGTCATGAAACCCATAATTAGATTTTAATCCTAATTATTTAATTTAATCAATTTCTAAAAACCTAGTTAGCAAAATTAGCATAATTAGCCTAATTTTAAACTAACAATTAGCAACTAGTAACTAGATTAGGTTTTGAATTCCATTAACATGTTAATCTACTCACTAAAACCATAATCTAATGATAAAAACTCTCACAAGAATTTTATCTCACACAATATATATATATATATATATATATATATATATATATATATATATATATATTCTACAAAAACCTAGTTTGCAAAATTTTTGCAATTTGGACAAATTAATTGTAACAATTTACAATTTAGTTTCTAGATTAGATTTAGCATTACCTAACATGTTAAACTACACATTAAGATCAATATCCAATGATGAAAACCCTAATTTGATTTAATAACCCTTTCTTGAATTTTGAATCACAAAAATTAAAACCATAATTACACTTCTAATTAGCTTAATTTGAAGTATTATAGCAACAATTAAACACTTGGGTTAGGATTATACCTCCACAACAAGAAACCCAACATTCAACCTAGTCTCCAAAGTGCTAACTTTGCTCCAAGATCCATGCTAGATAGGCCAAAGAATAATGGGTACTGATTGGATTTGGAATTTGAGGTTTTATTTTGGATTTTTTGATGGATTTTTGAAGAATTTTGATGCAAAGCACAAATGGAGAAATGGGGGGGGGGGGCTGCCTAATGTGAGGCTCGGCCAAAATAGAGGAGAGGGAGAGAGAGTGAGGTTGTGTGGAAATGAGTAGAAACTTCCTTAGTTATTATATCATTTAAGTCCTTTCAATAATTGTTTTATTTATTTATTTATTTACTAATTGTTTCATGCTAGAATCTTGGAGACATATTAAGAAAAGAGTGAGCATGTTACAAACTTGTTTTAATTTTTCATGGTTCACATTTGTCAAATTAACCTATTGCAATTTGAAATTTGCACCAATTTAATGTATAATTAAAAGCTTATGTTAATATAAAAAAAATTACTTAAGGAAAAATATTTAGGTAAACTAATAATATATAAGTGACTAAATAAATACCAAATACTAGCAATTATATAGTTAAAATAGGCATATTTAAATCTATATTGAAAAATAATTGTAGTTGAGTTTTACGGAAAATACGGTTTATTTTACCAATTATCTGAAAATTCACCTAAAGGATTTTATTTATTTATTTATTTTTAAAACCTTACAATCTTCCCCTCTTAAACAAATTCGGTCCCCGAATTTAAATTAAAACTCCCCCAAAATACTAAAATATTTAGTAAAACACTCAAATCGTTGGGGCTCCGAAATCATCAATACATAAAACATATCTTAGCGCAATGCATACGCATGAAAAATAAGTACATAACTCAAAATCAAAACTCCGTCAAGTATGACGCAATCATCGGAGTTATGGTGAAAACACAATATCAAAGTCCAATACGAAAACCAACATGATATACATCGAAATCCTAGGTACTGTTCTCAGAACTATCCTGCTCGGCTACTAAACCAAATATTGAATATCATAAAAATGTACTGCTCAAGATGAAATCAGCCTCAAATACAGCATACAAAAATACCACGTGCGTCCGGTGCGCACGACAATCGAAATCAAATACGGATGCTATGACTATGGACAGAAACGAAACTGAGTGCAACGGGTGTGCACCAAAAACATCTGTCAAGTGCAACGGGTGTGCACGACAACAATATCAGGTGTATCTAATCTGCACAAATCCCGATTTAGTTCATCTCGTGTGCACAAATCACATCAAGTGCGCCAAGTGTGCGCAAGAATCCCAATCAAGTGCACATGGTGCACGAAAACATAAATAGAATATCCAAAATCATGTGCAACCCATATACACGAAATCAAATTAGTGTCTCAAAATGTATAAAATTAAAATCAAGTGCAATGGGTATGCACAAAACGAACATCAATACATCTGATACATGGAACACGAATCGAGTGAAAAGAATGAGTACATAGGAAAACCAATCATAAAACGAAATCCTCAAAATACCAAAATCCAAACAACGAAAATGTGACACTCGAATCACCGGATCGCAAATCGTAACACCGACGTCAATGTGCTCCTCTTTCCTCTGGTGTCAACTGATTCAAACGCGTCTCTTCGTAGCTGTATGAACTGTGCTACAAATGGATATACTCATATCTAGAGTCTCCCGAGTAATGTACCCCATCACAAGATATCCGAATTACGTTAAACTTTTCGATCGATTCATCAAAGTCCCATAATTCCCCGAGAGCTCAACACTCAAGTACAGTTTAAAAATATCTAGTACATGCCCCAGCATCTGCGGACCAGCCGTAGAAGGGCAAACCCAAGCCTCACTAATGGCACCGCGGAACTGCCGCAAACCCTAAGCTTCACCAGCGTTCTCATGGTCATTATGTCGAGTTAGGGTTTCATTCTTCTAGAAGGTCCATAGAAATACCTGCATGTTCTTCCGAATACCTTAAACTCGGGAAAATAGGTTTCTGACACTCGTTCGAACCTTTTAACTTCGTCTGGACGACATGTGAATACCCTTCGTCCGCACGCTAAACAATGCTTCGATCCTAAAGAATAGACGATACCCTAACGGTCATCGCATTCGAGCCGCAGCTCCCTCTGCCCGTGCAACCGTGGTAACAGAAACCACCATCCGATATCGATGAAAATAGATCAAAGGAACGAATAGAATATGGTGCAAAGAAATGTACATCCTAATGCTTCTTAAGCAGAGTAGCGTATCGTAAGTATGCCGCGGATCATACCCACGGTACGTCACTCTACCTAAGTCACCTACTCCATCAACCAAGGTTAACCTACACTTAGACAAGGGTTAAACCTAGCGCTCTGATACCAACTTTGTCACGACCTGAAAGTATGGAACGTGACCGGCACTTAAGTTATGAAACGTCTAGAGGCGTAACGTGATCTAAGCAAGCCGGAGCCCAGAAATCTAAACCCTTTAAAAGAAGAAGTGTAGGAAAACAAGTTTTAAAAGCAACATTAAATTTTCTCAAAAATTTCGGCAGAGTCTCCTTTGTAAAAACTGACCCCAAACGGGTATAAACAAGAATAATATATACAAGCAATAAAAAGGCGTCCCCAAGCGGGAGCTAGCTCTACGCCAAAAGGCGGAAACAACCACACAATTCACTAAAATATACAACGCCGAAGGGAGAGGCTCAAAACTCAAAAGAAAACCAATTCCACCAAAAACCATAATAATACAAGTGCGACTCTAAGGTCGAAATAAAAACAACTGGTCTTCTAAATCTATCAAGTAATACAAGTCTGGTTGATGGAGCTTACTAGATACAAATGAAATAATAAAAGTACAACGGCGGTCCTGATACAAGTGAACCAACCTACCAAGTAAATCACCCTGAATGAAATGATGTGCCAGCAAGTTGCCAAGGAAACCTGTATATTGAAACCTGTAAGAAAATTTGGCACAACGGGGATGAGTTGCCAACTCGTGAGTAGAATACATCTGCGAGTAGAAATCGCATGCATGACGATCTCCTAGTTCATAATAATATACTTAACATGACAATAGTCATCTAGTAGTGGCAGGGTAATAATCTATGCGTAAGTGCAATACACAGTGCTCGTATCAGTGCCTCAAGTAATAACATGTCATGTGTATGAGTATGCATGCATCATGAATGTAAATCAATCAATCATGAAATTTGGACATATCTGTATAAGAAAATCTTAACTTTTATCATAGTAAAATTTGTATGATAATCTGAACATCATCAATGAAATCCATGTAAATCCGTGTTAAGCATCGACACAAAACATATATATCTCAATGTCTCAATATCTCAAAATCTCAAAATCTCGAAGTCTCAATATCTCGGGCTCCGTCAGTCCGGATCGGCCCATATCATCAAATCTCACGACAACGGTCGGTATCCTCCGGATATCCGCCGCGCCAGACATCACCGGTAGGTAGTCTTCCCCAGCCAGGTTCATCGTCATCCCCATAAAAACACTCTCGCCCCGGGGTACCGTACCGGTCCCACCATGTACCCGAGACGGTTCCTCCACTCCTCGAATCGGGTCTCGAAATCCAACAGAAAACATGAAAACTCATGGTGGACGACCCATGCATCACGAGAAAACCATAACTTTTATTTTAAAATGAGAGGGAGAGAGAGAGAGAAGTTTTTATATATATATTCTTGCGGTTTTCCCAAAAATCCAGAAATCTCATAGAAATCCAAAATCCCAAAATCATGAGTAAGTAAATAATGAGTGTCGGCATAAGCCCCACAATACTGCATGATAATATGAATATGTGAATGCATGAAGTGTCTAAGTAATAAATGCAATGTCTAAACTAGCACATGAGAGTAATCACACAATATTATATTAGACTAGCATTTAGCTGATTATATCAATAAAAGATAATATGTTCTAAAGTGTACGTGACATGGCAATTACCGATGATGATGTGTGTGAGCCGGCAAATAAGTGTACGTGGAACATGCGCATCATCGGTAATGGTGCTGGTATCATAACAGGCAGAGTTTCATATTAGCTAAAGAAACATATGTGTGAACATGCAATGCGATGAATACAATATGAATATAACAGTGAATATGTAGTAAACGCACAACTAGAGAATACATACTAATTACGAGTCATACAGTTTGTTGTTTGAAAAAGCACAAATCGTGGTTTTTAGAAAATTAGGGGCTACGGGGTTTTTAAAGAAAAGATACGTCCTTTGAAAAATCCGTAGTATCCCTCAGGCTGTCTTTAAAATGCGCACGATTCGTTAGTTTTGAAAATAAGTATGACTCGAGCCTAAACTAAGATCTACCTAACCAACTACGGAACTAACTAAAGACAGTAGTCGAAAGGTAAGAAGAATCCTCCTAAAGTATGAGTCGATATCTCTAGCAGTCGGCGATCCAGCCTTAATAGCGTCATGTACGTAGTACGACTTCCTCGAGTCAAGAGTGCGGATCAATCATCACATCTATGCCTCGTACGGTAAAATCCATCGTACGGCATCCCAAAATCGGGGTACGGGTCAACTATCACATATATACATCATCGTTCGTATAGTATCATCATCAGACAATATCATGATCAAGAGTACTGTACTATACTCGCATACATCCCAATATCATCAAACATTTATCATCGTCTGTGTAAATATACATCGTCAAATGATCCACTAAAATATCATGTCATATATCATATCGTGATTAAGTCACATATTACAATCCGGGTTCTATTCTAGAGTCTCGTACATTTCAATGTCATCATCACCTATTATCGTTTATGTATAAATATACATTTTCTTATTTCCCAACGATCCGCTAATATCATAGTACATTTCATATCATACTCGATCGTATATCTATATCTCACGGCATCATGCCCTGTCATACCGACTCATCCCCAGGTATCATATAACATCCTCATATCACGTGTATATGCTATATATATATATATATACATATAGAAACCTACACACATTCATATATATATATATATATATATATATATATATATATATAGACACACACACACACACACATATACACCAAGTCAAGTGTATGTGTGTGTGTGCGTGCGTGCGTGTGTGTCTACATGAAACCTACAAATTCCCTCCAAGGTAATCATCCTCTGGTTAAGTCTTTCTAAATCAGTCTAATCCATCTTAAAGTCTTCAATAGTACCCTACTCGCCAAGAATCTAAGGTCACATCTGACTTCCTAATAATAATATGTAATATCCTTATTCTACTTTTGCGGGGGTGCTATACGCCATCTACCCGACTTCCCCCGTAGATATACATCTACTCACCTGATCCTTGTCTGCAGAAGTCGATACCGCCATCCTCTTCTTCATCGTCTGAAGTCCATGTGAGAGGTACCTATATGCAAACATATAGGTATATCGTAAACTGAATCGTGGATAAAACCAAAACGGCGCACGAAACGCGTATAGGTTAAAACCTATGATCCGCTCATGCAAAAGAACCGAAAAACTCTCGACATCGGCGTACAAACGCCGATTGATCGAGATAAAACACAAACGTACAAATCGTGGTTCCAAAACTCACTAATTAAAATATAAATAGGGTTTAAATTATCAAAACCTTAAAATGAATTAAATCGATTTATTTCACAAAAACCTAGAAAGCACTTAGTTACCGTTTTAATTCGAAACTTGATGTTTTAACAAAACTAATGGCCATAATATTCACTAAATATCCTAACTAGGTCATATAAACCATTTCTATAATTTAATCTTATCAATTTTTATTAAACCCAAAATTCTAGTTTGCAATATTTATCCAATTTTAACAATTCCAAAGCAAAATTCACAATTCAACAACTAAACTTGGTTTTGCATGAGCTAAATTATTAAACTACAATTTAAAATGTTAATAATGTCATGAAACCCCTAATTATATTTTAATCCCAATTATTTAATCAATTTCTAAAAACCTCGTTAGAAAAATTAGCATAATTAGCCTAATTTTAAACTAACAATTAGCAACTAGTAACTAGATTAGGTTTTGCATTCCATTAACATGTTAATCTACTCACTAAAACCATAATCTAATGATAAAAACTCTCACTAGAATTTTATCTCTCTCTCTCTCTCTCTCTCTCTCACACACACACACACACATATATATTCTACAAAAACCTAGTTTGCAAAAATTTTGCAATTTGGACAAATTAATTGTAACAATTTACAATTTAGTTTCTAGATTAGATTTAGCATTACCTAACATGTTAAACTACACATTAAGATCAATATCCAATGATGAAAATCCTAATTTGATTTAATAACCCTTTCTTGAATTTTGAATCACAAAAATTAAAACCATAATTACATTTCTAATTAGCTTAATTTGAAGTATTATAGCAACAATTAAACACTTGGGTTAGGTTTATACCTCCACAACAAGAAACCCAACATGAAACCTAGTCTCCAAAGTGCTAACTTTGCACCAAAATCCATGCTAGATAGGCCAACGAATAATGGGTACAGATTGGATTTGGAATTTTAGGTTTTATTTTGGATTTTTTGATGGATTTTTGAAGAATTTTGATGCAAAGCACAAATGGAGAAATGGGGGGCTGCCCAATGTGAGGCTCGGACAAAATAGAGGAGAGGGAGAGAGTGAGGTTGTGTAGAAATGAGTAGAAACTTCCTTAGTTATTACATCATTTAAGTCCTTTCAATAATTGTTTTATTTATTTATTTACTAATTGTTTCATGTTAGAATCTACTAGGATATTGGAGACATATTAAGAAAAGAGTGAGCATGTTACAAACTTGTTTTAATTTTTCATGGTTCACATTTGTCAAATTAACCCATTGCAATTTGAAATTTGCACCAATTTGAAATTTGCACCAATTTAAAATTTGCACCAATTTAATGTATAATTCAAAGCTTATGTTAATATTAAAAATAATTACTTAAGGAAAAATATTTAGGTAAACTAATAATTTATAAGTGACTAAATAAATACCAAATACTAGCAATTATATAGTTAAAATAGGCATATTTAAATCTATATTGAAAAATAATTACAGTTGAGTTTTACAGAAAATACGGTTTATTTTACCGATTATCTGAAAATGCACCTAAAAGATTTTATTTATTTAATTATTTATTTATTTATTTATTTATAAAACGTTACAGCATGGCACAAGGAATCACACCATGAGTCACCAAGAGCACATGCCACAATCAATGCTCAATGGTAAGACTTGCACTCATATTTTCCATCACAACAATATTAAACATTTAAAAACCCTAAATGTTTAATACGATATCAAAGAAAAGAAATAGCAACCCTAAAGTTATCTTGTAACTAATTAAAAGAATATCCCTCATCCGTATATACATACCCGCATCCGTATTCCGACTGAATTCGAATACAACGAGACGAAAATAATCCAACAATATAATACTAGGATCCGTCTTAAACCAAAACCCACTAGTATTATCCGTCCGATCATGATCCGTGCATAAGTGCACGAATATGATCGAACCCTGCCATAAAACCATATAGCCTCTACAACGTTTCGCCCGAACCAGGGAAACCCTTTGTGTGGGACTCTAAAGACTCGTTAATACGCTGGCAATGGGTTTAACCACAAGTATGTCAGTGGCACTAGCTATACGTAACAGCTACCCAGGTATCGAGCGAAAGGAAGGCCGATGAGCAAACTCATCTTGAAACCTTAATGAGCCTGACAGTGATAATATCTATACAGTACGGTCCGTTCGTCTATGAGTATCGCATATCGAGTCTACGGGGTGGATAAAGTCAGACTCCAAATAACTTGACATTTAGTGTCGGCATGAAACCTATCACCAACTGAGAAACTACCGATCCTAGATCGATAATTCTCATCTACCCCGACCGAGGATTTCTGGTGATAGCCACCCGTGCACACCGCGACATCAACCCCCAATACCGGGAGAGACAAATCCCCTGACGATCCGCTCACTGCCTCTATGTGGCTCGGGACTGTACCCAACTAAAACCTGTTTGCACGACTCCTTTGAGCCGTGGTAGGGTAGTAATCCAAGCACAGTGGGAACTCACAGGAGACAAATGACGATCTCAGGTCGATAGATTAACCTGTACACATGTCACCAGGGAATTGCTATCTGACAATAGGTATAATACCTACTAGCATGTTCCCGGCGAGTCCGTCCGGTGTACTCATAACTAAATGAGCACATGTATACATCTTAGGTGAACCAACTAACACCAATGGCTTGTGAGACCGGCCACCGCCCTTCGTCGGGGTCTCGATCCGTATACACTAGTCTACTCTTGGAGTATCGATGCCCAGTCTCGAAACTCCCATGACTAGGGACACTTTAAGGATGTGCTTATAGACCACACAACTTTCACGTATATGATCACCATCATACTGCTGGTAGTCAAGCAACAATCCTAAGGCCTCTATCAACGTGTAATAGTGATCTGTAATGTCATCTGAAGCATGTACTGTAGGGTTCCTAGGCACTCTAATGAAGGTTCATAAGGCATCAAACATGCCCGGATAAAAATTTAGACGTGCCGAACAACCCAAAGACAGGATCTTTGCTAGATTATTAGGGTTAAGCATGCAAGATAACATCTTTTTATCTAATTGTGAGGGATTACAACCTTTGTAGTCCGCTCCTTCGCTTCACAAGCTCCGAGTAGAAGTCCCTTCGCCGCGATCCTCGATCTCCCGGACTCAAGAGAGGCTCCACGACTCGAACGATCCATGCTAGCTTGAAGTGTTCCAAATCTCCGATGATCTACGTCGAAGTTTCAATAACTCAAGCTTTCTCACTCTAAAGAGATGAACACACTAATCTCATGGGCTAGATAAGATGAGGATGAAGGAGTAGTATTTATGCTTTCTTTTTAATTCACTTTCTCACAATTTATCATCACAAATGGAATTTCTAGTGAGCTCAAAATCAAGAGAGAAGAAGAAGATAATGGAAATGATAATGATAATTCCTTTTGTGATGAATAGGAAAGAAAAGTATATGATTGATATATCAACCATGGTCAAGGATGAGTGGCTAAGAGTTTGTAGAGAATAAACTAGAGTTAGGGTTTGGTTAGGTTAGAAATGAGTCATGGAAAAATATCAACCATAATATCTTAACCAAGACAAAAAGGAAAAGCTTCTGGAATGTGCAAGAAGAAGCTAACCCTAATCAAACCCTAATCCCATTTAATCATCCTTAAAAATGTTTAATAATAAATCATATCATGTCACAATAATATATATCACATATATATTATATATTTGCAACAAAAGAAAATAATACAATTAACATATATCGCATATATATCAATGTATCATCCAGTGAGAAAATAAAATAATAAAGCGAGCCAATATTAGATAATGTAATACAATATATCATATATATTATTATACATTAAATCATCGAATCAACACTTGATCCGACGATCCGGCTATATCGAATATTACCGACTAATATATCATGTACCGATCATCGAATCAACACTTGATCCGATGTCCCGGTTCATATCTAAATATCGCGAGAATATAATACGGTATCTCATATCGCATTATTCTCGGTCCTGGACATATCACATATGTGCCTCTACTCCGTTTCGCCTGAGCCAAGAAACCTCTGTGTAGGACTCAAAAGAATCGTCAATACGCCGGTAGCAGGTGATGATCATATCAAACACCCACAAGCTGCAAGCGGTCAGCTAAACGTAACAGCCACCCAGGTATTGAGCGATCAGAAGATCAACAAGCTAGCCTGTGCGTTCTCCTGTGAATCCAATCAGTAACACTCCCGTACAGTCCGGTCTGTTCGTCTGATATGTCGCATATCAAGTCTAGGGTTGGTAAACATTAGACACCAGTAACCGATAAGTCGTGTCGATGTATGGCTCATAACGGGTCGAGAAACTACTAGTAACACTTACCAGTAAATCTCTATATCAGCCCTGGCCAGGGACTTCCAGTTATAGCCAATCGAACACAGCACAACATCAACTCCCTATACCGGGAGAGACGAATCCCCTCCTATCGCTCATTGCCTCCATGTGATTCGGGGCTGTACCCAAAAGCCACCGTTTTGCACGCCCTCTTGGACGTGGTAAGGTGGAAATCAAAGCACAGTGGAAATCACACAAGACTCTATGACGATCTCGGGTCTATAGACTACCCTGTACCAGTGTCACCGGAGAACTGCAATCTGACGTGTGGTATATCACCATCTGGGAGTTCTCGGCGAGTCCGTCCAGTGTACCCAGTCTCCACTGAGCACCCGTACACCATCTCTGATGTCAAACACCTATGGATATGGGATCATCCATCGCCCATCATATGGGTCAAGATGCGTATACGCTAGTCTACTCTGGTGTATCGATGCCCTGTCTCGATATACCCTCGACTAGGAACAGTTATAGGATGTACTCATCGACTATCATGGCCCCACTAGTATGATCTCATCACAGTCCCAGTAGTCGAGTACAGATCCTAAAGGCTTCATCAACGTGTGAGAGTAAGACAGTAAACCATTACAAGTCAACATGTTAAGACAAAGAGAAACCAAATAGCATACTATCATGACGAGCAAGAAAGTCCTCTCTGTATATATCTAAGCATCCATCATAATATACATCATATGTACAACAATGGCCTCTAGGGCATATACATAACTAACAATCTCCCACTTGCACTAAGGCCAGCTGCTGTAATATCTCATACCTAGCATCCCGAATAATCTCTCAAACTGTATCTGGGGAATAGCCTTCGTGAATGGATCCGCAGTGTTGTCCTTCGTATCTACTCTCCTGACCTCGATCTCCCGGCGATCAACTATCTCCCTGATCAGGTGATACCGCCTCAGAATATGTCTGGACTTTTGATGGGACCTAGGTTCCTTGGCCAAAGCCACAGCTCCATTGTTATCGCAATACAGAGGTATTGGATGTTCAATGGATGGAACCTCACCAAGTTCACTAATGAACTTCTTTATCCAGACAGCCTCTTTGGCAGCATCGTTGGCAGCGATGTATTCAGCCTCCATCGTCGAGTCTGCAACGGTATCCTGTTTGGAACTCTTCCAACATACCGCCCCTCCATTGAGGGTAAAGACAAAACCCGAGTGCGACTTAGAGTCGTCCTTATCACTTTGGAAGCTGGAATCGGTAAAGGACTCCACCTGGATTTTTCCGTTACTATACACCAAGAACATCTCCTTAGTCCTTCGCAAGTACTTGAGAATGTTCTTTACAGCTGTCCAGTGACTCTCTCCAGGATCTGCTTGATACCGACTCACTACACTTAGTGAGTATGCTACATCAGGTCTGGTACATAGCATCGCATACATGATAGAGCCTACTGCCGAAGCATAGGGTACCCCTTGCATGCGAGCTCTCTCTAAATCAGTCTTGGGAGACATCTCTTTGGAGAGAGTGAGTCCAGAGATCGTGAGTTGGTTCCCACGCTTGGATTCTTCCATACTAAACCTCTTTAGTATGGTATCAATGTACCTGGATTGAGACAATCCCAATATCCGCTTAGATCTATCTCTATAGATCATGATTCCCAATATGCAGGAGGCATCACCTAGATCATTCATTGAGAATCTCTGTGATAAGAAGAGCTTGACTGATTGCAGCATAGGAATATCATTTCCTATCAAGAGTATGTCATCCACGTACAATACGAGGAAGACAACCTTACCCTCTGCTACCTTTTTATAGATACAAGGTTCATCTATATTTTTGATGAAGTCAAACTCTTTGACTACAACATCAAAACAGATGTTCCAACTCCGCGATGCTTGCTTTAACCCATAAATGGATTTAAGCAGCTTGCACACCTTTCCGCTGCTCCCACTATCTACGAAGCCCTTTGGCTGAGTCATGTACACGCTCTCTTCTAAATCACCGTTTAGAAAGGCGGTCTTAACATCCATTTGCCAGATTTCGTAGTCATGGTATGCAGCAATGGCAAGTAAGATCCGGATGGACTTAAGCATAGCCACTGGAGAAAAGGTTTCGTCATAATCCACACCTGGTCGTTGACGAAAACCCTTTGCTACAAGTCTAGATTTGAAAGTCTCAACTTTTCCATCTACACCAAATTTCTTTTTAAGAATCCACTTGCTCCCAATGGGTTTTACCCCTTCAGGAGCATTTTCTAAAATCCATACTTTATTGGTGTACATGGATTCCATCTCAGATCGCATTGCATCCAGCCATTTCATAGAGTCACCACTCTTGATGGCCTGCTCGAAACTAGTCGGGTCATCATCATCCATGATGCAATCTTCGCTACCACCATCAATAAGAAAACCATAGTATCTCTCAGGTGGATGAGAAACCCTACTAGATCGGCGGAGAGGCTGGGGTTCGTTTGGTACTACTGAATCCTCTGGTTCCACTAAATCATCTGTTGTAGTTTGTCCAGTTCTACCTCATTGCCATCAATTTCTTTTGCAAGAAATTCCTTTTCCAAAAAGGTGGCATGTTTAGAAACAAACACCTTTTGTTCCTCAGTGTGGTAGAAGATATACCCTTGTGAGTTCTTGGGATATCCTACAAACTTACATAAAACAGATCTTGCCTCGAGTTTGTCCGAATTTTGTCTTTTGACATAGGCTGGACAACCCCATATCTTAACATACTTAAGAGATGGTCTCTTCCCTTTCTATATCTCATATGGAGTGGTAGGCACTGATTTGGTAGGAACCATATTCAATAGGTGTATGGCTGTCTCAAGCGCATACCCCCAAAAGGAAATAGGTAACTCAGTTGTACTCATCATCGAGCACACCATATCTAATAGGGTGCGATTCCTTCGCTCCGATACACCGTTGTGCTGTGGTGTATAAGGAGGAGTGAGCTGAGAGAGAATCCCATTCTCTTTTAGATAATCTAGGAACTCACCGCTTAAGTATTCACCTCCTCGATCAGATCGAAGAATCTTAATACTTTTGCCCGTTTGGTTCTCTACTTCGTACTTATATTCTCTGAATTTCTCAAAAGCTTCAGACTTGTGTTTCATCAGAAACACATGTCCGTATCTAGAGAGATCGTCAGTGAATGTAATGAAGTAGGAAGAACCGTTCCTAGTATGCGTAGACATGGGACCACATACATCACTATGTATCAGTCCTAAGAGTTCTGTAACTCTTTCTCCGTGTCCACTAAACGGAGCTTTGGTCATTTTTCCTTTGAGACATGAATGGCAAGCATCATAAGATGATAATTCGAACGGGTTCAAATATCCATCTTTGTGTAACTTAGCCAGTCGTGTGGCATTGATATGACCAAGTCTACAATGCCACAAGTAGGATTCATTCATTTCTGAACTTTTCCTCTTGTGTGTGTTTTGTATATTGAGGACTGTATTTTGATTGAGAATGAATATGCCATTATGTAACGAGCCTGATGCAATTGATTTAGGAAGATGTTCATAACATTATCCTGTACTACAAAATTATATCCCTTTTTACTCAATAAAGAAACTGATATAATGTTGCACATCATGTTCGGTATATAATAGCACTCATTTAGAATCAGTGTATTACGACTTGGCAATACTAGGTGATATTCGCCAACTGCTTTGGCTATAATACTTGCACCGTTCCCTACTTGAACGGAATGATCACCTTTTCCCAGTTCTCTATCTTTTCGTAGCCCATGTAACAATTTACATATGTGGGATCCTGATCCGGTCTCTAATACCCAGGACGTAGGGTGAACTGAGAAACAGTTCTCAATAACTAACACACCCGAAGAAGATGCATCAACATGCATGTTCTTTTGGGCGGCTTGAGAATCCAGATATTCTCCTATTTCCTGTTCAGTCTTATAACTCTTATAAGAAAGAACGGGTCCAACGTTCCCTTGCACAGTATAATAATCGGGTTCAGTTAATACATCCATATTATTATCTTGATTATGGCCTGACATGGTCGCTACCTGGAGAGAGAGAGAAGAAAACACTTTAGCGTATGCTCATGCAAGATTAGATTGGTTATTATCTTATCTAATCAGGATGTCTCCCACTGTTTTTATCAAATCTACCTTCAAACCCTAAAAGGTAAGATTAGCCGGGATTAATTACACCCTACAATTCGTCAATCTTTCAGCCAGATCAGTGTCGGTATTTTGAGGGAGGTTCCCCGTGCTTTCGCACGGACCTAATTAAAGTAAACCTCGTTTTCCCAGAGGCGTAACCCCGTTAACACTTTTCTAGACACCTACTTGATCGGCTAATTGTCCTGTGTAAAACTCTCCCAGAAGTAACTCTTACTCGCAGTGGGTATCGGGATCCAACTATCTCATAGGAGGTATGCAATCTCATTGCAAATTTCAACACTTGAAATTCCCGATAATATTTTGCCCCTAACGTTCTATGACCTTGACGAAAGCCAACAAACCATAGTCCGCTAGTCAAGTTCAACCCGAACATTTCTTGATTGAATTAAACCCAGCTGTACGTCCCTTGACGAAAGCCAACAAAGCCGCACAACTACCCTAACCCAATCTCATCATATGTAACAGATAAGTAATAATTAGCTACCGCACACTACGCCTTGACGAAAGCCAACAAACGTAGCACGAATACTAAGTATTACCTATCTGAAATGTCGGAGGGCTATGCAGGTTTTTCAGAAAACCCTAAGCATAATGAACTTCATATCGTCGTAGAATCGAGTAATTTGAAAAGGAGTGTTTTTGAGGCTTTTCTCGTTTTGCTAAAGGGGTCACTCCCGGTGAAGGGATCGTCGGCCCTTTCCTCATCGAATAAGGTGCAGGATATATCATATATACCGCTGTGCAAAGCAAAACTCTAAAAGCAATCAAAATAAAAACCGAGTTTTGTAGCATCTGCCAGTTTCGCTAAAGAGGTCACTCCCGGTGAAGGGATCTCGGCTCTTTCCTTATCGAATAAGGTGCAGGATATATCATATATATCACTGTGCAAAGCAAAACTGTAGCTACCCTTTTTATAAAGTTTTGATTCTACAACATCTTTAGGATTCTTTTCTTTTTATTAATCTTATTAATAAAAATCCCATCAGCTTATGCTTCCTAAGAATCACAGAAGAAACGAGAGCAGTAATATTTATATATCAGCATATATATATATATATAGTATAAGCATTCGTCTCAGGCAGTAATATGATCTCATCACAGAACATTGCAGCAGAAGAACATATATGAAATATTGGATATACTAGGACGTCCGTGTTTTCAATACGAGCCTGTATAAAACATGGATTCCACGGTCGCGACGAATAGCCAAACCCACATCCCAAGACTCCTACGAGAGCGGCAAGTAACACTGCCAATTCTAGGGTTAGGAGACCCGGTCTCGACTCCTCGAGATGGCCTCCCACTGGACCCTAGAACCCGGTTATTTGTGCTCCCCTCCTTGGGTCTACCTAATGCGGAAAAGTAAATAATATACACTGGTGACATCAACCTCAACCTGGAAGTGCCCCAAATAAAAGAATATTACATTACAAATGAATTTTACATGAATGAAAATAAAACCCTCATCTCACATAAAACCCCCAGCTATTCAGAACGCGACGATCCAATATAACATATCACAGCAACACATAATATCACATATCATTAACGTAAGTAAATATGCGCATCCCAATTGTCGTTGACATATAGCAACGAAACCGGCGATATCACATATTACACTTACGGTCACAGAAAAGAAAATGTAAAACTACAACATTTGGAATCCACAATCACTTTAGACATCGTAAATCCGAAATATCACATATTTCTCATTTCATGCCTAACTCTATGAATTCCACATATTGTATCACATTCCAGATAAATAAACGGTATTAAACTTTCCGAACAGATAATCAAATACCCAAAATTTCCTAAATTGCTCAACACTTGAGCGGAGTTCAAATAATCCCAGAATATGTCACAGTACCGGTGATCCATCCGTAGAAGGGTCAAGCCAACGCCTCACATGTGGCACGCCGTACTGCCCCAAACCCGAAGGTTCAAAAGGCAGTTCAAGACGGTCACATAATCGAGTTAAGGTTTGTTGTCTTCTAGAGGGTCCCCCGCTTAACTTGTACAATTTTTCCGAAAGATTTAAACCCGATAAAAATTCAACACTTGAAAGTTTGCCGTACCGGGAAACAGTGAGTTAATGATATCCGTTCAAATAGTTTAACAGTTTCTAAATATCCGGAAATAAAAACGAATTTAAATATTCCGATCGAATCTACGATTACAAAAGAAACCCCAGAATACTCAACACTTGAGTCAGAATAAAAATACCTATAAAATAGTAAATACAGATACAAGAATTACTGTGCAGAAAACCGTGCCTAATACACTTATACTGCCGCGGAACCGCCGCCAATGGTGGGTCGTTGCCGCGGTTCCACGGCAAAGTTGTCGAATTGGAGGCACGAATTTCAACATAATTCTTATATTTTCTTGCTGTATTTTTCAGGTATTTTTAATTCAGAAAAACCCCAGATTTTGAAAAATTTCCAGAGAGGGGGTAAATTTCGTCGGTTCGGGTTCGATCGGAGTTTTAACTTCGTAAACACGTCGCCTAATGCTCTAGCTAGGCTCTGATACCACTGTAGGGTTCCTAGGCACTCTTGTAAAGGTTCATAAGGCATCAAACATGCCCGGATAAAAATTTAGACGTGCTGAACAACCCAAAGACAGGATCTTTGCTAGATTATTAGGGTTAAGCATGCAAGATAACATCTTTTTATCTAAGTGTGAGGGATTACAACCTTTGTAGTCCACTCCTTCGCTTCACAAGCTCCGAGTAGAAGTCCCTTCGCCGCGATCCTCGATCTCTCGGACTCAAGAGAGGCTCCACGACTCGAACGATCCATGCTAGCTTGAAGTGTTCCAAATCTCCGATGATCTACGTCGAAGTTTCAATAACTCAAGCTTTCTCACTCTAAAGAGATGAACACACTAATCTCATGGGATAGATGAGATGAGGATGAAGGAGTAGTATTTATGCTTTCTTTTTAATTCACTTTCTCACAATTTATCGTCACAAATGGAATTTCTAGTGAGCTCAAAATCAAGAGAGAAGAAGAAGATAATGGAAATGATAATGATAATTCCTTTTGTGATGAATAGGAAAGAAAAGTATATGATTGATATATCAACCATGGTCAAGGATGAGTGGCTAAGAGTTTGTAGAGAATAAACTAGAGTTAGGGTTTGGTTAGGTTAGAAATGAGTCATGGAAAAATATCAACCATAATATCTTAACCAAGACAAAAAGGAAAAGCTTCTAGAATGTGCAAGAAGAAGCTAACCCTAATCAAACCCTAATCCCATTTAATCATCCTTAAACATGTTTAATAATAAATCATATCATGTCACAATAATATATATCACATATATATTATATATTTGCAACAAAAGAAAATAATACAATTAACATATATCGCATATATATCAATGTATCATCCAGTGAGAAAATAAAATAATAAAGCGAGCCAATATTAGATAATGTAATACAATATATCCTATATATTATTATACATTAAATCATCGAATCAACACTTGATCCGACGATCCGGCTATATCGAATATTACCGACTAATATATCATGTACCGATCATCGAATCAACATTTGATCCGATGTCCCGGTTCATATCTAAATATCGCGAGAATATAATACGGTATCTCATATCGCATTATTCTCGGTCCTGGACATATCACATATGTGCCTCTACTCCGTTTCGCCTGAGCCAAGAAACCTCTGTGTAGGACTCAAAAGAATCGTCAATACACCGGTAGCAGGTGATGATCATATCAAACACCCACAAGCTGCAAGCGGTCAGCTAAACGTAACAGCCACCCAGGTATTGAGCGATCAGAAGATCAACAAGCTAGCCTGTGCGTTCTCCTGTGAATCCAATCAGTAACACTCTCGTACAGTTCGGTCTGTTCGTCTGATATGTCGCATATCAAGTCTAGGGGTGGTAAACGTTAGACCCCAGTAACCGATAAGTCGTGTCGATGTATGGCTCATAACGGGTCGAGAAACTACTAGTAACACTTACCAGTAAATCTCTATATCAGCCCTGGCCAGGGACTTCCAGTTATAGCCAATCGAACACAGCACAACATCAACTCCCTATACCGGGAGAGACGAATCCCCTCCTATCGCTCATTGCCTCCATGTGATTCGGGGCTGTACCCAAAAGCCACCGTTTTGCACGCCCTCTTGGACGTGGTAAGGTGGAAATCAAAGCACATTGGGAATCACACAAGACTCTATGACGATCTCGGGTCTACAGACTACCCTGTACCAGTGTCACCGGAGAACTGCAATCTGACGTGTGGTATATCACCATCTGGGAGTTCTCGGCGAGTCCGTCTAGTGTACCCAGTCTCCACTGAGCACCCGTACACCATCTCTGATGTCAAACACCGATGGATATGGGACATCCATCGCCCATCATATGGGTCAAGATGCGTATACGCTAGTCTACTCTGGAGTATCGATGCCCTGTCTCGATATACCCTCGACTAGGAACAGTTATAGGATGTACTCATCGACTATCATGGCCCCACTAGTATGATCTCATCACAGTCCCAGTAGTCGAGTACAGATCCTAAAGGCTTCATCAACGTGTGAGAGTAAGACAGTAAACCATTACAAGTCAACATGTTAAGACAAAGAGAAACCAAATAGCATACTATCATGACGAGCAAGAAAGTCCTCTCTGTATATATCTAAGCATCCATCATAATATACATCATATGTACAATAATGGCCTCTAGGGCATATACATAACTAACATGTACACGATGATAAAGACAAACCAGATAGCATACTATCATCTCGAGTAAGACTGTTCTACCGGTATAGGTCCTCCCTCAATCATTGCATTCACGTGCCTTCGATCCAACAATTGACTTTAGGGCACTATAGACAACAATCTCCCACTTTCACTTAAGGACAATTATTTCGGCGTCGCATACTAACAGCCCATGTGATACCGAACACCCAACTTCTCTACTAATCAGTTTCTCAAAGCTCGTTTGTAAAACTATTGCGTTTGAGAAATAGCCTCAGTGAGTGGATCCGCTCCAATGTTTCTTTCTATGTCTCTCTTTATCTCAAGTTCGCGGAGAAAGCCATCTCCCGAAATGAGCAATACTCGTCTTAGAATATGCCTGGATATCTGATGGGGCCTAGTTCACAAATGAACTCCAAATCAAGCAAACTTCTTAGATAGTATCGTCAACTAAATTTAATCAGTATCCTGCGCCATGCCTCCCTCAGTATCCGCTTGGACCACCTGTCCAAACTAATGCCCCTCAAAAGAGGGAAAACTATAACTCTGACAGTCACTCTGTCATCCAGTTCACCTTGGAAGCCTAGAATGGTAACCGTCTCCCGAAGGAGGCTGTCATTACCAAATCCCTACAACATCCACTTATGTTCATAAACTGCTTCCAAATGTTTCTCCAGGATCGGATTAATATATCAAATTATTGAATCTTGTGCAAAAACAATATTTGGTGTGGTACTTGACATCTCATGATTGACTCAATTGCCTAAGCAAGTGATATGCCAATCATGCACATCCCTCTCCCCTTTAGTCTGTAAGACACCTTTAGAGAGGGTGACTCCATCACCTGCAGGTACACTACCATGCCAGGAATCGTCCATTCTAAAAACACCTTTAGAATACTGTCTAAGTACCTAGATTGGGAAACTACCCAAATCTAAAAGCATAGATCTAGTAACCAGAATGCCAGATATAATATCCATATCCTATGTGGAGAAACCACTGTGTGACAACCTCTGTATAACCGATTGTAGTATAGGAATTTCACTACCTACAAAGTGTATGTCATCCAAATACCAGGACATCACACCCTACTACCTTCTTAACAGATCCATCTCCTATTCTGATGAAGTCAAAGCCTATGACTGTCATATCAAAAATAGATGATCTATCTTCTCTATACCTTCTTTAGTATATAAATAGACACAAGCTTCTTGTCCACTATGCTTCCACTGCTCCCACTGACTACAACAACCCTCTAGCAGAGTCATATACACGTGCACTTCTAAAGATAGTTTAGAACGACGCTATACTCATCCTCATGCCGGGTCTCATAGTCTAGAACAGAAGTAATGGCAAGTCTGGGTAAACAAGAACTACCCTGTCACCGTCTTTGAGGATACCGAAGTACCTCTCGGGCGCCTGAGGTTACCCACCATATCTGCGGAGTGGCTAATGGAATCTTAAACCCGATTGAATGTTTAGGTTCTATTAAATTTTCAGTAATCGTTTATGGTTCTGGAATCACTTCCAGTTCTACCATACTCCCACTACTGTTTTCTGAAAAAATCCATTTTGCTAAAACTGTGGCGAGTCAAAAACAATATCACTATTGATCTTCCAGATGGTAGAAAGTTAACCCTCGTCATAGCCCGGGATAACCCACAAACTGCCATTACAGAAACGTGCCTTGAGTTATCCAGAGTCTGGTTTTAAGCATAAGCCGGACAACTCCATATAGCTTAACATCATTAAGATACGAACCATTCTATATATAATATAGAAACAGAGGCACTGATTTAATTGGAACCAGATTCAAATCATGCAGCTGTCTCCAGTGCATGTCAACTAAATGGAGAGAGGCCGATCAGTATTAATCAACTTAGGAGTGCATCCAGATATGAGTAATGTGAAAGAGAAGCAAGTTCTTAAAACTATTAATATCAACTGAATACCTGACACAAGTATCTACATCTTCGATCACTTTGAAGAATCCTGATACTTGCAACGCATGGTTCTCTACTTTATTCTTGAACCTATAACTTCTCAAAACTTGGACCTTATATTTATACAAAACACTTGTCTAAAACTAGAGAAGTTACAAGTAAACAGAATATAGTATGAGTACCAACCCATTTGGCCTAATGGACACTGGACAACATACAATACTTTGTACAAGTCCCCTGAGTTGAATAACTCAAACCCCGTGCGTCGTAGGTTGAAAACTATACTTATGATTAAGAAGAATTACACCGCTGTTTAATGCTCATTACCTAACCATCAACTGATATAGGTAAATGTCATGGACATAATTTCAAAAAATTATATCTCACTTCATAAAATAAACGTACAGATATATCAGTTTGAAATTGGTGCATAACAGCGGATGTTCAAAATCAAATATTTGCCGTCAGGCAAGACCCCAGACGATTTTCTCAAATATCACCAATTAAAACGAATTCCGATATAATGAGAATATAATCACATAATTCCCAATAACTTACTCCCACTCATCATCTGTAAAACCATACAGATGTGAGAATCAAACCTGGTAAATACATACCCTGGAGTAAGGATCTAATTGGGAAATTAGTTTTCAATTAACAACGCATAGTGAAATTGAAACATGAAAATGTTTTGAAGGTGTAGCGGGTATTCCCAGTAATGCCTCTTCCATTATCCAAATTCCTGACTGTAACCGTATATTTCTTTGCTATCTCTCCAAATCCCTTTATTTGTCTTTACTCATTATCTTCTGTACACCATCCTTAGGCTAAATGGTTTTCTTCTTTCCCTACCGTTTGGCACCAGCCTATGGTTTGGAAGAAAACTATCAAATAAGCGTAATAGGTGTACTCTCCTAATCTTAGGAGTACTCGCAACTTGAGAGAAGGTAAAGATAAAAGACAACTGAATAAACCTTATTCTATTTCTCCTGAACCAGAATCCATCCTCGAACTGGAACAAGTTCCTTCGAGTTCGTATATAACTATACGATGGATTATCCAATAAATGTGGATCTTCATAGTGATACGGGGTGTTATGGAGAAATCAAAAGCTGAAGTAGGAGTGGCGATGGTATACGCAGTTTGGTCATGAATGATAGCAGTCGCAATTTACTTTGCCCTCTTTCTAATACCTTTATTTGTCTTTACTTATTACCTTCTGTACACCAGACTTAGGCTAATTGGTTTTCTTCCTTCCCCACCTTTCGGCACCTGCCTATGGTTTGGAAGAAAACTATCCAATAAGAGCAATAGGTGTACCCTCTCCTAATCTTAGGAGCCTTCATATCCTGAGAGAAGGTAAAAGGAAAAGACAACTGAATAGTCCTATTCATTTTCTCCAGAACTGGAAATCATTCTCGAATCTGAAACAAGTTTTTTCGAGTTCGTATGTAACTATACGATGGTCATATCCAATAAATATTGATCTTCGTAGTGATACGGAATGTTCCGGAGAAAAGCAAAGGGTAAAAGTAGGAGTGGCAATGAAGTATGCAACTATGACAATTCAAAATCCAGTGTGTTTTAAGAAGGTCCGGTTAACTTGGTTACTGACTTATAGTCTAGGGCCGGGTCATGGACGCTGCCAAAGAGAGAGAGAGAGAAAAGAAACACTCAGCGTGCACTCTAACCTAGATCAGAATGGTTATCTATTTATCTAATCAGGATGTCTCCCACTGTATCCTCAAATTCTCCTCCAAACTTGAAAGAAGAATTAGTCGGGATCATCTAAAATCACCCGAGGAGTAAACCAAATCATCAGTGGGAATCGGGATCCAACTATCATCGTATGATAACTTGATGGAATCCACTCAAGTTATCACACTTCAGAAGGTATGCACATGTCTGGAAAGTTTTCTGTATGTTTGAAACCCCCGATGTGATTTCTACCCTATGCTCTTATGACCTTGACGAAGGCCAATATATCATAAGTCACATATCAAGTTCTACCCGTCATTGTCCAGGTTAATTTGAACCCACCCGTACATACCCTTGACGAAGGCCAAAATAGTAGTTCGACTGTCCCAAAGCAACACATCTATCTATGCAACAGAAAAGTAATAAGCGGCTATCATACACTATGCCATGACGAAGGCCAACAAACATAGCATGAATACTAAGTGCTACCCGTCTGAAATGACGGAGGGCTACGAATGGTTTTTGGCGAAAAACTTTTAACGTAATGAACTTGATATCGTTGAACGAACCGAATAGCTTTTTACAAATATATAGTGGCGAAAACCTTTGCTAAAGAGGTCACTCTCGGTGAAGGGATCTCAGCTCTTTCCTCATGGAATGAGGTGCAGGATATTCCAACTGAATATCATGATGCAAAGCAAAAAATAATCGACTATAGTGAAGTTATTACCCTGACGCAAACTTCTTCCCAAGAGGTCATTCCCAGTGAAGGGATCTCGGCTCTTGCCTCGTCGAATGAGGTGCTGGATATTCATAACCGAATACCTCTGTGCAAAACAAAAGAAAACGCATTTGTAATAACAGCTTTTGAAAATTGTTCCAACAACATCGAATATGTATGTTTTCCTTGCATTGATCCGAATCAACACGGTCACATCAATTAATCACACCACAAAAGAACGAAAATATGATGTACGTATATTCCATCCGCATTCGCCATTAGGCCTTGTCATGACCCGTTAGGTTACTTAACTAACGACATAGCGGGGACAGGACTAGCGCGGGTGCAAAACATATACAGCATCTACTAGTATATATATAACAATATATAATAATCACTCCAGGCATGATAAATGCAATATCACAGATAAGCAATAAGCATCACAGAACAATACAGATAATCTGGGAGCCTCGGGTTTCCTTTGAGCCGCAACTGAAACCCGACGTTCCCCTGGTCGCGTGGATAGCTTGTGCAATGAAAACCTAGACCCCTACAAACGTGGCAAGTTACCCGCAAAAACCAGAAGCAAGGCAGCCCCCTTCATCAAAGTGAATGGGCCACCCAGCACTTCACGGAATCCGGAAACTTGAGCACCCCTCCTTGGATCAACCTATACCCCCTACGACTGCGGCGAATAGCCCGCCAATTCTAGAGTGAGGTGTTCATATCAGAATTTTGCATTATTATATTCCCCATTCTTAATCATATTACAAATAAATAGGTGTTTTTGATCCATGTCTGCTAAATAGTTGCAGGTTACAGGTTCACAGAACAATACAGTGAAATTCAGGAAAAGACGCTACAAATGTGAGACTACGACCAACAAATAGATGAATCTGTATGATGCCGCCTACCAGTTTAAGGAACAAATGAAGATCAATGAACAGTTCGATTGCACAAAGTACGAGGGGCAGCACAAGATTCAAGACTTCAACGCGAAACTAACGGTAAAACTCCACAAATTCTGCACTGTTGGAAATCTGGAAGAAAGTAGAAAAGATTCTGAAGAACCAAGTGAAGAAAACAGAAGAAAAAGGCAACATGAAGCAACCCTGAAGAAATGAGCCAGAGATCTCACCATATGGTCGCGGATCCGCGACCAAATATGGGATTCTGCCGCGGATCCGCGGCCGTGCAGTGCACGTGTCGGTGCACGTGTCGGTGCTTTGACCCGGCTTTCTTAGGGTAGTCTTGTAATTTCAAGTATGGATCAGATGTAAAACCTAGGGTTTCTCCTGTCTATAAATAGGAAAGCCTACAGCCTCTTTTGTGGCATGCCTCTTTTAATTTCTAGATTAAATTTTAGTTTTATTGTAATCGTCAAGAGGTGTCAATAAAAGTAAGTTTATTTTTATCATGCATTTTTCATTTGATTTAATTTCTGCAATTTTCGTATCTGTCTTTTATTATCTGCAAGTTAATTAGTAAATTAAAAAGAAAATTATAAAAATGAATCTCTTCGTAATTTCCCTAATGAGTGAGTAATTCCTCACTTGTTAGGGTTAGGATCGGGTCAGTTTGAGAGATGAACATCTCTCACTCCTTTCTTTCCCGTACAATATTTTAAATTAGGACTCTATGTGAATCAAACACATACCGTTCACTACGGCACCCTATCCTACAAGATAGCGGTGATTCCCTGGTTAGAACGGTTGTGGTTGATTTACATAGAGGTTAGGGCTAAGAGTTTAGAAAGGACGGACAAGGACCAAAAGGAAGAAACTACGTTTCTTCTTAGTCGTGCTAATCCCTTTTGTTGACTATTACTCTAACACCTATGTTCTTAATTAGGGCAAAGGAAGCAGTGAGTAGAGTTATTTTTCCAAACTAACCTAATCCTAACCCTAGCAAGGTTTTAAATCAAATTAAATTCAATCTTAGTATTTCTAAAATCAAAACCTACCAAAAATAGGACTTAACTCATAAAAACATAAAGAAAGAACACGTTTTCCCTGTGGACCGACCCGTACTCAACCGGCTAGCTACCAAGCGACACCGTTATTGATTGCGGTATATTCTTAATTTTTGATCTATCTTTTAAAACGCTCGCATACGCAAAAGAGACAAACTAATCAAATGGCACCGTTGCCGGGGATAGCGGTAGTTATTTTCTTTTTGTAATTTCGGGTTAATTGAAATTGAATTTTTTTTTATAAAAACTGAAAAGTATAAAAACATAAAAAAATATCATCTTGTTATTTTTTGAAAGGTTTTGTGTGAATTGCGCAGGAAAGGAAGAAGGACAGATTCAGATCTGGAGCAAGCTCGGTGAACAAATCCATAAACAGAAGATCTGAACAGACATAGGAGAATCAAAACAGCATAGAACAAATTTTTTGGGATCTGAACCATTACACCACGGAACCGCGGCGGGAAGAGGCATTTGACCGCGGATCCGCGGTCAATTGCTGACATCAGCGAACCAAATTCCTCTGTGAGTATTTCTTGTCTTCTCTGTAACTCCCTGAGCTCCACTGAAAAATTTTCCTGCAGGGTTCTTTGCGCAAAACTTCTTCTCCTTCTCCAATAAATAAATTTTGTGCAGGATTCTTTGCACCGCAAATAAAAATAAAATTTTTTTTGGCAAGTGTTTTAGATTTTGTGTGTTAATTGCTTTGCATATTTAAAACGGAAATTAAGGGGCTATAACACCAATCCAGATTGGGTGGGGATTTCATTACCCTTCCTAAGACCCCAAAAATCACAAAAAGCATATGCATCACCCTCGAATTAATTAAAAAATATTTAGACTCAGCCAATTAAGGACTGTCGCGCTCATTAGGACAGAGGAAGGTTGTGGGCAATCGGTCGTTTATCTAAACCTGACTTTGTGGTGCCAAGGCTAGACAAGTGAGAAAGGTAATTTTAAAAGGCCCGTCTCACGGTGATTCGTGAGCGGATCCCTCCTTTCTTTACTTGTGCTTACCTGGCCACAATTGGCGGTGAAGAGGCGATTTGAGGGATATCTCACAACTTGCCCTTTGGATCAGTTAGGAGCAGTCTAGTTGACTTAGGAGACCCTAGCTCTAGGCTTGATTATGCATGCTTAATTTGTGATTGCTTGAAAGTGTGTCGTAATTTCTTACAAAAATCTTTTGCAAAACATTTTATAAAAAAAAAAAAATAAAAAACCACAAAATTTTTACAAAAACTTGCCATTTGTCGCTAGAAATCCATTGCACCCAACTTTCACCCACATTTTCTCCATTGACGTTTTCTGACCCCCACCTTCTACGTTTGACTACACTACACCTCATTCAGTGTATGTCCAGTTGGACTAGGGACATTAGCGCCCGTTTAGTCTGTGTCTCGTTAGTCCCTACTGACAACGTGTTCAACACCGAAATCGAAATTTCATCTACTTCTTTACCTTCATCTTCATATTCATCATCTTCTAAGGAGATATTGGGATTCAATCCTAACAACTCCTTACCTACTTCGGGACTGATTCCACCTCAACTGGGTGCGAATAACCCACAACACTCTCCTGTTGAAGCGCCCCAACGAATCGCGCTCCAGGATCTTTTCTATCCAACCCGCACCGCACTTCCTACTTGTCTTTCACTTCCACCGGCTAATGGGGATAATTTTGAAATTAAGCCCCACTTCATCAATATGTTGCCTAAATTTCACGTGCTGGAATCCGAAGATGCCTACATCTTCATTAACAAATTCCAGAATGTTTGTGGAATGATGAAGACCACCCAACTTTCCAATGATGCTATAAGGCTACGTGTCATTCCCTTCACTTTATGTGACCTAGCTGAAAAGTGGCTATATAGTACGGCATCGCATTCCATAAAAAGTTGGGAAGAGTTTGTTAAGGCTTTTCAAAAAAAGTTTTACCCACACCACAAGACAGTGAGAATTCGAAATGAAATTAATCAATTTTCCCAGCTTCCGTCCGAACCTTTTTGGAAGTGTTTCGAACAATTTAAGGACCTTCTTGTTCAGTGCCCTCACCACGGTATCGAGAGATGGCAACTTTGCCAAACTTTATACGAAGGACTGAACCCAGCAACTAAGCAGTTGCTGAAAACCATTTGTCAATGTCACTTTCTTACAAAATCTGACGAGGAAGCTTGGCAATTTCTCGACGATCTTGCTTAACAAACGCTTCAATGGGAAAGCACTAGACAAACCGCTTCGTCCACTTCATCCGGTTCGTCTAGGGCAGGTGTTCATCAACTTGACATGTCGATTGCAACGAAAGCCGAAATGGCTGCAATTACAGGTAATTTAGAAGCAATTGAGAGCAAATTATCATCGCCTTCTCCTGTCCCCGGTTTACCCCCTCGCACTATATGCGCTTGTTGTTCGGATCCATCCTATTTGAACGAAGAGTGTCCTTACAACCCACCCGCTCAAGGACAGGATCAAGTCAATACTGCCTTTCAGCAGAGACAAAGAAATGATCCATACTCTTTAACTTATAATCCTGGTTGGAGGAACCACCCCAATTTTGCTTGGAATCAAAATCAACAACTATTCCAAGGCAATAACAATTTTCAAAGGCCTCCTCCATAACAACAAGCCCCTCCACAACTCAATATCAGCAACCTTTCCAACCCCAACCTTACCAAAATCAAATGAACAATTTTGCACTAAACAACTCTTTTCCTCAAAACAATTTTGTTCAACCAAATAACGATAAGGTTTCTTCGCTAGAACGAAGTCTGGATGCGTTTTTAAAACAATCTACGCAATCCTCAGCCAACATCCAGTCGTCCATTCAGTCTTTAGTGCAACACACTGCATCACATGGGCAAAGCATCAAAACCATTGAAGCCCAAATTGTACAACTGAATGCTGCTCTAAGCGAGCGAGAGAAGGGGAAACTTCCATCTCAACCACTGCCAAATCCTGGTCACACACAAAATGCACATGTTGCTCATGAACAACAAAATCATAATGTGAGTACCGTGACTACATTGAGATCTAGAAAGGTATTGCACAACAACGTTGGCACTAATAATGACACCCTGGCCGCCGCTTCTTCTTCTTCATCATCATCTTCATCTTCTTCAGAGCTTGTTCTTCATTCTTCACAAGGCTCTACTTCTTCTACTAATCCGAACGGGCCCACATCTCACTCTACGAAAACACCAACACGGAGATCCGTTCCAATTCCGCAATCTACTCCACAAACATTGGACTCAACAAATTTTCAAAACATTCCATTTCCAAACAGGTTGAGATCCAATAAACAAACTCCGTAAATGGAGAAGATTGTGAAGTTATTTAAACAGGTTAGCATAAATATGCCTCTCTTGGATGCAATCCAATAAGTCCCTTCTTACGCTAAAATCTTGAAGGACTTATGCACCAAGAAGAGGAAATCACAGGTACCTAAGAAAGTTTTCTTGGCTAGTGCAGTAAGTGATGCTCTTACCCAACCTTTACCTCAAAAGCGAAAGGACCCTAGCTGTCCTACCATTTCAATAACTATTGGGGATAAGAACATCAACCGCGCACTTTTAGATCTTGGTGCCAGTGTTAATCTGCTTCCTTATTCAGTATATGAACAATTAGGCGTTGGAGAGCTGAAACCCACACATTGTACTCTCCAAATGGCCGACCGATCCATCACCAATCCTAGGGGTGAGTTAGAGGATGTGTTGATTAAAGTAGGGGACTTCATATTCCCCGTTGATTTAATTGCTATGGACACACAACCTGTAGCTAACCCCCGGAGTCAAATTACGGTGATACTCGGTCGACCATTCCTTGCAACTTCTAATGCAATGATCAATTGTCGAAATGGTTCGATGAACCTATCTTTCGGAAATATGACAATTGAACTCAACATTTTTAAGTTGGGGAATCAGCCCTCCGAACCTAATGCTAATATACTTGATATTTGCTCGATCCAAGAGATCACTCAGGAGGACCGTGAGCTCGAAAAATTTCTGTTCGATCGCAGAAATTTCTGCTCGAAACTGACACCGCTTTCACACCCGATAATGATTACGAGTGTTTCACTTTTTCGAACGATTTTGAAGAATCACCGCCCGAGTTTGAATCCTTTGAATTTTCGGATGAGTTAGCTGAACCATCCGACTCGGTTGCTTACACTCGCTTTGAACCTTTGTTGGAATCCTTCGAGTTTGAGACCGTTTCACCAATTTTACCTTCAATTGTTTCGCCTCTAAAACTCAAACTCAAGCTATTGCCGTCTCACCTTAAATACGCTTACTTAGGTGAGAATGAGACCCTTCATGTTATCATCTCGGCCTTTCTAGCCTCCGAGAAAGAGAAAGCCCTTTTAACGGTTTTACAAAACAATCGGCAAGATTTTGGCTGGACTATGGCAGACATCAAAAGGATTAGTCCCATAATAGTTGAACATCATATTCATATGATGGATGATGCCAAGCCAGTAAGGGATCCACAGAGACGTCTAAACCATATCATGAAGGAAGCTGTTAAAAAGGAGATTCTAAAATGTCTTGATAGTGGTATCATTTACCTTATCTCTGATAGCCAGTGGGTTAGCCCCATTCACGTTGTCCCAAAGAAATCGGGCATCACAGTCATAACTAATGAGGCGAATGAGTTAATACCTACTCGCACTCAAACTGGGTGGCGAGTTTGCATCGATTATAGAAAACTCAATGCCGCGACACGGAAAGTACACTTTCCATTACCTTTTATTGACCAAATGCTAGAACGATTGGCTGGGCATGAATTTTACTACTATTTGGATGGTGTAAGTGCACGGCGGCGCCCCGGCCGTCAATCCGAGGCCAAAATGCGGAAACGATACTTCACTTTAACTTTTGAGCCGGCACCACCGCGCACTATAAAACCCGGATCGGGCCATTAATCTAATCCTAGCTAACTAGAGAAGGGGTAGAGAGATATACTGAGCGATCCGTGTCCTTCGGTCTTCTCGTCGTCGTCCCGATCTCCCCGCGGAATCTCCGGTCTTCATCTCCTCGTCGGAAGGGCACCACATCGCCGGGTTCTTTTACGGGCTCCCACCTCAGGATCGAGGCAACTGGGGCACGAAGTCGGCGAGCCGACGTGCCCAAGAATTGCTGTAGAATAGTGTGCATTACTTTGTCTCAATAGGGTTGTGAAGTTGCCATTTTGGTGGAGGTAAAGAATAGACTTTTGGAGATGAACTAGAGAGCCTTTTTCAAGCAAAAAAAGAAACACAAAAATGCCACACTAAAATTGTGACATCCCCTTACCAAGAATGGCCGGCCCCCCTTGCTACATGAATGAGAGAGAGTGAGAAAAAACAAGGGGTGGGTGGAAAAACAATAATGCAAGCAAGTGATGATAAGAAACAATGATCACTCCCATGTCTCCACTCCATCAACCATCATGACACCAAAGTCAAGTAATCATGATCAAAAGAAAGTCAAGGAATGGGGGAACCATCATGACACTACAACATGCAAATAACACCCTCCACAAATCAAATTTGCATGCTTGCAAATAAGCCCTCCTCTACCAATTTTCAGCCAAGGAAAGATACAAAGGAAAATGGCCGAAACATAATGCAAACTGGCAACTTCAGAAAAAAGATCCCGTAATAAATTACAGGAAAACCCCGCGACTGTATATACATACCCGCATTTGTATTCCGACTGAATACAAATGCAATGAGACAAAATCTACACTGTACAATACTAGGATCCGGCTTAAACCAAAGCCCGCTAGTATTATCCGTTCGATCATGATCCGTGCAATACCGCACGTATCTGATCGAACCCTGCCATATCTCCATACGGCCTCTACAGCGTTTCGCCCGAAACTTGAGAAAACGGTCTGTGGGGGACTCTAAAGACTCCTCAACACTTTGGCTGTGGATTTAACCACTAGCACGTCAGAGGTATTAGCCATACGTAACGGGCTACCAGGTATTGACCAAAAGGGACGTCGATGAGCGAACTCATCCTGACACCCTACTGAGCCTGTCAATGATATTATCCGTACAGTCCGGTCCGTTCGTCTATGAGCATCGCATGGCGGGCCTAGGGGGTTGGTAAAAGTCAAACCCCCAAAAGCGGTACAAGTCGTGTCGGAGTGTAGCCCAGAACACCCTGAGATACTACTGGAATACCTACCAGTAAATCTCCTGCCTTGGCCAAGGACTTCGTGTAATGGCTCTCCTAGACACAGCGCGACCTCACCCCCAATACCGGGAGAGACGAACCCCTGCAGATCCGCTCACTGCCTCCATGTGGCTCGGGACTGTACCCAACTAAAACCTGTTTGCACGTCTCCCTTGAGCATGGTACGGTAGTAATCAAAGTACAGTGGGAACTCATACAAGACAAATGACGATCTCAGGTCGATGAACTAACCTGTACACATATCACCAGGGAACTGCTATCTGACGTCAGGTATAAGACCAACTAGCATGTTCCCGGCGAGTCCTGTCCGGTGTATTCATAACCCAACGAGCACCTGTATACATCTTAGGTGAACCAACTGACACCAATGGTTTGTGAGACCAGCCACCGCCCCTCGTCGGGGTCTCGACTGTATACACTAGTCTACTCTGGAGTATCGATGCCCTGTCTCGAAACTCCCACGACTAGGGACCTTTTAAGGATGTGCTTATAGACTACCAGCTCCCACGTATATGATCGCCCTCATACTGCTGGCAGTCAAGCAAGAATCCTAGGGGCTCTATCAACGCGCAATAGTGACCTGTAAGGTCACCTAAAGCAGTACATGATGATAAAGATAAACCAGATAGCATACTATCATCTTGAGTAAGACTGTCCTACTGGGACAGGTCCTCCCTCAATCATTGCAATCACGTGCCTGTGATCCAATAATTGACTCTGAGGGCACTGTCTCCAACAATCTCCCACTTGCACTCAAGGCTAATTATTGCGATGTCGCATACTCACAGCCCGTGTAATACCGAACACCCAACTCCTCTACTGATCAGTCTCACAAAACAGGTTTACGAAACTAATGTGTTCGAGGAATAGCCTCAGTGAGTGGATCCGCCTTGATTTTTCTTTCTATGTCTCTCTATATCTCAAGTTTGCGGAGAAAACAATCTCCCGAAATGAGCAATACCACTCTTAGAATATGTCTGGATATCTGATGGGACCCAGTTCATAAATGAACTCCAAATCCAAACTTCTTAGACTGTATCGTCAACTGAACTTAATCAGTATCCTGAGCTATTCCTTCCTCAGTATCCGCCTGGACCACCTGTCCAAAATACTGCCCCTCTTCAGAGGGAGAACTATAACTCTGACAGTCACTCTGTCATCCAGGTTACCTTGGAAGCCTGGAATGATAACTGTCTCCCAAAGGAGGCTGCCGTTATCATTCCCCTAGAACATCAACTTATGTTCTAAAACTGCTTCCGAATGTTTCTCTAGGATTGGATTAATATCAACTTACTGCATCTCGTGAAAAAATAACATCTGGTGTGGTACTTGACATCTCATGATTGACTCAATCGCCTAAGCAAGTGATCTGCCAATCATGCACATCCCTCTCCACTTTAGTCTGTAAGACACATTTAGAGAGGGTGACTCCATCTCCGGCAGATACACTACCGTGTCTGGAGTCGTCCATTCTAAAACACCTTCAGAATGCTGCCTAAGTACCCTGATTGGGAAACTACCCAAATCTAGATCTAAAACCATAGATCCAGTAACCAGAATGTCTTGATATTATATCCAAGTCCTTTGTGGAGAAACCACTGTGTGACAACCAAAGTATAACCGACCGTAGTATAGGAATATCACTTCCTACTCTGTGTATGTCATCCAAATACCAGGACATCACACCCTACTACCTTCTTAACAGATCCATCCCCTATTCTGATGAAGTCAAACCTATGACTGTCACATCAGAAATAGATGATCTATCTCCGCTATAACTGCTTTAGTCTATAAATAGACATAAGCCACTTGTCCACCAATGCTTCCACTGCTCCCACTGACTACGACAACTCTCTGGCAGAGTCGTATACACGTACACTTCTAAAACTAGTTTAGAATGACGATATACTCATCCTCTTGCCGGGTCTCATAGTCTGGAACAACAGCAATGGCAAGTCTGGGTAAACAAGAACCTCCCTGCTACCATCCTTGAGGCTACCGGAGTACCTCTTGGGTGCCTGAGGTTACCCACCTTATCTGCGGAGTGGCTAATGGAATGCCAAGCCAGATTGAATCTTTAGGTTCCTATCAAACTTTCAGTAATCGTTTGCGGTTCTGGAATCACTTCCAGTTCTACCATACTCCCACTACTGTTTTCTGAAAAAACCCATTTTTGTTAAAACTGTGGCAAGTCAAGAACAATATCACTATTGATCTTCCAGATGGTAGAAAGTCAACCCTCGTCATAGCCTGGGTCAACCCACAAACAGCTATTACAGAAACGTGCCTTGAGTTATCCAGAGTCTGGTTTCAAGCATAAGCCGGACAACTTCACGTACCTTAACATCGTTAAGATATGAACTGTTCTATATCCAATATAGAACCAGATGCACTGATATAATTGAACCAGATTCAAATCATGCATCTGTCTCCAGTGCATGTTTACTAAATGGAAGGAGGCCGATCAGCGTTACTCAACTTAGGAATGCGTCCAGATATGAGTAACCTGAAAGAGAAGAAAGTTCTCATAATCATTACTATCAACTGAATACCATACACAAGTATCTACATCTTCGATCACCTTGAAGAATCTCGATACTTGCAATATCTGGTTCTCTACTTTATTCATATACCTATAACTTCTCAAAACTCAGACCTTGTGTTTCTACGAAACACTTGTCTAAGAACTAGAGAAGTCATAAGTAAACCGAATATAGTATGAGGACAACCCCTCTGTCCTAATGGACACTGGACAACATACAATACTCTGTATAAGTCCCTTGAGTCTGATAACTCAATCCCTGTGTGTCGTAGGTTGAAAACTGTACTTATGGTTAAGAAGAATTACACCGCTGTTCAATGCTCCTTACCTAACCATCCACTGATTTAGGTAAATGTCATAGAAATAATTTCAAAAAGGTATATCTCACTCTATAAAAATAGACGTACAGATATATCAATTTGAAATTGGTACATAACAACGGATATTCAAAACCAAATATTTGCCATCCGGCAAACAACCCAGGTGACTTCCTCAAATATCACTAATTACAACGAATTCCGATATAATGAGGATGATCACCTAATTCCCAATAACTTACCCCACTCATCATCTGTAAAATCATACAGATGTGAGAATCATACCTGGTAAATACATACCCTGGAGTTAGGACTAATTGGGAAATCAGTTTTCTTTTAACAATACACAGTGAAAGTGAAACATTGAACTGTTTCGATGGGGTATTCTGGTATTCTTAGTAATGCCTCTTCCATTATCCAGATTCACAACTGTAACCGTTTAATTCTTTGCCATCTCTCCAAATCCCTTTATATTTCTTTAGTCATTATCTTCTGTACACCCCTTTAGGCCAAATGGTTTTCTTCCTTCCCTACCGTTCGGTACCAGCCTATGGTTTGGATGAAGACTATCCAATAAGCATAATGTGTGTACTGTCCTAATCCTAGGAGCACTCGCAATACGAGAGAAGATGAAGATAAAAGACAACCTTATAAACCTTATTCCTATTTCTCCTGAACCAGAATCCATCCCCGAACTGGAACAAGTTCCTTTCGAGTTTGTATATAACCATACGATGGAGTATCCAATAAACTGTGGATCTTCGTAGTGATACGGAGTTTCCTGGAGAAATACAAAGGTGAAGTGGGAGTGGTAATGAAATACTTGGTTTGGTCATGAATAGCAGTCGCAATTTACTTTGCCCTCCTTCTAATCCCTTTATTTGTCTTTATATAATACCTTCTGTACACCATCGGTAGGCTAATTGGTTTTCTTCATTCCCTACCGGTCGGCACCTGCCTTTGGTTTGGAAGAAGACTATCCAATTTGCGTAATAGGTGTACTATCCCCTAATCTAAGGGGCACTCGCAACCTGAGAGAAGGTAAAAGGAAAAGACAACTGAATAGTCCTATTCGTTTTCTCCAGAACCGGAAACCATCCTCGAATAAATTCCTTCGAGTTCGTATATAACCATACAATGGTTTTGTCCAATGGAAGTGGACGTTCGTAGTAATACGGGGTGTCCTGGAAAAAAGGGTAAAAGTAGGAGTGACAATGAGGTTTGCAACTCTGACAATCCAAAAGCCAGTGTTTAAGAAGGTTCGGTTAATTTTGGTCACTGAGTCATAGTCTTAGGGTCGGGTCATGGTCGTAGCCAAAGAGAGAGAGAAAAGAAACACTCAGCGTGCACTCTAACCTAGATCAGAATGGTTACCAATTTTTCTAATCTGGAAACCTCCCACTGTACCGTCAAATTCTCCTCCAAACCTGAAAGAAGAATTAGTCAGGATCACCCGAGGAGTAAACCAACTCATCAATGGGAATCGGGATCCAACTATCATCACATGATAACGTGACGGAATCGGCTCATGTTATCACACTCCAGAAGGTATGCGCATATCTGGCAAGTTTCAGTTTCTTTAGAAACTCCCGATGTGGATTTTTGCCCCATGCTCTTATGACCTTGACTTTGGCCAACAAATCATAAGTCACATGTCAAGTTCTACCCGTCATTCTCCAGGTTAATTTGAACCCACCCGTACCTATCCTTGACTTTGGCCAACTAGGCAGTACGACTGTCCCAAACCAACGCATCTATCTATGCTGCATATGAATACCCAATAGCTACCAAACACTGTGCCTTGACTTTGGCCAACAAACACAGCTTGAATACTATTGACTATCCATATGAAACGACAGAGGGCTACGAATGGTTTCTGGCGAAAACCTTTAACGTAATGAACTTGATATCGTTGAAGGAACCGGATAGCTTTATAAAAATATAGTGACGAAACCTTTGCTAAAGAGGTCACTCCCGGTGAAGGGATCTCGGCTCTTTCCCCGTAGAATGAGGTGCAGGATATTCCAACTGAATACCACGATGCAAAGCAAAAGTAGACGACTATAGTGAATTTATTACCCTGGCGCAAACTTCTGTCCAAGGGGTCACTCCTGGTGAAGGGATCTCGGCCCTTGCCTCGTCGATTGAGGTGCAGGATATTCCAACTGAATACCACTGTGCAAAACAAAAGAGAACGCCCTTGCAATAACAGCTTTTTGAAAAATGTTCCAACAACATCAGAATAAGTTTGTTTAGCTTGCATTGATCCGAATCAACGCAGTCCCATCAATTGATCACACCAATAAAGAACGAAAATAATGATGTACGTATATGCCATCTGCATTCGCCACTGGGTCCCGTCATTACCCGTTAGGTTACTTAACTAACGACAGAGCGGGGACTGGACTAGCGCGGATGCAAAACATATACAACATCTACTAGTATATATATCAATATATAATATTCGCTCAAGGCATGATAAAATGCAACATCACAGAAATGTAATAAGCATCACAGAACAATACAGATATCTGGGATCCCCGGGTTTCATAGAGCCGCTACAGAAACCCGACGTTCCCCTGGTCGTGTGGATAGCCTGTGCAATGAAATCCTAGACTCCAACGGGCGCGACAAGTTACCCGCCAAAACCTGAAGCGAGGCAGCCCCCTTGAGCAATGTGATTGGACCACCCAGCACTTCACGGAATCCGGTAACTTGGGCACCCCTTCTGGGTCAACTTGTACCCCCTACGAGTACGGCGAATAGCCCGCCAATTCTAGAGTAAAGCCCCCTCCGTCTCAACGCCATGAGATGCGGGCTCGTTGCCCTCTAGAACCCGGCTATCCGTGCATCCCACCTTGGGGTAATCCTAGTACAGAAAGTAAAATATACATACAACGGGTACATCGACCTCACCCCGGTCGTGCACCAAAAGAATAACATACAAACAGGCAGTGACGGCAGTCCACATGTCGGACGCTCGCCCCGCAATATCAAATGTACATAATACAACCAAAACTGTATTACCATTGCATCCAGGCTATCCCCCACGACCAATCCGCAACATCACAGCACAACACAGAACATCAACGTGAATGTCACGTTCACAAATCCGTCTAAAAGGGCTATAGCAGTTAGACAGGATTTACCGATCAAGTGACATTCACGGTCGCAGATATAATGTAAATACTGTGAACTAACATGTTTAAAATTTTCGATCGATTAAAAATCTCCCGAAGTGGGCCCCAAGCACAACTGTAGCACTCAAAGAAATCTGGGCCTAAACAGAACATTCCCAAAACCCCATTTTCAACTCAGAAGCTCTCTGTAAAATTTTGGTGCAATGAACAGTCCAAGTGGCGGCGAAACAGCGGCCCAAGCATGGGTTTGGCCGCGGTTCCGCGGTGGAATAGTAATAACATGCAACCAAATTTTCACAGAATGCTTAGAATCCCCTGCATGTATTTCTGCAATGTACTGAAAAAAATTTCGAGCCAAAAAAAAATTCGACAGAAAACTGATGCGAGAAAATACGGTTTTTGGAAAATCCGATCGATCGAATTTGTAAACACGTTAGAGCAAGCTAGACTAGGTTAATGGCGTGTCTCTCATACCAGTGTAAGTGCACGGCGGCGCCCCGGCCGTCAATCCGAGGCCAAAATGCGGAAACGATACTTCACTTTAACTTTTGAACCGGCACCACCGCGCACTATAAAACCCGGATCGGGCCATTAATCTAATCCTAGCTAACTAGAGAAGGGGTAGAGATATATCGAGCGATCCGTGTCCTTCGGTCTTCTCGTCGTCGTCCCGATCTCCCCGCGGAATCTCCGGTCTTTATCTTCTCGTCGGAAGGGCACCACATCGCCGGGTTCTTTTACGGGCTCCCACCTCTGGACCGAGGCAACTCGGGCACGAAGTTGGTGAGCCGACGTGCCCAAGAATTGCTGTAGAATCGTGTGGATTACTTTGTCTCAATAGGGTTGTGAAGTTGCCATTTTGGTGGAGGTAAAGAATAAACTTTTGGAGATGAACTAGAGAGCCTTTTTCAAGCAAATAGAGAAACACAAAAATGCCACACTAAAATTATGACATCCCCTTACCAAGAATGGCCGGCCCTCCTTGCTATATGAATGAGAGAGAGTGAGAAAAAACAAGGGGTGGGTAGAAAAACAATAATGCAAGCAAGTGATGATGAGAAACATTGATCACTCCCATGTCTCCACTCCATCAACCATCATGACACCAAAGTCAAGTAATCATGATCAAAAGAAAATCAAGGAATGGTGGAACCGTCATGACACTACAACATGCAAATAACACCCTCCACAAATCAAATTTGCATGCTTGCAAATAAGCCCTCCTCCACCAATTTTCAGCCAAGGAAAGATACAAAGGAAAATGGCCGAAACGGAATGCAAACTGGCAACTTCAGAAAAACGATCCCGTAATAAATTACAGGAAAACCCCGCGACTGTATATACATACCAGCATCTGTATTCCGACCGAATACAAATGCAATGAGACAAAATCTACACTGTACAATACTAGGATCCGGCTTAAACCAAAGCCCGCTAATATTATACGTCCGATCATGATCCATGCAATACCGTACGTATCTGATCGACTGCCATATCTCCATACGGTCTCTACAGCGTTTCGCCCGAAACTTGAGAAAACGGTCTGTGGGGGACTCTAAAGAATCGTCAACACTTTGGCTGTGGATTTAACCACTAGCACGTCAGAGGTATTAGCCATACGTAACGGGCTACCAGGTATTGACCAAAAGGGACGTCGATGAGCGAACTCATCCTGACACCCTACTGAGCCTGTCAGTGATAATATCCGTACAGTCCAGTCCGTTCGTCTATGAGCATCGCATGGCGGGCCTAGGGGGTTGGTAAAAGTCAGACCCCCAAAAGCGGTACAAGTCGTGTCGGAGTGTAGCCCAGAACATCCTGAGATACTACTGGAATACCTACCAGTAAATCTCCTTCCTTGGCCAAGGACTTCGTGTAATGGCTCTCCTAGACACAACGTGACCTCACCCGCAATACCGGGAGAGACGAACCCCTGCAGATCCGCTTACTGCCTCCATGTAGCTCGGGACTGTACCCAACTAAAACCTGTTTGCACGTCTCCTTTGAACGTGGTAGGGTAGTAATCAAAGTACAGTGGGAACTCACACGAGACAAATGACGATCTCAGGTCGATGAACTAACCTGTACACATGTCACCAGGGAACTGCTATCTGACGTCAGGTATAAGATCAACTAGCATGTTCCCGGCGAGTCCTGTCCGGTGTACTCATAACCCAATGAGCACCTGTATACATCTTAGGTGAATGAACTGACACCAATGGCTTGTGAGACCGTCCACCGCCCCTCGTCGGGTCTCGACTGTATACACTAGTCTACTCTGGAGTATCGATGCCCTGTCTCGAAACTCCCACGACTAGGGACCTTTTAAGGATGTGCTTATAGACTACCAGCTCCCACGTATATGATCGCCCTCATACTGCTGGCAGTCAAGCAAGAATCCTAGGGGCTCTATCAACTCGCAATAGTGACCTGTAAGGTCACCTAAAACAGTACACGATGATAAAGATAAACCAGATAGCATACTATCATCTTGAGTAAGACTGTCCTACTGGGACAGGTCCTCCCTCAATCATTGCAATCACGTGCCTGTGATCCAATAATTAACTCTTAGGGCACTATCTCCAACAGATGGCTACTCCGGCTATAATCAAGTTCTCATCGCAGAAAAAGACCAAGACAAGACCACATTTACTTGTCCTTTCGGTACGTTCGCTTACCGTCGCATGCTCTTTGGGTTATGCAATGCACTCGCTACTTTCCAGCGGTGTATGATGGGCATTTTTTCAGACATGGTGGAAAAATTCTTGGAGATTTTTATGGATGATTTCTCCATTTTCGGCGACTCCTTTGATGAGTGTTTGCTACATTTAGACGCAGTTCTTACCCGGTGTAGGGATAATAACCTTACTTTAAATTGGGAGAAATGCCACTTTATGGTACGAGAATGTATTGTCTTAGGACATATCATCTCGCAAAATGGCATTGAGGTAGATAAAGCTAAGATTGAAGTCATCTCTAATCTTCTTCCTCCCAAATGCGTCCGAGACATTCGAGCCTTCCTTGGCCATGCAGGTTTCTATAGACGGTTCATCAAGGATTTTAGCAAGATAGCTAGACCCTTGACTCTTTTGTTGGCCAAGGACACCACATTTGATTTCGACTCAAGCTGTATGAAGGCGTTCGAGTCATTGAAAAACTCACTTACTTCCGCTCCCATTCTTTCATCTCCTGACTGGACGCATCCATTTGAAATTATGTGCGATGCAGCTGATTTCGCCATTGGTGCTGTCCTTGAACAACACATAAATAAGATGCCACCTGTAATTTATTACGCTAGCCGATCCTTGAACGAGGCCCAATTAAATTACACAACAACTGAAAAAGAATTCTTAGCTGTTGTGTTTGCATTAGAAAAGTTCAGGCCCTATTTAATCGGCTCACCAGTCATCGTTTACATGGACCATTCATCTCTTCGCCATCTTTTCACGAAGAGGGACGCTAAATCTCGGCTGATACGTTGGATCCTCTTACTACAAGAGTTTGACCTTGTCATCAGAGACAAGAGAGGATGCGAAAACATAGTCGCCGACCATCTTTCACGACTTCCTTCTTCGCCTACACTTCAAATTCCTATTAAAGACGTTTTTCCAGATGAGCAGCTCTTGGCTGTGTCATGCGAACCTTGGTTCGCAGATATTGTAAATTATTTGGCCACCTGACTTATACCAAATGAATGGTCGAACCAGGACAGATTCAGATTTCTATCCCAGGTAAAACATTTTTACTGGGATGAACCATATCTATTCGAATACTGTCCCGACCAAATTATTCGTCGGTGTGTCCCCGATAATGAGTTCAAGAGCGTGCTGTCATTTTGCCACGATCAAGCGTGTGGTGGGCATTTTGCCCTTAAAAAGACAGCAGAAAAGATCTTGCAGTGTGGCTTCTACTGGCCACAACTTTTTAAAGACGCACATGATTACTGCAAGACATGCTCCCGGTGCCAACGGATATCTAGGAGAAATGAAAGCCGCTCCAACCAATATTGGTTGTTGAAATTTTTGATGTTTGGAGGATAGATTTTATGGGATCGTTTCCCAATTCTTTTGGGAACGTGTATATTCTCCTCGCTGTTGACTATGTTTCAAAGTGGGTCGAGGCTGTGCCCAGCCGAACTAATGACAACAAGGTTGTCGTTAGATTCCTCAAAGAAAACATTTTTTCTAGTTTTGGGCACCCCCGCTCAATTATCAGCGATAATGGATCTCATTTTTGTAATAGGACTTTCGAGTCCTTAATGTGGAAATACTCCATTACTCACAAGCTGTCAACGCCCTATCATCCCCAAACTTGTAGGCAAGCCAAGATTTCAAATCGGCAAATTAAACAGATATCGGAAAAAACGGTTTCCAAAAATCGTAAAGATTGGTCGTCAAAACTTATTGACGCCCTTTGGGCATTCCGAACTGCCTATAAGACTGATCTTGGCATGTCTCCATATAGGAATGTTTATGGAAAGTCTTGCCACCTTCCAGTTGAAATTGAGCATAGAGCATTTTGGGCAATAAAAGAGTTGAACCTGTCTCTGGGAGATGCGGGCAGCAATAGAAAGCTGTAGTTGAACGAATTGAACGAGCTTCGGGATGAAGCTTAAGAGAACACAATGATCGTCAAAAACCGAACGAAGGTGTTCCACGATAAACACCTTTTGAGCAAGAATTTCAAACTTGGTCAACAGGTTTTACTTTACGACACTCGGTTACATTTCCATCCCAGCAAGCTCAGATCTCGATGGAAAGGGTCATTTTTGGTACGCACCGTATATCCACACGGTGCGGTCGATTTAGAAAATCTCGAGAACGGTTCACTATTTAAAGTGAACGGACATAGACTTAAGCCGTTCCTCACTGCGGACCCTTCGGAGGAGCTCCTGTTTTTGCAGGAGCCGATATACATTGACTGATCTTCCTCCATCTACCACTAAATTTCGATTATCTAGCTAAAACACTATTTAAAACATGTTTGGGGATATGTATCACTTGTAATTATATAAAAACAAAATAAAAATAAAAAATTTTGAAAATAATTTTTTTTTGGGTATTTTTGTAAATTTCCAGTTTTGATAAATAAATAAAATAAATTTTTTTATTTACAAATAATTTCCTCTTTTTAAGAGGGGCTTTTTTCAAATAACCAAACAACCATCCCCTATAAATACAACCTGACCCCTCACAGCATTTTACAAACCCTAAAATTTTCCTCTCTGCAAACCCTAGCCGCCACAGCTGAAAGATCAGGGAGATCTCTCAAATCCGCCACGCAACCGCCGCCGACGCCTGCTTCCTGCCGCTGATCCGCCGCGCCTCTGCCTCTTCTCCCTCTGATTTTTTCAGAGGAGGTTTGCATCATCTCTCCCTCTCTGTTAAATTTTTTTTATAAATCTGTGCACTCTCTGAATGGCACCAACCATGCAATTAGAACGGGATTTTTCCCAAATGTTTGCACACACAATCTTTGGGAGTTATTTTGGTGATGAGATCACACGGCGAGGGTGGAACTTTTTAATTTTCAATCATCCCAATGCCTACGCTCTTCTAGATCTAGTTACTCATTTTTACAAGTGCATGGAGGAAGGTTGCCTATCACAATACGGTTTTATTAAATTACTTTGGGGCGATAGGGAAATAATAATTGATAGGGACTTCATCCATGAAGTCACCTTAATTCCTAGATTACCTATTCATGACCAACCCCTTCAATTCGAAGACTACTTACCCTTAATGGGTAATGACTGTTCGAGAGAACCTTGAATGGGAATACATGCTAGAACCCTCTTCGCCAATGTATTAACCGTGTTTCGTTCGGCACAAAACAACATTTTTAGCAGTTCATATAATACAGCAATTTTCACACCATCTCTTCATATCATGCACACCTTAATGACTAAGAACCCAAGATATGACATGTGCACGGTATTGCTTAATTCAATTGGTGCTGGCAAAAGGGCTGCGAATTACCCATGCCCTATGTTAGTGACACAACTGTGTCGCTATTTCCTCCCTGTGGAGGAATTTGAATTTTACATGCATGGAGGTATACCCATTAGGCCTCTTATCGAAGGCGTATCTATGTCCTATACCCGCCTGAATGATGTATGGTCGCGAACAGAACCGGCCGAACATGTACCCGCCACGACACCCAGCTCCAGCTCGACCGCGAGCGAGGAAGAGCTTATCCCCGCAGAACATGCACGTCTGCTTAGAAGAGCCACTAGGGGGATTGATAGGTTGTAGGGATTGTGACCAACTTGGATCACCGGGTGACAGAGATTGAACATGGCATATCTACGCTGCTGGCGAGAGAGGAACGTTCCCGTTCACATTCAAGGGGACGGTGAGGACATGAGCAGTGAGGGCACTGCTTTTGATAAGTTTGGGGGAGGAGGTGGTTTATAAATATGCATTGCATATTTTAATTTTTGTATATATTTTTTCTTTTCTTTCTTAGCATGTTTAATTCTGCATTGCATCTTTATAAAAAAAAAATTTAAAAATTGAAAAAATAAAAAATAAATAAAATATAAAAGTAAAATCAAATAAAAAATTGAAAAACTAAAAAGATAAAAAAAAAATTCAACTTGGCCCATTTTGACTTAAGTTTGACAAAATGGTTAACTAGCTAGGAAAAACTAGATCCTAAACTTAGTAAATTAAAAACCCTAAAAATAACCTTTCTTAAAGTTTAACGGTAGAAAATAGATTTCCTTGTAGTTTATTTAGAAATAGGCAAATTTTGAGTTCAGTTCTTGGGCTAAGTCAAAATAAGGGAAGAGTATTGAAATTTTTATTGAAGTGTAAATCTGAAAAATAATTCTGAACCTTTATTCTAAATTCTGAAAATATATACCCTACAACTCTCACATACACGCACCTTGAAGTAGAGAATATCTTGAAATGCTCTTGTCTAAAATCCTTAGTATGTGAAAAAATTAAAGTATAAGTGTGAAATGAGAGATATAAAAAATGTACACTGGTTTTGTAATTACTTAAGGATGCATAAAATAAAAAAATATATATAGCGAGGGTGCTTTATCACCTAGTGCCTTAGACCAACTGGTTTGGGAGTCACTGCTAAAGCCTTGGGTATTACAAGACGAGGAATTACACCTAAATGTGCGAACACATTTTGTAATCGGTCTTTAGTATCTCAAGAAGTATTAACGGTCGCATGAAGGATGTGTGAGCAATTTCATCTAAAATTCACCAACTAAAAATATTTTGGACGATGGACAAGAGTATGATAGCTTGAATTGAATTTCCAAGTATAGGGGTGATACATACACACACGTAGGGGTATATGATTGGGGTTTTGATGAGAGATAGAAATGAAAGATAAGGCTTATATTTTCAGTAGAGATGATAAAAATTCCTAAGTTGAGATGGAACCTTAGAAGGAAAATTCAAGAGATGCTAAAAGCTAAATAAATTTACAGAACATATAAGATCTTAAGTTTAAATGATAAGTGAGTGTGAAAAATACGGGTTGATGATTTCTAAGTTGAAGATAATAGAATTTCTTGATAGAACACCGAATTGAAGAATAAAAGTCAACATGCCAAATTGATCGGATTTTGTGGGTAGTATCCGCTGAAAACCCTCAGGAGACAACACTCCTCCTACTAGGGACACCTATAGGTTTAACGGCTTGTTGTACGAGCTCAGTACAATCGCGATTCCCTGCGAAAGTGAAATTAGGATATTTTCGAGAATAAAAATAGCTTTGCTCGGGATGAGCAAAAAATAAGTTTGGGGGTATTTGTTCATATCAGAATTTTGCAATATTATATTCCCCATTCTTAATCATATTAAAAATAAATAGGTGTTTTTGATCCATGTCTGCTGAATAATTGCAGGTTACAGGTTCTCAGAACAATACAGTGAAATTCAGGAAAAGATGCTACAAATGTGAGACTACGACCAACAAATAGATGAATCTGTATGATGCCGCGTACCAGTTTAAGGAACAAATGAAGATCAATGAACAGTTCGATTGCACAAAGTACAAGGGCAGCACAAGATTCAAGACTTCAACGCGAAGCTAACGGTAAAAGTCTACAAATTCTGCACTGTTGGAAATCTAGAAGAAAGTAGAAAAGATTTTGAAGAACCAAGTGAAGAAAACAGAAGAAAAAGGCAACATGAAGCAACCCTGAAGAAATGAGCCAGAGATCTCACCATATGGCCATGGATCCGCGGCCAAACATGGGATTCTGCCGCGGATCTGCGGCCGTGTAGTGCACGTGTCGGTTCACGTGTCGGTGGGTGTCGGTGCTTTGACCCGGCTTTCTTAGGGTAGTCTTGTAATTTCAAGTATGGATCAGATGTAAAATCTAGGGTTTCTCCTGTCTATAAATAGGAAAGCCTACAACCTCTTTTGGGGCATGCCTCTTTTAATTTCTAGATTAAATTTTAGTTTCATTATAATCGTCAAGAGGTGTCAATAAAAGTAAGTTTTTTTTATCTTGCATTTTTCATTTGATTTAATTTCTGCAATTTTCGTATCTGTCTTTTATTATCTGTAAGTTAATTAGTAAATTAAAAAGAAAATTATAAAAATGAATCTCATCATAATTTCCCTAATGAGTGAGTAATTCTTCATTTGTTAGGGTTAGGATCGGGTAGGTTTGAGAGATGAACATCTCTTACTCCTTTCTTGCCCGTATAATATTTTAAATTAGGACTCTATGTGAATCAAACATACACCGCTCAAAACGACACCCTATCCTACGAGATAGCGGTGATTCCCTAGTTAGAACGGTTGTGGTTGATTTACATAGAGGTTAGGGCTAAGAGTTAAGAAAGGAAGGACAAGGACCAGAAAGAAGAAACTACGTTTCTTCCTAGTCGTGCTAATCCCCTTTGTTGACTATTACCCTAACACCTATGTTCTTAATTAGGGCAAAGGAAGCAATGAGTAGAGTTATTTTTCCAAACTAACCTAATCCTAATCCTAGCAAGGTTTTAAATCAAATTAAATTCAATCTTAGTCTTTCTAAAATCAAAACCTACCAAAAATAGGACTTAACTCGTAAAAACTTAAAGAAAGAACACGTTTTCCCTGTAGACCGACCCGTACTCAACTGACTAGCTACCAAGCGACATCGTTATTGATTGCGGTATATTCTTAATTTTTGATTTATCTTTTAAAACGCTCGCATACGCAAAAGAGACAAACCAATCATGAGGCCCTTTCCTTCTTAAGGCCATGAGATGCGGACCCGTTGCCCTCCAGAACCCGGCTATCCGTACACTCTATTGCGGGGTAATCCTAGTACAGAAAAGAAAATATGTATAATGGTGACATCGACCTCAACCCGGTCAAGCCACAAATAAATAATATACAAGCAGGCAGTGGCGGCCGTCCACATGTCGGACGCTCGCCTTGCGATATCAAATGTACAAATAAAACTAAACTGTACTATCGTTGCAACCAAGCTATCCACCACGACGATTCCGCAACAACACAGCACAACACAGAACATCAACATGAATGTCATGTTCGCAAAACCCGTCTAAAAGAACTATAGCAAATAGACAAGTTGTACCACTCTAATGACATTCACGGTCGTAGATAGTAATGCATGCACTGTAAACTTTAAACAGTGTTAGAAATATCGAGTTCGAAATAACCCCGAATAGTCCCAAACTACTAGATAAAACCATATCGAAACTGGGCTAAACAAGAAATACCACTGAACCAATATTCCATATAATAGCACACACCCAAAAAATCAAGTCCTAGATCAACTACAAAACCGGCATGGCCGGATTTGTAGTCATGTCTCGCCGGCCATGTAGTGGAATTAGGGTCTCGTGTTTGGTGTATGTTCTAGTTGTCATCTGAGTAGTCTTCTGCAGTTGCTAAAATAATTTTAGAATACTCGGAAAAAATTGACAGAGAATGGAATATGGGTTGGTGTTGATTTGGAGTTATTTCGGTTTTGATACTTTAACATCGTCTAAACAACTAGTATACGGTTAATGGGTTGGCTCTGATACCATGTAGGGTTACGGCAGCGCCCGGCCATCAATCCGTGGCCAAACGCGGAACAAAAGCTTTAAAAAACCGGCGCTAATAGAACCCTAATCGACGGATCGTACTCTTAACCCTATACTAGTAATATGAAAAGAGTTTAGAGAGGTTATACCGATCGATCTGTGTCCTTCAGTCTTAAACCTCTGTCCCAAGCTCCTCGCGGCTTCCTCGATCAAGTTCGATCTCCGGTCTCCCTCGTCGAAGACGATCCACGTCGAGGATTAGTAATATGGGCTCCCGCCTCAAAACCGAAGCAACTCGGGTATCTAGTTTGCTAGCCTAGATAACCAAGATGAAGTAGAGATTGTGTATGATTACTTTGTCTCAAAACACCCAAGGATTCTCAACTCATGAGAGGGTTTGGGTGGAGCGTGAAGAAGAAGCCATGCGGTGAAGAAAGTGTGAGGCAAAGCTTGGCAAACGAAAAAGGAGGTGAAGAAAATGTTCTGCCATTTCTTTTGTGGTTTTGTTGTGAGTTCGTTATGATGAGCAACTAAAGAAAATGAATCCTTGCACTAGAAAAGATTTGCCCCCTTCACAAATATCTTACAACCAAAACCAGTAAAGAATCAAGCATGGCACAAGGAATCACACTATGAGTCACCAAGAGCACATGCCACAATCAATGCTCAATGCCAAGACTTGCACTCACACTTTCCATCACAACAATATTAAACATTTAAAAACCCTAAATGTTTAATACAATATCAAAGAAAAGAAATGGCAACCCTAAAGTTATCTTGTAACTAATTACAAGAATACCTCTCATCCGTATATACATACCCGCATCCGTATTGTTGGGTCACGGCAGCGCCCCGGCCGTCGAAACGCGGCCAAAATGCGGAACAAAAATTTATTAAACCGGCGCTACCGCTACCCGATTCCAGGATCGACCTTAAAACCAAAACTAGCAAGCTAAACTAAGTGTTAGAATTATTATACCGAGTTGATCCAAGTCCTTCGGTCTTCATTCCAAGCTCCTAGCGGTTCTTTGACGAAGTTTGGTTGCCGGTCTTCCTCCATCTCCGATGATCCACCCGAGGGAAACGGCGCAAGCTCCAACCTCGTCGAACGAGGTAACCGACGCTCCAAAGTCCCTAGCGATGGAGAGTGGGGGTGTATAAAAGTGTCACTATAATTATTCTCTCATCCATATGCTCCATGAGCAACTCAAGAAGAAGATGAAAGAGGCGATGAAGCTTTTGGCATGAGCAAAGAAAAATGGCTAACTCTTTTGTGTGAATGAGAGAGTGGAGAGAGAAGCAAGTGTAATAATAATGAGCCAAATGAAATTAAACCCCCACCAATATGTGGCCGGCCCCCCTTTTTCCTCCACACAAAAATATGTCATTTTCTAATTTCATTAAACAATGCAAACCATTAAACAAATGTGCACCATACTCTGCACCATGCCTCAAAACCATGCCCTTTGCCACATCACACCCTCCACCTCATTTATAAGACAAATGGATTTCCATAAATGGAAAATCATATAAATGAGGTGGCATCTTCTAGAAGCTATTCCTTATAAAATACGGAATACTTCCCGGTACATGTATTGAAATACATATACGCGTATTCGTACAAAAATACAAATAGCCAAGAGAGAAAACGAATAGTGAACAATAATACTAGAATACGTATATACAAATACATATATAAATTATTAAATCAAAACCCGATTTAATAATCCGGCTTAATCCTAAGCCTCTAGTATTATCAACCGTCCGATTAAAGTCTGCGCAGCATGTGCACATATTTAATCGGACACCTGTATATACCAACATACGACATGTACACCATATCGCCTGAACCGTGAAAACCCTCTGTGTGGGACTCTAAAGACTCATCAATACGCTGGCAGTGGGTTTAACTACAAGCACGTCAGCGGCACTAGCTGTACGTAACGGCTACCCAGGTATTGAGCGAAAGGAAGGCCGACGAGCAAACTCATGTAGAACCCCTACTGAGCCTGACAGTGACAATATCCGTACAGTCCGATCTGTTCCTCTAAGAGTATCGCATATCGAGTCTAGGGGGGTGGATAAAGTCAGACCCCCAACAACGCGATATTTAGTGTCGGTATGAAACCCATCACCACCTGAGAAACTATCGATCCTGGATCGATAATTCTCGTCCACCGTGGCCACGGATTTATGGTGATGGCCATCCGTACACAACGCGACATCAACCCTCAATACCGGGGGAGACGAATCCCCGACGATCCGATCATTGCCTCCATGTGGCTCGGTACTGTACCCAACTAAAACCTGTTTGCACGACTCCTTTGAGCCGTGGTAGGGTAGTAATCAAAGCACAGTAGGAACTCATACGAGACAAATGACGATCTCAGTTCGATAGACTAAGCTGTACACATGTCACCTGGGAACTGCTATCTGACAATAGGTATAATACCAACTAGCAGGTTCTCGGCGAGTCCGTCCATTGTACTCATAACCCAATGAGCACCTGTATACTACCTTAGGTGAACAAACTAACACCAATGGCTTGTGAGACCTGACCACCGCCCCTTGTCGGGGTCTCGATCAGTATACACTAGTCTACACTGGAGTATCGATGCCCGGTCTCGATACTCCTACGATTAGGGACATTTAAGGATGTGCTTATAGACCCCAGCTCCCACATATATGATCGCCATCATAATGCTGGCAGTCAAGCAAGAATCCTATGGGCTCTATCAACATGTACATGATGATAAAAACAAACCGGATAGCATACTATCATCTTGAGTAAGACTGCTTTATCGGTATAGGTCCTCACTCAATCATCATAATCACAAGTCCGCGACTATGATAATTGCCTTGAGGGCACTATAGCCAACAATCTCCCACTTACACTTAAGGCCAATTATTGCGATGTCGCATACTCACAGCCCGTGTGATACCGAACACCCAACTTCTCTACTAATCAGTTTCACAAATCCCGTTTGCGAAAATGATTGCTTTCGAGAAATAGCTTCAGTGAGTGGATCCACTCCAATGTTTCTTTCTGTATCTCTCTGTATCTCAACTTCGCGGAGAAAACTATCTCCCGAAATGAGCAATACTTGTCTTAGAATTTGTCTAGATGTCTGATGGGACCCAGTTCATAAATGAACTCCAATTCCAGCAAACATCCTAGACTGTATTGTCCACTTAATTTAATCAGTATTCTGCGCCATGCCTTTACTCAGTATCCGCTTGGACCACCTGTCCAACATACTGTAACACTCGGCCCCTTTTTATACCAAAGTCCATATTTTGTTACTTTAGAATTTCCATTTATTCTATTTACAATTTTATGTGTTTTATTGAGAAAATTATTTATTTATTAAAACCACTTATTTAAACCCAATCCTTATTTCCCTTCTAATTAAACAAAATTTTCCCTTACAAACTTAAAGAGCCCAATCCCTAACCCAAACCACGACCCTCTTTTCTTTCCACCAATTTTTCCTTCATTCCTCAACCTTAGGCAACCCGAGCCAAACTCAAAATAAACTAAATTATCATTTAAAACAAAACCCTCGGCCATTGGAATTTTCCCATTAAAATGTAAACCACTAAACAAATCAATCTCGGCCCCCATATAATAATTAAACCCTTTTCCTTATATTCTCGAGCCCAGCAGCCTGGCCCGTTTCTTTCCCCAATAAATTCTTTTCCTTTTTATTTTTCTTGGCCCAGCCCAAACTCCCCAGCACCCAGCCCGCTTCACCCTAACCGCAACGCTCCCTTACCCGACTCGCCAGCAACAGTGCTTCTCCCCAACGTCTCTTCTTCTTTCCCACGCACGTTTCCTTCGCCGCGTTCCTCGCCTCCACCGACGCCCGCGCTCGCACACGTTACACCCACGACGCGCGCCTTGTTTCCTACTCGCGATCACCCTTGTTGCACTCTCATCGCATTCTTCCTCTCCCTCGTTCTCCTTCCTCCTCTTCTCTTCTCCCGCTACCCATCACTGGCCCCCTTCCTCCATCACCATCGCCTCGTCCCCAACCTCATCGCACCCTCAACTCGACAACTCCTCCCCTACCAACACGACTCCTCCTATAACTCCGCTCGTCGCCCCTGCCGAGCACCCCTGCACACCAACCCATTGCCACCTCCACCGCCGGCGTTCATCCCACCACTTCGCTCGCCCCGACGGCGAGGACCACGACCTATCTTCCTCTCTCCATCCTCCACCCTCGCTCTCCGCAGCCGACCACCCTCGCACCCATCACCGCCGGCCCCTCCACAGAGCCCCTGCTCTCGAGCTCGGTGCCCCGGCGCCCTCTCGTCGGCGAACCCCTGTACCCCTCGTCGACCGCACCATCATCATCGTCGGTGTCGTCATCGTCATCTTTCTTCCTCTCTGCTTACACTCTATCTCTCTCTCTCTCTCTGCCTTCCCCTCTCTCTCAATCTCTCTCACTCATCTCTCTCTGCCTGCACACACCCTCTCTCTCACCTTCCTCTGTCTTTCTCTCTCTAACTCTCAGCTCTCTCTCTCCCTCTGTCCTTCTGAGCTCTCTCTCTCTTTCACACTTCTCTCTCTATTTCACATTTCTCTCTCTCTTTCTCACTCTCTCTCCCTCTCTGTCCCCATCTCTCCCCTCTCCTTCTTCTCACTTTCTATCTCAAATTCTTTCTCTCTCTAACTCTTTCTCTCTCTAATTCTCCCTCTCTTCCTCTGCAATCTCTCCATCGGCCTCGACAGCATCAGCGATCCCCAGCCCCGACACCGCCTTAGCTCGCAACGACCTCTCCTCAAACTCGAGCCAAGCCCAAAATTTGGCGAGACTTGTCGTGCGTTTGCCACTCCGTTCCGGGACGTGCCACTACTGCCTTAGCTGCCGCGCCATCAGTTCACCGTCTCCAGGCAAGTTCTCTACTTGCTTCATGCTATTCTATTTATGTTACAAATCCAAATCATAAAAATTGTTGTGTTACCATTCCTGAAAATGTACACTTTTTACCTGTTCGACGTGTGTTCCCAATGGGAAACCTTTCCCAATTTGGCGGAACTAAATAGTATTGTTTGGCCCGTATGGCTGTGAACCTAGTGCATGAATTTCGTTGGATAATTTGATCGTTAATGACTAAAACAACTACCCCCAGGTTTAATCGTAAAACTGCAATTTTATTGTACCTGAAAACCGTTAAATTCACCATAAATCATATACATACTAGAATGGTGCGTTTGAGGGCTCAATTCGAAGCCGACTCGACGAACTTTAACCCTATACCAGTTTTCAGACATTCCTGTACTTAGATTGTGATGATATTCGTATCGGAGTACGACTCTGGACTGCAGTCCAGAGCTACTCCAGTGGTTGCTTGCTGTTCCGTAATGGGTACCACAAGATCTCCTTAACTCGTAGATTGTGGAAATCCGCTGTTTATTATAGGTAAGTCTGTTATCTAGACAACACAATTGGTTTCATTCTTTTTCGTTACCGTTTGATATTTAATCTGTAATTTAATAGATCGGGACACATAACAGTCCCAGCAGAATCAGAACTGACATATTAGTGTTAAATAGTGTATATCTCCTGACGTGGAGATGCGATTGAAGATCCGTCTATTACGTTGAAAACCTTACTGAAAACCCTATATTTCATCCAACTGTAGCATCGCTAAAATCTGATCCCAACTGGGATTAAAATGCGTTGCGAAACGGACTTCTGATTCTGAAACCGGATTTCCAGCCGCGAGCGCTTAAAATGAAATGGTTATAACTAATGATCCTGGAACCCGATTGGCTTGAAACTAAATTAGATGGATAGATAACTGAACATACTGATTTTTACCTGTCTATCGTTTTGCCTAACTGTACATGTACGTTTCATGATAAATCGTGCAAGTGATAGAATGCTATTTTATGACACCTCAATCATGCTTCATATACTGTTTACGTATCATATCATACCCATATCAGTGTAGTGATAACCTAGTGATATCGTGCATTTACCCAGTGTTAGATTTTTAGTGATGATTGTGGCAAGTACGTCAGTGTTCGTGTATCCGTGATTAAGTGAAAGTGATACGTACTTGTACACAATCAGTGGCCCTATTATTCTATTGCATTGTCGACGTTTGTGGGATGCGTGTACTTGTGACTATAAGTGGTATGGGACACTTATGGAAGCGCTTGGACGGGTGTCACAGATAAGGCATCCGACTCTGCCATTTATCTTAGATATTAGTCGGGACGTGCTTGATGGAGGTCCTGCCTCCAGTTCTCACGCAGACTTGTCACGGATCGATTAGTATTTAGGGTTATGGTTAGCGTTTGATGTAGACCACGGGGTGTGGGGTAGTTTAAGTGTGAGTTCAACAGGATCTCGGGAGTCCCATGCCGGCTTATATATTTAGGGAGATATATGGAGATTTACAGGGTATGTGATATACACCGTGATATACATGTTACATGTTGGGCCCGTGGTCCCTTGCCCTTGGGTTCTACCCTTGGGTGGAGGACACTCACGAGTGGTTGACTCTCACACTTGGACTGACGATAGGCTTAGTGACCTGTACAGTAAGACTTAGAGACTGATAGGGATACGTGCATTTATATACCTTATATACTGTGATTGACATACGTGACATATCGTTCTACTGCTTTACTGCTCCGCTGCATTGATTACTGCACATTCATATTCATGCTGTCATTAATTTACTGTTTCACATATCTGTTACCGTTGTTAGAATTGTCACATGATTTTATATATATTATATCGCTATTGTGTCGCTCTGACGACCTGAGTATGCATGCTCAGTGTGAGGAGAAGATTTAACCTGGACCAGAACTAAACGTGCAACACAGACTTCTTAATTTGCTATTCAGAGTTATATCTTTTGTTTCCCATCAGGTCAGTTCATTTTACTGTTTCATTCCAGTTACTGCATTTCTCATTACCTGCGCATTATTTACTGTTTACCACGATAAACTAGAAGCCGAAGTGTGACTACGGTGGGACATTTCCTTGACCGTAGGAGCATGGCTGGCCTTGTCTACCCCTCGTATTCCGTATTTTGGGAAGCGGGGCGTGACATGGTTTAGTTGGTAGCAGAGCCAGGTTTTGCTTCGATTGGGATTGCAGCTTTCCGTGTAAAGCTTGACAATCTAAGACATTCCTCAGTCTAGATTGTAAACTTGATATCCTTGATCCATATTCACATTGAGTGTCCTGCTATCCATTCGCTTGGGTTTCGGGTGACTTGGCAAAGTTACGTGGTTGCAATTGCACCACCGTGCTCTGTTTAAGTGACTTAAAGTCATACAGTTGATTCTCCACTTGTAATAAATTCATCACCTATGATATTCTTGAATCTTTGTCCTATCGATATTATATTTTGATTCGTATAGCTTGTGAGTTATATCGTCCTCAAAAATTGTTGTTTCAGGATCATGTCTTCCAACGAATCTTCATCTATATCCGCTCCCCAGAATCAGACCATTGAGATTCTGAGTGTACTGCAAGGTCTAAAGGAAGCCCAGGAGCGAACAAACGACTTGTTGGCTGAAGGACTGAGAAGACAGGTGAATCAGGCATCAGCGGCTGTCTCCAATCATAAAGGGATCCCCGTTAGACGAGGAAAAGAGAAGAAGATGAAACGCCAATTTGTTTCCCCGCGACAGAAGCAGCAGAAGATCCCATGTTGTGGGTATTGTAAGAGGCCAGGACATCTTCAGAGGGATTGTCGCCGCGCCCGAGGGAAATGTCTGATTTGCGGATCCAGTGAACATCTCATTAACGGTTGCCCAGAAAAGAAGGAGCTATAAGGAGGAGACTCATCCACACTCTCCACTTCTGCCAAGTGATGATTATTGCGTAGTTCAAATATCGAGGATAAGGCGGACCAAGCGCAGAATTCAACTCACGCGACGAGAGTGCAACGTTCTAGTAGTCGAAGAAGGATTTTTCATGTTATCTACTTTCAGTAATAATGTTGTCATCTTTTACGAATATTTCTTTCCGTTTGAAATCTTGTATCCGTTGAACTTTTATTGACTGCAATAAAATTTGAATCATAATATATGTATCATTCTCATGCTTTCTCTATATCAAATTCTATTCATTACCACAGTATTTTAAATTCTGATCTTTCAATTCCTGCAACCGCATATTTTCCTATACTCCGTACCCTTAGCCATTTTTGATGTGTTCCACTGTCTAATCATGACTCTTTCTTTTCAGGCCATGGCCCACCCTGGAGCAGCGCCGCATCTGGATGAGGATGCACAATCTTGCATTTCCTTAGACCGCACGCTGATAAGTTCTGACGATGAGATCAACGGCCCCCAAGTCAATTTCGGAAACCACGATCCAGAGGGCGAAGGAGCAGCCGCCCCAGGGTTTGACATGATAGCTGAATCCGACGAAGAAGAAGGAAATCCTGAAGAGAACCCTATGGAGGAAGACCCGATAGAGGAAGATCCCGATGAAGACCCGATAGAAGAAAATCCAGTTGAGGAAAATCCCGTGGAAGAAAATCCAGAAGAAGAGAATCACTTAGAATCAGATCTTGATGAAGAGGATCCAGTCGAGGAAGAAGGACCAGATGGACAAGAGCCTGCTGTGGAAGAACTCCCGATGGCAGCCCCCGCGAGGCGCTATGGAAATGGACGTCCCTACCTGAGCGTGCGAGCCTACCGCAACCTGCTGAATCTCCACAACCGCGACTGACGGCATTTCTTTTAGATGTTGTCTTCTTTGGCCAAATAAAATCTGTGTATAGTTTAGGGCCACATTTCGTTTTGATGATGCTTTGTTTAAAATCTTTTGAAATGAAATAAATCTTCTGAATTCGCAAATCTTTTATTTACTGGTTCACTCAATGTTTCTATTTTTCCCTTACCGTTTTTTCCTCCTGAGACCCTTAATGTCTACACCTACATCTCGTACCGATTCGACCCTCGCTCAGATTAACAAGTACCACATCCGATTTTTTTGAGGTTCACCTTCCACCCTTCGTCTGTACCCCCTGAGATCCTTCTGGGAGGAGAACATATCTTGTGAAATTTCCGAGTTCGTTAACCCTTCAAATCTTTGATTCATAGGATATACCGACCGTCGTCCTCCCCATATTTTCTCCTAGTAGTCCTCTTTTGCTCACCCTTATTTTCTGTGCTGACCTGATCCCAATCTTCTTGATCTTCAGCCTAAAGCCGCCATACTCCAACTATTGGAAGATCCACATTTTCTTGTAATCCTTATCCTAGCTAGCCCTATACATTTTATGTGTTTTCCTATTAACCTATATATATATTTAAGGACTTTATTATTCGGAATTTGGTTTCATTATCTTGTATCTGTCGAAGAGTGCGTATTATTGACTAATTAGTTTTATGTATTTCAAAGCACACTACTATTATCTTTATTTTCAGTAGCGCAATCTTACACCGCGCATATTTTATTTCATACTTCTTATTTTCACTATGTGAGTTTCTAAGTTATTCGATCGATACATTATTCTAAAATGTTTTAACCTACCGACTAATTTTCGCTATTTATTTGTCGTTACTTTATTTTCGAGTATTGTGCCTACGGTTACTATTATTAATGTTTGTGCCTTATACTATTTATTTCTGACGAACTACTTTTGATATACTTATATATGCATATAATTGAGTTTCGATTTTTCGAGTATGTCTTGAATATCTTTGTTCATTATTGTTGTTATTGCTATTCTCATAGGTTATCTTTGTAGTTGTTCTTGTTTTATACTTATTTAAACCTGTATTTTGTATGATGTTCTCACATATATAAACCTTCAAATTTCTTCATCCGCCTATTTCAAATAAAACCTGATGTGTTAGTTGCAATATAATAGCTTTAGCCGATGTTGTATTATTTATCGTTTATTTTAAATTTCGAGGACGAAATTTTTGTAAGGGTGGTATGATGTAACACCCGGCCCCTTTTTATACCAAAGTCCATATTTTGTTACTTTAGAATTTCCATTTATTCTATTTACAATTTTATGTGTTTTATTTAGAAAATTATTTATTTATTAAAACCACTTATTTAAACCCAATCCTTATTTCCCTTCTAATTAAACAAATTTTTCCCTTACTAACTTAAAGAGCCCAATCCCTAACCCAAACCTCGGCCCTCTTTTCTTTCCACCAATTTTTCCTTCATTCCTCAGCCTTAGGCAACCTGAGCCCAACTCAAAACAAACTAAATTATCATTTAAAACAAAACCCTCGGCCATTGGAATTTTCCCATTAAAATGTAAACCACTAAACAAATCAATCCCGGCCCCCATATAATAATTAAACCCTTTTCCTTATATTCTCGAGCCCAGCAGCCTGGCCCGTTTCTTTCCCCAATAAATTCTTTTCCTTTTTATTTTTCTTGGCCCAGCCCAAACTCCCCATCATCCAGCCCGCTTCACCCTAACCGCAACGCTCCCCTACCCGACCCGCCAGCAACAGTGCTTCTCCCCAACGTCTCTCCTTCTTTCCCGCGCACGTTTCCTTCGCCGCGTTTCTCGCCTCCACCGACGCCCGCGGTCGCACACGTTACACCCACGACGCGCACCTTGTTGCCTACTCGCGATCACCCCCTTGTTGCACTCTCATTGCATTCTTCCTATCCCTCGTTCTCCTTCCTCCTCTTCTCTTCTCCCGCTACCCATCACCGGCCACCTTCCTCCATCACCATCGCCTCATCCCTAACCTCATCGCACCCTCAACTCGACAACTCCTCCCCTACCAACACGACTCCTCCTATAACTCCGCTCGTCGACCCTGCCGAGCACCCCTGCACACCAACCCATTGCCACCTCCACCGCCGGCGTTCATCCCACCACTTCGCTCGCCCCGACGGCGAGGACCACGACCTATCTTCCTCTCTCCATCCTCCAGCCTCACTCTCCGCAGCCGACCACCCTCGCACCCATCGCCACCGGCCCCTCCACAGAGCCCCTGCTCTCGAGCTCGGTGCCCCGGCGCCCTCTCGTCGGCGAATCCCTGTACCCCTCGTCGACCGCACCATCATCATCGTCGGTGTCGTCATTGTCATCTCTCTCCCTCTCTGCTTACACTCTATCTCTCTCTCTCTGCCTTCCCCTCTCTCTCAATCTCTCTCACTCATCTCTCTCTGCCTGCACACACCCTCTCTCTCACCTTCCTCTGTCTTTCTCTCTCTAACTCTCAGCTCTCTCTCTCCCTCTGTCCTTCTCTCTCTACCTCTCAGTTCTCTCTCTCTCTTTCACACTTCTCTCTCTCTTTCTCACTCTCTCTCCCCTCTCCTTCTTCTCACTTTCTCTCTCAAATTCTTTCTCTCCCTAACTCTTTCTCTCTCTAATTCTCCCTCTTTTCCTCTGCAATCTCTCCATCGGCCTCGACAGCATCAGCGATCCCTAGCCTCGACACCGCCTGAGCTCGCAACGACCTCTCCTCAAACTCGAGCCAAGCCCAAAATTTGGCGAAACTTGTCGTGCGTTTTCCACTCCGTTCCGGGACGTGCCACTACTGCCTTAGCTGCCGCGCCATCAGTTCACCGTCTCCAGGCAAGTTCTCTACTTGCTTCATGCTATTCTATTTATGTTACAAATCCAAATCATATAAATTGTTGTGTTACCATTCCTGAAAACGTACACTTTCTACCTGTTCGACGTGTGTTCCCAATGGGAAACCTTTCCCAATTTGGCGGAACTAAATAGTATTGTTTGTTCCGTATGGCTGTGAACCTAGAGCATGAATTTCGTTGGATAATTTGATCGTTAATGACTAAAACAACTACCCCCAGGTTTAATCGTAAAACTGTAATTTTATTATACCTGAAAACCGTTAAATTCACCATAAATCATATACATACTAGAATGGTGCGTTTGAGGGCTCAATTCGAAGCCGACTCGACGAACTTTAACCCTATACTAGTTTCCAGACATTCCTGTACTTAGATTGTGATGATATTCGTATCGGAGTACTACTCTGGACTGCAGTCCAGAGCTACTCCAGTGGTTGCTTGCTGTTCCGTAATGGGTACCAAAAGATCTCCTTAACTCGTAGATTGTGGAAATCCGCTGTTTATTATAGGTAAGTCTGTTATCTAGACAACACAATTGGTTTCATTCTTTTTCGTTACCGTTTGATATTTAATCTGTAATTTAATAGATCGGGACACATAATAGTCCCAGCAGAATCAGAACTGACATATTAGTGTTAAATAGTGTATATCTCCTGACGTGCAGATGCGATTGAAGATCCGTCTATTACGTTGAAAACCTTACTGAAAACCCTAGATTTCATCCAACTGTAGCGTCGCTAAAATCTGATCCCAACTGGGATAAAAATGCGTTGCGAAACGGACTTCTGATTCTGAAACCGGATTTCCAGCCGCGAGCGCTTAAAATGAAATGGTTATAACTAATGATCCTGGAACCCGATTGGCTTGAAACTAAATTAGATGGATAGATAACTGAACATACTGATTTTTACCTATCTATCATTTCGCTAAACTTTACATGTACGTTTCATGATAAATCGTGCAAGTGATAGAATGCTATTTTATGACACCTCAATCATGCTTCATATATTGTTTACGTATCATATCATACCCATATCAGTGTAGTGATAACCTAGTGATATCGTGCATTTACCCAGTGTTAGAATTTTAGTGATGATTGTGGCAAGTACGTCAGTGTTCGTGTATCCGTGATTAAGTGAAAGTGATACGTACTTGTACACAATCAGTGACCCTATTATTCTATTGCATTGTCGATGTTTGTGGGATGCGTGTACGTGTGACTATAAATGGTATGGGACACTTATGGAAGCACTTGCACGTGTGTCCCAGATAAGGCATCTGACTCTGCCATTTATCTTAGATATTAGTCGGGACGTGCTTGATGGAAGTCCTGTCTCTAGTTCTGGCGCAGACTTGTCACGGATCGATTAGTATTTAGGGTTATGGTTAGCGTTTGATGTAGACCACGGGGTGTGGGGTAGTTTAAGTGTGAGTTCAACAGGATCTCGGGTGTCCCATGCCATCTTATATATTTAGGGAGATATATGGAGATTTACAGGGTATGTGATATACACCGTGATATACATGTTACATGTTGGGCCCGTGGTCCCTTGCCCTTGGGTTCTACCCTTGGGTGGAGGACACTCACGAGTGGTTGACTCTCACACTTGGACTGACGATAGGCTTAGTAACCTGTACAGTGAGACTTAGAGACTGATAGGGATACGGGAATTTATATACCTTATATACTGTGATTGACATACGTGACATATCGTTTTACTGCTTTACTGCTCCGATGCATTGATTACTGCACATTCATATTCATGCTGTCATTAATTTACTGTTTCACATATCTGTTACCGTTGTGAGAATTGTCACATGATTTTATATATATTATATCGCTATTGTGTCGCTCTGACGACCTGAGTATGCATGCTCAGTGTGAGGAGAAGATTTAACCTGGACCAGAACTAAACGTGCAACACAGACTTTTTGACTTGCTATTCAGAGTTATATCTTTTGTTTCCCATCAGGTCAGTTCATTTTACTGTTTCATTCCAGTTACTGCATTTCTCATTACCTGCGCATTATTTACTGTTTACCACGATAAACTAGAAGCCGAAGTGTGACTACGGTGGGACATTTCCTTGACCGTAGGAGCATGGCTGGCCTTGTCTACCCCTCGTATTCCGTATTTCGGGAAGCGGGGCGTGACACATACTGTCCCTCAAAGGAGGGAAAACTATAACTCTGACAGTCACTCTGTCATCCAGGTCACCTTGGAATTTTGAAATGATAACCGTCTCCTGAAGGAGGCTGCCGTTACTATATTCCAAGAACATTCACTTATGTTCATAAACTGCTTCCCAATGTTTCTCCATGATTGGATTAATATATGTTTATTGCAGCTAGTGCAAAAACAATATCTGGTGTGGTACTTGACATTTCATGATTAACTCAATTGCCTAAGCAAGTGATATGCTAATCATGTAGATCCCTCTCCCCTTTAGTCTGTAAGACACCTTTAGAGAGGTTGACCCCATCACCTGCAGGTAGACCACCATGCCAGGAGTTGTCCATTTAATGTCAAAATACCCAGATTAGGATACTTCCCAAATCTAGATCTAAAACCATAGATCTAGTAACCAGAAAACCTGATATTATATCCATATCCTGTGTAGAGAAACAACTTTGTGACAACCACAATATAACCGATCGTAGTATAGGAATGTCCCTTCCTATCAAGTGCATGTCATCCCAATACCTGGACATCACTCTCTACTACCTTATTACCAGATCCATCTCCTATTCTGATGAGGTCAAAGCCTATGACTGTTACATCAAAACTAGATGATCTATTTCCGCTATACCTGCTTTAGTCTGTAAATAGACATAAGCTATTTGCTCACTATGCTTCCGTTGCTCCCACTGACTACAACAACCCTCTGGCAGAGTCATATATACGTGCACTTCTAAAGCTAGTTTAGAACGACGCTATATTCATCCTCCTGCCGGGTTTTATAGTCTAGAACAACAACAATGACAAGTCTGGGTAAACAAGAACCTCCCTGTCACCGTCTCTGAGAAGACCGAAGTACCTCTCGGGTGCCTGAGGTTACCCACCAAATCTGCAGAGTGGCTAATGGAACGTTGAAACTGATTGAATCGTTAGGTTCTATTAAATCTTCAGTAATCGTTTGTGGTTCTGGAATCACTCCCAGTTCTACCATACTCCCACTTCTGTTTTTCTAAAAAAATCCATTTTACTAAAACTGCGGCGAGTTAAGAACAATATAAATATTGATCTTCCTGATGGTAGAAAGTTATCCCTCGTCAAAGCCCGGGATAACCCACGAACAGCCATTACTAAAACATGCCTTGAGTTTATCCGGATTCTGGTTTTAAGCATCAGCCGGACAACTCCCTATTCCTTAACATCATCAAGATATAAATTGATTCTATATATATCTGATATAGAAAAAAAAGCACTAATTTAATTAGAACCAGATTCAAAATCATGCAGCTGTCTCCAGTACATATCAACCAAATGGAAAAATGCCACTTAACATTACTCATCTAGGAGTGCATCCATATATGAGTAACCCGAAAGAGAAGCAAGTTCTCAAAACCATTACTATCAATGGAATACCAAACATAAGTATCTACATCTTTGACTTCCTCGAAGAATCCTGATACTTCCAACAAATGGTTCTCTACTTTATTCTTATACCTATAACTTCTCAAAATCTGAACCTTGCACTTCAACGAAATACATGTCTAGAATCAGAGAAGTTATGAGTATACAGAATGCAGTGTGAGTACCAACCCCATTGTCCTAATGGACACTGGACAACATACAATACTTTGTTTAAGTCCCCTGAGTTGAATAACTCAAACCCTGTGCGTCGTAGGTTGAAAAACTGTAGTATGGTTAAGAAGGATTTCACAGCTGTTGAATGCACCTTACCTAATCACTAACCGATATAGGTAAATGTATAGACATAATATCAAAAAGTTATATCTCACTTTATAAAATAAACGTACATATATATCAATTTGAAATTGGTGCATAACAACGGATATTCAAAACTAAATATTTGCCATCCGGCAAAATCCAGATGATTTCCTCAAATATCACCAATTACAACGAGTTCCGATATAATGAGGATCTAATCACCCAATTCTCAATATATTACTCCCATTCACCATCTGTAATAACATACAGATGTGAGAAACTGATCAGGTAAATACATACCTTGGAGTTAGATTCCAATCGGGAAAACAGTTTTCAATTAACATTGCACAGTGAAACTGAAACATGAAAATGTTTCGAAGGGGTAACCGGGTATTCTTAGTAACGCCTCTTCCATTATCCTGAATCATGACAGTAACCATATACTTACCTGCCCTCTCTGCAATCCCTTTATTATGTCTTTACTTATTACCTTATGTACACCTCCTTTACGCTAATTGGTTTTCTTCATTCCCTACCTTTCGGCACCAGCCTAAGGTTTGGAAGAAGACTATCCAATAATTGTAATAGGTGTACTCTCCTAATCCTAGGAGCCCATGCAACCTGAGAGAAGGTAAAGAGAAAAGACAACCGAATAATCCTATTCAATCTCTCTAGAACCAGAATCCATCCTCGAAAAAGTTCATTCGAGTTCGTATGTAACTATACGATGGATTTATCCAATGGAAGTGGATATCCGTAGTGATACGGAGTGTCCTAGAGAAATGCAAAGCGGATGTAGGAGTGGCAGGGTGCACACGGTCTTTGTCATGAATGATGGTGATCGCAATTTCCTTTGCCATTATTCTAATCCCTTTATATGTCTTTACTTATTACCTTCTGTACACCACAGTTAAGCTTGTTGGTTTTCTTCCTTCCCTACCATTCAGCACCTGCCTATGGTTTGGAGGAAGACTATCCAATAAGCTCAATAGGTGTACCCACTCCTAATCCTAGGAGCCCTCACGACCTGAGAGAAGGTAAAGGGAAAAGACAACCGAATAATCCTATTCAATCTCTCCAGAACCAGAATCCATCCTCAAAAAAGTTCCTTCGAGTTCGTATATAACCATACGATGGATTTATCCAATGGAAGTGGATGTTCGTAGTAATACGGGGTGTTCTGGAGAAATGCAAAGGTGATATAGAAGTGACAATGATATATGCGACACCGTGACATTCCAAAAGCCAAAGTGTTATAAGAAGGTTCGGTAAACTTGGTTTCATGAGTTTTAGTCAAAGGTCTGGTCATAGTCGCAGCCAGAGAGAGAGAGAGAGAGAGAGAGATGAAACACTCAGCGTGCACTCTAACCTAGATCAGAATGGTTAATCATTTTATCTAATCTGGATGGCTCCCACTGTTTCCTCGAATCCTCCTCCAAACCCAAAGGAGAATTAGTCGGAATCACTCGAGGAGTAATGCTACTCATCAGTGGGAATCGGGATCCAACTATCATCGCATGATAACTTGATGGAAGCCACTCAAGTCACCACACTCCAGAAGGTATGCGCAAGCCTGGCAAGTTTCCTGTATGTTTGAAACTCCCGATATGATTTTTTACCCCAAGCGGTTTATGATCTTGACAAAGGCCAACAAATCATAAACCACAAGTCAAGTTCAACCCGTCATTATCTTGGATTACTCTAGACCCACCCATACAAACCCTTGACAAAGGCCAAAAAGGTTATACGACTGTCCTAGATAATCGCAACTCAATGCAACAGACAAGAAATATTTAGCTACCGCACACTACGCCTTGACAAAGGCCAAAAAACGCAGCATGAATACTAGGTACCACGTGAAAGAAATGACGGAGGGCTACGGCTGGTTTTTGGAGAAAAACCTTTAACGTAATGAACTTGATCTCGTTGAAGGAATCCAAGTGGTTTTACAAATATATAGTGGCTAAAACTTTTGCTAAAGAGGTCACTCCCGGTGAAGGGATCTCGGCTCTTTCCTCGTAGAATGAGATGCAGGATATTCCAAACTGAATACCACGATGCAAAGCAAAAGTAATTGACTATAGTGAAGTTATTACGTTGACGCAAACTTTTGCTCAATGGGCCACTCCCGATGAAGGGATCTCGACCCTTGCCTCGTCGAATGAGGTGCAGCATATTCCAAACTGAATACCACGGTGCAAAGCAATAGAGAACGTCTGTAATGTCAGTTTTTTAAAAACTTGGTTCCAACAACATCATATATAGGTTTGTTTTATCTTTGCATTGATAAGAATCTATTCCCATCAATTAATCACACCAGAAAAGAACGAAAATAAAATGTACGTATATGCCATCTGCATTCGCCACTGGGTCCCGTCATCACCCGTTAGGTTACTTAACTAACGATAGAGCGGGGACTGGGATAGCGCGGGTGCAAAACATATACAACATCTACTAGTGTATATATATATATATATATATATATATATATATATATATATATATATAGATATATATATATAACATTCGTTCCAGGCATGATATAAAGCAACATCACAGAAACATCACAGAAGCAACACAGAATGGTGGATAATCTGGAGCCCCGGGTTTCACTTGAGCCGCAAGTGAGACCCGACGTTCCCTGTCGTGTGGATAGCCTGTGCAATGAAACATAGACCCCTACGAGCGCGGCAAGTTACCCGCCAAAACCAGAAGTGAGGCAGCCCCCTTCAGCAACGTGAATGGACCACCCAGCACTTCACGGAATCCGGTAACTTAAGCACCCCTCCTGGGTCACTTATACCCCCTACGAGTGCGGCGAACAGCCCGCCAATTCTAGAGTAAGGTCCCCTCCATCCCAACGCCATAAGATGCGGACCCGTTGCCCTCTAGAATCCGACTATTCGTGCACCCCACCGCGAGGTAATCCTAGTACAGAAAAGAAAATAATATAAAAGGGTGACATCGACCTCAGCCCGGTCGTGCCCCAAAAGAATAATATACAAACTGGCAATGACGGCAGTCTACATGTCGGATGCTCACCCCGCAATATCAAATGTACAAATGAAATAAAACTGTACTAATATTGCACCATAGCTATCTACCACGACGATCCAACCAACATCACAACACAACAAAGAACATCAACGTGAATGTCACGTTCGCAAACCCGTCTAAAAGAACATATAGCAGTTAGACGGGTTTACCGATCAAATGACATTCACGGTCGCAGATATAAATGTATGTACTATTAAACGCCCACTTAAAATATCGATCGACTAAATTTCCAAGTTGGCCCCAATAGCAAAAACCAGCACTGAAACAGAAATCTGGGCCAAAACAGAATATGTCAAAAATCATAATTCCAAGTCAGGGGACTACAGAAAAAATTTCGAAGCCCGTCGCCACTAAATGGTCGTGGAACCACCACCAATAGGGGCTAAGTGCGGCGGTTCCGCGGCGTTTTAGAGGAATCAAGAGCCCAAATTTTTTGTGTACCCATAAAATCGCCTGCACGGATTTTTAAGCCACTGGAAAATATTTTTTGAACACTTTTGAAAATCGGTAGAGAACAAAAAATTTGAATCGTGTTTTCGGAAATTTCGGTCGATCGAGCTTTCAAGCACGTTTAAACAAGCTAGTAAGGGGTTTAAAGGGTGGCTCTAATACCATGTTGGGTCACGGCAGCGCCCCGGCCGTCGAAACGCGGCCAAAATGCGGAACAAAAATTTATTAAACCGGCGCTACCGCTGCCCGATTCCAGGATCGACCTTAAAACCAAAACTAACAAGATAAAATAAGTGTTAGAATTGTTATACCAAGTTGATCCAAGTCCTTCGGTCTTCATTCCAAGCTCCTAGCGGTTCTTTGACGAAGTTTGGTTGCCGGTCTTCCTCCTGTAAGTCCATGCTACCTCTCCCGGTACTTTCGGGCATGCGGAATTTGGCGAAAAACAATTTTTCTAGATGTGGTAGCATGGACTCAAAACCGGATCTTTGTTAAACATCTAACTAACAACCTAATTAGGAGTTATTAACTACTCGGTTAGGGGGTTATACCTTTCTTTCTTGAACTCCTTCGTCTTCAAGCCTCGATGGTTGTCCGGATCGGCTTCACTCCGTCGTCTCCTTGCACCGAAAATAGATCCACCTGAAAGCTTCTACCTTTGGCTTCTTCTTCGGTCTTTGAAGAAACTAGTTCACTTGGTTTGCTAAACCTTATTAACTAGAATGAGTAGAGAAGAGTGTGTTGGGATTTTACTCTATGGTTCTTGGTTCTCAACACATGAGACAAGTGAACCATAGACTCAAGAGAGGGAGAGCAAGAGGAAGAAGATGAGAGCTCAAGAACAAGAGAGAGAATGAGAATGATAGAATGAGAAAGACTTTTCTCTCTTGGCTCTCATAATCCAAAGCCATCATCACAAAAAATAGCAATCAAGTATTATGTGATGGTTTAAGCTACAATAGCCATATAATTTCTTGCACTCATTTCTCACAAGAGAAACAAGCAAGTAAAAAGTCTTTGCCATGAAATGATAGCCATTGTCATCATGATGGTCAACTAGTCCAACCTAGTCAACCGGTCAACAAAGTCAACAAGTCAACAAAGTCAACCCCTCAACAACCATGTCACCATAATACTTAATTAATATTATTCTTAATTACATATCATATTCTTATTAGGGTTGAGCAAAAAGTCAATAGTCAACAGTCAACAGTCAACAACCCTAACTCTCCGTCAACTGTGCATACACACCCGCATCTGCGTTCCGAGGAACACGAATACATACTGGATAAATCCGATCCCAAAACGTACACTAGGATCTGGCTTAAACCAAAGCCCGCTAGTGTTAACTGTCCGGACACTGTACGTGCATAAGTGCACGGATGTGACCGAACCCTGTCGTAAAACCATGCGACCTGTCGCAAAACCATGCGACCTGTCGCAAATACTCTTTTTCCTAAAGGCGAATAGCTTTCTGTGTGGGACTCTAAAGACTCGACACTATGCTGGCAGTGGGTTTAACCACAGACCGCAAGCGGCACTAGCTGTGCGTAACGGTCCCCAGGTAGAAGCCGACAAGAAGACTGACGAGGTGAAACTCATCTGAACTCCTACTGAGCCTGAATGTGACAGTCTCCGTACAGTCCGGTCTGTTCGTCTGATACATCACAGTGAAGCCCAAAACACCCTGAGATAACACTGGAAGCCTACCAGTATATCTCGATTGCCCTGGCCAGGGACTACTCGTGTAATGGCTCTTCTAGACACAGCGCGATGTCAACCCCCAATACCGGGAGAGACGAATCCTGTCTAACCGTCACTGCCTCCAAGTGCTTCGGGACTGCACCCAACTACCACCTGTTTGCACGACTCTTTTGAGCCGTGGTAGGGTAGTAATCAAAGTACAGTGGGAACACACTCAAGGCGAAGTGACAGTGTCAAGTCAGCAGACTAAGCTGTACTCATGTCACCTGGGAACTGATAACTGACGATAGGTATAATACCAACCGGTCAGTTCCCGACGAGTCCTGTCCCGTGTACTCGTAACCTAATGAGCACCCGTATACTATCTCCAGTACGACGTACTGATGGCTGTGGGACAGACCATCTTCCACACTGGGATGAGAAGCGCATACGCTAGTCTACTCCGGAGTATCGATGCCCTGTCTCGATAGTCCTGCGACTAGGGACCTGTATAAGGATGTGCTTATAGATTACCCAGCCCCCACTAGTGTGACTGCCATCACAACGCTGGTAATCAAGCAAAGATCCTAAGGGCTCCACTAATGTGTATAGGTGATATACTAAAATAAACACATGTACACATTGAAGTAGAAACAAACTAAGTAGCATACTACTATATTGAGCAAGATTGTTTATACAAGGTGAATATCCCAAGCTTCCATTAAGTAATATACAAACTAGTATGATACAGTATTAGCCTCTAGGGCATATACACTAACAATCTCCCACTTACACTAAGGCCATGTACTGGCGTATCGAAGACCTATCATCTCGATCAGCCGCTCGAACTGAGTCTGGGGCAAGGCCTTGGTGAATGGATCTGCAGTGTTATCTTCTGAAGCAACCCTCCGAACCTTGATCTCCTGGCGATCCACGATCTTCCTGATCAGGTGATACCGCCTCAAGATGTGTCTGGATCTCTGATGGGACCTGGGTTCCTTCGCTAAAGCTATAGCCCCGTTGTTGTCGCAATACAGAGGTATTGGATCAACAATGGACGGAACCACCTGAAGTTCTTTCAAGAACTTCCTCATCCAGACAGCTTCTTTTGTGGCATCAGATGCAGCGATGTATTCCGCTTCCATCGTCGAGTCTGCAACAGTTTCCTGTTTGGAACTCTTCCAACACACCGCCCCTCCATTGAGGGTAAAGACAAAACCCGACATGGACTTGGAATCATCCTTGTCACTCTGGAAGCTGGAGTCAGCAAAGGTCTCGATCTGGAGGTCTTTTCCGCCATTCACCAAGAACATCTCCTTAGTCCTTCTCAGGTACTTGAGAATGTTCTTTACCTCTATCCAGTGTTTCTCCCCAGGGTTTGACTGATACCGGCTTACCACACTCAGTGCATAAGCTACATCTGGTCTGGTACACAACATCGCATACATTATAGAGCCTACCGCAGAAGCGTAGGGTATAATAGACATGCGATCCCTCTCCAAATCAGTGTTGGGAGACATCTCTTTAGAGAGGGTGATCCCGTGACAAGCCGGTAGGTTACCGCGCTTGGAATCTTCCATACTGAATCTTTTCAGTATGGTGTCGATGTACCTGGACTGAGAAAGTCCTAATATCCTCTTGGATCTATCACGATGGATCCGGATCCCCAGGATGTATGAGGCATCACCCAGGTCTTTCATGGAGAACCTGTGTGACAAGAACCCCTTGACAGATTGTAGCATAGGAATGTCATTTCCTATTAAGAGAATGTCATCCACGTATAAAACGAGGAATACTACAGTTCTCGCTACAAATCTACTATAGATGCATGGTTCATCTGGATTTTTGATAAAGCCAAATTCCTTGACCGTCTCATCAAAACAGATGTTCCAACTCCGCGATGCCTGCTTTAGTCCGTAAATGGACTTAAGCAACTTGCATACCTTTCCGCTGCTCCCACTCTGAATGAAACCCTCTGGCTGGTCCATATAGACACACTCCTCTAAATTTCCATTTAGAAAAACGGTCTTTACGTCCATCTGCCAAATCTCATAATCGTGGAAGGCATCAATGGCAAGAAGGATCCGAATGGATTTCAGCATAGCTACTGGAGAAAAGGTCTCGTCATAGTCCAAACCAGGTCTTTGACGAAAACCCTTTGCAACCAGTCTAGCTTTATAGGTCTCAACCTGTCCATCTACACCAATCTTCCTTTTGAAGATCCACTTGCATCCTACGGGTTTTACCCCGTCTGGAGCAACGTCCAACGTCCATACTTTGTTGGTGTACATGGACTCCATTTCGGTCCGCATTGCATCCAGCCATTTTACCGAGTCAACGCTCTGAACGGCCTGCTGGAAGCTAGTAGGCTCATCATAATCTATGATGCAATCCTCTCTATCCCCGTCTATGAGAAAACCGTAGTATCTCTCGGGCGGATGAGACTGCCTATTACTTCTGCGGAGCGGCGTAGGAATGTCCTGTTCTTTTGAACCCTCTGGTTCCACTAAGCTTTCAGTAATAGCTCGTGGTTCTGGAATTTCTTCCAGTTCTACTGTGCTCCCACTTATCTGGGTTTCCAAAAACTCAGTTTCCAAGAAGTAGGCATGACGAGAAACAAAAACCTTTTGTTCCTCTTCGCAGTAGAAGAAATATCCCTTGGAATTCTTTGGATATCCCACGAACTTACACTGTACTGAGCGTGCCTCGAGCTTGTCCGCATGCTGCTTTTTAACAAAAGCTGGACATCCCCATGTCTTAATGTGCTTAAGATAGGGTCTCTTCCCACACCACATCTCATATGGTGTAGTAGGCACAGTTTTAGTTGGAACTCGGTTCAAAAGGTATGCAGCTGATTCTAGTGCATACCCCCAGAATGATCACGGTAACTCAGCGTTACTCATCATGGACCGTACCATATCCAATAGGGTTCGGTTCCGTCTCTCCGATACACCGTTATGTTGCAGAGTGTATGGAGGAGTAAGCTGAGAGAGAATTCCGTTCTCTTTTAAATAGTCCAGGAACTCGGCACTCAAGTATTCACCACCTCGATCCGATCTTAGAATCTTGATACTTTTTCCGGTTTGTTTTTCTACTTCATTCTTATATTCCTGGAATTTTCCAAAGGCTTCGGACTTATGCTTCATTAAGAAGACATAACCGTACCTTGAAAAGTCATCCGTAAAAGTAATGAAGTAAGAATAACCGCTTCGCGCATGTATAGACATTGGACCGCACACGTCGCTGTGTACGAGTCCCAAGAGCTCGCTCGCTCTTACTCCTTGTCCAGTGATCGGAGTCTTTGTCATCTTTCCTTTGAGACAGGATTGACAAGTGGCATACGATTGATATTCTAACGGATTCAAATATCCTTCTGTATGTAACTTCGTCAACCTTCTCTCATTGATGTGACCCAGTCTACAATGCCATAAGAAAGTCTGATTTATTTCCGGAGACTTTCTTTTGTGTGTATTCTGGACATTGAAAATCTGTGGTTGGTTTAATACGTATATACCATTGCTTAATGTACCTGACCCAATCAAAACTTGATTAAGGTGAATGTTTACAACATTACTTACAAACGAAAATTCATAACCTTCTTTAGAAACCAAAGATACAGAAATGATATTACAAGTTGCGTTGGGTATAAAAAAGCAATTACGCAAAACTAAAACATGTCCATCTGACATTCCCAGGTGATAGTCCCCCACGGCCTTAGCATCCATGCTAGCTCCGTTTGCAACTTTGAGGGTCATGTCACCTGCCTTCAAAACCCTACGGTTTCTCAACGCCTGCAAAGAATTACAGATATGAGATCCTGATCCGGTATCCAATACCCAGGAAGTGGAGTTTATTGAAAGACAGTTTTCAATAACATACACACCTGAAGCTGAAGCCGCAACCTGCTTCAATTCCTGTGTCCTGGCTTTCCAAGCCCTGCAATCATTCTTCCAGTGTCCCTTCTTATGACAATAGAAGTATTCTTCTTTATCCACAAGCTGCCCCGCTTTCTTTGTTGCCTTTGCCTTTCCCTTCGTATCCACTTTACCAACACCGCCCCTTGGTTTGGCGGGGGCTTTCTTCTTCTTTCCCTTGGCTTTCGCCTTGGACCTAGAAGAGGAAGATCCTCCTACAAACAAAGTGGATGTTTCCCTACCTTTCTGTAGGGTGCCCTTTGCATTCCTCAGCATGTTGAGGAGTTCTGAAAGTTCAACTTCCTTTTCTTGTAAGTTGAAGTTCAGGATAAACTGGGCGTAAGTGGAAGGAAGGGACTGGAGAATCAAGTCCGTATAGAGCTCATTCTCCAACGTGGTCCCATGTTCTGCGAGCTCCTCTATGTAGCCAATCATCTTAAGCTCGTGTTCCGCTACCGATGATCCGATGGCCAACCTTGCCGAAAATAACTTCTTCGACACTTCGTATCTTGCGATACGAGACTGCTCTCCATACAGTTCTTTTGTATGGAGAAATATGGATTCGAGGTCCATATTCTCGTGCCTCCTCTGATGTTCGTTATCCATAGAGGCAAGCACGAGGCACCTGGCCTTCGTGCAATCAATCTCCCAAGTCTTACGGATTTCCTTATCCGCGACGCTGGAGGTGGGACCTGGGACAGGGGGAGCTTTGGTGGTAAGAAGATACCCCAGCTTATCGTAAGTGATTGCCATTTTGACATTCCTGAGCCAATCTTTGTAGTTTGGCCCTGTCAGTATGTTTTTATCTAGAAGTAACTTAAGTCCAGTCATATCGATTGGTCGCTGCAATTAGGAGAGAGAAGAAGAAACACTCAGCATGATGCTCTTGCAAGTTTAGAGTGGTTTTTAGTTTGTCTAAACAGGATGGCTCCCACTGTTTCTCGAATCCCTCCTTAAAACAAAAAAGGAAGAATTAGTCAGGATCAATCTCACCGTACAATACTTGCTTAACCGTTCGGCCAGGCTGGTGTCGGTAGTTCGAGGGAGGTTTTCCAACGCTTTCGCGAAGTTCCTTAATTTAAGAACCTCTTTTCCCTGGGGCGTAGCCCCTCTAACACCTTTCTAGACACCTACTAGGTTTATAGCATTGATCGTTAAGTGAGAAATTTCCCGAGGAGTAGCATATAATCACAGTAGGATCGGGATCCAAATATCACCGCGTGACGAAACTGAAGGAATCCTACCAGAATCATCACACTCCAAATGGTATGCAACACTAGCAAGTTTCAGTTCTTTTGAAACTCCCGATGTGGATTTTTGCCCCATGCTCTTATGACCTTGACTTTGGCCAACAAATCATAAGTCACATGTCAAGTTCTACCCGTCGTTCTCCAGGTTAATTTGAATCCACCCGTACCTACCCATGACTTTGGCCAACAAGGCAGTACGACTGTTCCAAACCAACGCATCTATCTATGCTGCACATGAATACCCAATAGCTACCAATCACTATGCCTTGACTTTGGCCAACAAACATAGCTTGAATACTATTGACTATTCATGCGAAACGACGGAGGGCTACGAATAGTTTTGGCGAAACCGTGAACGTAGAGAACTTGAAATAATCGATGGAACGAGATAGCTTTTAAAAGGAGTGGCTCAAACTCCGCATTTTAAAAGTTGATTTTGAAAAGAACCGAGTGGTTTTTCGAAAGTGTTCCAACGACTTTTACTTGGTTTATTTTCTTGCATTAGTTCTTTTAATGCGTGATATTCTTGCATTAGTTCTTTTAATGCGTCCCATCATTTAATCCTACCATTGCAGAAAACAACCAAAATATGACGTACGCTTATGCCATTCGCATTCGCCACGGGGCCCCGTAATTACCCGTTAGGTTACTTAACTAACGACAGAGCGGGGGCTGGGCTAGCGCGGCTGTAAAACATAAGCAACGCCTAAATAATATCATATATAGATATATTGCAATGATAGCCATTTCAGATCACAGATGAACACATTTGATATACTAGGAATCCGCAATTCGTACGAGCCTGTAACGAAAAGCAGATTACACGGTCGCGGTGAATAGCCAATACCCCATCCAAGACCCCTACGGGTGCGGCAAACTACCCGCCAAGTACCCGAAGCGAAGCAACCTCCCTCATCTCCGTGAGTAGGCCACTAGGCACTTCGGCATAACCGGTAGTTTTTGCACCCCCTCCATGGGTCTATCCTAGGAGCAAAAACAGTAAAAAGAAATTATACAATGACGGCTACAACCCCGACCCGGTTGTGCGGCCATACAAATAATTATTACATCAATTTACAAATTTACATGAATTGAAAGAAAAGAAAACTCTCGTCTCACAACCCCCGGCTATTCACCCGCGACAATCCAATGAATTCATATACACATTCCAATAACATTACAGATCACAGATTTGTATAACCCCCACTAATCGACATATAGCGATTAGCAGACGTTCAATACAAATATCACATCACAGAAAAACCCGTCAGCTTAAGTCTTTAGAAGTTCGATCAAAAATACGGATTTTTAGGCCCCAAACATAAAATTTTCGTTCTGGAAAATCTGGGCTGAAAAGATATATTCCAAAAATCCCAAAACAACCCCAGAAATAGACTGCACCAAATTTGGACCTCGACGGAGTCAACTCGGCCGCGGAACCGCGGCGCTTTGAACGGTTCGTAGGACCAAATTTTGTGGTTATTCTATAAAAACCCTGAGCCGATTTTTAAGATGAAATTTATCAATTTTTGAACAGAATAAAAATCGGCAGAAACTTGACAAATTGGGTTCGATTCGTGACTTTTTCTTTGATCGATCTTCTAGTTACTTTCTAACATGTTAGATAGAGTTTAACTAAGCTCTGATACCACTGTAAGTCCATGCTACCTCTCCCGGTACTTTCGGACATGCGGAATTGGTGAAAAACAATTTTTCTAGATGTGGTAACATGGACTCAAAACCGGATCTTTGTTAAATATCTAACTAACAACCTAACTAGGAGTTGTTAACTACTCGGTTAGGGGGTTATACCTTTCTTTCTTGAACTCCTTCGTCTTTAAGCCTCGATGGTTGTCCGGATCGGCTTCACTCCGTCGTCTCCTTGCGCCGAAGATAGATCCACCTGAAAGCTTCTACCTTTGGCTTCTTCTTCGGTCTTTGAAGAAACTAGTTCACTTGGTTTGCTAAACCTTATGAACTAGAATGAGTAGAGAAGAGTGTGTTGGGATTTTACTCTATGGTTCTTGGTTCTCAACACATGAGACAAGTGAACCATAGACTCAAGAGAGGGAGAGCAAGAGGAAGAAGATGAGAGCTCAAGAACAAGAGAGAGAATGAGAATGATAGAATGAGAAACACTTTTCTCTCTTGGCTCTCATAATCCAAAGCCATCATCACAAAAAATAGCAATCAAGTATTATGTGATGGTTTAAGCTACAATAGCCATATCATTTCATGCACTCATTTCTCACAAGAGAAACAAGCAAGTAAAAGGTCTTTGCCATGAAATGATAGCCATTGTCATCATGACGGTCAACTAGTCCAACCTAGTCAACCGGTCAACAAAGTCAACAAGTCAACAAAGTCAACCCCTCAACAACCATGTCACCATAATACTTAATTAATATTATTGTTAATTACATATCATATTCTCATTAGGGTTGAGCAAAAAGTCAATAGTCAACAACCCTAATAAGAATCCTCTGCCTCTGTCTCTCCGTCAACTGTGCATACACACCCGCATCCGCATTCCGAGGAACACGAATACTTACTGGATAAATCCAATCCCAAAACGTACACTAGGATCTGGCTTAAACCAAAGCCCGCTAGTGTTAACTGTCCGGACACTGTACGTGCATAAGTGCACGGATGTGACCGAACCCTGTCGCAAAACCATGAGACCTGTCACAAAACCATGCGACCTCTACTCTTTTGCCTAAAGGCGAATAGCTTTCTGTATGGGACTCTAAAGACTCGACACTACGCTGGCAGTGGGTTTAACCACAGACCGCAAGCGGCACTAGCTGTGCGTAACGGTCCCCAGGTAGAAGCCGACAAGAAGACTGACGAGGTGAAACCCATCTGAACTCCTACTGAGCCTGAATGTGACAGTCTCCGTACAGTCCGGTCTGTTCGTCTGATACATCGCATGGCGGGCCTAGGGGGCGGTAAACGTCAGTCCCCTAATAACGGTACAAGTCGTGTCGGAGTGAAGCCCAAAACACCCTGAGATAACACTGGAAGCCTACCAGTATATCTCGATTGCCCTGGCCAGAGACTACTCGTGTAATGGCTCTCCTAGACACAGCGCGATGTCAACCCCTAATACCGGAAGAGACGAATCCTGTCTAACCGTCACTGCCTCTAAGTGCTTCGGGACTGCACCCAACTACCACCTGTTTGCATGACTCCTTTGAGCCGTGGTAGGGTAGTAATCAAAGTACAGTGGGAACACACTCGAGGCGAAGTGACAGTGTCAAGTCAGCGGACTAAGCTGTACTCATGTCACCTGGGAACTGATAACTGACGATAGGTATAATACCAACCGGTCAGTTCCCGACGAGTCCTGTCCAGTGTACTCGTAACCTAACGAGCACCCGTATACTATCTCCAGTACGACGTACTGATGGCCGTGGGACAGACCATCTCCCACACTGGGATGAGAAGCGCATACGCCAGTCTACTCCGGAGTATCGATGCCCTGTCTCGATAGTCCTGCGACTAGGGACCTGTATAAGGATGTGCTTATAGATTACCCAGCCCCCACTAGTGTGACTGCCATCACAACGCTGGTAATCAAGCAAAGATCCTAAGGGCTCCACTAATGTGTATAGGTGATATACTAAAATAAACACATGTACACATTGAAGTAGAAACAAACCAAGTAGCATACTTCTATATTGAGCAAGATTGTTTATACAAGGTGAATATCCCAAGCTTCCATTAAGTAATATACAAACTAGTATGATACAGTAATGACCTCTAGGGCATATACACTAACACCTCCATCTCCGATAATCCACCCGAGGGAAACGGCGCAAGCTCCAACCTCGTCGAACGAGGTAACCGACGCTCCAAAGTCGCTAGCGATGGAGAGTGGGGGTGTATGAAAGTGTCACTATAATTATTCTCTCATCCATATGCTCCATGAGCAACTCAAGAAGAAGATGAAAGAGGCGATGAAGCTTTTGGCATGCGCAAAGAAAAATGGCTAACTCTTTTGTGTGAATGAGAGAGTGGAGAGAGAAGCAAGTGTAATAATAATGAGCCAAATGAAATTAAACCCCCTCCAATATGTGGCCGGCCCCCTTTTTCCTCCACACAAAAATATGTCATTTTCTAATTTCATTAAACAATGCAAACCATTAAACAAATGTGCACCATACTTTGCACCATACCTCAAAACCATGCCCTTTGCCACATCACACCCTCCACCTCATTTATAAGACAAATGAATTTCCATAAATGGAAAATCATATAAATGAAGTGGCATCTTCTAGAAGCTATTCCGTATAAAATACGGAATACTTCCCGGTACATGTATCGAAATACATATACGCGTATTCGTACAAAAATACGAATAGCCAAGGGAGAAAATGAATAGTGAACAATAATACTAGAATACGTATATACAAATACATATATAAATTATTAAATCAAAACCCGATTTAATAATCCGGTTTAATCCTAAGCCGCTAGTATTATCAACCGTCCGATTAAAGTCTGCGCAGCATGTGCACATATTTAATCGGACACCTGTATGTACCAACATACGCCATGTACACCATATCGCCTGAACCATGAAAACCCTCTGTATGGGACTCTATAGACTCGTCAATACGCTGGCAGTGGGTTTGACCACAAGCACGTCAGCGGTACTAGCTGTACGTAACGGCTACTCAGGTATTGAGCGAAAGGGAGGCCGATGAGCAAACTCATGCAGAACCCCTACTGAGCCTGACAGTGACAATATCCGTACTGTCCGATCTGTTCGTCTAAGAGTATCGCATATCGAGTCTAGGGGGTGGATAAAGTCAGACCCCTAACAACGCGATATTTAGTATCGGTATGAAACCCATCACCACCTGAGAAACTATCGATCTTGGATCGATAATTCTCGTCCACCGTGGCCACGGATTTATGGTGATGGCCATCCGTACACAACGCGACATCAACCCCTAATACCGGGGGAGACGAATCCCTGATGATCCGATCACTGCCTCTATGTGGCTCGGGACTGTACCCAACTAAAACCTGTTTGCACGACTCCTTTGAGCCGTGGTAGGGTAGTAATCAAAGCATAGTGGGAACTCACATGAGAAAAATGACGATCTCAGGTCGACAGACTAACCTGTACACATGTCACCTGGGAACTTCTATCTGACAATATGTATAATACCAACTAGCAGGTTCCCGGCGAGTCCGTCCAGTGTACTCATAACCTAATGAGCACCTGTATACTATCTTAGGTGAACAAACTAACACCAATGGCTTGTGAGACCTGGCCACCTCCCCTCGTCGGGGTCCCGATCAGTATACACTAGTCTACACTGGAGTATCAATGCCCGGTCTCGATACTCCTACGACTAGGGACATTTAAGGATGTGCTTATAGACCCCAGCTCCCACATATATGATCGCCATCATAATGCTGGCAGTCAAGCAAGAATCCTATGGGCTCTATCAACATGTACATGATGATAAAGACAAACCGGATAGCATACTATCATCTTGAGTAAGACTGCTTTATCGGTATAGGTCCTCACTCAATCATCATAATCACATGTCCGCGACTATGATAATTGCCTTGAGGACACTATAGCCAACAGGTATTCCGACTGAATACGAATACAACGAGGCGAAAATAATCCAACAATATAATACTAGGATCCGGCTTAAATCAAAGCCCACTAGTATTATCCGTCCGATCATGATCCGTGCACAAGTGCACGAATATGATCGAACCCTGCCATAAAACCATATGGCCTCTACAACGTTTCGCCCGAACCAGGGAAACCCTCTATGTGGGACTCTAAAGACCCGTCAATACGCTGGCAATGGGTTTAACCACAAGCACGTCAGTGGCACTAGCTGTACGTAACGGCTACCCAGGTATCGAGCGAAAGGGAGGACGACGGGCAAACTCATCTTGAAACCCTACTGAGCCTGACAGTGACAATATCTGTACAGTCCGATCCATTCGTCTATGAGTATCGCATATCGAGTCTAGGGGGTGGATAAAGTCAGACCCCTAATAACTTGGTATTTAGTGTCGGCATGAAATCTATCACCAACTGAGAAACTACCGATCCTAGATCGATAATTCTCGTCTACCCCGACCGAGGATTTCTGGTGATAGCCACCCGTACACACCACGACATCAACCCCCAATACTGGGAGAGACGAATCCCCTGACGATCCGCTCACTGCCTCCATGTGGCTCGGGGCTGTATCCAACTAAAACCTGTTTGCACGACTCCTTTGAGCCGTGGTAGGATAGTAATCAAAGCACAGTGGGAACTCACACGAGACAAATGACGATCTCAGGTCGATAGACTAACCTGTACACATGTCACCAGGAAATTTCTATCTGACAATAGGTATAATACCAACTAGCATGTTCCCGGCGAGCCCGTCCGGTGTACTCATTACCCAATGAGCACCTGTATACATCTTAGGTGAACCAACTAACACCAATGGCTTGTGAGACCGGCCACCGCCCCTCGTCGGGGTCTCAATCTGTATACACTAGTCTACTCTTGGAGTATCGATGCTAAGTCTCGAAACTCCCACGACTAGGGACACTTTAAGGATGTGCTTATAGACCACCCAACTCTCACGTATATGATCGCCATCATACTGCTGGTAGTTAAGCAAGAATCCTAAGGGCTCTATCAACATGTAATAGTGATCTGTAATGTCACCTGATGCATGTACACGATGATAAAGAAAACCAGATAGCATACTATCATCTCGAGTAAGAATGTTCTACCGGTATAGGTCCTCCCTCAATCATTGCAATCACGTGCCTGCGATCCAACAATTGACTTGAGGGCACTATAGCCAACACTTTTTGCTGGTTCTCCGTGTACAACGATAGATTAGTTGTTCATTTCAATTTTGTTTGAAAGCATTGAAATGACCATCTTTTCTATTATAGTGTACTCGGAGAATAGCGAGGAGGTGCTGCCGAATTTTTCTCGAAACGGATGAAAGTACAAGCGAATGAGTGTCTGCTCTATACATTCTTAATGGGACAGAAGCCTTACCCCCAATAGCCGAAACACACACATACAACATGCATACACAACACAAACATACACAAAGATATATACAATAGCAACCCTACACCTAAGCGAAATCAAAAATTGAAATCAACGACAAACTTGCCTTTGCCATTCTCTTCTTTTTTAATAATCATCCCGTTCTTAGATATCTTAAGTCACCATAAAAAATGAACTTCTATTACTTACAATTTATATGTCATACAGTCTAACATGGCCTATGAGTATATCAGTGTTAAAGACTTGATGTACGTGGATTTGCATCAACACATGAACCCTAAGTTCATCGACGGAGGCGCTGCTTCCATCAAATTTGCACGCGAACATCATGAGGAAATCTTGGGGAAGATCCTTTGTACGTTTGACAGGTGTGGGAATAAGTATTGGCAGAACATAGAAGTGGTAGAATTTCACATCGTTAACCACGGTTTTACCAGATTTTATTCGACTTGGTTATATCACGGGGAAGGAGAAGAAGATGATGATAATGTGGCGGAAGAAGAATAAGATAACTTATTTCCAGAAGAAGAAATGGAGGATATGGTTGAGCCTACTCTCGGCGATAGTAATCCTCCTTCCGATTACGTTTCTTATGCGGATAAGTATGACAGTCACATGAATGTTGCTAGGAGACCAATCTATGAGAATGCAAAGTATTTAATACTATCAAGGTTCATCCAATTTTTCCAGATTAAGTGCCTAAATAGATAGAGCAACAAATCATTCATGATACTTCTCAAGTTCCTGAAAGATTCTATGCCGTAGGAAATAATGTGCCTGGGAGTTTGTATAAAACCTAGAAGATGATGTCTGATTTGGGTCTGAATTGTGAGAAGATTCATACATGTCCCAATGACTGCGTTCTGTACCAGAATGAGAATTCAGATTTGAAAGAGTGTCCCACTTGCAGAAAGGATAGGTATAAACCGAAAGATTCTGATAAGAAGCCAGATATATCTGTCAAGATAGAACGATACTTGTTAGTAATATGTATGCCCTAGAGGCCATTATTATATATTGTAGGGGATGTTTGGACATATATATATAGAGGACTTTCTTGCTCGACATGATAGTATGCTATCTGGTTGCACTTTATGTTAACATGTTCACTATTTTGAGTTCACTGTCTTTTAATATATGTTGATAAAGCCCTTAGGATGTTAGCTTGACTACCAAGACTATGATGCAGATAATACTAGTGGGTCATGTGTAGTCCACAAGCACATCCTTAACAGTTCTTAGTCGAGGAAGTATCGAGACAGGGCATCAATATTCCAGAGTAGACTAGTGTATACGTTTCTTGACCCTATATTGGGGCGATGGATGATCCTATATATATTGGTGTTTGACATCAAAGATTGTATACATGTGCTCATTAGAGACTGAGTACACTAAACAGACTCGCCGAGAACTCCTAGATGGTATTATACCTATGGTCAAATAGCAGTTCTCCAGTGACACTTGTACAGATTAGTCTGCAAACCCGAGATCGTCATAGTGTCTTGTGTGCTTCCCACCGTGCTTTAATTTCCACCCAACCACGGATCTACTGAGTCGTGCGAATAGGTGGATTTTGGGTACAGTCCCGAGACATATGGAGGCAGTGAATGATAGGAGGGGTTTCGTCTCTCCCAGTATTGGGAGTTGATGTTGTGCTATGCGTGATTGGCTATAACCGCAAGTCCCTGACTAGGACTGATGAGATTTACTAATAAGTGTTATCAGTAGTTTCTCGATAGGTTATAGGACACACATCGGCATGACTTAATGAGTTATTAGGGTCTGATTATTCCAAACCGTAGACTCGATATCCGACATATCAGACGAAGAGACCGGACTGTACGGTAAGTGTTTCTTGTTGACTCTACGGGAGTTTGAACAAGTTTGCTTGTTGATCTTCTATTCGTTCAATACCTGGGTAGCCGTTATGTCAAGCTAGTACCGCCGACGGCTTGTAGGTATCTGATATGACATTACTTACTGCTAGCGTATCGACGAGTCTTAAGAGTCCCACATAGGGGTTTCCAAACTCAAGCGAAACAAAGTAGGGCACATATGGAGATATGTGCAGGAGCTTGATTAACTACGAGTATATGATACCATATTTTAATCTAGCGTTTTTTTATATTAGTCGGGTTATATATGATATGACCGGATTATTAACTCAGATGTTGATTTAATAAATTGACTAAGTACTCATTAAAATTATTTTCTTTATATATATACATACATATATATCTAAGTATCATGGTTGATGATACATGGAACAAGACAATGCAACAATCATATGGAGATAAAATGAATGTTTTGATAAATATAAAATTAATTAGGAAAATATCTAGAGATGAGTCATAGCTTCTAAATGGTTCTAAAAAGATTTAGCAACTATGACTTACGTTTTGTTTTGTTCTTATTCACCCATACTTATCTATTAAATATCTATAATATCTCCAAGGTTCATTCACCTCTTGCCAAGTTCATCCTCTTCATTATCATCTCTCTAGATATTTTTCTAGGAAGAAAAAGAAAAAGAAAAGGAAAGGATTTTTAGTGAGAAACTTCCCACTTCATCAACCCATACTAAAATGGAAAATTAGTATAGGCTGTTGCCTTCACTTGTTCAAAAGCTTAGTGAAGCAAGAGTTTGAGAGTGTGAAGCTTCGTGGTGGATCATCATAGACAACGAAGACTTCAAACGACCTTGTTCCAACTTCATGTGGAGCTATAGAGAAGCTTAAGGACTTCTACACGGAGAAATTGAAGTGACGGACCGGACAACAAAGGTTGTAGTTCTTATTCACTTAGGTTTTATCCCTAGTTGCTCTTTTTGTAATCGTAATCTCTAGTTCGATTCGTGTTTTGTATACTTAGCTCTCTAGTTTTTTAAAATTGGTCACATGCTTTAGTTTAAAACCTTAGTAGAGGAGCTAGTGTACACTTACTTGGTATCAGAGCCAAACTAGAGTTTTAGGCGAAGTCTAAAAGACGTTAAAGTCTTCGATCGAAGTTTCGAAACCCTAATTTTCAAGCTTTCTGTCCCATTTTTCAAACATTGAAATTTTACAGATTAAAAATTCTAAGAAAATTATGCAGGTAATTTTATGGAGCCCCAAGAAGTACGAGACCTTATCTTGTCCAAGTTGCCGCCGAACCGCTGCCTAACCCCTGGTTTGGTCGCGGTTCCGCTGCAAACTTGAAGAGATAAGGGCTCGTGTTTCTTGTGCTGCTCCATTTTGATATTTTGTCTTTCTGGGAATTTTTAATATGGCTCAAGGTGTTGAGGACTCTGTGATTTTCCGGTGTTTGACATATCGATCGAAATGTTTAACATCGTCTATAAATTATGCATATGTGATACAACTTTTGGAATCCACATTGGTTGGATTTGTGAAAACTAGTTAGTGTTTTGTAAATCTAGCATTTTAGTCTCATTTGATGGATTGCGACGGAGTTTCGATTCGGATCAAAACTCCGTCGCAATCTCGTATTATACGCGAACACTCGCCGGGAAACACTACTAGATAGCCACGCCCTATAGCCCCGACCAAGTGTCTATAGGAGAACCCCATAGCCAAAAGCATCCACTCGGGTGCTCGCGGTCGCGGTGTTCTGCCCAAGTGCGCTTCGTTGACGACCTTGGGGGTGCGACAATCTACTAAAGTTCCCGACGAGTATTCGATCTTATAATCAGGAATCTTGTTGAATTACCCGACTTTACTTTTGAAAAGTGTTTTCAATTCGAGACTTAAATGCAAGATTTATTGGGTTAGGCATGAAATTCGGAATATGAGATAATCCGGATTTATGATGTCTAAGGATGATGCAGATTCTAATTATTGTTGTTTTTCATTTATTTTCTACGATCGTAAGTGTAATATGTAGTTGTATCCTCAATCTCGTTGCTATACGTCAACGATATTAGGAATAAGCATATTTACTTACGCTGATGATATGTGATGTTATTCTGTTGCTATACTGATATGTTATATAGGATCGTCGTGATTGAATAGCCGGGGTTTTATGTAAGATAAGAGTTCTTTCTTTTTAATTCATGTAAATAAATGTATATAATATTCTTTTATTGGGACACTTCCGGATTGAGATTGTTGTCTCCATTTGACGTATATTATTTACTTTTCCGCATTAGGATAGACCTAAGGCGGGGAGCACAAGTAACCGGGTTCTACAGTCCAGTGGGAGGCCATCTCGAGGAGCCGAGACCGGTCGCATAACTCTATAATTGGCAGGGATGCTTGCCTCACTCATAGGGGTCTAGAGATGGGGGCTTGGCTATTCATCACAACTGTGGAATCCGTGTTTTTCATTACCGGCTTAATTTAAAACACAGACCTCCTAGTATATCCTATATTTTCATATATCTGCTTCTGCTGCTTTCTTTGATGTGATGAGATCATATAGCCGCGTGAGACGAATGCTACTTATATATATGATATACTAGTAGACACTATATATGTTTTGCATCCGCGCTAGTCCTGACTCCGCCCTGCCGTAACTTAAGTAACCTTACGGTGAAGACCTGGGTCCCTGTGGCGAACGCGGATGGCATGTATGTGTGTTTTATTTTTGTTTCTTCTGTGATGAATAAGAGATTAAATGATAGGAAAACATCAATAAGATTAATGTTAAGAAAATAAACCTAAAGGTGTTGTAGAATCAAATTGAAACATACTCGGCTTTTTCACGAAAAAGCAAATATTTGAAATGCGAAGCTTAAGCCACTCCTTTTTCATATTACTCGGTTCTATAACGATATCAAGTTCAATACCTTAAAGGTTTTCACCAAAACCATTCGTAGGCCTCCGCCATTTTAGGAAGTAGAGTATTTAGTATCCGTGTTACGTTTGTTGACTATAGTTAAGGCGCAGTGTACGGTAGCTAAGTGATGTATTCCTATAAACCATATGATGCGATCGATTAGGACATTCGTATGACTTTGTTGACCATAGTTAAGGGTTATACGAATGGGTCTAAATCAATCATGAAATGACGGGTAAAACTTGACTAGCGTTTATAATTTGTTGACCATAGTTAAGGTCATAAGTCTCTATGGGTGAAAACTATATCGGGAGTTTCAAGTGTTGAAATTTACAATGAGATTGCAAACCTTCTATTTTGATAGTTGGATCCTGATCCCACTGTGAGTAATAGTTACTCCCGGGAGAATTTTACACTTTTCAATTAGCTAATCCAGTAGGTGTCTAGAAAGGTGTTGATTGGTCTATTTTAAAAGAAGTGTTTTCGTAAAGTAACCGCAATCAGGACGGTGTCGCTAATAGCGAGCCGCGATGAGTATGGGTCGTCCGCATGAAAACGTGAATCTTTATCTTGCCATAGATGAGTTGATTGAAGAGGGATGATTGGTTGTAGTTACGGATATGCTACGGATGTAAGATTTATAAAGAAGGGGCTTATAGAGTTCATAGGACTTGGTAGTAATGGATGAACAATCAAAAATGATGTCTTTTAAAAGTTTAAAACTAGATTGATAGTGATGAATGTAGATTAGGGTTTTTGGAAGAAACTAGGGTTTCCACACTATTAAACCTTGTTCTTGCATTGATCTTTATTCATGTCTAGCCCTTATCAAAACAAGTGTTAATTAGATCTCGAATCGTAGTCGTGACTATGAATGAATTGACAGCGCGCCCGATAAGGATGTTAACAATTTTTTTTGCTGTGGTTTATAGAATTTAAAATATATAAAAGAGGTTAAATGATTTTATCACCCATTGATCTACCCTATTCTACGAACACTAGCAAGCTAAGAATTACTCGCTCATATTTTGAGATCTAAAAGAAAGGTTAAAGAATGAAAACATGATTAAGATGCAGAAATTAAATGCAAAAAGTAAGTGCAGAAATTAAATGCGGAAATTAATTGCAAAAAGAATAAAAAAACACTATCTTTATTAATCAACTATTTCATACAACTCTCCTTTTTGAAAGTAGATTACAATGAATCCTAGTTTTTGCTCTCGCTCTCTCTCTTGTTAGAGGTTATGACTATCTGATGATCACCTAAATGCGTGGATCACTTTGGACTTCTTGATCACTTCGGTTTGATCCTTTTAGATGTGAAGCTTTCAGTCCTATTTATAGTTCCAGAAGCTACAAACCCTAGTTGCCAGATGTTAGGATATGCTGATACGATCTCACACACCAAATCTCAAATCCTACGGCCATAAAGGGGCCGCGGATCTTCCGCGAATCTATGTGTTTGGCTTCCCAACCGTGGCGCAATAGTGGGATTACGTCTTGAGATTTTTTCTGCTCTCCGGTGTTGACATTTGTAGATCACTTCGATGTCTGGATTTTGGAAATCTTACTATGAGTCTCTGTCAATGCTAGATCTTATATTTTCCCTCAATATTTTGGTAGATTTGATTCCGACATCTCGGATCTTTTGATCTCCAGATCTGAGCTAATATCTACACAATATCTCAAGTCATAGTGTTAGTAATATTTGTTATTATTTTGAGATATTATTCTAACCATTTGTATGAAATTATATTTTAAGAATATTGATTAGAATTGTTTGATATAATATGCATATTTTAAATACTAATATTTCATATAAATATTATATGCATGTATTTTCCCTCATTATGTTAATTCTAATGTAGAAACATATGATAATAACTTTTCACAAATAAACCTACATATGTTCTATATTTACAAGAAACACCTTTTAGTATTTAACACTGGTATGGAAAATATTCATATCAAAGTGCAATATTTTAGACTAATCAAATACCCCTAAACTAGACTTTGATCGTCCCGAGCAAACTAGTTATTAAGATGAAGAAGAAAAAGAAAAAAGAAAAACCTAGCACACTTTCGTAGGCAACACGATTGCACTGAGCACGTGCAACAAGCCTTTAAACCTCTAGGTGTCCCTAGTAAGAGGAGTGTTATCTCCTGAGGGTTTTTAGTGGATTACACCCACAAAATCCCATAATAAAAGGAGGATGATGAAAGTTATATACAAAGATAAAGAACATATAAAAGAAAGAACTTGAAAACAAGAGTTTCAAAATACATTAGCTTTTCAGTAGTCATGAGCCTATCTTAATAGTCATGAAAAGATGTCAGAAATTACATCATCGCTCAATAAAACTTCGCTTTTAGTCTTCCTCCGTTCCTTTCTTCCAAACATCGATCATATACCCCTACGTGTGTGTAAAAGACATCCCTACACTTAGAAAATTCAATTCCAGCTATCATAGTCTTGTCTATCTTCCTTAGTACTTTTTGGTCGATGAATATTTCAGATGGAATTGCTCACACATTCTTCATGCGACCGTTAATACTTTTTGAGATACTAATCAACCGATTACTAAATGTGCTCACTCAATTAGGCGTAATTAGCAATATTCTAGTCTTGCAACACATAAGCCTTAGCAGTGGCTCCCATACCAGTTGGTCTAAGGCACTAGGTGATAAAGCACCATCACTATATTTTTTTTTGCTGCCTTCAGTAATTACAAAACCAGTGTTCATTTTTCTTCACCATTTTCATTTATGGTTATATATTTATTTTCCTTCATACTAAGGCTTTTAGACAAGAGCATTTCAAGGTATCCTCTACTATCCTAAGTTTCAAGATGTGTGCAAGTGCGTATAGTAGGGTATCAACGTTCAGATGTTTGGACTCAATAATACGGACTATTTTTCAGATCTTTTTTCTATCCTCAGATTAGTGATTCCCTTCATCTTACTAATCTTTGGGACATCAGCTCATGACTACCTATTACTAGCTTCGTTTTAAAAACATCTAATTTTCTTGCTTTTCTTAAAATTTTCCTTCCTATCGTATGTATTTTTCACTTTCTAACTTTTATTATCAAAATTTTTTGTGCTTTTATTTAGTATAATGCAAAAATTATTGCGTAAATAAGCACAAATCTCCCCCAAACCTATTTGCAGCAGTGTTTTTACTGATGTCATCTTTAAGCTTAAAAACCTGTAGACTTGGGAAGAAAAGTTAGTAACGGGGAAAAGAATTAATGACAGTGAAAACCTCTCCCAAACTTATTTTTGGCTCACAATTTTGTAAAATTTTTATTTATTATCAAAAGAAAAAATATTTTTCTCCCCCCAAACTTAAGTAATTTTTTTTAAGCATTTAAAATTATAAAGGGGGGTAAGGTTATTGGTCGATGCAAAGCTTTACAAAGACTAAAAGTCAACACTAACCATTTGAATATTTTATCAATGTAACACCATGGTTGGTGGAAGATCATAGATGTGAAGAAATGGGGAGGTAGGAGGCGTAATCGATCGAGTTTACGTCTCGGATGGTAGAGACAAAATGGTGATGGCGCACTACTCGTATTATCATTCTTGATAAGAAGAAGGGGTGGCGGTTCAACTTCTTTGGGTGGGGGTTGATTTATCACAACTCCATCGATATTCCGAATGATAATCTCATCGAAAAGGAAGTTATTATACTCGGATAGCTCGACTAAATCATTTGACAAGTCAAAGGGTTCAGACTAAGGTGTGGACTTGTCGACAGACGGGTCTTAATGTGTATAATAAATAGTAGGATCGGTATCATGAAGGTCCTCGAATTCGCAACTGTAGGAAGCTATCTTTTCGACAGAGCATACATGAGCATAGGGTTCGGAGTGTTGACTTCCTAGCTTGTAGATGTTAAGCTCAATTTTCATCTTCCCAAAGGACAGGTTCATTGAACCGTTACGATAATTGATTATAGCGTTGGAAGTTGCTAGAAAAGGCCGACCTATAATCACCGGAATTTGGTTCCGTGGGTTTGCTACAGGCTGTGTATCTAAAACAATAAAGTCCACAGGGAATATAAATTCTCCGACTTTGATTAACACGTCCTCTAGCTCACCCCTAGGTTGGGTGATAGATCGATCAGCCATTTGGAGAGTGCAATGCGCAGGTTTCAACTCTCCTATACCTAACTGCTCGTAAACAGAATACGGGAGAAAGTTAACACTAGCACATAGATCGAGTAGAGCACGATTGATGCTTTTATCCACAATAGTTATCGATATTGTAGGACAACCGAGGTCCTCATGTTTCTCAGGCAATTGTTGGGTAAAATTCGTGCTCACATTACTATTTAAGAACACCTTTTTATGTACTTGCGTTTTCCTCTTCTTAGTGCACAAGTCCTTAAGGATTTTCGCATAAGATGGAACTTGTTGAATAGCATGTAGGAGAGGAATATTTATATTAACTTGATTAAAAATTTCCATAATCTTCTCCATTTGTGCATTAGGTTTGTTGGCCATCAACCTGTTTGGAAAAGGAGCTTTATCAATAAGGGTTGGGTCCACCATCGGAGGAGAAGTTTGTGGGAATGGAATGGATCCCAGAATTGGAGTTGGGATCATTTTAGGTTGACTTAAGGAAGTGGGCTGAGGGTTTAATCCTAGGGAAGAACGGAGAATAGGCTCGGACAAAGAGGGTGGACTAGACGAATTAGGGTTAGAAGAAGTAGCCAGGGGTTCATTTGATTTAACATCATCAACGTGTTTACCGACATGATTGTTCAGCACTCTTCCAGATCTCAACGTGATTACGGCACTCACATTATGACTTTATGAGTATCCAGGATTCGGTAGAGGTTGAGATGGAAGTTTCCCTTTCTCTCTCTCACTCATCGTGACATTTAACTGTGCAAGTTGTACTTCTATCGATTTTATGCTTTCACCGTGGGAAGCTGTGTGTTGCACTAATATTTTGATAGAAGATGTTAAATTAGCCGCCGTTTGCTTGGAATGTTTAATAAACGATTCCAAGCTTCGTTCGAGTGCAGATGATTTTTCGGTACCGGTCATTGGAAAAGAATTATTATAAGGTGCAAAATTGTTGGCTGGATTTTCAAAAGATTGCAGTTGAAAGGGGTGTTGAATTTGTTGTAGTGGTTGCTGTTGCTGTGGAGGAGGCCTTTGATAGTTATTTTTATCATAGGAATAGATTTTGAGTTTGAGTTTGGTTTTGGTTCCAAGCAAAATTAGGATGATTCCTCAATCCCTGATTGTATGTGGAAGAATAATGATCGTTTCTAAGTCGTTGCTGAAAAGAAGAATTAGTTTGTTCTTGACCTTGAAACGGAGGATTCAAAGGGCATTCTTCCGTTAAGTGTGATGGGTCAGAACATCAACCACACACGGTTCTTGGGAGCGTAACTTGGTTTAGGGAGGTTGATGAGAATTTGTTTTCCATAGCTTTGAGTTTCTTTTGCATCGCTGCCATTTCGTCTTTCACTGCGATGGAAACATCGAGCTGGTGGATGCCTGCCCTAGATGAAGAGGATGTTAGTCTAACACTTTTCCAATGTAAAGTTTATTCAGCGAGATCTTCCAGGAATTGCCAAGCTTTGCCATCGTCTTTAGACATGAAATGACATTGACAAATGGTTTCTAGCATCTGTTTTGTCGCTTGATGAACACCCTCATATATAATGCGGCAAAATTGCCATCTATCGATTCCGTGATGAGTACATTGGACAAGTAGATCTTTAAACCGTTCAAAGCATTTCCAAAATGGTTCGTTGGGAAGTTAGTTAACTGGTTAATCTCACTTCGAACACGGACGGTCTTATGATTGGGATAAAATTTCTTAAGGAAGCTATAACGAATTCATTCCATTTGGCGATAGAGTGTGTGGCAGTGCTATAAAGCCATTTTTCTGCTAGATCGCACAAGGTAAAAGGGATAAGACGTAATCTCATAGCATCCACAGAAAGTTGTGTAGTGCCCATCATTGCACATACGTTTTCGAATTTGGTTATGAAAACTTATGTGTCTTCGGATTCTAGCCCGTGAAATTTGGGCAACAGGATGATGAAGTGGGATTTAATTTCAAAATTATCCCCATTGGCTGGTGGAATAGACAGACAAGTAGGAAGAGGACAGCGATCGGGTAGCATCTTTCTTGGAGAGAAATGCGCGGTGGATTCTGCGCACCTACGGGTAGTGGCATGGTGGTGTTGTGAAAATCTGATGGAGAACTGTCCATATCGGTCGATGTGGTGGGTGGAGGAGAAAAAGATGATGAAAAGTACTGACTTCAGAGTTGATAGCAAAAACACGGACTAGACGGGCACTAGAGTCCCGTGTCCAGCCGATCATGCACTAAGCGGGTTTAGTGCACGTGGCAGCGTGTGTGAGAACGATTTTTAAAAGGTTTGTTTTGAAAAAGTGTCGGACGTGAGGCTTGACTCAACAAATCACAAAAATGCACAATCAATCTTAGAACTATGGTCACCTAGGTCAAGCACTAGACTGCTCCTAGACTTCCTAGGACAAGCCGCAGGATCAATCCTCTACCACCTCTTTATCACTCTTGTGGCCAGGTAAGTGCCAGGTAAGTTGGACGTATCCGCTATACGAATCACCGAAAATAGCGGGCCTAATTAAGTAACCACTTTTCTTAGTCACACTTGCCTAGACACTACAAGAGAAATGCGGATAAGCGATAAATTATCCACGACCCTCCTCTGTCCTAATTGAGCGTGACGGTCCTTAGAGGCTTAGTCTAGATATTTTTTAATTAATGTAGGGTGAAAGTATGATCGTTTTTTGATTTTTGGGGCCTAGGAAGGGTGATGAAATCCCCACCTAATCTGAATTTGGGTTATTGCCCCTTAATGTCCGGGTAAGATACGCACAAACAAACCAATATCAAAACACGCAAAAAGATTTTTGAGCGGCGATATTTGCAAAGAATCCAGCATAAAAAAATCAGAATATTGGATTTTAGACGAGAGAGAAAGATCAGACAAAGATACCAGAGAAGTTTGGCGGCGCAACTCCACCAGAGAGCCACGCTTCCGCGCAAAATGCTTGCTATTGCTGCGATTCCGCCGCACTATGGTGCGTTCGTCTGCTGATTATTCTTCAGTGCTCTTTTTTTCTCCTCTGGACTATTTTGAAAGTCACCGAATCTCTGATTCCTTGCCCCAGTTATTCCAGATTCCCTTGCAAAACTCGCACAATAATCGTTAAATACACAAGATACGGTTTTGATTATTTTATGGTATGGATTTAATAAGAATTCAACCCGACAGCCGTTTCCCCGGCAACGACGCCATTTGATTGGTCTGTTTTCTAAAAGAAGTGTTTTCGTAAAGTAACCTCAATCAGGATGGTGTTGCTAATAGCGAGCCGCGATGAGTAAGGGTTGTCCGCAGGGAAACGTGAAGTTTATCTTGCCTTAGACGAGTTGATTGAAGAAGGATGATTGGTTGTAGTTACGGATATGCTACGGATGTAAGATTATAAAGAAGGTGGTTGTAGGGTTCATAGGACTTGGTAGTAATGGATGAACAATTAAAAATGACGTCTTTTTATCTTTTAATAGTTTAAAACTAGATCGATAGTGATGAATGTAGATTAGGGTTTTTGGAAGAATCTAGGGTTTCCACACCATTAATCTTTGTCCTTGTATTGATCTCTATTCATGTCTAGCCCTTATCAAAACAAGTGTTAATCAGATCTCGAATCGTGATCGTGACTATCAATGATTTGACAGCGCGTCCGATAAGGATGTTACCATTTATTTTGCTAAGGTTTATAGACTTTAAAATGTATAAAAGAGGTTAAATGATTTTATCATCCATTGATCTACCCTATCCTACGAACCGTAGCAGGCTAAGAATTACTCGCTCATATTTTGAGATCTAGAAGAAAGGTTAATGAATGAAAACATGATTAAGATACAGAAATTAAATGCAAAAAGTAAGTGCAGAAATTAAATGCGGAAATTAATTGCAAAAAGATTAATAAAACACTACTTTTATTAATCAAGTATTTCATACAACTCTTCTTTTTGAAAGTAGATTACAAAGAACCCTAGTTTTTGCTTTCGCTCTCTCTCTTATTGGAGGTTATGACTAGCTGATGATCACCTGGATGTGTGGATCACTTTTTTAATATCCAGTCCTGTCGTATACCAATATCCGTATATTTTTGTTATCCTTAAAATTTATTTATTTTATGATTATTATTTTGAGTATTATAACTTCCCCTAACCCTAATTTATCTAAAACCCTTTTTATTTTCTCCCTTTTATTTTTCCAAAAACCCTAACCACACTTCCATCTTCCCCTTCAGTACTTTTCCCTAAACTAGACCAAAACCCGATTACCTATTTCTTTTATATTTTCCATTTCCTCATAACCCAACCCAATTCTTAACATACACAAATTAATTCCCCAATTTCATTAATTCTCTATCTTCCATTTAATACCCAACCTGAGCCGGCCCACTCTCTCTGTTATTTTTCTATATGTTCCCTTTTCCTTTTCCTCGTAATTTCGTAGGAAATTGGTTCCTAGATTTGTCGTATTTAAATCTTTCTGTATTTTTCCAAGTCCCCCGATTATTTTCCTATTTTCCTCGGATTTTTGTGTGAAATTGTTTGATTAAGACTTAGTATTTATTTAAATAAATTCCCCAAAGCCCGTTTCCCTTGAAAATTAAAAACCCAGCCCAAACAATAAATTAAAACCAACATATATATATTTCTCCAAGCCCATTTCTAAACTAAATATATATTTAAACCCTCCTCAGCCCACTTCCCTTCTTTGTAATTTTAAAACTAAATAATTTCCCAATTAAACTCCTTTTCCCAGCCCGTTTCCTTATCAAAGCGATCCCACAGCCTAACACAAATTAATTTTGATTAACATTAAAAACCCCGGCCCAGCCCAAGTTCCCTAACCCAAAAGCCCAAGCACGCCTAACTCTCTACCCGACCTGCTTCGTTACTTCTTCTCCCCCACGTAAAAAAACTTCTCCCGCCCATTCTTTTCCTTCACACCCACGTCCCCGAGCCTCCCCTCGCGCCCACGTCGCCCGCGCCTTGCCCTACGACCTCGACCACGATTCCTCACCCTCTCCTCAAACTCCTTCCTCCTCTCTCCCTCACACCCTCACTCTCCAACTCCTCCTCATCTCTCTCTATCTACGGAAAACCAAACTCGAGCTCCCATCACCCGCTTGCCGCCGACGGCGACGACGACTACAACCCCTCATTCATCCTCCCTCGCTCTCTTCTCTCCATCAACAGAGCCCCTGACTCACCCCTGCACCTTCAGCCGCCCCGAGCTTCCCTATACCCATCTCGGCCACTCCCTTGCACTCGACGCGTGCGAGCCCCCAACTGACCTGAACCACCTCGTCGACACCCCTACGTCATCACCATCACTACAAGCCCAAGCCCCACTGCTCCCCCTCTTACTCCAAAACCACACCAAAAACCTCGTTGCAACCTCACCCCCGCTGCTGCCCGTCGCCGGAGCGACACCGCCGACAATCGTCGACCCCAGCGCACTCACAGAGATCCACAGAGCACCCCCTCCGCTTCCAGTGAACACGAGTCGTTCCCCGGACAACTTCGACGTCGAACCCGAAACGCGAGCCGAGGCCGCAAATCCAAACCGTGTCGTTCGTCGCGCGTTCGTGCCATTGCCACCGCCATGCGTCGCCAAAACGTCTCCAGGCAAGTACCCTACTTGCTGCATGCTAGTTTATTTCCGTTACAATTTAAAACCCTATTAATTCCATGTTACGATTAACGAGAACTTAAATGACATAAGTGTTTGAGGCGAGACTCGAACGAGAATATTACATTAATGTGATGGAACTTAATTGCATATGCTGGCCCGTGTGATAATGAACCTTGTGTAGAAATTTCACTGGAAAAAACGATTGTTATTGGCTTAAACGTACACCCCCAACTACACCCGTAAAAAACTGAGAATTTCCCGCACCTGAAACTTGTTAAAATCATAATTAATTGTGTACATATTGAAATGAGGCGTTCGAGGGCTCAAATCGAAACCGTGTCAACGTACTGTAACCCTATGCAATTTATTAACTGTTTATGTACTGATATTATGATGAGAATTGGTTCGGAGAGCGGGTCTGGACTGCAGTCCAGAGCAGCTCTGGTTATTGTTTTCTGTCCCGTAATGTTTACTACCTTGCTGCCTGAACTTGTATGTTGCGGAACCCTATACCTTATTGAAGATGAATCTGTTAGATAAATAACGCAAGTGATTTCACACCTTTTTGTCTTCGTTTACTATTTAAACTGCAATTTAAAAGAACAGTACGTCTAGCAGTCCCTAACAGAAACAGAACTGATACCCTAGAGTTGAACAGTGTATAACATCTGACGTGGAGATGCGATTGAGAATCCGTCTATTGCGTTGAAAACTCTATCAAAAACCATAAATTTCATTCAACTGTAGCGTCACTAAATTCCGATCCCAACTGGGATTAAAATGCGTTACGAAACGGACTTCCGATTCTGAAACCGGATTTCCAGCAGTGAACGCTTAAAATGAATTGGCCATATCTAGTGACCCTGACACCTGATTGACGTGAAACCAAATTTTCTGGATAGATAATCAAACATACTACTCATCCCCTGTTCATTGTTTCGCTAAATTGTGCACGTATGATTTATGAAGAATTATGCAAGTGGTAAGACACCGAGTGATGACATCTTAATCATGCCTGAATTATCGTATTCCCAACACATTACATATATGTTATTGCATTGGTAACCTAGTGATCATGTGCATTACCCAGTGTTAGGTTTTAGCGTCTGATTGTGGCAAGTACGTTAGTGGTCGAGCATGAATGGATAAGTGAAAGTGACACGTACTTGTACACAATCAGTGGACCCTATTGTTTTATTGCATTGTCGACGTCTGTGTGACGTGTATAAGTGTGACTATAATTGGTATGGGACAATTATGGTAGCACTTGTATGGGTGTCACAGGTAAGGTACCAAATACTGTCCATTTATCTTAGGTATCAGTCGGGACATGCTTGATGGAGATCCTGTCTCCAGTTCTCGCGCAGACTTGTAATGGACCGACCAGTATTTGAGTTTATAGTTGGCGTTTGATGTAGACCACGGGGTGTGGGGTACTTTAAGTGTGAGTTCAACAGAATCTCGGGAGTCCCATGCCGGCACATATGGAGATATATGGAGATATATATAAGGATATCTCTGATTATTACCGTGCGTTTTTTTCGGGCCCGTGGTCCCTTGCCCTTGGGTCCTACCCTTGGGTTGGGGATACTCACGAGTGGTTGACTCTCACACTTGGACTGACGACTGGCTTAGTGACCTGTACAGTGAGACTTAGAGACTGATAGCGATAGTGACATTGACATGCATTGCTTACTGAATCAACACACCTGACATACTACTTTACTGCTTTCTTGTTCACCTGCTCTTTTAGACACCCGCATCGGCTACTTCATGTTCATGTCTTTACTCTCTTGAATTACTGTTATATATTCAGTATTAATGTACGAGTTACCATTTGTATCCATATATATATATTGCTATCGTGTCGCTCTGACGACCTGAGTATGCATGCTCAGAGTGAGAAGTGGACCTAGCTTGGACGAGGACCAGACGTACCTCGAGGACATCGCGGACATCTTGATCAGCTACTCAGAACCATACTCTCTTGATCCCCATCTGGTTAGTTCTTTGTATTTGTTTTGATTTTTATACTGCATTTCTCATTACCTGTGCATTGTTTACTGATTACCACGTAAAGCTAGAAGCCAAAGTGTGACTACGGCAGGATATTTCCTTGACCGTAGGAGCATGGCTGGCCTTGTCAACCCCTCATATTCCGTATTTTGGGAAACGGGGCGTGACATGGTTTCGTTGGTATCAGAGCCAGGTTTTGCTATGATTGGGATTGCAGTTTCCGAGTAGAGCTCGACAATTTAAGTCGCTCTTTCGGTCCAGATTGTGAACTGTTATCTTTGACTTGAATCTTTATTATTCGTCATGCCATATTTTGACTCCATCCATTAGAGTTTTGGGTGACTTAGTAGAGTTATGTGGTTGTAATTATGAACTGCAGCATAGCTACAATACTGTACTTTATTGGGTAACTTGGAGTTCTACATTTGTTTTCCGCTTGATTGAGTTTCACTCACCCGATATTCTTGTTTCATTGTCTATTCTATATCGTGTTCTGATTTTTCCCCTGTATCTTATGCCGGCCTAAAAATGTTGTTTCAGGATCATGTCTTCCAACGACTCCCCCTCTATCTCCACTCACCAGAATCAGACCGTAGAGATTCTGAATGCACTGCAATGTCTGAAGGAAACCCAGGAGCGAACAGACGACCTGTTACCTGAAGGACTGAGAAGGCAGATTACTCAGGCACCAGTGGAAGTCTCCAATCGTAAAGGGACCCCTGTTAGACGAGGAGAAGAGGTGAAGATGAAGCGCCCACTTGTTCCCCCGCGACAGAAGCAGCAGAAGACCCAATGTTGTGGGTACTGCAAGAAGCCAGGACACCTTCAGAGGGATTGTCGCCGCGCCAAAGGGAAATGCCTGATTTGCGGATCCAGCGAATACTTTATCAATGGTTGCCCAAAAAAGAAGGAGCTATAGGGAGGCGGTTCATCCACGCTCTCCACTTCTGCTAAGTGATGGTTAATTCGTAATTCGAGCTTAGAGGTATAGTACGGACCCAGCGCAGGATTCAGATTGCAGCGGTCTAGAAATCCAAGAAGAGTTATCGCCTTTTCTGCTTTCAATAAAAATATTGTCACTCCTTTGTAAATATTTTCCTTTCGTTTAAGATCTTGTATCAGTTGGACTTTAGTTGAAATGCAATGAAATTCTGAATTGTGATGTATGTAACATCCCCTTGTCACTTACCTTCCTTATACTAATCATTGCATCAGCATTTTTACATTTTAATTTTTCCGTCCTTGCCTCCAGCATATCCTCCCTGTGCCACCGTATCCTTGGATATCTTCTTAATGTGTCGCACTGGCTAATCATGACTCCCTCTTTTCAGGTCATGGCTAACTTTAGAGAAGCGCCGCCTCTAGATGAGGACACACGGTCGTGCGTTTCCTCGGACTACATGCTGGTAAGATCAGATGACGAGATTAACGGCCCACAGGTTATTTTCGGAAACAGCGATTCCGAGAACGAGGAAGCCGCAGCCCCTGAAGTTGGCATGATCAGTGATTCCGACGAGGAGGAAGGAGACCTCGAAGAAGACCCAATAGAGGAAGATTCCGCGGAGGACCCGATAGAAGAAAACCCAGGAGAGGAAAACCCTAGGGAGAATCCAGTGGAAGAAAATCCTATGGAAGAAGACCCAGAGGAAGAGAATCATATGGAAACAGACCTTGATGAAGAATCTCCAGCCGAAGAAGAAGGACCAGAAGAACAAGACCCCGCGGTGGAAGAACTCCCAATGGCGGTCCCTGCGAGGCGCTATGGAAATGGACGCCCCTATCTGAGCGCGCGAGCCTACCGTAACCTGCTGAACCTCCACAACCGCGACTGACGTGATTTAGCTTTTGTCTCCTCTGGCCAAATAAATTGGTGTATAGTTTAAGGCCATCTTTTACTTTTCGTGAATGCCTTGTTTAAAATTTTCTGGAATGAAATAAATTTGCTGAGTTCGCTAATCTTTTGATTTTTTTTGGTTCACATGATGCTTGACTGTTTCCCCTATACATTTATTTTTCCTCCTGAGACCCTTGACTGTCTACCCCTGCACCTTATGCTGTTTCGACCCTCGCTTAGATTAAAAATTTCCGCACCCCGATCCTTTGAATGGGCCACCCTTCATCCTTCGTATGTGCCTCATTTGAGATCCTGCTGGAGGAGAAATTGGTAGTGAAATTTCTGAGTTCGCTAACCCTTCGGATTCTTGATTCGCATGATGTATCGACCGTTTTCCATCCCATACATCCCTTCCCCTCTCGAGGTTCATTACTGCTCACCCTTACACCCTGGGCTGACCCGACCCCGGTCTCTTCGACCTTCAGTTTAAAGTGTCACACTCCGACCTTTTGAGTGAGCCATACTCCATCGTAATCCCTACCCTGGCTAGCCCTATACATCTTTGTGCTATTTCCTATTACCCTAACTATATTTAGAGGAATCGTTATTCGAAAACTTAGCTTTCACTATTTTGTATTTATCAAAAAAATTGCGTATTATTGACTAGTTCCATTTTACCCATGTTAAATGGTTTACTATCCTTCACGTTTTTCATAGCGCAACCATATATCGCGCATATTTTTGTTCCACGTTTCTTATTTTCACTATGTGGGTTTCCTAAGTTATTTTAAAACTATTTGATCGTTACATTATCCTAAAATGTTTTAACCTATCGATAAATCCTTCACCATTTTATTATTGTTACTTTATTTTCCTGGGTATGATGCTTATCGTTTGCTATTATAAATGGTTATGTCTCATGCTTATTATTTTAGCTGCGCCATTTCTTAGACATACGTATGTGTATATATATATATATATATTTAGGATATTGATTTTTATCCAGCTGCCGCTACGTAGATCACTATATAGTAGTATTTGATTTTGTGGCTTCTCGCATATTATTTTATATAGCTTATCGTTATTTTAAATTTCGAGGACGAAATTTTTGTAAGGGTGGTATGATGTAATACCCAGTCCTGTCGTATACCAATATCCATATATTTTTGTTACCCTTAAAATTTATTTATTTTATGATTATTACTTTGAGTATTATAACTTTCCCTAACCCTAATTTATCTAAAACCCTTTTTATTTTCTTTCTTTTATTTTTCCAAAAACCCTAACCACACTTCCATCTTTCCCTTCATTACTTTTCCCTAAACTAGACTAAAACCCGATTACCTATTTCTTTTATATTTTCCATTTCCTCATAACCCAACCCAATTCTTAACATACACAAATTAATTCCCCAATTTCATTAATTCTCTATCTTCCATTTAATACCCAACCTGAGACGACCCACTCTCTCTGTTATTTTTCTATATGTTCCCTTTTCCTTTTCCTCGTAATTTCGTAGGAAATTGGTTGCTAGATTTGTCGTATTTAAATCTTTCTGTATTTTTCCAAGTCCCCCGATTATTTTCCTATTTTTCCTGTATTTTTGTGTGAAATTGTTTGATCAAGACTTAGTATTTATTTAAATAAATTCCCCAAAGCCCGTTTCCCTTTAAAATTAAAAACCCAGCCCAAACAATAAATTAAAACCAACATATATATATTTCTCCAAGCCCATTTCTAAACTAAATATATATTTAAACCTTCCTCAGCCCACTTCCCTTCTTTGTAATTTTAAAACTAAATAATTTTCCCAATTAAACTCCTTTTCCCAGCCTGTTTCCTTTTCAAAGCCATCCCACAGCCCAACACAAATTAATTTTGATTAACATTAAAACCACCGGCCCGGCACAAGTTCCCTAACCCAAAAGCCCACGCCCGCCTAACTCTCTACCCGACCCGCTTCGTTACTTCTTCACCCCCACGTAAAAAAACTTCTCCCGCCCATTCTTTTCCTTCACACCCACGACCCCGAGCCTCCCCTCACGCCCACGTCACCCGCGCCGTGCCCCACGACCTCGACCACGATTCCTCACCCTCTCCTCAAACTCCTTCCTCCTCTCTCCCTCACACCCTCACTCTCCAACTCCTCCTCATCTCTCTCTATCTACGGAAAACCTAACTCGAGCTCCCATCACCCGCTCGCCGCCGACGGCGATGACGACTACAACCCCTCATTCATCCTCCCTCGCTCTCTTCTCTCCATCAACAGAGCCCCTGACTCACCCCCTCACCGAGCCCCTGCACCTTCAGCCGCCCCGAGCTCCCCTGCACCCATCTCGGCCACTCCCTTGGACTCGACGCCAGCGAGCCCCCAACTGACCTGAACCACCTCATCGACACCCCTACGTCATCACCATCACTACAAGCCCAAGCCCCACTGCTCCCCCTCTCACTCCAAAACCACACCAAAAACCTCGTTGCAACCTCACCCCCGATGCTGCCCGTCGCCGGAGCGACACCGCCGACCATCGTCAACCCCAGCGCACTCACAGAGATCCACAGAGCACCCCCTCCTCTTCCAGTGACCATGAGTCGTTCCCCGGATAACTCCGACGTCGAACCCGAAACGCGAGCCGAGGCCGCGAATCCAAACCGTGCCGTTCGTCGCGCGTTCGTGCCGTTGCCGCTGCCGTGCGTCGCCAAAACGTCTCCAGGCAAGTACCCTACTTGCTACATGCTAGTTTATTTCCGTTACAATTTAAAACCGTATTAATTCCATGTTACGATTAACGAGAACTTAAATGACATATGTGTTTGAGGCGAGACTCGAACGAGAATATTACTTTAATGTGACAGAACTTAATTGCATATGCTGGCCCGTGTGATAATGAACCTTGTGTAGAAATTTCACTGAAAAATACGATTGTTATTGGCTTAAACGAACACCCCCAACTACACCCGTAAAAATCTGAGAATTTCCCGCACCTGAAACTTGTTAAAATCACAATTAATTGTGTACATATTGAAATGAGGCGTTCGAGGGCTCAAATCGAAGCCGAATCAACGAACTGTAACCCTCTGCAAGTTATTAACTGTTTCTGTTCTGATATTATGACGAGAATTGGTTCGGAGAGCGGCTCTGGACTGCAGTCCAGAGCAGCTCTGGTTATTGTTTTCTGTCCCGTAATGTTTACTACCGTGCTGCCTGAACTCGTATGTTGCGGAACCCTATACCTTATTGAAGATGAATCTGTTAGATAAATAACGCAAGTGATTTCACACCTTTTTGTCGTCGTTTGCTATTTAAACTGCAATTTAAAAGAACAGGATGTCTAGCAGTCCCTAACAGAAACAGAACTGATACCCTAGCGTTGAACAGTGCATAAGTTCTGACGTAGAGACGCGATTGAGAATCCGTCTGTTGCGTTGAAAACTCTATCGAAAACCCTAAATTTCATTCAACTGTAGCATCGCTAAATTCCGATCCCAACTGGGATTTAAATGCGTTACGAAACGGACTTCCGATTCTGAAACCGGATTTCCAGCAGTGAATGCTTAAAATGAATTGGCCTGACACCCGATTGACGTGAAACCAAATTTGCTGGATAGATAATCAAACATACTACTCATCCCCTGTTCATTGGTTCGCTAAATTGTGCACGTATGATTTATGAAGAATTATGCAAGTGGTAAGACACCGAGTGATGACATCTTAATCATGCCTGAATTATCGTATTCCCAACACATTACATATATGTTGTTGCATTGGTAACCTAGTGATCATGTGCATTACCCAGTGTTAGGTTTTAGAGTCTGATTGTGGCAAGTACGTTAGTGGTCGAGCATTAATGGATAAGTGAAAGTGACACGTACTTGTACACAATCAGTGGACCCTATTGTTTTATTGCATCGTCGACGTCTGTGGGACGTGTATAAGTGTGACTATAATTGGTATGGGACAATTATGGAAGCACTTGTATGTGTGTTACAGGTAAGGCACCAAATACTGTCCATTTATCTTGGGTATCAGTCGGTACATGCTTGATGGAGATCCGGTCTCCAGTTCTTACGCAGAGTTGTCATGGACCGACCGGTATTTGAGTTTATGGTTGGCGTTTGATGTAGACTACGGGGTGTGGGATAGTTTGAGTGTGAGTTCAACAGAATCTCAGGAGTCCTATGCCGGCACATATGGAGATATATATAGGGATATCACTGATTATTACCGTGCGTTTTTTTCGGGCCCGTGGTCCCTTGCACTTGGGTCCTACCCTTGGGTTGGGGATACTCACGAGTGGTTGACTCTCACACTTGGACTGACGACTGGCTTAGTGACCTGTACAGTGAGACTTAGAGACTGATAGCGATAGTGACATTGACATGCATTGCTTACTGAATCAACACACCTGACATACTACTTTACTGCTTTCATGTTCACCTGCTCTTTTAGACACCCGCATCGGCTACTTCATGTTCATGTCTTTACTCTCTTGAATTACTGTTACATATTCAGTATTAATGTACGAGTTACCATTTGTATCCATATATATATATTGCTATCGTGTCACTCTAACGACCTGAGTATGCATGCTTAGAGTGAGAAGTGGACCTAGCTTGGACCAGGACCAGACGTACCTCGAGGATATCGCGGACATCTTGATCAGCTACTCAGAACCATACTCTCTTGATCCCCATCTGGTTAGTTCTTTGTATTTGTTTTGATTTTTATACTGCATTTCTCATTACCTGTGCATTGTTTACCGATTACCACGTAAAGCTAGAAGCCGAAGTGTGACTACGGCAGGATATTTCCTTGACCGTAGGAGCATGGCTGGCCTTGTCAAACCCTCGTATTCGGTATTTTGGGAAGCGGGGCGTGACAACTTTGGACCTCTTGATCACTTCGGTTTGATCCTTTTAGATGTGAAGCTCTTGATCCTATTTATATTTCCAGAAACTAGAAACCCTAGTTGCCAGATGTTAGGATATGCTGATACGATCTCACACACCAAATCTCAAATCCTACGGCCACAAAGGGGCTGCGGATCCGCCGCGAATCTATGTGTTTGGTCGTCCAACTGCGGCGCAATAGTGGGATCACGTCTTGAGATTTTTTCTGCTCTCTGGTGTTGACATTTGTAGATCACTTCGATGTCTGGATTTTGGAAATCTTATTCGTAGTCTCTGCTGTTGCTAGATCTTATATTTTCCATCAATATTTCGGCAAATTTGATTCTGACATCTCGGATCTTTTGATCTCTAGATCTAAGCTAATATCTGCACAATATCTCAAGTCATGGTGTTAGTAATATTTGTTATTATTTTGAGATATTATCTTAACCATTTGTATGAAATTATATTTTAAGAATATTGATTAGAATTGTTTGATATGATATGCATATTTTAAATACTAATATTTCATATAAATATTATATAAATGTATTTTCTCTCATTATGTTAATTCTAATGTAGAAACATATGATAATAACTTTTCACAAATAAACCCACATATGTTCTATATTTACAAGAAACACCTTTTAGTACTTAACACTGGTAGGGAAAATGTTCATATCAAAGTGCAATATTTTAGACTAATTAGGTGTCAATGAGGTTATGCCTCTAGGGAAACGAGGTTTATTTTAATTAGGTCCGTGCGACAGCACGGGGAACCTCTCTCAGAGTACCGACACTGGCCTGGCTGACCGGTTAGCGAACTTGTAGAATGCAATTAATCCTGGCTAATTTTCTTTTTAGGGTTTGAACGAAAATTTGATAAAAACAGTGGCAGACATCGATTAAATAAGATAAATAAACCAATCTAATCATGCAAGAGCTTTCGCCGATTGTTTTCTATTCTCTCTCCTAATGGCAGATACCAATGATGGGACTTAAGTTTCTACTAGAGAACAACAAACTGACGGGACCTAATTATAAAGGCTGGCTGAGGAACGTGAACATTGCCCTTAGATATGATAAGGTTGCATACGTCCTTACTGCTCCCGCCCCTCCCCTCCCAGGCCCCGATTCCTCTTTCGCGGATAAGGAGATCCGCAAGATATAGGATATCGATTGCGCTACAGCGAAATGCCTCACGTTAGCTTTGATAGACAATGAACATCAAAGGAAACATGAGAATATGGATGTACCATCCATCTTTTTCCATACAAAAGAGTTGTATGGGGAGTAATCTGGTGCTCTTCGTTACGAGGCCTCATGAAAGTTGTTTCAAATGAGGATGGCTGCTGGCACATCTATAGAAGATCATGTCCTAAAGATGATAGGGTTCATTGAAGAACTCGAGGACCTGAGATGGACCATGGAAAATGTACAATATATTGATATTGTTCTACAGTCTCCCCCCCGGATATGCTCAATTTATAGTGAACTTCAATATGCACAATTTGGAGAAATCACTTCCTAAACATCTCAATATGTTGAGAAGGGGAGAAAGCACGCTCAAGACAGTGAAAACTCCCACTCTATTCATTGGGTAATCTTCCTCTTCCATCCCAAAAGCTAAAACTAAGGGAAAGAAGAAGAAGAAACCCACCAAACCGAGAGGTAGAGTTAAAAAGGCGAAGGGGAAAGAAAAATCAGGGGTTGCAGCATCAGGAAAGGGAGAATGCTTCTACTGCCACAAGATGAGGCATTGGAAAAGAAACTGTACTGAGTTCCTCGCCGATCTCAAGAAGAAGAAGCATGTCGATATTTCCGCTTCAGGTGTGTTTGTCATCGAAAACTGTTTTTCAATAAACTCTGCATCCTGGGTATTAGACACCGGTTCAGGATATCACATCTGCAATTGTGTGCAGGGATTGCGAAATAGCAAAGTTTTGAAGAAAGGTGATCATACTCTCCGCGTTGGAAATGGTTCAAGTGTTGATGCTGCATCAGTAGGAGAGTATCACCTAGGGTTGCCTTCAGGGTGTATATTGATTTTGAATCCCTATTATTTTGTATCGACTATGTTATGTAATATAATATCTGTATCTTTGTTAGACAATGAAGGATATCATTTTGTATTGCAAAGTAATGTTATAAACATTATCCTAAATCAACAGTTGATTGGATATGGTACATTGAATAACAGAATCTATATCCTGAATCAACAGACAGTTTTTAACATCCAGCACACAAACAAATGAAAGACTTCAGATATAAATGAAGCATTCATGTGGCATTGTAGACTTGGTCATATTAACGAAACAAGACTAACTAAGCTACATAAAGATGGATATTTAAATCCGTTTGAATGTAAATCTTATGCGATTTGTCAGTCTTGCATCAAGGGTAAAATGACCAAAACTCTGTTTACTGGACACGGAGAGAGAGCTACTGAACTCTTAGGTCTCATACATAGTGATGTATGTGAACCAACACATGTAAGAAGAGGTTATTCATATTTCATAACCTTTACTGATGATTTCTCGAGATTTGGACATGTGTTCTTGTTGAAACATAAATCTGAAGTTTTCGAAAAATTCAAGGAGTATAAAATTGAAGTAGAAAAATAAACTGGATTGAGTATCAAGAAACTTCGATCAGATCGAGGAGGAGAGTACTTAAATACAGAGTTCCTAAATTTCCTAAAAGAGAATGGGATTCTCTCTCAGCTCACTCCTCCGTACACACCACAACACAACGGTGTTTTAGAGCGGAGGAATCGTACCCTATTAGATATGGTACGCTCAATGATGAGTGATGCTGAGTTACCACTTTCTTTTTGGGGGTATGCATTGGAGACTGCAGTATATATATTAAACAGGGTTCCGACTAAATCCATGCCTACCACTCTATATGAGATATGGTATGGGAAGAGACTATCTCTTAAACGAGTTAGGATATAGGGCTGTCCTGCTTTTGTTAAAAAGTAGAATCCAGACAAACCCGAGACACGATCGGTTTTGTGTAAATTTATATGATATCCTAAACATTCATATGGATATCTTTTCTACCACAAGGAGTAACAAAGAGTGTTTGTTTCTCAATATGCCACATTTTTAGAAAATAAATTTTTTACAAATGATTCTATTGGCAATACGGTAGAACTGGAAGAAATTTCAGCGCCACAAACAGTTACTGACGATTTGGTTGAACCTGAAGTTTCGATAGAACCCAACGAGCCTCGGTTACTCTGTAGATCTAGTAGAAATTCTCATCCACCAGATAGATACTATGGTTTCCTCATTGATGGTGATAGAGAATATTGCATCATGAATGATGATAATCCTACTAGTTTTCAGCAAGCTATCACGAGTAGTGACTCGGTGAAATGGCTGGATGGCATGAGATCCGAAATGGAATCCATGCACATCAACAATGTTTGGACTTTTGATGTTGCACCTTCTGGAGTAAAACCCGTAGGGTGAAAATGGATCTTTAAGAAAAAGATTGGTATGGATGGACAGGTAGAGACCTATAAAGCTAGACTTGTAGAGAAAGGATTTCGTCAAAGACTAAGATTGGACTATGATGAGACCTTTTCTCCAGTAACAATGCTTAAATCCATTCGAATCGTACTAGCTATTGCTGCTTACTACGACTATGAATTTGGAAGATGGATTAAAACAGCATTTCTAAATGGTGATTTGGAAGAATGCATTTTTATGGATCAGCCGGAAGGCTTCATTGACAGTAGGAGCAGTGAAAAGGAATGCAGACTGCTTAAATCCATCTATTGATTAAAGCAGGCATCACGGAGTTGGAACATCTTCTTTGATGATACAATTAAAGAGTTTGATTTTATAAAAAGTGTAGATGAACCTTACATTTATCAAAAGATTGTAGGGAGTAAAGTCACATTCCTCGTATTATACGTGGATGACATTCTCTTAATAGGAAATGATATTCTTATGCTACAATCGGTCAAATTATTCCTATCACAAAAGTTCTCCATGAAGGACTTGGGTGATGCCTCATGCATTTTAGGCATTGAGATCTATAGAGATAGATCTAATAGATTGTTAGGATTTTCCCAATCTAGGTATATAGACACCATACTAAAGAGATTTAGTTTGGAAGATTCCAAGCAAGGTAATTTACCCTCTTGTCACGGAATCACCCTCTCCAAAGAATTTTGTCCAAAATCTGATGAAGAGAGGGCTCACATGAGTGTTATACCCTACGCTTCAGCTGTAGGGTCTATCATGTATGCGATGTTATATACTCGTCCAGATGTTTCTTACGCACTAAGTGTAGTGAGCAGGTATCAATCCAATCTAGGGGAGAAACACTGGATGGCTGTGAAGAACATTCTTAAGTACTTACGAAGGACTAAAGAAATGTTCTTGGTGTATGGTAACGGGGATCTCCAAATGGAGGCCTTTACCAATTCCAGCTTCCAGAGTGATAAGGATGACAGCAAATATATCTCGGGTTTTTTATTTACCCTCAATGGATGGGCGGTTTGTTGGAAAAGTTCCAAACAGGATACCGTTATAGATTCAATGATGGAAGCTAAGTACATTGCTGCAAATGATGCTGCTAAGGAAGCTGTCTGGATGCGGAAGTTCATCTCAGAGCTTGGAGTGGTTCCAATCATTATTAATCCAATACTCTTATATTGTGATAATAATGGGGCTATAGCATTAGCCAAGGAACCCAGGTCCCATCAGCGTTCCAGACATATCCTAAGGCGATATGACCTGATCCGGGAGATAGTTGATCGTCGTAAGATCGAAGTGCGGAGAGTAGACACGAAGAACAGTACCGCGGATCCACTCATCAAGGCCCTTCCACTGGCGCAATTTGAGCGGCTTTTTGAGATGTTGGGTATGAGATACGCCAATAATTGGCCTTAGTGCAAGTGGGAAATTGTTAGGAATATGTATGCCATAGGGGCCATTATTGTATATTGTAGTGGATGCTTGGACACACACACACACACACACATATTTATATAAAGGACTTTCTTGCTTGACATGATAGTATGCTATCCGGTTGCACTTTATCTTAACATGTCCATCATTTTGAGTTTACTGTCTTTTAATACATGTTGATAAAGCTCTTAGGATGTTAGCTTGACTACCATGACTATGATGCAGATCATACTAGTGGGGCATGTGTAGTCCATAAGCACATCCTTAACAGTTCCTAGTCGAGGGAGTATCGAGATAGGGCATCGATATTCCAAGGTAGACTAGTGTATACGTTTCTTAACCCTGTATTGGGGCGATGGATGATCCTATATCCATTGGTTTTTGACATCAAAGATTGTTTACAGGTGCTCATTAGAGATTGAGTACACTGAACGGACTCACCGAGAACTCCTAAATGGTATTATACCTATCGTCAAATAGCAGTTCTCCGGTGACACTTGTACAGGTTAGTCTGTAGACCCGAGATCGTCATAGTGCCTTGTGTACTTGCCACCGTACTTTAATTTCCACCCAACCACGGCTCTTCTGAGTCGTGCGAATAGGTGGATTTTGGGTACAGTCCCGAGACACATGGATGCAGTGAACGATAGGAGGGGTTTCGTCTCTCCCGGTATTGGGAGTTGATGTTGTGCTATGCGTGATTGGCTATAACCACAAGTCCCTGGCCATGGCTGATGAGATTTACTAATAAGTGTTATCAGTAGTTTTTCGATAGGTTATAATCCACACATCGGCATGACTTATCGAGTTATTAGGGTCTGAAGAGACCGGACTGTACGGTAAGTGTTGCTTGTTGACTCTACGGGAGTTTGAACAATTTTGCTTGTTGATCTTCTATTCGTTCAATACCTGGGTAGCCGTTATGTCCAGCTAGTACCGCTGACAGTTTGTGAGTATCTGATATGATCATTACCTACTGCTAGTGTATTGACGTGTCTTAAGAGTCCCATATAGGGGTTTCCGAACTCAAGCGAAACGTAGTAGGGAACATATGGAGATATGTGCGGGAGCTTGATTAACTACGAGTATATGATACCATATTTTAATCTAGCATTTTTTGATATTAATCGGGTTATATATGATATGACCGGATTATTAAATCAAGTGTTAATTTAATAAATTGAATAATTACTCATTAAAATTCATTTCTTTATATATATATATATATACATACATATATATTAGTATCATGGTTGATGATACATGGAACAAGGCAATGCAAGAATCACATAGAGATGAAATGAATGTTTTGATAAATATAAAATGAATAAGGAAAGTATCTAGAGATGAGTCATAGCTTCTAAATGGTTCTAAAAAGATCTAGAAACCATGACTCACTCTTTGTTTTGTTCTTATTCACCCATACTTATCTATTAAACATCCATAATATCTCCAAGGTTCATTCACCTCTTGCCAAGTTCATCCTCTTCATTATCATCTCTCTAGATATTTTTCTAGGAAGAAAAAGAAAAGGAAAAAGAAAGGATTTTTAGTGAGAAACTTCCCACTTCATCAACCCATAATAAAATGGAAAATTAGTATAGGCTGTTGCCTTCACTTGTTCAAAAGCTTAGTGAAGCAAGAGTTTTAGAGTGTGAAGCTTCGTGATGGATCATCATAGACAACGAAGACTTCAAGTGACCTTGTTCCAACTTCAAGTGGAGCTATAGAGAAGCTTAACGACATCTACACGGAGTAATTGAAGTGAAGGACCAGATAACAAAGGTTTTAGTTCTTATTCACGTAGGTTTTATCACTAGTTGCTCTTTTTGTAACCCTAATCTCTAGTTCGATTCATGTTTTGTATACTTAGCTCTCTAGTTTTTTAAAATTGCTCACATGCTTTAGTTTAAAACCCTAGTAGAGGAGCTAGTGTACACTTACAATACTTTACCATAATACAGAGGTTGCAGAGGCTATTCAAGTGTAAGAAGACAGCGGAGTCAATAATTTGGCATCACTATGCTGCTCTAAATGAAGACGGAAGAATGAGTCGTCCAAGAGATTCGCCGGCAGAGAGGGATTTCGATAGGAGGCACTCAATATTCAGTTGTGATCCTCGCAATATCAGGCTGGGACTGGCTAGTGATGGATTCTGCCCTTTCAAATATATGGGAGGATGCCACAACACATTGCCCGTTGTAATTATGCTTTATAATCTGTCTCCGTAGTTGGTTATGTATCGGTCATACTTTATGATGCCTCTTTTTGTTGACAGACCGAAATCACCGGGAAACAATATCGACGTCTTCCTCCTATCACTGATCGATGAGTTAAAATCTTTAATCACTGATGGTGTGGATTCTTTTGATGCTAACACAGATACTGCCTTCACGTTGTGTGCGGTTTTAAGGTGGAAAATTAATGACTTTCCTGCGTATGGAATGCTATTAGATTGGTCCGTACATGGTTACAAAGTATGTCCTTACATCCACCAAGATACAACATCGAGGAAGTTTGTTTATAGCAAAAAGGTTTTTTATTACGGTCATCGGCGTTTCCTACCACTATAGCATCCCTACAGGCTTGACAGTTCTCACTTTAATGGTCATCAAGAGCTTCTTGGGCCTCCAGCCCCATTGTCCGGAGATGACATGATTGCTTAGTGGGATGGTTACTGTTTACCGCTAAAATAAAGATGAATTGGGATATGACGTCTGGCCTGAATTTGGGGAAAAATGCTATTTGAAACATATTCGTCCATCTCTTCGAAGATGCCGAGTTGATTTATGGCACCGTATATCGGAGGTTTAGACAGATGCGACCGATGTAGTGTGACTTATCATATACCCCTCTTTGAAGGGTTTTTGATTGTGGGGATGCTCTTCCCTGCAGGCGCAAGCCCCTGCAATTAATTACGCTATCGCATTGCGATAACAACTTTCACATGCTCTAGCAGGTCACTTCGTGTCGTGTTATATATATCATTTATTTATGGTTTCTCATGGATTGTATACGAAAACTAGTTTATGTCATCGCCCGTAGGGCGCGAATTAGTCCAAATCCGTATATCTCTCTCTCTTTCTCTCTCTCTCTATATATATATATATATATATATATATATATATATATAGAGAGAGAGAGAGAGAGAGAGAGAATAATGGAGGAAAGAGGCCATAGGAGGGAATTTCCTCCTATGCCGTCAAAAAAATACACTCTCCATCATTTTTTCCGACGATCGGCACCCACCATCTTCATCGTTATCATCTAAGATGTGGGTACACCAAATTTCATGTGATTCTACAACATTTTCACCGTTGATTTAGTGGGTTCAAAATTAACGGTTTACCGACAATAGAACTTTTTATATTGCTAAATCAACGGTGAAAAAGTTATAGAATCACATGAAATTTGGTGTACCCACATCTTAGATGATAACGATGAAGGTGGTGGGTGCCGATCGTCGGAAAAAATGAGGGAGATTGTATTTTTTCGACGCCATAGGAGGAAATTCCCTCCTATGGCCTCTTTCCTCCATTATTCTCATATATATATATATATATATATATATATTATAAATTTGAGGTCGAACTTAGGACGCAGTTCGAAATATATCATCTGAGGATCGTTAGTCATCTTTGAGACTAAGATCAACTCAGGAATATGGTTAAGGCTCGTTAATCCTATTTTAGATTAAGATCAACTTAACAAGTATAGATTAAGGATTTTTTGTCATCTTTGAGACTGGGATCACTTAGGTTTATTGATATTTTGATCAATATATTGCATATAAGAAGCGAAAGTTTTGATACTTAATTTAATTTTAATTAAGTGATCAAAAAATGGTTTGTTGTTCAAGTGCTCAAGTGCTTATGGAACACACATGCCACTTTTTTTTATTTGAGAAGAGTGTACACACGCTTTGCAAGTGGCTACGCATTGTTTTGAATCAGGATGTTGAGCACATCTATATAACGTGGCTCACATTTGTTATAGGTTCAGAATTATATCCGTGCGCATGTATGTACGCGCGCATGTATTTAGCAGGTCAACATACATATCATGTGACACTCGCACATCATCGGTAGTTTTCAATAAGTGCGCACACATGTATATCACGTGACACACATGCCTTTATAGGAGGCATCCAACAAGTGCGCACACATGGATATCCTGTGATGCGAATGCCTTCATAGGCAGCTTCCATCAAGCACGCACACGTGGGTATCACATGTTGCGCACATCTCCAGGGGCATTATTTTCCTAAGGAAAACAATTATTTATTAAGTGCACGCTAATTTGGGTGCGTACTTGTTTCCATCAGAAAACAGAAGCTTTCACCAAGAAGCAAAGGCTTCTGTTTTATGTTCTTTTTTACTTCTTTTATCTTTCCAAGAAGCAAAAGCTTCAATTTTTTTATCTGTTTTCAAGTCATATGCATGCGTTTTATGGCGTGCATCTTATTTTTCTTGGATCTTAGGATCAATCTCTTGCAAAAAAATAAACTTTATGAATGAGGGACGAACCCCTGAGATCATTTGATCTTTTAATAGTGAATCAATGGATTCGAAAAAAGAAAAGGTTTCTGTCTAAAAGAAAAAGCTTTTTTAATGGAGGAGAAAAGAATTATTTCTCTTTATTTCTACCTTGGGCACTTTTTACTGAGGAAGAAGAAGACTTGATATTTTTACAAGCTTATGGGGGGTTTCGAGACTTTGATTTGTTCATATGAGACTCCTATTTATAGGAGAGAAGAAATTAGGCTTTGTTTGATTTGTTTTGATCTCAATCTGATTTTAGATTAATTTAAAAAGATTTAATTAATTTATATCAATTAAGGGTGACATGCGCACCATTAGATTTTTGATCTACAAATTTGCTTGTTAAGGTCTTTGACCAACAGAATATTTTCCTGTTAATTAAGGATCGGTTGCATATTAATCCTGTTTTAGGAAGATCCCAAATTTATTTAGTTTGTTATTATTGGGGCCTTTTTTTCTTTTGGTTAAGTGTGCATTGTGCACGTGCGTTGCACATAAATATGGCAAACATACACACACTGGTCATATGCGCATCCGCTTTGCATACGTCCGTGGCTAGCATGTGTGCACGTGCTTTGCACGCGCACATTGTACTTAATTACTTCTATCAAGTGTGAGTGTCACTCATCCACACATGTGTTGCCCACGTATTATATGATTTTGTCATTAAACATGTGCGCACTTTTTTGGAGATGGATTTTAGCTATACACGCACCTATTGATTTATTAATGGTTGCGCACTTGTATTTTCGCATGTTTTCAAAGCGGCGAACAAGTGTCAAGCTGTGATTCGTTTGTTCTGTCTCGAGATTCGCAGGAATGCGAACTGTCTTTTTATAATAGGTGTCATTTTCTTCACTCTTTTGAGAATTTTACTCTTTCTGAAGCTTTTTCTTTCTGTTAGAAGTCTTTGCTTCTTCGTTAACTTGGTAAGTATGCATGCGCACCTCTGCCTTTACGCACTTAGCTTAAACTGAGTCGCGCGCCCCCTTTTGGTTGCGCATTTAGCTTGCGCACCCTTTTGGTTGCGCACTTTATTTAACGTAAGATAATTTTAAAAGTTTCTTTAATTTCGAGGATATCACTTAAGTTTGGCTCTAATTACCCAATTTCATCCTTTAGCTTCAAAGTTGGATATTCATATTCTATTCCTTTAGTGAACTGACGCCTTTCTAGTCTTTTCCTTTCAAGTGCCATGGCTAACCGTCTATATTCTATCAGGGAGGTCGTTAGCCATGCAGACATTCATTTTTACGAACCGGCCTTTACTGACGTTCAATGCAAGGCCGTTCTCCATCGTTACGAGGCTCATGGTGGGCGAAAGCTTCATCGGCGTTCCACTCTGCTTCAACTGATATTTTAAGCCATCCACAATGCCATTCTAGGGAGCGTGAACATAATACCACTCGCTACTCTTGACCAAGCCATGGGCAAAGTGCATTCAGTCTTCCTTATGGGGTTTATCTTGAAAGGGTTGAGATACTGTGAAACTGCCCTTCTATATGTGATCTTCCAACAGAGAGTGATCTTGTCCATTTATGATAGAGACGAAAATGTTCCTGATTGGTAGAAAAATTAGCGATATATTATGCGTTCTACTTGTTCTACTTACCGCAATCAAGTAGGTTTCGTTTGTAGCTAGCCGGTTGAGTACAGGTCGATCCACGGAGAGATGGCGTATTTTTCGTTCTTGTTTTAGACGGGTCAATTAAAGAATGCATAAGTTTGTTCAATTCTATCCTAAATGTTTGTATTTTATGTTCAAGAGAACTTATTAGGGTTAGGCTTGGTTAGTAAAGTTAGGAATTAGTCGTGTGCTTGTCTTGTGCCATCCTTGAAATGAAGTCGGGATAATAAGTAGCGGGGATTAGGAGAACATAGGAATGAGATTTGTGAGTTTAAGCAAGCTTTCCAACTCTAAATCCATTTCTAATGCCCCTTGTCCGTCCGTTCCATGCTCTTATTTCCAACCCTAGGCCAAACACACACAACCAAGTCTCCAATTAGGTCACAACTACATGTCACGTTGTAGTGCGTTTAAAGGAATTCTCGGCTTAGGTCGCGGCTATATATCAGTTATAGCGCGCCTAAGGGAGGGGGTTATGTTTATTTGGTTTAGGTTCAATTCAAGTTGTTTAGCCAAGAGAAGCACAATGGATTTTTCCATCTCTCATACCAACCTTACTTAGGTCTAACAAGTGAGTAAATTACTCATACATGATAAAGAAAATAAAACAATAAGAGGAGAATAATGAATGGAAGAATACAGTTATTCAAAAGATAACAAGCTAACTATTTGGGTCATCACCTAAGCAATGGACTCCATTGAGTATCATGGCTTGAAAAATAGGGTTTATAAGAGAAGAAAAGAAGAACAATAAACCAAAAACTACTTTAACAACAAGTAATAAAAGTTATACTAAGAATTAAAATACAATGCAGGAAAATAAAAATACAAGATAGAAAAAAACTCTCATCTTCATTAATCTTTCACTCAAAATCTCTCACTATATGTTCATGGAGAATAGATGAAAAAGAAGAAGAAAACTACACTAAACTATATTTAAATCCTAAGGAAAGAAAAAACATCCTCATTCGAGCTCAGAGCTGGAGTATATATAGGTAGAGGAGCAAAACCTTAGGGCTATATTCTGAGCCCATATACAATTATAAAACCACCCCTGAAATTTCATCTTGAGACGACATTGTTAGACCGCGGAACCGCCGCCCAAGCCCCTAAAACTTCGTGCTTCCGTGGTCGTTTGGTGGAATTGTCACGCCGTTTTTCTTGTGCTTCCTCGTGTTGCTTTTTTTTTCCTTCTGTTTAATAGGTTCAAATATGCAAAATGGTTCCAAAATATTACCAGATTTACAACAGTCCATAATTGCAACTCTTTTTGTCTTTTGGCCTTGATCTCCCTCGAGCTTCGTATTGCCTCCTTGATCCTTGTACTGCCTCCCTCGTGCTTTGTGCTTATCCCAGAAATGAATGACCATCACTGGATCATGCCTCTTGGACTGTTAAGCAGCACCTGATGGGTGTGGATGACCGGAACCCGGATTTTATCTGTTTTTGGCAGTTTTTCTGAACTTTATTATAACTGTAGAGATTGTGCGTGATTTGCGTTATTCTGGACTGAAAACTTGTAACCTGTAATCATGTAGCAAACACGGATCAAAAGCAACTACCTATATACAAATGAGCATAAGAATGAGCGGTATTAAATGCAATATTCTGGTATGAACAAATACCCCCAAACTTATTTTTTGCTCGTCCCGTGCAAAGCATTTTTATTTTCAAAAAGTCCAAAGCTCACTTTCGTAGGCATCATGATTGCATTTAGCGTGTGCAATAAGCCGTTAAATCTTTAGGTGTCTCTAGTAGGAGGAATGTTGTCTTCTAAGGGTTTTCAGCAGATACTACCCACAAAATCCCGTTAAGTTAGTTTCATAATCTTAACCTTGATCCTAATCCTACGGTTTAGTATCTAATTTAGAAATTCTATCATCCTAAATTAGATATATCCGCCCCTTATTTTTCACACCTCCTATTCATTCAACCTAAAATCCTATACGTTCCCCAGTATCTCTTGAGTTTTCCTTCTAAAGTGCAGTCTCCAATCCGGAATTTTTATTATCTTTACGGAAAATATAATACTTATTCTTTATTCTTATCTCTTCTCCAAACATCGATCGTATACCCCTATGTGTGTGTAAATTTCACCCATACACTCAAGAATTCAATTCAAGCTATATTACCCTGGCCCTAAAACCTAATACTATTTCTTTTCATTAATGGTGGACGGATTTGCTCACACACCTTTCATGTGACTATTACTACTTCCTGAGATACTAATCAGCAGATTACTGAATGTGTGAGCTTATTAAAGCATAAATAGCAGTTTCCAGGTCATGTAATAATTTTTTTCCCTTTCTTTTCTTCTCAAGACCGGATATATTTTTCGATGAAGCTCTTTTGATGGTTAGCTTTAAATGCCGTTTTTTCTTTCATACTAGGCTTTCAGACAAGAGTATTTCTAGGTATCCTCTACTATCTCCAGTTTTAACGTGCGTGCAAGTGTAGTTTGCAGGGTATAAATTTTATGAAGTTGGACTCAAGAATATGAAATATTTTTCAGATTTATCCTTCAATAAAACTTTCAATACTTTTCCTTCATCTCAACTTAACTTAAGATCTGAACTCAAGATTGCTTACTTCTAAAAAAACTGCAATGACGTATATTTATTACCGTTAAACTCAAGGAGGCTTATTTTTAGGGTTTTCAATTCCTAAGTCTAGGATTTAGTTATTTATAACCAATCAAGCTAAATTTTTGGAATAAAATATAAATTACCCCACTAGCTAGCTTGACAACAAAGTTTTTATATTTTGGAAAAAGTTTCAGATTTTATGGGTTTTTTAAATAAGTAATATACTGTTAGTGATATGTATGCCCTAGAGGCCATTACTGTACATGTGATGTATATTCTAGTGGATGCTTGGACATATATATGGAGGACTTTCTTGCTCGACATGATAGTATGCTATATGGTTGCTCTTTATCTTAACATGAACTCTGATTGTCTCTAAGTTACATGTTGATAAAGCCCTTAGGATGAGTACTTGACTACCAAGACTATGATGTAGATCATACTAGTGGGGACCGTGTAGTCGCTAAGTACATCCCTCAAATGTTCCTAGTCGTAGGTGTATCGAGACAGGGCATCGATATACCAGAGTAGACTAGCGTATAGCTTCTCGACCCATGTAGATGTGCGATGGATGATCCTATATCCATTGGTGTTTGACATCAGAGATAGTATACGGGTGCTCAGTGGAGACTGGGTACACTGGACGGACTCGCCGAGAACTCCCAGATGGTATTATACCTCATGTCAGATGACAGTTCTATGGTGACACTGGTACAGGTTAGTCTGTAGACCCGAGATCGTCATAGAGTCTTGTGTGATTCCCACTGTGCTTTGATTTCCACCTTACCACGTTCAAGAGAACGTTCAAAATGGTGGCTTTTGGGTACAGTCCCGAATCACATGGAGGCAATGAGCGATAGGAGGGGTTTTCGTCTCTCCCGGTATTGGCAGTTGATGTTGCGCTGTGTTCGATTGGCTATAACTGGAAATCCCTGGCCAGGGTTGCTCAGATTTACTGGTAAGTGTTATCAGTAGTTTCTCGAACTGTTATAGACCTCATATCGACATGACTTATCGGTTACTGGGGACTGACGTTTACCACCCCTAGACTAGATATGCGACATATCAGACGAAGAGACCGGACTGTACGGGAGTGTTACTGATTGGATTCACAGGAGAATGTAAAGGCTTGCTTGTTGATCTTCTGATCGCTCGATACCTGGGTGGCTGTTATGTTTAGCTGATCGCTTACAGCTTGTGAGTGTTTGATATGATCATCACCTATTGCCGGCGTATTGACGATTCTTTAGAGTCCTACACAGTGGTTTCCTGGCTCAGGCAAAATGGAGTAGGATCACATATGTGATATGTGCAGGGCCGAGACTAATACGATATGAGATGCCGTATTCTATTCTCGCGATATGTGATATCGGCCGGGTATATGTGACATAACCGGGTCATCGGATAAAGTGTTGATTCGATGAAAGGTTACTAGTTATATTAGTCGGTTATATGTAATATAGCCGGATTATCGGATCAAGTGTTGATTCGATAATTTAATGTATAATTTTACATTTAATATAGAGATTAATAGAGAGAAGAGGCCATAGGAGGGGATTCCCTCCTATGGCGTCGAAAAAATACCCCCTCCCTAGTTTTTCCCGACGATCAGCACCCACCATCTTCATCGTCATCATTTAAGATGTGGGTACACCAAATTTCATGTGATTCCACAACTTTTTCACCGTTGATTCAGTGGGTTCAAAATTAACGGTTTACCGACAATAGAACTTTTTACATTGCTAAATCAACGGTGAAAAGGTTGTAGAATCACATGAAATTTGGTGCACCCACATCTTAGATGATGACGATGAAGATGGTGGGTGCCGATCGTCGGAAAAATCTATGGGGGTTGTATTTTTTCGACGCCATAGTAGGGAATCCCCTCCTATGGCCTCTTTTCTCCATTAAGCTCACTTAAAGATTCTTTTTCTCACTTGGATAATACATTGATGTATATGCGATATATGTTAATTGTATTATTTTATTTTGTTACATTATATATTATATATGTGATATATAATATTGTAACATGTTAGGGTTACAAATGCAACAAAGGTTTTGAGATTTAACCATGTTAGGGTTTGGATTAGGGTTAATCTTTTGGATTAGGTTTTGGATGAGCTTTGAGGAAGTTTCATGAAGGTTTGACTTTGTCCATTTTCTTTGATATTTTGGAGAGATATTTGTTAACCCATCCCAAACCTTAACTCATGGTAAAGTCTCTACATGGGTTAAGTATGTCATGCTTAACCCTAGGTTGCATTTCTAAGCTCAACAATAATTCACTATTCATCACAAAAGAAATTCTTCTTCTTCTTCTTCCTCTCTTGAAAGCTTTCTAGCTTTTCATTTGTGATGGATATTTTGTGAGAAATTGAAAACAAAAGAGAGCAAAATTTCTACTTCATCATCCTCATATATTCTAGCCACTTAGATTAGGGTGTTTGCTTTACTAATACATGATTAGTGAAGCAAGAGCTTGGGTTAGTGTTTCTTCAAGATAGATCATTTTAGTTCTTGAAGATTAGAACCAAGGTTGCATCATTCTCTTCATGGAGCCTCTCTAGAGTCCGAATACTTGATGATCACAGCGAAGGGACTTCAACACGGAGCTTATGAAGTGAAGGAACGGACTACAAAGGTTGTAATCCATAACTCTTAGAAGTAAAGTTGTTTGCTTCGATGTTTTGTTTGATTCTCTAGTTAAAGTTCCTAGGTTTATGGTTATCTTCAATGGCAAAATTTTAACTTGGCATGGATGATGCCTCCCGAAACCTTGCTGCCGTTGTAGGTAACCCAACAGTGGTATCAGAGCCTAGCTAAAGAATTAGACGGATAAGTGTAGGATTACGAAACCGAAACAGCTCCGAAACACCCGATATCAAACCCTAGTTTCTGTCGATTTTAAAATGAGCTCTAAAATTTTTTCAAACAAGTGCAGAATCAGGTATGTGATACATAGTGAAAATACCCCAAACCTGGACCCGTGTGCTCGGATTTTGGCCTAGCACATGGCCCAGAAATCCGAGCAGGCCGGCCCCCCAGTGGGTGTTGAGCTCCAGGTTTGGGTGGTGTTCAAGTCTCTGGGGTTTGGTACTTTTGGTGTTGTTTATTTTTGCTAAATTTGCATGAGATGTTTATTTACTTAAAAGGTAATTCGGAGTGTTTCGTATTCATAATTCTAGCTTGGTTTCATCATTGTTAAACAGTGTTAAAAAGTTCGAACGGATATCATTAACTCACTTTTTCCCCTGTCGGAAAATTTCCAAGTGTTGGGTTTTCCCTTAGTTAAAGAACATTCAAATATCGTGCAAGTAACGCGGTGGAACCTTTAGAAGAACGAAACCTTAACTCGATTATGTGACTGTCCGAACCACCTATGAACCTTAGGGTTTGTGGAAGTTTGGCGTTGCCACATGTGAGGTGTTAGTTTGACCCTTCTACGGCTGGTCCATTGGTACTGTAGTATGTGATGGATGCTTTTAAACTAAGTTCAAGTGTTGAGCAAATAGGGAAATTTTGGGTGTTTGTTGATTCGATCGGAATGTTTAACGTCGTCTAACTTTTTATGTAATGTGATACAATATTTGGAATCCACATGTAGTTATGAGATAACTAGTTTGAATTTTATAAATCTAGTAGTTTAGTCTCAGTTGATCGGTTGCCACGGGATTTTGATGCGATCAAAAGTCCGTCGCAATCACGTAGCGTACGCGGATACTCGTCGGGTAAACTTAATATATAGCCACGCCCCATAGCCTCGACCAAGTGACTACAGGAGAACCCCGTCGCCAAAAGCATCCGTTCGGATGCTCGCGGCAACGGTGTTCCGCCTTAGTGCACTTCGTCGACGGCACCGGGGGGTGCGGCCGTCTACTAAAGTTTCCGACGAGCATTCGATCAGGATGTTTGGAATCTTGTTGAATTGCCCGACTAGATATTGAAAAGTTTTTTCGAGATCGAGACTAAAATGCGGGGTTTATAATTGTTAGGCATGCGATGTCTAAGGAATTCATTTGGTTAGGCATGCGATATCTAAGGAGGTTGCGGATTCCAACTGTTGTAGTTTTACACTTTTTTTACTGCGACCGTAAGTGTAATATGTGGTGTATCGCCGGTTTCGTTTCTATATATCAACGACAATAGGGATACGCATATTTGCTTACGTTGATGACATGCGATGTTATGTGTTGTTGTGATATGTTATATTGGATCGTCGTGTTTTGAATAGCCTGGGGTTTTATGTGAGATGAGGGTTTTTATTTTCATTCATGTAAAATTCATTGTATGTAATATTCTTTTATTGGGGCACTTCCGGGTTGAGGATGATGCCACCATTGTATATTATTTACTTTTCTGCATTAGGATAGACCCAAGGCGGGGAGCACAAGTAACCGGGTTCTAGGGTCCAGTGGGAAACCATCTTGAGGAGTCGAGACCGGGTGTCCTAACTCTAGAATTGGTAGGGTTGCTTACCGCTCTCGTAGGGGTCTAGGGGTGTGGGATTGGCTATTCATCACGACCGTGGAATCCGTGTATTATACAGGCTCGCAATAAAACACGGACCTCCTAGTATATCCAATATTTCATATGTTTCTTCTGCTGCGATATCTGTGTTGTGATCATTTGATATATTGATGTGATGAATACAGGATATAGTATATGTGATATGTTATATAGATGTTGCTTATGTTTTACACTCGCGCTAGCACTGCCCCGCTCTGCCGTTAGTTACCTAACCTAACGGTGCACGGGGGGACATCGAGGCGAATGCGGATGGCATAAGCGTACGTCGTATTTATCTGTGATGTTTAGGTAACTTAAAATGATGGGACATCATTAATGAGATTAATGAAATAAAAGAAACCTAAAGATGTTATAGAAACTTGTCTCGAAAACTGGTAGCTCTAGTTCTTGCTTTGCATAGCGGTATTCCTTGTAGAATATCCAGCATCTTATTCGATAAGGAAAGAGCGGAGATCCCTTCACCGGGAGTGACCTCTTTAGCGAAACTAGAAGATGCTACAAACTCGGTTTGTCTTTTAATTGATTTTTATAGTTTTTTCTTTGCATAGTGGTATTGTGAATATCCTGCACCTCATTCAATGAGGAAAGGGCCGAGATCCCTTCACCGGGAGTGACCTCTTTAGCAAAACTAGTAAAAGCCTCAAAAGCACTCCTTTTCAAAATCACTCGATTCTACGACGATATCAAGTTCATTACGCAAAAGGTTTTCTTAAAAACCTGTCGTAGCCTTCCGTCATTTCGGATAAGTACTTCATAGTATTCGTGCTACGTTTGTTGGCTTTTGTCAAGGCGTAGTGTGCGGTAGCTATTTATGCTTATCTGCATAAGCATATGATGCGATTGAGTTAGGGTAGTCATGCGACTTTGTTGGCTTTCGTCAAGGGTCGTGCGGGTGGGTTTAATTCAATCAGGAAATGTACGGGTTGAACTTGACTAGTAGCCTATGGTTTGTTGGCTTTCTTCAAGGTCATAGGATGCTAGGGATAAAACATTATCGGGAATTTCAAGTGTTGAAATTTCTATTGAGATTGCATAGCTCCTATGAGATAGTTGGATCCCAATACCCGCTGCGAGTAAGAGTTACTCTTGGGAGAGTTTTATACATTGCAATTAGCCGATCAAGTAGGTGTCTAGAAAGGTGTCAACGGGGTTACGCCCCTGGGAAAACACGGTTTATTTTAATTAGGTCTGTGCACAAGCACGGGGAACCTCCCTCAAAGTACCGGCACTGGCCTGGCTGAAAGATTGGCGAACTTGTAGGGTGTACTTAATCCCGGCCAGTCTTTCCTTTTAGGGTTTGAAGGAAGATTTGACTAAAACAGTGGGAGCCATACTGATTAGAAAAATTTATAACCAATCTAATCTTGCAAGAGCATACACTGAGTATTTTCTTCTCTCTCTCTCCAGGTAGCGACCATGTCACGCCTTAATCAAGATAATAATACAGATGTATTGACCGAATCCGCTTGTTATACTACGCTAGGGAACGTTGGTCCCGCTCCAACTTATAATTGTTATAAGACCAAGCAGGAAATAGGGGATTACCAGAATTCCCTTGCCGCCCAAACAAAGAAAGTGTATGATGATACATCTTCTTCGGGTGTGTTCATTATCGAGAACTGTTTCTCAGTTCCCTTTACGTCCTGGGTATGAGATACCGGATCAGCATCCCACAAATGTAATATGTTACATGGGCTACAGATAGGTAGAGAACTGAGAACGGGTGATAAGTTTTAAGAGTTAGAAATGGTGCAATTGTTGCAGCCAAGTCTGTTGGCAGTTATCACCCTGTATTACCAAATACATTGATTCTGAATGAATGTTATTAGATACCGAACCTGATATACAACATCATATCAGTATCTTTATTTAGTAAAGAAGGATATAATTTTGTATTATTGGACAATGTTTTGAACATTTCCTATATCAAGAGTTGATCGGTTCAGGCACGTTATCTAAAAGCATAGACGTTCTAAATCAAACCACAGTTTTTAACGTACAGAACACACACAAGGGGAAGAGTTCAGAAATGAACGAATCTTTCTTCAGGTATTGTAGACTAGGTCATATCAATGCGACCCGACTAGCTAAGTTATATTAAGATACATATTTAAATCAGTTTATACTTACATCTTATGAAACTTGCCAGTCATGTCACAAAGATAATATGACCATAGCTCCGTTTATTGGAAAGAGAGAAAGAGTTAGTGAACTATTAGGATTGATACATGATGATGTATGTAAGGTCCCCTGTCAACACATGCCAGGACCGGTTCTCGGTACTTCATTACATTCACTGATTATCTCTCAAGATTCGGACATATGTTCATGTTAAAACACAAGTCTGAACCTTTTGAGAAATTCAATGAATATAAGTTAGAAGTAGAGAACCAAAAACAGGTATATGTATTATGTCCTATGATGAGATCAGGAAGGAGAATACTTGATCACGGAATTCCTGGACTATTCTAAAGGAGAATGAGATTCTCTCTCAGCATTACTCCTCCATGTGCACCACAACACGTTGGTATATCGGGGCGGAGCAATCGCACCCTATGAGATATGGTATGCTCTATGATGAGTACTACTGAGTTCCCTATTTCCTTTTGGAGTTATGCACTTGTGAAGCTGCATACCTATTGAATATGGTCCCAACCAAATCAGGTGCCTGCCACTCCATATGCAATATAGAATGGGAAGAACCCATCTCTTAAGTATGTTAAGATTTGGGGTTGTCCGGCCTATGTCAAAAGCATGATCCGGACAAGCTTGAGGCAAGGTCAATTCTGTGGAAGTTTGTTGGATATCCCAAGCATTAGCAAGGGAATATCTTTTACCAAATAGAGGTGCAAAAGGTGTTTTATTTTCTCTGCATGCCACCTTTTGGAAAGGGAATTTCTTGTGAAGGAATTAGTGGTTATGATGTAGAACTGGAAGGAGTTCCATCTATACAAATTGCAGCTGATGATTTGGTAGAACTGGAGGATTCAATAATTTCCAACGAACCTCAGCCTCTCCTCCAATCTGGTAGGGTTCCTCACCCACCTGAGAGATACTTCGGTTTTCTCTATGACAGTGGGAGCGAAGATTGCATCATGAGATGATGACTCAACTAGTTTCAAGCAGGCCATCAGGAGTGGGGACTCTATGAGAATGACTGGATGCTTAGCGATCTGAGATGGAATCTATATACACCAACAAAGTATGGACTTTGGTTGCTTTATCTGAAGGGTTAAATCCCATCAGGAGCAAGTATATCTTGAGAAGATTACTTGGTGTACATGGAAAAGTTGAGACTTTCAAAGCTATGCTTAAGTCCATCCAGATCCTACTTGCCATTGCTACATACCATGACTATGATATCTGGCGGTTGTGTGTCATGACTGCTTTTCTAAATAGTGATTTAGAAGAGAGCGTCTATAAGTACACAGCCAGAGGGCTTCGTAGACAGTGGGAGCAGCGAAAACATGTGGAAGTTGTTTTATGGGATAAATCAGGCATCGCGGAGTTGGAACGTCTGTTTTGATGTGGTAGTCAAAGAGTTTGATTTCATCAAAATAGTAGATGAACCTAGTATATACAAAAAGGTAGTAGGGAGTATGGTTGTGATCCACGTATAGTACGTGAATGATATACTCTTGATAGGGAATAAGTTTCCTATGCTACGCTCGTTCAATCTCCTCTTATCACAAGGATTCTCCATATAGGATCAAGGTGATACCTCATAAATCCTGGATTTTGGATCTATGAGATAGATCTAATTGGATGTTAGGATTCTTACTAGGTATAGTGAGATGGTATCAATCGATCCTGGGGAGAATCACTGGAATGCTTCCAGGGTGGTAAGGTCGACTGAATGTCAGTCACAGGCATTGTCTTTACCCTTAGTGGAGGGACGGTATGTTGGAAGAGTTCCAAGCTAGATACGGTGGCAAACTAGACGATTAAAGGCAAGATATATCGTTACCAAGGATGCTACCAAAGAGACAGTCTGGATATATATTAGTTCATGAGATGAACTTCGTTCCTACCATTGTGTGACAATGGAGTTGTGGCTTATGCCTAGGAACCCCCGTCCCATCAGAGATCTATACATATTCTTAGGCAGCATCACCTGATCATAGAGATGGTTGATCTCGAGGGAGATCGAGGATAGGAGAGTAGATACAGAGGACAACAGCGCGGATCCACTCATAAAGGCCTATTTCCCAGTAGAGACTTTTATGAAATGGTTGAGTATGAGATACTTCAACCACTGCTGATTGTTGGGTATGAGATACTACAACAGATGGCCCTAGTGTAAGTGGGAGATTGTTAGTGATATGTATGCCCTAGAAGCCATTACTGTACATGCGATGTATATTGTAGTGGATGCTTGGACATATATATGGAGGACTATCTTGCTCGACATGATATTATGCTATCTGGTTGCTCTTTATCATAACATGTACTCTGATTGTCTCTAAGTTACATGTTGATAAAGCCCTTAGGATGAGTACTTGACTACCAGAACTATGATATAGATCATACTAGTGGGGACAGTGTAGTCGCTAAGTACATCCCTCAATTGTTCCTAGTCGTAGGTGTATCGAGACAGGGCATCGATATACCAGAGTAGACTAGCGTATAGCTTCTCGACCCATGTAGATGGGCGATGGATGATCCCATATTCATTGGTGTTTGACATCAGAGATAGTATACGGGTGCTCCGTGGAGACTGGGTACACTGGACGAACTCGCCGAGAACTCCCAGATGGTATTATACCTCACGTCAGATGGCAGTTCTATAGTGACACTGGTACAGGTTAGTCTGTAGACCCGAGATCGTCATAGAGTCTTGTGTGATTCCCACTGTGCTTTGATTTCCACCTTACCACGTTCAAGAGAACGTGCAAAACGGTGGCTTTTGGGTACAGTCCCGAATCACATGGAGGCAATGAGCGATAGGAGCGGTTTTCTTCTCTCTCGATATTGGCAGTTGATGTTGCGCTGTGTTCGATTGGCTATAACTGGAAATCCCTGGCCAGGGTTGCTGAGATTTACTGGTAAGTGTTATCAGTAGTTTCTCGAACTGTTATGGACCTCATATCGACACGACTTAACGGTTACTGGGGTCTGACGTTTACCACCCCTAGACTAGATATGCAATATATCAGATAAAGAGACCGGACTGTACGGGAGTGTTACTAATTAGATTTACAGGAGAATGCATAGGCTTGCTTGTTGATCTTCCAATCGCGGTCGCTGTTACGTTTAGCTGACTGTTTGCAGCTTGTGGGTATTTGATATGATCATCACCTACTGCTGGTGTATTGACGATTCTTTAGAATCCTACACAGAAGTTTCCTGGCTCAGGAAAAACGGAGTAGGAGCATATATGTGATATATGCGGGACCGAGACTAATACGATATGAGATAACGTATTCTATTCTCCCGATATGTGATATCGGCCAGGTATATGTGATATAGCCGGGTCATCGGATCAAGTGTTGATTCGATGAAAGGTTACTAGTTATATTAGTCTGTTATATGTAATATAGCCGGATTATCGGATTAAGTGTTGATTCGATAATTTAATGTATAAATATATATTTGATATATTACATTACATTAACTAATATAAGCTCACTTAAAGATTCTTTTTCTCACTTGGATAATACATTGATGTATATGCGATATATGTTAATTGTATTATTTTATTTTGTTACATTATATATTATATATGTGATATATAATATAGTAACATGTTAGGGTTACGAATGCAACAAAGATTTTGAGATTTCACCATGTTATGATTTGGATTAGGGTTAAGCTTTTGGATTAGGTTTTGGATGAGCTTCGAGGAAGCTTCATGAAGGTTTGACTTTGTCCATTTTCTTTGATATTTTGGAGAGATATTTGTTAACCCAACCCAAACCTTAACCCATGGTAAAATCTCTACAAGGTTTAAGCATGTCATGGTTAACCCTAGGTTGCATTTCTAAGCTCAACAATAATTCATTGTTCATCACAAAAGAAATTCTTCTTCTTCTTCCTCTCTTGAAAGCTTTCTAGCTTTTCATTTGTGATGGATATTTTGTGAGAAATTGAAAACAATAGAGAGAAAAATTTATACTTCATCATCCTCATCTATTATAGCCACTTAGATTTGGGTGTTTGCTTTACTAATACATGATTAGTGAAGCAAGAGCTTGGGTTAGTGTTTCTTCAAGGTAGATCATCTTAGTTCTTGAAGATTAGAACCAAGGTTGCATCATTCTCTTCATGGAGCCTCTCTAGAGTCCGGGTACTTGATGATCGCAGCGAAGGGACCTCAACACGTAGCTTATGAAGCAAAGGAACGGACTACAAAGTTTGTAATCCTTAACTCTTAGAAGTAAAGTTGTTTGCTTCGATGTTTTGTTTTATTCTCTAGTTAAAGTTCCTAGGTTTAGGGTTATTTTCAATGGCAAAATTTTAACTTGGCATGGATTATGTCTCCCGAAACCTTGCTGCCGTTGTAGGTAACCCAATATATACATATGAATGCAAAGATAGAAAGTTTACCATGCACACCCCCAAACTTAAACTTGACAGTGTCCTCACTGTCATGCTCCATCAAGAAGTTCAAAAATGACGAGGGGTCAAAATTCGTCAGTTCCCTTTTTTTCTTTTTTCTTTTGTTTTTTTGAATATAAGAAAAAGCAAACAAAATATATACACAAAAATGACTCCCCAAACTCAAGTGAAACTGCGTAACCACTGTTTAAGTATTGGAGTTTAAAGTTAGGGGAGGGAACATCATCAATCTATATAAGGCCTTACACAGACCAAAAGTTAGTACCAACTATTTAAAAATTCTATCGTGATGCGACCAGGGTTGGTGAAAGAAAGCATGGAGAAAGGAAATGGAGATTACGCGAGATCGTGTGTGGGTAGAAGTGGTATACGGTCTCGGTAGATGGAAAAATGAACGGAAATGAGAAAGAAATGGAATACGATCTTGAGATTGAAAACCGATTGATTTAATTAGTACGGTCTATAATGATTTGAAATTGGAATTGTCAAACTGTACTAATTTATCTATACTTTGCAAAATGAGGTCAAATCTCTCAAGATTCGCAAGAAAATATAGGCTGACCGAACTCGGTGAACCAGACGTAGGAGATGAAAGTGACAAGTTGTCCTGCAGTTTGGTAACGATGGAACTGGTGGAGGGAAGTGATCGAAGAATGGTATCGGTTAAGTGTTCAGGAGGATGTTCACAGTCAATGGAAGGAACATGATGAATCGGAACATCCGACTCATCCAAAAGAATGAGTTCATCCTCAAAGATATCCTCAAAATTCTCCTCAACATTCAGCTCATCCATGCATTCATCATCATCAATAACATCCATACGCACATGGGGTTCGAGAAAAATGGTTAATGGTTCGGGATGATTCCCAGACGGAGTGGAAAGGACTTGATGAATTGGTGAGAAAAAATCATCCAAAATTGTGGGTTCATCATCCATGTTATCCCCATGGTCGATATCCTCATTCAAGTGAAAGTTAAATTTCTCAGACACCTCATCAAAAACATGGTTTTCAATCAGTTGTGGTTCTATAGTAGAGTTGTAGAGATCAAAAGGAGTGGTTGTGGTTTCACTTAGCAGGGTCCCATCACAATCGGGTAAATCAAATATTACGTAGTCACACAACTCATCAAAATGCTATCCTCAGATGGTGAATCAGTTGGAACACTCGATAGACTTTCGGAACTGGAGTTATGGAATTCAATTGGGAATGTGTAGGTTTGATTTTGAAGGTTGTAAGGCTCAATTTCAATACTCAAATCGTCAAATTGTTCACCGCCTCATCATACATTGTAAAATTTTGAGCTAGTTGGGAGCTAGCTGCTGGTTCGTAAGGTTGTACGAGTATGACTATGTATGCATTCAATTCCTCCATCTGTCGGCACGAAACGACCCAAAATTCTTCTAAAGATTGTTCAAGACTAGACATGGGTTGTGAAGGGGTTTCAGTAAAATATTCAAATTCGTTTGGATATGTGAAACTCCTAAATGAATGTTCAGAAGAAATATCTAGATAAGGTGTAAAAGTCGGGTATGATTGATAGGAATTGAAAAGATGCATAGAATAGGCATGACTAGGATTAACATTTTGATAAGAAGGTGATTGGAATTGCTGTCGCAAAGAATTTGGAGTGGTGAAAGGAGTGAAAGATCGGCTACGTGATTGTTCAATGTGCTCAACAATAAACTTGGGTTTCAGAGTCGCCATATGACTCTCAGAAGCGGTACCAACGTAAGAAGGTGTGAGGGTGTGAAACGGTTGATATGAAGTGGATTGCGGTGTTTAATTATTTTGTCAAGAAGCGTCTATATGATCTTGCAAAGAAATTCTGGGCATGGATGGATCGTTTGAAGTTCTACAAAAGCAAGAACCGTAAGATGAAATATCCGGTTGAGGGTACCAAAGTTCGGCAAGATTAGGTCGGTTAGGGGTATCTATGATATGTAAAGAGTGAAAGAGGGTGGAAAAGTGGGCGAATTTTTATAAAAAATTTTTTGATTTTTTTTAGAGTTTTTGGATTTTGTAATTTTTGGTTTGGTTTTTGAAAAATACGGAATTATGGGACTAAACTTTAAACAAGCACAATAAAAATCACAATATGTACAAACAACACCTAGATCTAGAGTTTTCAAAGTCCAAATAGACCGCTCCTAGACTTCCAAGCGACAAGTTGCAAGATAACCCTCGAATTGCTTATTCAGTGCAAATTGTGGCCAGGTAAGCACAAGTGAGATAAGGAGGGTTCCGCTCATGAATCACCGTGAGACGGGCCTTTTAACATTACATCCTCACTTGTCTAGGCCAGGCACCACAAAGTTGTTGGTTTCTAGTGCCCTCTCCGCTAACCCGCGGCCATTGCAGAATTCGAAAACAAAAATTTGGATGGCACTAGAAACCCTAAAACAAGAATCTAACGAAACATCTAAACTAGAACCATAGAAAGATAGAAATCACAATCTTTATAGCATCTTCATTTGCTTTAATTGGGTTGGACTTTAGCATGCTTTCAAGAGCTCCAGGTCGTGTTAGCAAGCCGGTCCTCCTACGCCGAAGATGATCCACCCGAGTGAACCGATCCAAGCTCATTCCTCTCTGCATGTCTTCAACCATGCTCAATGTCACCTCACCCTCCATCTCATTTCAGTAATATTCATAAATGAATATTCACAAATGAGGTGTCCATCTTATAGAACAAATTCCGTATAAATACGGAATACAACCGGGTATACATATTGAAATATATATATATATATATATATGCATATTCGTATAAAAATACGAATAGCCAAGAGAGAAAATGAATAGTGAACAATAATACTAGAATACATATATAAAAAAATATAAATTATTAAATCAAAACTTGAATTAATAATTCGGTTTAATCTTAAACCACTAGTATTATCTCCCGAAATAAGCGATACCTATCTTAGAATTTGTCTCTGATGGGACCAAGTTCATAAATGAACTCCAAATCCAACAAACTTATTAAACTGTATCTTCCACTGAATTTAATCAGTATCTTGCGTCATGCCTTCCTCAGTATCCGCTTGGACCCCTTGTCTAACATACTTCCCCTCATCAAAGGGCAAACTATTAACTCTGACAGCCACTCTGTCTTCCAGATCATCTTGGAAGCCTGAAACGATAACCTCCTCTTGAAGGAGGCTTCCATTACCATATACCAAGAACATCATCTTATGTTCATAATTGGTTCCTAATGTTTCTCCAGGATTGGATTAATATATGCTTATTACAGCTAGTGCAAAAGCAATATCCGGTATGGTACTTGACATCTCATAATTGACTCAATTGCCTAAGCAAGTGATATGTCAATCATATAAATCTCTCTTCTCTTCAGTCTAGAAGGCATCTCCTTAGAGAGGGTGACTCCATCACCTGTGGGTACAACACCACGCCAAGAGTCGTCCATTCTAAAATACTTTAGAATAGTGTAAAAGTACCAAAATTGGGACATTTCCCAAATCTAGATCTAAAATCATAGATCTAGTCACCAGAATCCCTAATATTTTGTCCAGATCCTATATGGAGAAACACCTTATGACAACCACAGTATAACCGATCGTAGTATAGGAACATCACTTCCTATAAAGAGCATTTCATCCAAATACCAAGACATCACTCTCTACTACCTTCTCACCAGGTCCATTTGTTATTTTGATAAAGTCAAGCTCTATGACCGTCACATTATAAATAGAAGATCTATCTCCGCTATACTTTCTTTAGTCTATAAATAGACATAAGCTACTGGCCCACCACTCTTTCGCTACTCCCACTGACTACAATAACCCTATGGCAGAGTTATATACACGTACACTTCTAAAACTAATTTAGAATGACGTTATAGTCATCCACCTGCCAGATCTCATAATCTAGGACAGTAGTAGTGGAAAGCTTTGGTCATCAAAACCTCCCTATCATCGTCTTTGAGGAGACCGAAGTACCTCTCGAGTGGTTGAGGTTACCCACCATATCTGTGGAGTGGCTAATGGATTGTGGAACCCAATTGAATCCTTATGTTCTACTAAATTTTCAGTAATCGTTTGTGGTTCTGGAATCACTTCCAGTTCTACCATACTCCCACTATTGTTTTATGAAAAGAACTCATTTTACTAAAACGTATGGCGAGTCAAGAACAATATAATTATCGATCCTCCAAATGGTAGAATGTTAACCCTCATCAAAGCTCGGGATAACCCACAACCTGCCATTACTGAAAAGTGCCTTGAGTTTATCCGGATTATTCTTTTAAGCATAAGCCGGGCTACTCCATATACCTTAACATAGTTAAGATATGAATCCATTCTATATCCAATATAGAAACAATGACACTAATTTAATTGGAACTAGATTCAAAATACATGCAGCTATTTCCAGTGCATATCGACTAAATGGAAGAAGGTCATGGAACATTACTCATCAAGGAGCGCACCCACGGATGAGTAACTTGAGAAAGAAGTAAGTTCTCAAATATATTACTTATGCGGAATACCTAGCATAAGTATCTACACCTTCGATCACCTCGAAGAATCCTGATGCTTGCAACATATGGTTCTCTACTTTATTCTTATACCTATAACTTCTCAAAATTTGGACATTGTATTTCAACGAAATGCGTGTCTAAAACCAAAGAAGTCATAAGTAAATGGAATATAGTACGGGTATCAACCCCCTGTTCTAATGGACATCGGACAACATACAATACTTTGTATAAGTCCTCTAAGTTTAATAACTCAAATCCTGTGCGTCGTAGGTTGAAAACTATGTTACGATTAAGAAGAATTACACCGTTATTAAATGCATCTTACCTAACCATCAACTGATATAGGTAAATGTCATAAACATAATTTCAAAAAGTTATATCTCACTTTATAAAATAAATATACAGATATATCAGTTTGAAATTGGTACATAGCAACGGATATTCAAAACCAAATATTTACCGTTAGGCAAAACCCAGATGACTTCCTCAAATATCACCAATTACAAAGGATTCTGATATTGAGTATCTTATCACCCAATTCCCAATATTCTACTCCCACTCAGTATCTGTAACGCCATACAGATATGAGAATCAAGTATAGTAAATACATACCTTGGAGTCAGAATCTAATTGGGAAAGCAGTTTTCAATTAACACCGCACAGTAAAACTGAAACATGAAAATGTTTCAAGGGGGTGGCCAGGTATTCCTAGTAATGCCTCTTCCACTATCCAGATTCATGACAGTAGTCGCAATTTTCTTTGCCCTCATTCCAATCCCTTTATATGTCTAAACTTCATACCTTCTGTATGCCATACTTAGGTTAATTGGTTTTCTTCTTCCCTATCTTTCGACACCTACCTTAGGTTTGGAAGAAGACTATCCAATAAGCGTAATAGGTGTACTCTCCTAATATTAGGAGCCCTCACAATCTGAGAGAAGGTAAATAGAAAAGACAATCGAATAATCCTATTCAATTTCTCCAGAATCGGAATTCATCCTCGAACATAAACAAGTTTCTTCGAGTTCGTATGTAACTATACGATGGCATACCCAAGCAATATGGATCTTCGAAGTGATACGGAGTGTTATGGAGAAATGCAAAAGAGAAGTAGGAGTAGCAAGGATATATGCGTATTTGTCGTGAATCATGACAATCTGAAGCCAAAGTGTGCAAGAAGGTTCGGTTAACTTGGTTCATGGGTTTTTGGTTTAGGTCATGGTCGCTGCCAGAGAGAGAGAGAGAGAGAGAGAGAGAGAGAGAAAAGAAACACTCAGCGTGCACTCTAATCAAGATTAGATTGGTTAATCACTTTATCTAATCAGGATGGCTCCCACTGTTTTCTCAAATTCTCTTTCTAACCCTAAAAGGAGGATTAGTCGGGAGATTCTGAAAATCACCCGAGGAGTAACACCTACTCATTAGTGGGAATCAGGATCCAACTATCGTCGTGTGATAACCTGACAAAAGTCACTCAAGTCACCACACTCTAGAAGGTATGCGCATGCCTGACAAGTTTCATTTACGTTTGAAACTCCCGATGTGATTTTTTACCCCTAGGACCCTAGTGACCTTGACGGAGTCAACAAATCAAATAGTCCTAGTCAAGTTCAACCCGTCACTATCTTGATTGCATTAAACCCACCCGCACACGCCCTAGACGGAGTCAACAAGGCCGCACAACTTTCTTAACCAATCGCATCATATGCTACAAACAAGTAGCACTTAGCTACCGTACCCTACGCCTTGACGGAGTCAACAAACGCAGCACGAATACTAAGCACTACTCATAGGAAATGACGGAGGGCTACGGGTGGTTTTTGGTGAAAAAACTTTAACGTAATGAATTTGGTATCGTTGAAGGAACCCGAGCAGTTTTTAAAAGGAGTGGTTTAAGCTCCGCATTTTTAAAAGCGAGTGGTTCTGTAAAAAACTGATGGTTTTGAAGAAAACCGAATAGTTTATAGTCAGGTAAACTTTTGCCAAAGAGGTCTCCCCCGTGAAGGGATCTAGGCCCTTTCCTCATCGAATGAGGTGCAGCATATTCCTAACTGAATATCTCGACGCAAAGCAAAAGGAAACGTCTATAGTTTCAAAATTTGGTTCCAACAACGTCATTTAGATTTGTTTTCCTTGCATTAATCAGAATTAATGCAGTCCCATCAATTAATCATATCATGCCAAAAAGAAACGAAAATAGCCACGTACATATATGCCATCCGCATTCGCCATAGGGTCCCGGATCTTCATCGTAAGGTTACTTAACTTACGGCAGGGTAGGGATAGGACTAGCGCAGATGCAAAACATATATAGTGTGTAGGGTTCCTAGGCATGATAATGAGGTCTCACAAGGGATCAAACATGCCCAATTCAAATTTTTCCTTGTGCCTACAAACCCTAATACGGATCGTTAATTAGATTTATAGGTGATGCGATGCAAGTAAACAACTTTAACTTAAAAGGAATGAGGCTACAACCTTTGTAGATCCGGTCCTCCACCTCTTAGGCTCCATGATGACGTCCCCTCGCTGTCCATATCGGATCCCGGACTCTAGCATCGGCTTCATCGGAGAAATGGGCGGGCTAGGTCGTCGATTTCGATGCCGAAGATGATCTACGTCGAGGCAACTCAAGATCAAGCTCCAACTTCACCAAGTCATGAAACTTGTGAAGAAAACACCCTATACTACTTGGCAAGAGTTAGAGGATGAAGAAATAGGAAGTGGGTTCACTTTGGAATTGGATTTCTCACTCTTTTTCTCAAATCACCATTGAAGCTATCAAGCTTTTTCTTCTTGAAGAAGAAGAAGAAGAAGAAAGAATATGATAAGTATTTTCCAAAATAGAAAATAAATGAATACTTATCATATACCAACCATGGTTAGGTGTAGAGAATAGACTATGGTTAGTTTGATTGGTTAGGGTTAAGCATGAGATAAGAATGGTGGACTTGTTCAAAGCTTCATGAAGCTTCAACAAACAAACAAAATAAGCCACCATTCTTTTCTTTATCATTTCAAAAAGAATAATAAATAAATAAATAAACAAAATCCTAACCATTCATATAACCATGGTTTAATTCTTTACACAAACCCAAGTGAGCATGTATCATCAAACATGATACAAACAAGTGCACAAAAATATATCACATATACAATGTGCAATTCAAGTGAGAAAATCCATTTAAAGTGAACCAATACTAGTTAATGCAAAGTAATATATCAAATATATAATTATACATTAAATCATTAAATCAACACTTGATTCAATGATCCGGTCATGTCGCATATAACCGACTAGTATCCAATGTATCGACTTATCGAATCAATCCTTGATTCGATAACTAGGTTATATCGCATACAACCAATCGATACATTCATCGCGAGAATAGAATACGGTATCACATACACGCATTATTCTCGGTCCCGCACATATCTCATATGCACTGCTATTTCGTTTCGCTTGAGCCAGGAAACCTCTGTGTAGGACTCTAAAGACTCGTGTGATGATCATATCAAACACCCACAAGCCGCAAGCGGTCTGCTAAACATAACGGCCACCCGGGTATTGAGCGATCAGAAGATCGACGAGCAAGCCCGCTCACACTCCTGTGAATCCAACCAGTAACACTTACCGTACAGTCCGGTCTGTTCGTCTGATATGTCGCATATCTCGCCTAGGGGTGGTAAACGTCAGACCCCAATAGCTCGATAAGTCATGCCGACGTGAGGTCCATAACATTCGTGAAACTACTGATAACTCTTACCAGTATATCACTGCAACCCTGGCCAGGGATTTCCTGTTATGGCCAGTCGAGCATAGCGCAACATCCACCCCCAATACCGGGAGAGACGAATCCCCTCCTATCGCTCATTGCCTCCATGTGAATCGGGACTGTACCCAAAAACCACCTGTTTGCACGACTCAATAGAGCCATGGTAGGGTGGAAATCAAAGCTCAGTGGGAGACACACAAGACTCTATGACGATCTCGGGTCAACAGACTAAGTTGTACCAGTGTCACCAGAGAACTGCCATCTGACGTGAGGTATAATACCATCTGGGAGTTCTCGGCGAGTCCGTTCAGTGTACCCAGTCTCCACTGAGCACCCGCATACCATCTCTGATGTCAAACACCAATGGATATGGGATCATCCATCGCCCATCACATGGGTCGAGAAGATATACGCTAGTCTACTTTAGAATATCGATGCCCCGTCTCGATATTCCCACGACTAGGAACTATGAAGGATGTACTCATTGACTACCCAGGCCCTACTAGTATGATCTTCATCACAGTCCTGGAAGTCGAGTACACATCCTAAGGGCTTTATCAACGTGTAATCAGAGAGACAGAAAGTATACATGTTAAGATAAAGAGCAACCAGATAGCGTACTATCATGTCGAGCAAGAAAGTCCTACCTATATATGTCCCAGCATCCACTACAATATACATCCAATGTACAGTAATGGCCTCTAGGGCATACATATAACTAACAATCTCCCACTTGCACTAGGGCCATCTGTAGCAGTGGTTGCAGTATCACATACTCAACCATCCCATAAAAGTCTCTCTTTGGGAAAAGGCCTTCGTGAGTGGATCCGCTGTGTTGTCCTCTGAGTCTACTCTCCTTACCTCGATCACCCTGGAGATCAACTATCTCCATGATCAGGTGATGCTGCCTCAGAATATGTCTGGGTCACTGATGGGACCAGGGTTCCAGGGCCAAAACCACACTTCCATTGTCATACAATGGCAGGAACCTAGTTCATCTTATGAACCAACATACACCCAAACTGCCTCTTTGGTAGTAACTTTAATAGCGATGTTACCAGCCTTTATCGTATAGTTTGCCACGGTATCTAGCTTGGAACTCTTCCAACATACCGTCCCTTTACTGAGGGTAAAGACAATGCCTGTGACTGACATTCAGTCTTCTTTATCACCCTGGAACCCTTCCAGTGATTCTCCCCAGGATCAATTGATACAATCTTACTACAGCTAGTGAGAATCCTAACATCTATTTAGATCTATCTCATAGATCCAAAACCTAGGATTTAGGAGGTATCACTTTGATCCTATATGGAGAATCTATGTGATAAAAGGAGATCGACCGATCGTAGCATAGGAAACTCCTTTCCTATCAAGAGTATGTCATCCACGTACTTTACGAGGATCATTACCATACTCCATACTACCCTTTTGTACATACAAGGTTCATCTACCATTTTGATGAAGTCAAACTCTTTGACTACCACATCAAAACAGATGTTCCAACTCCGCGATGCCTGCTTTATCCTGTAAAGCAACTTGCACACGTCTCCGCTGCTCCCACTGTTTACGAAGCCCTCTGGCTGTGTTCTTATAGACGTTCTCTTCTAAATCATTATTTAGAAAAGTATTCATGGCACCCAGCCACCAGATATCGTAGTCATGATATGCAGCAATGGCAAGTAGGATCTGGATGGACTTAAGCACAGCTACTGGAAAAGGTTTCATCATTATCCACGCCTGGTCGATGACGAAAACCTTTAACGAGTCTAGCTTTGAAAGTCTCAACCTTTCCATCTACACCAAGTAATCTTCTCAAGATATACTTGCTCCTGATGGGGATTTAACCCTTCAGATATCGCAACCAAAGTCCATACTTTGTTGGTGTATATGGATTCCATCTCAGATCGTTAAGCATCCAGCCATTCTTACAGAGTCCCTACTCTCGATGACCTGCTCGATACTAGTTGGGTTATCATCTCATGATGCATTCCTCGCTCCCACTGTCATCGAGAAACCGAGGTATCTCTCAGGCAGGTGAGGAACCCTACCAGATCGGCGGAGAGGCAGAGGTTCGTCGGGGACTATTGAACCCTTTGGTTCTGTCAAATCAGCTGCAGTTTTGTATAGCTGGAACCTTTCCAGTTCTACAGAACTGACCTTACCTCGATTTTGTCCGGATTTTGCTTTTAGACATAGTCCGGACAACCCCAAATCTTAACTCGCTTAAGAGATGGGTTCTTCCCATACCATATCTCATATGGAGTGGTAGGCACTGATTTGATTCGAACCTAATTCAATAGGTATGCAGCTTCTCAAGTGCATAACCCCAAAAGGAAATAGGTAACTCAGTAGTACTCATCATAGAGTACACCATATCTAATACGGTGCGATTGCTCCGCCCTGATACACCGTTGTGCTGTGGTGTATTCAGAGGAGTAACACTGAGAGAGAATCTCATTCGCCTTTAGAATAGTCCAGGAATTCTATGCACAAGTATTCTCCTCCCTGATCTTATCATAGGACATAATACTTATACCCGTATTTTGGTTCTCTACTTCCAACTTGTATTCTGTGAATACCTCAAAAGCTTCGGACTTCTGTTTCAACATAAACATATGACTGAATCTTGAGAGATTATCAGAGAATATAATGAAGTATAAAGAACCAGTCCTGGCATATGTAGACAGGAGACCTTACATACATCATCATGTATCAGTCCCAAGAGTTCATTAACTCTTTCTCTGTTTCCAATAAACAGGGCTATGGTCATCTAATCTTTGTGACATGACTGGCAAGTTTCACAAGATGTAAATTCAAACTGATTTAAATATTCATCTAAAATGTAACTTCATCCAGTCGGGTCGCATTGATATGACCTAGTCTACAATGCCTCAAGAAGGATTCGTTCATTTCTGAACTCTTCCTCTTGTGTGTGTTCTGTATACTAAGAACTGTAGTTTGATTTAGAATGTCAATGCTTTTAGATAACGTGCCTGAACCGATCAACTTTTGATATAGGAAATGTTCAAAACATTATCCAGCAATACAAAATTTTATCATTACTTTATTAAATAAAGAGATTGATATGATTTTGTATATCAGGTTCGGTATCTAATAGCATTTTTTCAGAATCAATGTATTGGTAATACAGGGTGACAGTGACCAACAGACTTGGCTGCAACACTTGCCCCGTTTTCTGTCTCATGAAACTTATCACCCGTTCTCAGTTTTTCTACCTTTTTGTAGCCCTATGTAACAAATTACATATCTGGGATCCTGATCTGGTATCAAATACCCAGGATGCGGAGCATACTGAGAAACAGTTCTTTGTAATGAACATACCCGAATGAGATGCATCATATGCACTTTCTTCCTTTGGGCGGCATAGGAATTCTGGTATTCCCCTATTTCCTGCTCGGTCTTATAACAGTTATAAGTTGGAGCGGGACCAACGTTCCCCAGCTCAGTATAACAAGCGGGTTCGGTCAATACATCCATATTATTATCTTGATTAAGGCGTGATATGGTCGCTACCTGGAGAGAGAGAGAAGAAAACACTCTGCGTGCGCTCTTGCAAGATCAGATTGGTTATTTATTTTATCTAATCAGGATGGCTCCCACTGTTTTTATCAAATCTTCCTTCAAACCTTAAAAGGAAAGACTAGCCGGGATTAATTACACTCTACAAGTTTGCCAATCTTTCAGCCAGGCCAGTGTCGGTACTTTGAGGGAGGTTCCCCGTGCTTTCACACGGACCTAATTAATGTAAACCTCGTTTTCCCAGAGGCGTAACCCCGTTGACACCTTTCTAGACACCTACTTGATCGGCTAATTGTAAAGTGCAAAACTCTCCCAGGAGTAACAATTACTCGCAGTGGGTATCGGGATCCAACTATCACATAGAAGATATGCAATCTCATTGCAAGTTTCAACACTTGAAACTCCCGATAATGGTTTTTACCCCTAGCACCTATGACCTTAACTATGGTCAACAAATCATAAGTACTAGTCAAGTTCTATCCGTCATTTCGTGATTAATTAGACCCACCCACATGACCCTTAACTAAGGTCAACAAAGTTACGCGACTGTCCTAACTAATCGCATCATATGCGGTGTAGGAAGAAATCACTTAGCTACCGTACACTGTGCCTTAACTAAGGTCAACAAACACAGCACGAATACTAAGTACTCTACTTCCTAAAATGATGAATAGCCAATCCCACACCCCTAGACCCCTACGAGAGCGGCAAGCATCCCTACCAATTCTAGGGTTAGGAGACCCGAACTCGACTCCTCGAGATGGTCTCCCACTGGACCCTAGAACCCGGTTACTTGTGCTCCCCTCCTTGGGTCTATCCTAATGCGGAAATGTAAATAATATACAAACGGTGACATCTTACGCAACCTGGAAGTGTCCCAATAAAAGAATATTACATACAAGTTTTTACATGAATGAAAATGAAAAAACACTCATCTCACATAAAACCCCCCGGCTATTCAAACATGACGATCCAATATAACATATCCAGCAACACATAACATCACATTTCATCAACGTAAGTAAATATGCGCATCCCAATTGTCGTTGACATATAGCAACGAAACCGGCGATATCACATATTACACTTACGGTCACAGAAAAGAAAGTGTAAAACTACAACAGTTGGAATCCGCATCCTCTTTAGACATCGCTTGCCTAGCCAAATGAATTACTTAGACATCGCATGCCTAACAAATATAAACCCCGCATTTTAGTCTTATTATCGAAAACACTTTTCAATATCAAGTCGGGCAATTCAACAGGATTCCCGAAAATCTGATCGAATGCTCGTCGCAAACTTTATTAGGCGGCCGCACCCCTGATACCGTCGATGAAGTGCACTAAGGCGGAACACCGCTACCGCGAGCACCTAAACGGATGCTTTCGGCGACGGGGTTCTCCTACAGTCACTTGGTCGGGGTTATGGGGTGAGGCTGTCTATTAAGTTTACCCGGCGAGTATCCGCGTACGCTACGTGATTGCGACGGACTTTTGATCGCATCAAAATTCCGTGGCAACCGATCAAGTGAGACTAAAGTGCTATGTTTATAACATTCAAATCAGTTATCGCATAACTGCTTGTGGATTCCAAATATTGTATCCCATTCCAGATAAATAGAAAATGTTAAACTTTCCGATCGAACATTCAAACACCCAAGTTTTCCCGAAACAGCTCAACACATGAAATAAGTCTAAAAACATTCAGTTCGTGCCTCAGTACCAACGGTCCAGCCGTAGAAGGGTCAAGCCAACGCCTCACATGTGGCACGCCGTACTGCCCCAAACCCTAAGGTTCAAAGGGCAGTTCAAGACGGTCACATAATCGAGTTAAGATTTGTTGTCTTCTAGAGAGACCATCACGTTACTTGCACTACTTAGAACGTGATTAAACTACGGAAAAGTCCAACAATTGGAAATTTCCCGGCAGGGGAAAAAGTGAGTATTTATATCCGGTCGAACTTTTTAACATATTCAAAAATATCCGGAAAAACACACAGACAAAATTAGACAATCCGATCGAAACACCGAGTCCCCAATATAACCCAGAAAACTCAACTCTTGAGTAATATTTAAAAAATCCTAGAAAATCCAGAACCAAATTATAAGAATTACTGTGCAAATATTATTGGGAGAGGCGACCGTACGGCCGCGGAACCGCCGCACGAGCCATGCTCGGGCCGCGGAACCGCGACGGTTTAGATGAATAAGGATCTCATTTGGCACCATAATTCTTAGATCTTCCTGCTGAATTTTTTAAGAATTTTTAATCTGGAAAAAACCCAGTTTTTGAAAAAAGTCCAGAGAGCATTTTGGATTTAGGGTTTCGGTTCGATCGGACTTCAAACTCCGTCTGTGCATCGCCTAAGGCTCTAGCTAGGCTCTGATACCACTGTAGGGTTCCTAGGCACGATAATGAGGTCTCACAAGGGATCAAACATGCCCAATTCAAATTTTTCCTTGTGCCTACAAACCCTAATACGGATCGTTAACTAGATTTATAGGTGATGCGATGCAAGTAAACAACTTTAACTTAAAAGGAATGAGGCTACAACCTTTGTAGATCCGGTCCTCCACCTCCTAGGCTCCATGATGACGACCCCTCGCTGTCCATATCGGATCCCGGACTCTAGCATCGGCTTCATCGGAGAAATGGGCGGGCTAGGTCATCGACTTCGATGCCGAAGATGATCTACGTCGAGGCAACTCAAGATCAAGCTCCAACTTCACCAAGTCATGAAACTTGTGAAGAAAACACCCTATACTACTTGGCAAGAGGTAGAGGATGAAGAAATAGGAAGTGGGTTCACTTTGGAATTGGATTTCTCACTCTTTTTCTCAAATCACCATTGAAGCTATCAAGCTTTTTCTTCTTGAAGAAGAAGAAGAAGAAGAAGAAGAAAGAATATGATAAGTATTTTCCAAAATAGAAACTAAATGAATACTTATCATATACCAACCATGGTTAGGTGTAGAGAATAGACTATAGTTAGTTTGATTGGTTAGGGTTAAGCATGAGATAAGAATGGTGGACTTGTTCAAAGCTTCATGAAGCTTCAACAAACAAACAAAATAAGCCACCATTCTTTTCTTTATCATTTCAAAAAGAATAATAAATAAATAAATAAACAAAACCCTAACCATTCATATAACCATGGTTTAATTCTTTACACAAACCCAAGTGAGCATGTATCATCAAACATGATACAAACAAGTGCACAAAAATATATCACATATACAATGTGCAATTCAAGTGAGAAAATCCATTTAAAGTGAACCAATACTAGTTAATGCAAAGTAATATATCAAATATATAATTATACAATAAATCATTAAATCAACACTTGATTCAATGATCCGGTCATGTCGCATATAACCGACTAGTATCCAATGTATCGGCTTATCGAATCAATCCTTGATTCGATAACTAGGTTATATCGCATACAACCAATCGATACATTCATCGCGAGAATAGAATACGGTATCACATACACGAATTATTCTCAGTCCCGCACATATCTCATATGCGCTGCTATTTCGTTTCGCTTGAGCCAGGAAACCTCTGTGTAGGACTCTTAAGACTCGTCAATACGCCGGCAGCAGGTGATGATCATATCAAACACCCACAAGCCGCAAGCGGTCTGCTAAACGTAACGGCCACCCGGGTATTGAGCGATCAGAAGATCGAAGAGCAAGCCCGCTCACACTCCTGTGAATCCAACCAGTAACACTTACCGTACAGTCCGGTCTGTTCGTCTGATATGTCGCATAGCTCGCCTAGGGGTGGTAAACATCAGACCCCAATAGCTCGGTAAGTCATGCCGACGTGAGGTCCATAACATTCGTGAAACTACTGATAACTCTTACCAGTATATCACTGCAACCGTGTCCAGGGATTTCCTGTTATGGCCAGTCGAGCATAGCGCAACATCCACCCCAATACCGGGAGAGACGAATCCCCTCCTATCGCTCATTGCCTCCATGTGAATCGGGACTGTACCCAAAAACCACCTGTTTTCATGACTCAGTAGAGCCATGGTAGGGTGGAAATCAAAGCACAGTGGGAGACACACAAGACTCTATGACGATCTCGGGTCAACAGACTAAGCTGTACCAGTGTCACCAGAGAACTGCCATCTGACGTGAGGTATAATACCATCTGGGAGTTCTCGGCGAGTCCGTTCAGTGTACCCAGTCTCCACTGAGCACCCGCATACCATCTCTGATGTCAAACACCAATGGATATGGGATCATCCATCACCCATCACATGGGTCGAGAAGATATACGCTAGTCTACTCTGGAATATCGATTCCCCATCTCGATATTCCCATGACTAGGAACTATGAAGGATGTACTCATTGATTACCCAGGCCCCACTATTATGATCTTCATCACAGTCCTGGAAGTCGAGTACACATCCTAAGGGCTTTATCAACATGTAATCAGAGAGACAGAAAGTATACATGTTAAGATAAAGAGCAACCAGATAGCGTACTATCATGTCGAGCAAGAAAGTCCTACCTATATATGACCCAGCATCCACTACAATATACATCCAATGTAAAGTAATGGCCTCTAGGGCATACATATAACTAACATAGTGTCTACAAGATATATATAATATATGTATGAACATTCTTCAGTAACATCACAGAACTATCACAGCAGAATTACAGCGGAAGCAAACACAGTATGGAAATACGGATAATCAAGGAAAAGTAAATTTCAATGGAGCCGAATATGAAATATAATTTTACCGGTCGTATGGATAGCTCGTAGTATCGAATCCTAGACCCCTACGAGTGCGGCAAGCCACCAACCAATCCTAGAAGCGAGGCAACCCCAATCAACTAAGTGAGTGGGCCACCCAGCACTTTCAAAATCTGGTGATTTGGGCACCCCTCCGCGGGTCAATCCTATACCCCCTACGAGTGCGGCGAATAGCCCGCCAATTCTAGAGTAAGGCACTTCAGTCTCAGCGCTATGAAATGGAGGCCAGTTGCCCTCTAGAACCCGGGTACTCGAGCACTCCGCGGTGGGGTAATCCTAGTGCATGTAATGAAAAACTGAATATACAACGGTGACTACATCCGCAACCTGGACATGCCCCAAAGAATAATACAAGCTGTGATGACGGCAGTCCACATGTCGGACACTCGCCACGCAATTTGAATATACATTACATCATAGAGAACTACATCAAATACTACATACACCAGGCTATCCATCATGACAAATCCAACACAACCATAATCAACAAAGCAATATCCATCACAGAACATGCAAACTTGCGAGTATCAATTCCGTAACCCCGTCTAATTGATATCTATAGAAATTAGATGATGTTTTACTAAACGTTATGATACATGCAACCATCACAAAGCATACAACAATCGAATATCGCACACATATAGCCAACACTTCGATTTTCCGAAACAACGAAAATCAAGTGTGCTAGAAATCGACAAGAAATTCCATGCTAAAACCCACTTTGGGATTCCGAAATGAGCTCGGATTGAGCCGAAACATCATGAAGAGCTACAACATAAAATTACCGTCAACCCGGAGGGCACCTAGGGGGTACCCACCCTAAGGTGGCCATAGGGACGGGCAGACCCGAAACTTCCTTTTGAGGCTGTTTTGGGTCCCCCTAAGGCCACCATTTGGGTGGTCTTGGGGGTATGGGCCCACCCTAGGTACCCTTAAGATGTCCCCGGGGTCCCCAAGCTCCTTCCCGCGGCTTCTCGATCTAAACCGAGAGCCCGTAGGGAGTCAAAGCATCAAGTTAGCATGAAATTCTTCACTTTTTTTCCGCAGTTTATGCGGGGGAAAATCGGAAAGATTCAAAAGTTGTATCTATCTAGTTTAGGGTGTTTGGGTGGCTCTGATACCATTGTAGGTCCCTAGTGCCCTCTCCTCTAACCCGCGACCATTGCGAAATTCGAAAATGAAAATTTGGATGGCACTAGAAACCCTAAACTAAGAATCTAACCAAACACCTAAACTAGAACCATAACAAGATAGAAATCACAACCTTTGTAGCGTCTTCATTTGTTCCAATTGGGTTGAACTCTAGCATGCTCTCAAGAGCTCCAGGTTCCGTTTTCAAGCCGATCCTCTTTCGCCGAAGATGGTCCACCCTAGGGAACCAAACCAAGCTCCGGCTTCACCTAGTGAAGCAACCGACGCTCCAAGTTCGCTAGGAATGGAGAGTAGGGATGTAGGAATTTTCCACTATTTTTTTCTCTCAAATCTAAGTTCAAGAGAGCAAACAAAGAAGAAGGAGGAGGAGGTGAGGAAAAATAGCCATGAGCAAGTGTTGAAGGCATGAGAGAATGATTGAATGAAGAGTGAAAAAGAATGTAGAATAAGAATGGCTTCATAATTGTAGCAACCATACAAATAAAAATCTTATAAAAATTTGTAATGAAATAATGAAGCCCATTCCTCTCTACATGTCTTCAATTATGCTCAATGTCACCTCACCCTCCACCTCATTTCATTAATATTCATAAGTGAATATTAACAAATGAGGTGTCCATCTTCTAGAACAAATTCCGTAGAAATACGGAATACAACCCGGTATACGTATCGAAATACATATACGTGTATCCGTATAAAAATACAAATAGCCAAGAGAGAAAATGAATAATGAACAATAATACTAGAATACATATATAAAAATATATATAAATTATTAAATCAAAACTTGATTTAATAATTCGGCTTAATCCTAAACGCTAGTATTATCAACCGTCCGATTAAACTCCGTGTAGCATGTGCACATATTTAATCGGACACCTGTATGTACCAACATACGTCATCTATATCATATCGCCTAAATTGGGAAAACCCTCTTTGTGGGACTCTAAAAACTCGTCAGTACGCCGGCAGTGGGTTTAACCACATGCACGTTAGAAGCACTAGCTGTACGTAACGGCTACGCAGGTATTGAGCGAAAGGAAGGCCGATGAGCAAACTCATCCATATCCCTACTGAGCCTATCTATGACAATATCCATACAGTCCGGTCTATTTGTCTAAGAGTATCGCATATCGGGTTTAAAGGGTGGATAAAGTCAGACCCCTTATAACACGATATTTCATGTCGGTGTGAAGCCAATCACCCACTAAGAAACTACTGATCCAAATCGGTAATTCTCGTCCACCTTGGCCAAGGATTTCTTATGATGGTCACCCATGCATAGCGCGACATCTATCCCAATACCAGGAGAGACGAATCCCTAACGATCTGCTCACTGCCTCTATATGGCTCGGGACTGTACCCAACTAAAACTGTTTTGGACGAATCCTTTGAGTTGTGGTAGGGTAGTAATCAAACCACAGTGGGAACTCACACGAGACAAATAACGATCTCAGGTTGACAGACTAACCTGGACTCATGTCACCTAAGAACTGCTATATGACAATAGGTATAATACCATCTAGCATGTTCTCGGCGAGTCTGTCCAGTATAACTCATAACCCAATGAGCACCTATATACTATTTTAGGTGACTAACTAACACCAATGGCTTGTGAGGCCGGCCACTGCCCCTCGTCGGGGTCTCGAAAAGTATACACTAGTCTAATTTGGAGTACCGATGACCAGTCTCGATACTCCCTCGACTAGGGACATTTAAGGATTTACTTATAGACCACCCAGCTCCCACATATATGATCTCCATCATAATGCTGGTAGTCGAGCATGAATCCTATGGGTTCTATCAACATGTAATAGTGATCTTTAATACCACATAATGCATGTACATGATGATAAAGTCAAACCAAATAACATACTATCATCTCGAGTAATACTTTTCTACCCATATAGGTTCTCCTTCGATCATCATAACCGCCTGCCTGCAATTACAATAATTGACTTGAGGGCACCATATCCAACAAAAGTCAAGTTTAGATAAACGACCGATTCCCCGCAACCTTCACTTGTCCTAAATGAGCGCGACAAGTCCTTATAAGTTTAGTCTAGACATTTTTGAATTAACTCAAGGTAATGCGTATACTTTTTGTGATTTTTGGGATCTTAGGAAGGGTGATAAAATCCCCACCCAATCTGAATTAGTGTTATAGCCCCTTAATGTCCGTATTTATGTATGCAAAGCGATAAACAAATAAAATCTAAAAAAACAAAAAAAAAATATTTGGCGGCGGCGTAATTTGTGCAAAAAAACCTGTAGAAAACAAATTTCAATGGAGATTAGAGTGGTTTCTAGAGAAGAAGAAGAAGAGCAAAAAAATTGGGGCTCCGAATCAAAAGTATGGCCGCAGAACCGCCGCCCTCTCCATGCATTCGATCACGGATCCACGGTTGAAATGAGCTATTGGAGCTTCAAACTTGTTCTGTGTACTCCCCTCTTTCTTCTCTTATGTATCCAAACCTCTGTTTCTTGATTTGATCACTTTACTTGCTCCGGATTTGCCTCCACACTCGCACAAAAATTATCAAAAATTACAAGATGGTTTTTATCCTTTTGTTTTTATTTATTATTAATTTTTTATATACAAAAATTAACCCGAATAACAAGAAAGAAATACGTTATGGTCTTCTCGGCAATGGCGCCATTTGATTGGTAGAAAACTTAGCGATATGTTATGTGTTCTACTTGTTCTATTTACCGCAATCAAGTCGGTTTCGCTTGTAGCTAGCCGGTTGAGTACGGGTCGATCCATGGAGAGATGGTGTGTTTTTCATTCTTGTTTTAGACGAGTCAATTAAAGAATGCATAAGTTTGTTCAATTCTATCCTAAGTGTTTGTATTTTATGTTCAAGAGAACTTGTTAGGATTAGAGTTGGTTAGTAGAGTTAGAAATTAGTCTTGTGCTTGTCTTGTGCCATCCATGAAATGAAGTAAGGATAATCGGAAATAGCAGGGATTAATAGAACATAGGAATGGGATTTGCAAGTTTAAGCAAGCTTTCCAACGCTAAATCCATTCCCAGTGCCCCTTGTCAGTCCGTTCCATGCTCTTATTTGCAACTCTAGGACAAACACACACAATCAAGTCTCCAATTAGGTCACAAATACTTGTCACGTTGTAGTGCACCTAAAGGAATTCTCGACTTAGGCCGCGGCTATATGTCACTTATAGCGCACCTAAGGGAGGGGGTTGTGTTTGTTTGGTTTAGGTTCAATTCAAGTTGTTTGGTGAAGAGAAGTATAAGGGATTTTTCCATCTCTCATACCAACCTTCATTAGCCCTAACAAGTGAGTAAATTACTCACACATGATAAAGAAAATAAAACAAGAAGAGGAGAAGAACGAATGGAAGAATACGGGTTTACAAAAGATAACAAGCTAACTATTTGGGCCCTCACCTAAGCAAGAGACTCCATTAAGTATCATGGCTTGAAAAATAGGGTTTAGAAGAAAAGAAAAGAAGAACAATAAAACTAACAACTAGTTTAACAACAAGTAATAAAAGTTATACTAGGAATTAAAATACAATGCAAGAAAATAAAGATACAAAATAAAAAAAACTCTCATCTTCATTAATTTTTCACTCAAAAGATTTCACTACATTTTCATGGAGAATAGATGATGAAGAAGAAGAAAACTACACTAAACTATACTAATCCTAAGGAAAGAAAAAGCATCCTCATTTGGGCTCAAATCCGGAGTATATATAGGCAGAGGAGTGAAACCCTAGGGCCATATGTTGAGCCCATATAAAATTATAAAACCACCCTTAAAATTTCATCTTGAGACGGCATTCTCAGACCGCTAAACTGCTGCTTAAGCCTCTAAAACTTCGCGCTTCCGCGTTCATTTGGTGGAATTTTCGCGCCGTTTTTCTTGTGCTTCCTCGTGTTGCTTTCTTCTTCTATTTAATAGGTTCAAATTTGAAAAATGGTTCTAAAATATTATCAGATTTACAATAGTCCACAATTGCAACTCTTTTTGTCTTTTGGCCTTGATCTCCCTCGAGCTCCGCATTGCCACCTTGATCCTTGTGCTTCCTCCCTCGTGCTCTGTGCTTATCCCAAACACGAATGACCATTGCTAGATCATGTCTCTTCTACTGGTAAGCGGCACCTGACGGGTGTGGATGACCGGAACCCGAATTTTATCTGTTTTGGGCAGTTGTTCTGAACTTTGTCATAACTGTAGAGATTGTGCGTGATTTGCGTTATTCTAGACTGAGAACCTGTAACATGTAATCATGTAGCAAATACGTATGAAAAGAATCTACCTATATACAAATAGGGATAAGAATGAGTGGTATTAAATGTAATATTCTAGTGTGAACAACGCCTACAACGATGGAGGATAAGGCTTTTGAGTCTTTGTCAGAGTCTGTTTATAATTTTACTCTTCCTTATAACTCAGTCAATCTACTTCCGCTCTAAACTTTTGGGCGATGTAACAACCTTTGTTTTATTTATCTTTTATTCTTCAGTAGTCGGTAGTTTGTAATCCACCCTTTCCTGCCATTTGAATGAAAAAGCTTCTCTTCTTTTATATTTGCACTTCTTTTTGAAATGGCTTTTCTTTTGTTGTAAGAGCCCGTCGTTAGCATATGCGCACGTGTCGTGCATTAGCCTTCATGTACGCATGTATATAGGTGTGCAAGTTAATTGGGTCATTTTTCATCAAGTACGCACTTGAACAGGTGCGAAAAATGCCCCCCATCGACTGTGCGCACGTGTATTTCATGTATGCATAGCGGTGTAAAGTTATCCGCTGTTCAATCCGCGTCGGGACTTCGCGAGCAGCGGACCTGTTTCCCCCAATCAGACAAAGCTTTGTTCAAATTTCAAATTTTTAAATGAAGCAACGCTTCACAACAGCACCAAGTACGCCGCGCTCTAAGCAACGCACCACGTGCAAAGTGCGTGTGCGCTAGCGCTAGCGCTAAGAACGCTGCACTTAAGCAGCGCACCACGTGCAAAGTACGTGTGCGCTAGCGCTAAGTACGCTGCACCGTAAGCAGTGCACCACGTGCAAAGTATGGGTGCGATAGCGCTGGAACTAAAAGCTCCCCACCATCAGATCAAAGATCTAATAAAGATGATAAATCATCAATTAACCAAAATAAAATTCTGTTAAGGAGAGATTTCTCAAAATCTTTCTAAACAAAAAGATTGTGCTCTGTAAATCAGAGCACTGTTGGATTAATGATCCAAAGGTGATTAAAAATCACCAAAATACAGAATAAATTCTGTATGGAAAAGATTTCCCAATCTTGTTATAACAAGAAGGTTGCCTTCTGTAAATCAGATGCCCTTGGATCAAATATCCAACGAGGGAAACATCCCCAAATTAATTAAAGAGAAGATCTCTTCAACTGATTGAACAAATCATCTCACCCTATATAAGGGCCCAAGACTTCAAGTCTCATATAGAAAAACATACAGAGGACCCCCCCCCCAAACTTTGAGAAATCTCAGAAAGAAGAACCAAGCTTTCGAAAGAAGAAGAAGATTTTCTTCAAGGTAAAAACGAACAGAAAGACGAAATTGTCTCATATAAAAAGAAGAATTCACTTCTTTATTTAAGATCATAGATCTACAAGACCAAGGTCTTTCACAAAGAGGTTAAAGGATCTCATCATAAAATAAGAAGAAGAACATAATTCTTCTCACAGATCATAGATCTATAAGACTAAGGTCTTTTGTACAAAGAAATCATGAACATTTCATTATAAAAAGTGGGAGAATAATACAATTCTCTTTGATCACAGATTCATAAACGCAAAACCTTTAACCAAAATAAGAGATTGAAACATCTCATATAAAATAAGAACTTTGTTCTTAAAACCTTGAGACAAACTCTCTTATAAAAAGAGAATTTAATTCCCAGAGCGCAAAACTGATCTAAGTTGCATAAAAGAAGAGCCTTAGCGCTCCTAATTTAAAAGAGCTTCAGCGCTCTACATTTAGCGCAAAGCGCTGCAGAGCCTTAGCGCTCTAAATTTAAAGAAGCGCACTGCGCTCAAGACTGGCGCACAGCGCCAAGCGTGCCACTTGCTCCTCACGTGTGCGCTACTTAAGAGAAGCGCCTTAGCGCTCTACATCTAGAGTAAAGCGCTGCAGAGCCTTAGCTCTCCAAACTTAAAGAAGCGCACTACGCTCAAGACTGGCGCACAGCGCTAAGCGCGCCACGTGCTCCTCACGTGTGCGCTACTTAACAGAAGTGCCTCAGCGCTCCACATCTAGCGCAAAGTGCTGCAGCGCCTCAGCGCCCCAAATATAGCGCACTGTGCTCATTGACTGGCGCTAGCGCCAAGCGCGCCACGTATTTCTCACGTATGCGCTGATAGAACATAAACTGTTCTTTGAAATAAAGCCGTCCCGGGCTATGATGAATGCTCAGTATTCAGTAAAAGACAAAAATATTGTCAGAACTCAAATCAATGCCCAGAATTGTCAAATGTTTAACATTTCAACTGAGTGGGCCGAGCCCAAGTTTGCTATAAATCCCCTATTCAGATTAATTGAGCCCATATGCTCATAAATCTTCGGATCTTAGTCCCAATTGGATTACATAACTCCCAACCAAAATTGGTTCAAGGGTACATCTCTTCACTCCTCTGATATTTGTCGTTGTAATCCTTCAACGTCTTCAGAGAGGTAACGGGCCTCGACAACCATATATTCCATAGACTATGACGTCTTTAACCTTAGACTGTGGGGTCCTTAAACCCATGGGCTATGATGTCCTTAACCTCGGACTGTGGGGTCCTTAAGCCCATGGACTATGATGTCCTTAACCTTGGACCGTAATGTCCTTAAACTAATGGACCGCAATGTCCCTAAACTAAACAATAAAGCCCATATGCTCTTTTGTTGGATCTAAACGATCCTGTTAATTTGATCTTAGTCTAAAATTAGACTAACGTATCCTTAACAAACGTTTAAGTTGATCTTAGTCTCAAATGAGACTAACGTATCCTTAAACCCAACCCCAAACCCAAATCTAAGAAGATACGGATTTAGACTAATCCACGCCCTACGGGCGACAACATAAATTAGTCTCCGTATACAATCCACAGGCAACCAAAAACAAAACAAACACCCACGACACGAAGTGACCATCTGGAGAAGGAGAAAGTGGTTACCGCGATGCCCTAGCGTAATTAACTGCAGGGGCTTGCGCCTGCAGGGAAGAGCATCCCCACAATAAAAAAACCCCTCAAATGAGGGGGAATCTGACGAAGTCTGCTACATCGGCCCCAACCGTCTAAACCTCCGATACACGGTGTCATAAATCAACTTGGCATCTTCGGAGAGGTATACGGATAACACCAAATAGCATTTGCCCTCGAAATTCAGGCAAGACAAACCTACGTGGCCTCGTCTCTGTTTTCGGCAGAGAACATTTTCTGGCACGCCTGGTGGGACCTTTTCTTCTTTCCACTTCATACTTCGTGTGTCGTGTTTCGCGAACGAATCGCAGTTTGACCTAGTTGCTCCTGGATTCGAGGTACTAAGATTGGGTGTCTTGCTCCGTGCAGAAAACTGAAGATCAATGGCTTAAAACTGCACTAACTGCAACTGCAAATCTCGCTCCATCCCGTCCGGAGGAGTGACTTACGGACCCCAAGCTGCCTCCAACTTCGCTATGTCGGTGGAACAGGTTACTCAAGCCACCACTGGGCTATTCTTTGGGACCATGATCCCACCAACGAGCTTCAGCGCTCCTATGCCATCTCAAGAAGCTAAGAAGAAGTCGGTCTTTGATCGGCTTGCAACCACCACGGCCCCTCTCAGCGGGCCGTACAACTCCATCGCCTCAGTCTTTAACAAAATTGGGCCAAAACTCCAATGGGCCCGTGAAGAAGCCCACAGTTCCTGAAGAGGTTATCCCAAAACGGATAGCCATTCCTATTCTTGAAGTCCCCAAGGCTGCTTCCCCTGTTAGGAGTCGGTCTTTGCAAGACTGATTGTTTCGGTTATCGCTCCAAACAAAGTCACCAAGACTGCTCCTGTTCGAAAGTCGGCCTTCGACAGGTTGTCTATCCTCACTCAGCAGACGTAATTTCAATTGGCTGGCACCAATAATAGCACCTGACCAGAACAGGCGGCACCATCAAGCCACCCCTATAACTGAGACAGTACTGGCCGCACGACATGCTCGACATCACCACTAGCGCCGAGTAAGGAAAGCTGGCGGCAATTCCCCTTCTGGACTGACTCCGTCAGCTCCAATGGTGGAAGTTGATGCTGATGTTCCAACTGGGAACAACTTTGAATTAATTAACATGGTGCGCAGGAACTTGCCAACTGCTGTGCTGAAAAGATCTCCTCCACCTATGGAGAATGACCTAAAGGCGAAGCTGGAGCAGCCCCCTCAACGGCTGTCCTCTAAAATTTACAAGGTCTGATGTCAAGTCCAAGACTCGGTGATTGATCCAAATTACTCCCGCCAACAGATAAAGATAAAGGTTTGGCAAGAAGAGGACCACCCTGTCAAGCCACAAAAGGCGACAGCTACTTGGGTGCCCACTGCAACGGCCCCCTCAATTTCGACCGCTCACAAGAGGAGAAGGCCGGAGAAAATCCTTGAGTCTGCAATGAATCGCAAGACCACTGAACTCAAACGCCCTAAGTCTGGGGGCATGGTGGCGCATACCGTCTATATGGCATCTGGAAAAGAGGATAACCGTATCTCCACAGGTCATCGACCGCTTATGCGATCAGTGACTAAGGCACAGGACCAGCAACAACAAAAACTCGAAGAGATGCTAACAGCGATGGCCACACTCACGGGACCAAAAACAAGCCCGGAGATATCCTCAGAGCAACGTCATGAGCAGGAAACTGATGCCGAATTCCTTCGGAGAATGCTTGAAAAGAAGGACAAAGAGGCTGCAGAACAAGCGGCCAACATAAAACAAATAGCCCTTCTTTTCCAAGATATGGTGGGCAAGATGATAGAAGAGAAACATCAAATCCTCTGCCGGCTCTGTCAGCAGCCAAGGAGGAGACCATCTCAAAAGCCGCCCTGGATGATTACATCGCTCAGCAGATACGAGTTCATCAGGCGAATGAAGCGGCTGGGCAAATTGTTAAAACTGGACGACCCTATCCGGGTTGGTATGATCAAATAAAGTACCCGCCGGGATACACGATTCCTAAATTCCACGTATATAAGGGGACTGGAAATCTGCATCAGCACGTCGCTCAATTCAGAGCCTTGTGCGGCAACACCGGAGGTGACGATAAGCTACTGCTTCGCCAATTCGTTGGTAGCTTGTCAGAGACGACATTCGAGTGGTATTCCGAACTCCCAAATGACTTTGTCAAGACATTTGCAGAGATGGAGTTGCTATTCACCCAGCATTTCACAAACGCTAGCAAACGCCCCCAATCACCGCATTAATTAATGCCAGAGTAAAGCCAGGCGAAACATGGGTGCAATACGCGGTACGGTGGCGGAATCTATGGTCGAAGTGCGAGCAGCGCATCGAAGAAGCTCCTGCGGTAGGCATGTTCGTAGGGACCCTCGAGCGACTATATCTCAATTCATGATGTTTTTCAAGCCGACCACTTTCCAGGCCTTGATCGACAAGCTGGCCCAAATGGACCAGATGGGCCACAGGCCTTCCTCTTCGAAGCCGGAGCTACGGAATGAAAAAGGGAAAGGGAAAGCGACCTTCGTCGCCAATGCTCAATAGCAGCCCAGTGGCCCAAAACTAACTGATCGCCTAGACGAGAGACGGCGATTCTTTAATGAGAAAATGAAGCGTCCTTATTTGTTTCCCCGGGACAAAACAAGGAGATTGTTCGAGCTGGCGGTGCCCAATAGGCTCATCAATTTGCCGAATCCAAAATACCCATTGCAACCCGGTGAGGCTAATAATCCTAATTATTGCCCCTATTACCAAGCGATAGGCCATCCAATCGAAGATTGCTTCATCTTCAAAGGCTGGATTGAAGACCAATACCAATAGGGCAAATTCGCATTGTCCGAGAATTGGAAAGTAAGCCCGCCTCAATCGCACGCTCTTAAAAGGGGGGACACACTGGAGGCATCGTGCTCTTTTGTCGAAGAAGCTCCATGGGAGGTCGTACATTCAGCCAAAACAAAAAGAATACTCAAGGATCTCCAAACATGCCCGGCGGTCAAATGGAAAAGTCCGCTAGAACCCGAAGTCATCAAGGGAATGCTGAAGCCATGCCCGACGCCAAAAATTGGTGGTGATAGTCAAAGCGCCCACACCCAGCCGTCAAAGTCTTCGAAGAAGAAGAAAAAGACCAAAAAGCCCGTGAAGCCCGATGACAAGCGCACGGACCTGTAAAAACATTTTGAAATGCTGGAAGAATATAATCAGAAGGCGCGAACCCCGGTCACACTTCAAGAGTTTCTCAGCCACGTTCTTAAGGATGGAGATGATGACATTGGAGAAGACTCGTCAGATGAAGTCGAGGATTATGTGGCAAGCTGCCATCTCTCACTCGTTAATAAATGGTGAAGAAGCTCTAGACTCAGAAAAAATAGGGGCAGATCCTGAGCCGGAACTTTTAGGACCATCAGACGAAATGATTGATGCATTCCTGAACGAAGCTATTCTGAAAAGAAAAGCTGATCGGGTGTGCGAGATGGCCATGTTTGAAAAGGCCAAATGCCGGCGACTGGACGAAAGGGTTGAAGCACCCCCACCGGATCAAAGTACATCCGCCGCAAATAAAAGCAGGTTCAAGACGAGGAAAAGGTTCGCTAATGCCATATCGATGGGAATGAAGCTGCCACCCTCCGAAGGAAACATTTCTCATGAGATACACCTTAATGAAGAGGATGTGCATCCTAATTACTGTTTATATCATTGAAGGATTGCGCACCCAACCGAAGAGTTCCAACGCTTTTAAAAATTGGTGGCAAGGGTATGTCGCTCACAGGAAACACTTCAAGAGGATAAAGCATGAAGCTCGTCGACAGCAGAAAAATGAGAAAGGCGAACGAGGAAAAGCTGCCGGCAACTGTCACAGGGTTGATAACAGAGGACCACAAGTTCTCACATTCGGGAGAGATTCGGAAGAAGAAATGACTCTCGGCCCTCTCTTCAAAGAATCCACCTCAGGGAAAAAGGAAGAAATGAAGACCCGTGAGAACATTCAGCTGCGTAATCATACGCTGCCTGAAAAGAATCTCGTACCCGCAATCAAAGGATCGAAAAAAAAGGATAAGGGGAAAGAAAAGGTCCGTGAGGATATCGCCATCGATGATCGAGTCGTCGAAGAGCTGGCAACCAAGGACCCGCCCAAGAAAAACAAGGTGGATTACAATGTTCTGGCACACCTGAGGAAGATCCCCTCATAGCTAAGCATTCTCGACGTCTTTCGGCTATCTAAGGAGGTGAGAGATTCTTTGATTAAAGCACTACAAGAGCCCGAGCAGTTCCAAGCTTTCCTCGCCGAAGAAAAGATGAGGGATGAGCTGGAAGAAGTGCACATAGCCGATATCACCGTTGGCGATAAAGATTTCCTCCTCGGGACATGCGAGCATAACCGTCCCCTTTATGTCTCCGAATACTGTCATGATATTAAGATAGGTAAGATCCTGGTTGACAATGGGTCCTCTGTCAATCTCCTCAATGTAAGGGTGTTGAAGCAGATATGCATGAGCGTTCAACACCTCGTTCGGGATAAGATCACTATCTCCGGGTACGACTCTCAGTCATCACGGACGCTCGGGTCTGTGATACTGACGTTACGCTTTGGGCTACTCTTCACAGACATCAAATTTCACATCATTGATGCCAAAACATGTTACAATGCTTTTCTCGGCAGGCCTTGGTTACACGAGTACAATATCATCCCTTCTACACAACATCAGTGTATAAAGTATTTCAAGGATGGTCTCGAGTAAACCGTGACAGGGGAGCTGAACCCATTCTCCGTGAATGAAGTCCACAAGTACGAAGATGCAAAGTACTTCGTACCAGACTTTGAGGACATGGAGAGATGCCATAAACCAGAGGAAAAGCAAAAGGCTATCACCACCATTCCGATCTTTGGCAGTGATACCGAGGAGGAGGAAGAGATAGTCTATTTAGGGCTGCCCCAATGCAACAAGCCGAGGCCATCCACCCCTATGTTGATCTTCGGCAGCGACTCGGAAGATGAGGTCAATACCGTATTTTCTGCTCGGCCATCAATACAAGCCTTCGCTGACGATGATCGGAGTTTGCAAATCGCCATGGTTCCGCAAGAGCATTACAAAGAGCTCGACGCACTTGATACCTACAGTGTGGAAGAACTGCAGATGTTCTACGTCCCTCCCAGGCGAAAAGATGAAAAGGCGATCCTCTTTTATCAATCCACGGAAACCAAAGTGAAGAAAGAAATCTGGCATGACGCCGATTCTACACTTGACAAGCTCCAACCCATCCGTCTGCCCAGATAATACACAGAAGGATTGAAGAGGCTGTTGAGGCGCCAAGGCGTACCCCTTAAGCAGACTGCTCGACAAGCTTACTTCTACAAAAGGATCTGGAACGTCCCCGGAACTCAGCGAAAATTGCCCAACGGGAGAATGGAAGTGATTGGGCTTGGATACATCCGATCCAAGAAACAGGAGCGATTCCATGGCTGCTGCGTTATACATGACTTCGATGAAGAAGGAGATGCTCTGTGGGAAGATGCTAAACCTGAACCAAAACGGGGTCCCGCCGTGAAAGTGCCAAGTCCGTCATTCGTAGAACAGATGGACAGGCTAATAAGGGAAGCGGGTCAAAAGTTCCGAGACGACCATAATCACGAAATGGCTATTTACGAGAATACCAGGACGTAACACCTCCTTCACCAATCTACAAAGAACGACGATGCCCTTCGTCGCCAGCCCATCACAAAGAAGACTCTACGCGGAAGCAAAAATAAACTGAAGAATGGAAAATATGTTCGACAACAGTGTAGCGGGTCTAAAAAGACACGCGAAGCAGAAATGAGCAGCCGGGATCCGTCTCTTATAAAGAAGATGGGTCGAGCATATTCTTTTCCACAAGATAAGACAAGGAAGATATTCGATCTTGCCATAAAACATCAGATGATGACACTCCCGGAGTCCAAGCACCCCGAGCAAGCAGGTGAGGTTCATCATCTAGACTATTGCTCCTATCACCGAGCGATAGGACATCCTCTCGAAGACTGCTTCATATTCAAAGACTGGGTAGATGACCAGTATCAACATGGCAAGTTCGCTTTATCCAACAGTTGGAGGGTAACCCCACCACAGAAGCATGAACCGAAAGCCGCGCATGCAGCGAGAGTAGAACCGGACCAACATCGGTATTGGAAGTGATCTCGTACCTGTCATGTGATAACACTGTCAGAAGAAGAACCCGAGAATATGGATGACCTCCCCTGGTGTTTTGAAAACATTGATGACGAGGTGATCTCAGAGTTTCCACCGGCGCCAAAAGGGCTAGAAGATGGGATACATACTACTGCAGATAATCTCAAGAAAATTGACTTGGGGATGGTAAGTGACCCGCGGCCGACATTCGTCAGTGAGCTGTTGTCTGAAGAAAGGGTGGCTACGTTAAAAGATGTGCTCATGCAGTATAAAGACTGCTTCGCATGGGACTATTCAGAGATGCCGGGACTCGATCCAGAGATCGCTGTGCACAGATGGGCGATATCTCCGGACATCAAGCCAGTCAAACAAGCACCGAGAAGAATGCGGCTCGAGCTTTAGATGAGCATCAATGCCGAGGTCAAGAAGCTAATCGACTCCGGATTCATCCAAGTGGTTCAGTATCCTGACTGGATCGCCAGCATCATCCCATTGTTGAAAAAAAATGGGACGGTGCGCATATGCGTAGACTTCAGGGATCTCAACAAAGCTTGCCCGAAAGACGACTTTCCAGTACTGGTCACCGAGCTGATGATAGATAACACCTCCACTCACGAAGTCTTCTCCTTCATGGACGGCTCATCAGGGTACAATCACATAAAGATGCATCCCGAAGACCAGAAGCATACCGCTTTCCAGACTCCTCTGGGCATATTCTGCTACAAAGTGATGCCCTTCGGTCTGAAGAACGCCGGCGCCACCTATCAGAGGGCCATGACGAAGATTTTCGATGACCTCATACATGAAATCGTCGAATTCTATATTGACGACCTTGTGGTGAAAAGCAAATCGCATGAAGAGCATTGGGAGCATCTAAAGATAGTATTCCAACGTCTTCGGAAATACAACCTAAAGATGAACCCTCTCAAATGCGCATTCGGAGTTTCCTCAGGAAAGTTCCTGGGATTCATTGTACGACACCGGGGCATCGAGATAGACCCATCGAAAATCAAGGCGATCGTGGAAATGCCTCCGCCAAGAACACTAAAGCAGCTGCGGTCTCTCCAAGGAAAGCTCGCATATATCTGGCGATTCATAGCCAATCTTTCCGGCAAGTGTCGTCCTTACAGTCACCTAATGAAGAAGGGAACCCCGTTCGTTTGGGATCGCAAATGACAAAGCGCACTGGACAAAATCAAGTAATACCTGCAGAATCCTCCAGTGCTAACCGCTCCGGTCAAGGGAAAGCCTCTCATTCTGTATACAACCTCCCTTGAGGGTTCTCTAGGCGCATTATGGGCATAAGAAAATGACCAAGGGAATGAAAGAGCTCTCTACTATCTGAGTCGAGTTCTCCTGGGGGTAAAAAACAATTACTCCCCCATTGAAATACACTGCATGGCGTTGATCTTTGCAATAACGAAGCTCAGACACTATACGTTGGCATATGAGGTCCATCTCATATCAAAGGTGGATCCTCACAAATATTTGATGTTAATGACCATATTGACGGGACGGCTCGCTAAATGGGCCCTACTTTTAATGGAATTCTCGGTGATATACCGACCCCTAAAGGCAGTGAAAGGCCAGGCCATCGCTGATTTCCTCGCCGAGCATCCGATACCTGCCGACTTTCTATTGAATTGCGAATTGCCCGACGAGCACGCGTTTGACACGATCGACGGGGAGAGAAGAGAAAATGACACCTGATGGGAAGTCTATTTTGATGGAGCATCTTTCATGAAGAAGCGCAAACAAAGCACCCCCATAATCAATTCTGGGGTAGGCCTAATCTTCGTGACTCCACAAGAAGGAATAATGCGTTTTGCCTTCTCCTTAACAAAGCCGAGGATGAATAATGAAGCCGAATATGAAGGTTTAATAGTAGGTCTTGAGATCACTGCCGACATGGGAATTGAAAACCTCCTCATATACGGAGACTCCCAGCTGGTCGTTAGTCAAGTAAATGGCGACTATCAAATATGCAAACAAGAGTTGGTGAAATACAGCGAGAGAGTGCAACAACTGCTGACTCAAATCCCTGCCTATGCCTTGGAAAGTATACCGCGTGCGGAAAATAGCAAAGTGGATGCATTGGCCAAACTCGCTAAAGAACTGGCCGACGAGAACCTCGATGATGTAAGGATCGTTGTGCAAAGTCGTTGGGTTCTTGCACCAGCAGAAATGTCTCCAGAGTCGTCCGAAGAAAAAAGAGCGACCGAGCAAGCGACCCTACAAGTAAAAGACCAGGAAAAGGCTATGGATTGGAGAGAAGTCTTTATAGACTACTTCAAATCCTGTCGAACACCTGAAGAAGCGTCCTCAAGACATCAGCTCATGAAACGAGCTCTATCCTTCGCTTTTGTCAATGATACTCTGTATAAGAGATCGTTCGACTCCCTATGTCTAAGATGTCTGGGACCTGAAGAAGCAAAGAGAGTCGTCCAAGAAACTCACAACGGACTCTGCGGTTCTCACCAAGCCGGGCCGAAGTTGAAACTAAAGATCAAAAGGATGGGCTACTATTGGCCCACGATGATCCAAGACTGCCTAGAATACGTGAAGCAGTGCCACTCGTGCCAGATTCATGGGGACTTTATCCACCAGCATCCAAATCCGCTACATCCAACGGTGGCTAGCTGGCCGTTTGAAATGTGGGGACCTGACGTAATCGGCCCCATCGAACCAGCATCGTCAAGAGGACATCGGTTCATACTGGCAACAACCAATTACTTCTCCAAGTGGGTGGAAGCAATACCACTAAGAGAAGTGAAGACGGAGGATATCCTCCATTTCTTCAAGACACACGTCATTTATCGGTTCGACACTCCGCGACGGATTATCTCCGATAATGGGCCGGCCTATAGAAGCCACAAGATCAGCCGCTTCGCACAACAACATAACATAAACTGGAGATACTCTTCGGTCTATAATCCCCGAGCTAACGGTCTTACTGAAGCTTTCAACAAGACCTTGACGAAGATCGTGAAAAAGACGGTGTCTCGAAATAAAAAGGACTGGCACGAGAGACTGCATGAAGCTCTCTGGGTGCATCGAACTACGTTCAAAACAGCCACGAACACAACGCCGTATGCATTGGTATTCGGCACAGAAGCGGTACTCCCTTTGGAGATAGAGTTACCCTCCTTACGAGTGACAGTTCATTACGAGCTAACGGACGAAGAGAATGCTCATCTTCAGCTTGAGGAGCTTAATGCCCTTGATGAAACCCGGCTCATGGCACAACAAAACCTGGAAAAGTACAAAGCAAAGATGACACGCTCATATGAAATATTGACTAGGCCGAGAACATTCCGCCAAGGCGAACTCGTGCTAGTGGTCAAAAGACCTATGATCCCCAATCGTGCCAAATGGGGGAAATTCGAGCCGAACTATGAAGGCCCGTACATTATAGACAAAGTTTACCAGGGTAGAGCCTACTTGCTCATGGACATGCATGGTTAAAGACCTTTCAGGCCAATAAACGGTCGCTTCCTAAAAAAATACTATGTCTGACGAGTCACGGCCTAGGTCAACGATAGATGACGACGCCCATGTCCGCTCGCTATCTTCCTAAGCCCAAACTCTATAAGTAATAGCCACCGCCACAGACCGAAACATCCCTAAACTAACGATGGACCACTATGTCCTAAAACTGGCTGCTGATCGAGATGTCTATAAACTACTACGGACCGCAGCATCCTAAGGCTGACACAAAAAAAGGTAAGTCCATAAGCGAAGTGGGCATGGATGAAAACCCGAAAGGGCGCCGTGAATAAAAACAGCAGGGCTACCGGCGAGTTTTGTGAAAATCCGGAAGGGCGCAATCTCGTTAAAAGACACTTGCAAGGTCCTTTCGACCCTGTAAGGAGAAAATACCTGCGTGAGATCCTTACGACTCACAAAGGAGAAACACACTTAGGGATCCCTACGATTCCTAAAAAGAAATTACACTTGCGAGATCCTCACGACTCGTAAGGAGAACCCTCTTATGAGACCCTTACGGCCCATAAGATTCAAAAGCCTTAAGCTACAGGGGTCTGAACCGGTTCTTAAGTAGTCATACACCCTGATTTTTCCCTACAAGCGGTTCAATGCTGACCCTTGTATACAATCTACGGGCGTGAATAAACATTTCCCTAACAAAGTCCCACCCGTGACTAGGGATATGCTTACACAGTGGACAGCCTTTGTAAGTCCTCTCGACTTATAAGGAGAAAACACTCTTGTAAGATCCTTACGACTTATAAGAGAACACACACTTGGGAATCCTCACGATTCTTAAGGAGAAAACACACTTACGAGATCCTCACGACTCGTAGGGTGGAATACCTTCATGAGACCCTTACGGATCATGAAGTTAAAAGCCTTAGTCGACAGTATCCTAACCCTGTCCGCTAAGCCACCTTTGTTCGACATCGACAGAGGCAAATGATGATTTGCTCCTGGAAATATCCCAGTTGTAGCGATGCTGATGTCTAAATCGGTATCAAATCCTAAACTCTTAGCGAAAAGTCAGCGAGCCAAAAAAATGCATATGAAATAGCCGAAATGATGGGGCAACTTGCAACGAAATCAGCAAGTAAAAATGTATGCATGCAAAATAGCCGAAATGGTTGGGCAACACGCAATAAAAAGCAGCGAGTAAATAAAACAAATAGCCGAAATGATTGGGCACCACGAAAATAGCCGAAATGATTGGGCAATCGCGACTTTCGTGTTGTAAAAGCTGAAATGATAGAGCATCGCGGAAAAAAAATATATAAAGTGAAACTTTTTGCCCTACAGGTGAGATCACATTGATCCTTGTATACAATCTAGGGGCACAAACAAAAAGGGATCCATACCTTCCCACCAGACTCCATCAGAAAAAGAGCCAAATCTCGACGGTTCACAGACAGTCTAGAGATCACCAACAGCGTTCCTCCTCATTTCAGCAGGATTTAGACGTGACAATCAACCTTAGAGCCATGGCAAGATCCCTATTCCAAACCTCGACGGTTCACAGACAACTGAGAGAGCAAATCCTGGTCTAGTGGAACACGGCTAATGTCAATCCTGACCCCGTGGGAAGCGTCCAGAGCAAATCCTGGTCTAGTGGAACACGGCTAATGTCAATCCTGATCCCTTGGGAAGCGTCCAGAGCAAATCCGGATCTAGTGGAACACGGCTAATGTCAATCCTGACCCCGTGGGAAGCATCCAGAGCAAATCCTGGTCCTGTGGAACACGACTAATGTCAATCCTGACCCCGTGGAAAATGTCCAGAGCAGGTCCTGGTCCAGTGGAACACGGCTAATGTCAATCCTGACCCCGTGGGAAGCGTCCAGAGCAGATCCTGGTCCTGTGGAACACGGCTAATGTCAATCCTGACCCCGTGGGAAGCGTCCAGAGCAAATCCTGGTCTAGTGGAACACGGCTAATGTCAATCTTGACCCCAAGGGAAGCATCCAGACCAAATCCTGGTCTAGTGGAACACGGCTAATGCCAATCCTGACCCCGTGGGAAGCATCCAGAGCAAATCCTGGTCCTGTGGAACACGGCTAATGTCAATCCTGATCCCGTGGGAAGCGTCCAGAGCAAATCCTGGTCTAGTGGAACACGGCTAATGTCAATCCTGACCTCGTAGGAAGCGTCAAGAGCAAATCCTGGTCCTGTGGAACACGACTAATGTCAATCCTGACCCCGTGGGAAACGTCCAGAGTAGATCCTGGTCCAGTGGAACACGACTAATGTCAATCTTGACCCCATGGGAAGCGTCCAGAGTGGATCCTGGTCCTGTGGAACACGGCTAATGTCAATCCTGACCTCGTAGGAAGCGTCCAAAGCAAATCCTGGTCTAGTTGAACACGGCTAATGTCAATCCTGACCCCATGGGAAGCGTCCATAGTAAATCCTGGTCTAGTGGAACATGGCTAATGTCAATCCTGACCCCGTGGGAAGCATCTAGAGCAAATCCCGGTCCTGTGAAACATGACTAATATTAATCCTGACCCCGTGGGAAGCGTCCAGAGCAAATCCTGGTCCTATGGAACACGGCTAATGTCAATCCTGACCCTGTGGGAAACGTCCAGAGCAGATCCTGGTCCTGTAGAACACGGCTAATATCAATCCTGACCCCGTGGGAAACCTCCAGAGCAGATCCTGGTCCTGTAGAACATGGCTAATGTCAATCCTGACCCCGTGGGAAACGTCCAGAGCAGATCCTGGTCCGGTGGAACACGAATAATGTCAATCCTGACCCTGTGGGAGGCATCCAGAGCGGATCCTGGTCCTGTGGAACACGGGTAATGTCAATCCTGACCCCGTGGGGTGCGTCCAGAGTAAATCCTGGTCTAGTGGAACACGGCTAGTGTCAATCCTGACCCCGTGGGAAGCATCCAGAGAAAATCCTGGTCTAGTGGAACACGGCTAATGTCAATCCTGACCCCGTGGGAAGCGTCCAGAGAGAATCCTAGTCTAGTGGAACACGACTAATGTTAATCCTGACCCTGTGGGAAGCGTCCAGAGCAAATCCTGATCCTTTGGAACGCGGCTAATGTCAATTCTGACTCCGTGGGAAACAGCCAGAGCTAATCCTGGTTCCGTGGCACATGGCTAAAGTCAATCCTGACCCCGTGGGAAACGCCCAGAGCAACCCCTGACTCCATGAAATGCGGATAATGTAAACCTCATCAATCACTTACGGGTCCTCTCGACTTGTAAGGAGAAAATTCTCTTGTGAGATCATTATGACTCCCAAGAGAAAACACACTTAGGAATCCTCACGAATCCTAAGGAGAAAATGCATCTACGAGATCCTTTCGACTTGTAGGGAGAAAAGTCTTTATGAGACCCTCACGGCTCATAAAGTTGAAAAGCCTTAGGCAGCAGATCTGAACCAGCTTCTTAAGCCATCGTTACCTCTCGAAGAGTTCAAGATGGAATGCTCTCTATCATCTACAGGCGACACTTGCTAAAATCACATGGAAACAACACGGCGAAGAGAAGAAAGCGACAGTAACGAGAACATTTGATTCACATTTAGTTAAGCATTCAAAGCGCACCCATTCATGCATGAGCGAAAAGGTTTAATGCATAAAATAAACACATGGAAATGGAAAAGCTTGTTATTCATAGTTTAGAAAATTCTTACATTGATGAAAATGGTAAATAAAAACGCCATTAAAATGTTTACAAAGGCAAAACATCAAATCCAGGACATGGATTCAGAAATTCAAGAGTGAGGCCATCCAAAAATTTTCAGGCCTCTCGGACCATCTTCGTGTGCATCCTTTCACGATCACAAGCGTCAGGATCCCCATTGATGTCCTCTACCCTTCGATAGGCAGCGAGTATCGCCGCCTGCTGAAAAGCTTGATGCAGGATATCAACAATGTTGTCTCACCTTTTCTTTGAGATTAAGCCCATCAGATAAACCGAGTGCACCTTATCTTCGGCGTCGTCTAATGCTTTAAGCGGCATGCCGGCGTAAAATAGAGGAAGTGCTCCCCAGATCGCTCCCACAATAAGCTTCAAGAGAGAGGAACAACGAGGGAGCAGTCGACCATTGTATGCATCAAAGCGACCCATAATTTCAGCACACTGGGCGTTTGTAAATTCTTGGTTTTGAGAACGGCCGAGTGCGCGAATGTTTCCGTATGAAATAATCTCATCGAGATCGTACATATGAGCGTCCATAAAATCTGAAAAGGAAAATCGGCAGGAGTTAATGGACAGACTGATTAAGAAAAAGCTTATTAAAACAGACACATGGATTTGAACGACTCTTGATATCCCCAACGGGAAACAAGTTCTGGTTATGACACCTAACAAATTTAAATTTATGTATATAAAAGAGAAGTCCTAAAGAAAGATTCTCATTTAATGAGAGACTCCTCGGATCTAGGAGTTAAACTCCTCGAGAGCAATGCTCTGCAGACAGGAATGACACCTGTCAAAATCAATTATGAGGGGAATAGAAAATTCCCCGAGAATTCCAAGAGCCTTTGCTCTGTAAAAATGATGGAATAACCCATTACAAAAATCGAAATAATTTTTTTTAATGAATTAAAATTATGAGATCTTCAAGATCCATGAACAAACTCTTAAGAGTTCTTCATAAGAGATTAACAAATCTCCATTATTCAAGAGAGCAAAGCTCTGTTAATGGGTTAAGAAACCCTAAGAAAGATCTCTTTAGATCTATGAGAGCAAAGCTCTGTAAATGAAACCCTAAAAGGGTTTTCTTTAGATCTATGATCTATGAAGAGCAAAGCTCTGTTAATGGGTGAAACCCTAGATTGTTAAAACATTTAATCTTTACCTAAGATTTTGACAGAGTTCTGTCCTTAAAAAAGTTCTTAAAACAGAGAGCTATGCTCTAAAGAGAGAATTAATTCTCAGGAAAAAACAAGGAGGAAGATGAACAGAAAGCATCTCATGGGCCAAGGGTCCTATTTATAGGCACTGAGATGCCGTTTCAACTTTTGAGTTGATCCAAGGGCGTAGATACTGCCACCGCTGCACTCACATGTAGGCCACCTAAGCGCAACGGGGGGGGGGGGGCATTTGTTTCCCCCAATCAGAACAAAGCTCTGTTCAAATTTCAAATTTTGAAATGAAGCAACGCTTTATAGCAGCGCCAAGTGCGCTGCGTGATTGATATTATCTTCGTGTGTATTTAGAAATATTTCACAACCAAAGAAATTTGTAAACCACAATCAATAACGGTGTCTTTTGTAGGTTCGTCGGTGAATGCGGATCGTCCACAGGGAAAGTGAGATTTGATCGATCTTGTTTTAGTTGAGTTGAAAATTAAAAGATAAAAGGAAATTGATTCAAGATTTATGAAACTTTAGTTTCAAGAATCATCGGAAACTAGATCTAAAATCAAGAATTAATAAAGTTCAAGATGATATCCAAATCGAATGAATTATCAAGATTTGTAAAGAGCCTTGTAGGAATCGATCCAATCGATAGTGATGACGAAGAATTATGAATACAAATTCTTATCTATTGATGATTTGTTGCTAGATCGATGACGATCAACGAGGTTTAGGGATCTATTGAAGAAACTAGGGTTTCTCCATCATCATCCTTTGTCCTTTCGTAGATTAGCATTCAAATTCTAGCCTCTAGAAAATTCAATCATCGATCGTTGATCTCTAATTTGGAGCGAAAACATTCAAGAAAGTATCTCGCTCAAATTAGGTTGTCATTGATTCAATTTCCTAGAGTTTACAAAACTCATAAGACTTAAGAATCGTTCAAGAATTTAATCATCATCATCTATCTATTTTCTCGATTCCTCCACAAGCGGAGTTTTCACTCAAACATCATAAAAAAGAAAACAATCAAGAATTGGTAACTCATCATAATGCTCAAATGTAAAGAAAAGCAAGATCAAGAATTTTCACCTTTTATTATTCGATATTTCGTTACAATACACTCAAAGACTACAAGAATTGAGGAGAGAACTCGATCGTCGAACTAGCTTCGCATCGTCTTCTTGAGTCGTGGATCACTTGCTCGGATGAAGATCGGCGTTGCTTCAAAAAAGCTTGTTGGATGCTTGCTTGATTTGGTACTCGATAATCTTGATTTGGATCAAATTGTGTCACTCAATTTGTGTGGAATTTGATTTGGATCTCACTAGAATTTTACCCTAAAATGATGAACAACCAACAACCACCTTTTTTAATGAAGCCTTGGGTCCCTTTATATAGTCTTCTCCTTTAGCTTCCCCTAGAAGCTTGATCTAGCTTCCTTTAGAAGCTAAGCTAGGTTTAGCTTCCCTTGTAAGCTTGGTAGTTATGAAGGAAGCTGTCACGACCCGTAGGGTACGGAACGTGATTGGCACTTAAGTTACGAAACGTCTCAAGGCGTCCGTAAAATAAGTAAGCCAAAGTCCAGAAATCGAAACCCGATTAAGAAAAATAGAGTGAAGGAAAAACCAATTTATTGAAAGCGATTTAATCCATTAAGTCACATCAAGCTTTTTAAAAGCAACATCCCATTTTTCCAAAAATTCCGGCGGAGTCTCCTTTGTAAAAACAGGCCCTCAAACGGGTACAAAACTGGAGTATAAATGAATAACATGAAATATGGCATCCCCAAGCGGGAGCTAGCTCTTTGCCCCAAGGCGGTCACAAATCCCACGCAATATAAATCAGCAATGTGCAAAAATAAGCATGAGAAGCACAAGTAAAATATCATGTCGACTCAAGTGAGCTCGACAACAAATACAGCTTAAAAATCCCCAAATCTCGCAGCCTCGTCTCTATGTCAATATACAACAAAATAAATAACAGGTACAGTAGATACAATAGATGGAGTACTCTAGATACAATGAATATACAAGGTGGTACAAAATGATAACACAACCGACCCATGGGTAAAAGCCTCGAGTCCAGGCAAAAGAAGCTAGTGCGCCCGCCGCTACTGTGCTGACGGAACAGACCTGCAAAAAGGCTGTGGCACAACGGGGGTGAGTTGCCAACTCGTGAGTAATAAATAACATCTATAGAGGCTATCGCAAGCATGCACGCAAGTATCATGGCATCTACAATACTGATATGGCAGGATATGCTAGCAGGTATGTATGCAACATGAATCAACTCGTGATCTGAATATGTAAGTATAAGAAATCATTATTTTCTTTTAGGAATCTCTTTTGAAATATCAGCAAAGCATCACTAGAATCATAAAGAATCCGTGTCCAGCATCGACACCTCAATAACTATCTCAAATCTCATGTATCCATGTCATAGTATCTCTGGCCTCAGCCGTCCGGCTGACCCATCTCAAATATCAATATCTCAACTTCTCGCGGCCACGGTCAGTATCCTCTGGATATCCGCCGTGCCAGAAAGTCACCGATAGGTAGTCCATCCCCTGCCAGGCTCATCGTCTACCAATCGATCTTCTTGCCCCGGGGTATCTTACCGGGCCTACTATGTACCCGAGACGGTTCATCCAACTCCTTGAAACGGGTCTCGAAAACCAAAGAAAAACTCATGGTGGACGATACTTACATCACTAGAAAACTGCAACCATGCATATTTTAAAAAGGGTAATAAGTTTATAAATTCTTGCGGCTTTCCCCCGAAATCCAGAAATATCATAAATCTCAAGAAATCATCATAAGTGCATATGTCAATGATAATGAATACATATGGTATCAACAATCAAGTTGCAATGTATGATTAATAGACTAGGCATGAACGAATGATTAATGAGGTACATGCACATGAATAGCAATCCTACATGTTCATCTTAAGGATTTAAATGCAATAGCACAGGTTTAAGCATCAAATATGGTGAAAATGTTCTAGATTATAAGTTATCTAGTGTTGTGGCATAGAAATTACCAAGGCGTGCGTGTACGCTTGAATAGTGCTCGTGCTGCATATAAACCCTGGCAATGGTGCAGGTGGCCTATGGAATGCATATGTAGGTAAAAATATGGATCATGAATGCAGCAAGAAGTCAGGCAAGCATTATACTCATATTTACTAATATCACTAAGAATCTTTTAAATTACTTAAACTATAAGGCGACTTGCGCCATCCAAACGATTGTCCCCCGTAGATGTTACATCTACTCACCTGTGATCTCGAGCTAGGTGTGCCCGACCACCTGCTTTCCTTTCTCTGCGGCGCTCGAAGTTCCTGCCTGCGAACCTAGAATTTACATAATGTAACACACAAAAGGAAAATCCTGCAAAAACGTGATATATCGATTAAAGGAATAACTCGCGTGTGAAACTAAACGCGCGTGCACTCGATACGTCAAGATGTGCGTAACCTCACTAGAAACCACCCCGACACGCTGTGTCGCGCAGTGCACCAAAGAACCAACACAGATCACACACGTGTCGCACGAGTTAAAAAGCATCGAAAAAGGGTTTAATGATCCAGATTTTGACTCGAGTTAAAATAGAAAATGTTGCACATACCAAAAACCCTAATTATACAGCAGAACCCTACAGGCAAAACCCTAACACCCACACCCACCTTCTGGCCGCAATTTGCGGCCAGACAGATTAAATCTGCGGCCCAAAGGGGGAGAGAGGTCCCCGTGCTTCGTGTGTGTGTCTCTGGCTTGGTCACCAGGCTACAGTATCCACAACTTTTTCCTGAAGTACCCGGGTCAAGAGCAGATCCCAGAAAGGCTAAAAAGTCTATATAAAATGCTAAGTTACACCAATTTGAAACAAATCTGATATTTTAATGAAATCTGGGGTAAATCTTAGGTTAACTGGCCTTAAACACACTTAGTCAAGCTATATTATCAATAAAAACCATCACTTGGCCAAATCTCACTCAAATTACCAAAACTAGCACTAAATCACATAATAAACACTAAACTTAAGCTTAAATAACCATATCCTAGCAAAGAAAGAAGTTATGTTAAGAGATTATACCTCTAGGGGTCCTAGGATGCAGGAGAAAGAGAAGAAGAAGAAAGAGAAGGGGTTGTTGCTGCTGCTGTGTTTGCTGCTGCTGTTGTTTCAGATGCTGCTGCTATTGCTGCTGGTGTTGCTGTGCTACTGTGCTGGTGCTGATGCTGCTGTGTTGCTGCTACTGCTGTGTTGTTGTTGGTGTTGCTGTGCAGCTGTTGCTATGGTGTTGTTGTTGTTGCTGCCGCCACTTCTGTTGTAGCTGCTGCTGCTGCTGCTGTTGTGTGTTGTGTGTGTGAGAGGGAGAGATATGTGTGAGAATGAGTGTGAGGGAAAAAGTATAATTGGTTTGAAAACAAAAGATGAGAGTCAACCCCTCACCCTCTCTCCTTATTAAATGCCAAGCATGGCACCATCCATAATGGCCTCTCTCTCACCTAACTAGTCAACCTCTAATACTAATTCAATTTTAAAAACTAATACCCTTAATTAAAAACAAATTAACTTAACAAATAGGTTAGTCCACCATGGTCATCTAAACATGGTTTAACCCAAGACTTAACCCTAGTTAACATGCACAAGTGTATGCAGTCCAGATAAAATTCTAATAAAATATTCATAAAACCAGATAAATTATTTAAAAACCGTTTTGGTAAACTTTTAACCAAAACCCCACATTAAAACACAATTACCACTAATCACATTCTAAGGTGTTACAGAAGCTTCTAGATTAAGGTAGTTAGCTAGCTTTCTTGAGAAGCTGGGTAGTTATTTAGCTTGCACAAGAAGCTTGGCTGTTAGAAAGGAAGCTTCTGGAGATCTCTGGAGACTGAAGTGACTTGAAGAAGTTTGGCTATTGAAAGGAGACCCCATAAATAATAATCTGTCGATGATGAGTCACCGTGGCCGCAGATCCGCGGCGGATCGGCCCATTCGGCCGTGGATCCGCGGCCGTTTAGAGCGCTTGGTGCATGGAATCTTCAGGGTACTCTTGTGTAGGCTTTAGGACTGTTTCCTAATGTCTGGAATATTTTTATACTTTCTTATTTACTGTCAGATCACAATTCTTGGACTTGGTGTATTTTTATCAGCACTTTTATGATTCCGGTTCATTACCTGGAGAATTTCCTACACACAATCTCGAGACAAGTGTTGCGATATACAAAAGATCATGCATGCAATAATAAACACACAATTTCCCTTCAAATGCCGGTTATAATATATAACACATGTTATTTGATATTTTATAGACAAATTGCTAATATGTGCTATATTCATACCGAACACCTTTAGATGATTGCAAATAGTAGGGAAATTGATGTGTTAAAAATGCAATATTTTCGACTGATCAAATTCCCCCAAACTTAATTTTGGTCATCTCGAGCAAACTTGTTTTATTAGAAAAAAAGAAGGAGAAAATATAAGAAAAAGGAAAACTAACTAGCACACTTTCATAGGCAATACGATTACACTGAGCACGTGCAACAAGCCTTTAAACCTCTAGGTGTCCCTAGCAGGAGGAGTGTTGTCTCCTGAGGGTTTTCAGCGGATTGCACCCACAAAATCCAATAATAAAAGGAAGACCGTGAAAGTTACATGTAAAGATAATAATTATAAAAGAAAGACTTTGAAAATTCGAGTTTCCAACTATACTAGCTTTTCGCTTGTCATGAGCCCTATCTTAATAGTCATGAAAAGATATTAGAAATCACATCATCCCTCAATAAAACATCATCTTTATTCTTCATTCCCACCTTTCTTCCAAATACCGATCATATACCCCTACGTGTGTGTAATAGACATCCCTACACTCGGAGAATTCAATTCAAGCTATCATACTTTTGTCCATCTACCTCAGTACTTTTTAATCGATGAATATTTAGATGGAATTGCTCACACATTTTTCATACGACCGTTAATACTTCTTGATGTACTAACCGACCGATTACTCATGTGCTTGCTTATTAGGCGTATTAGTATTTTCCTCGTCTTGCACCACCTAAGGCTTAGCAGTGACTCCCAAACCAGTTGGTCTAAGGCACTAGGTGATGAAGCACCCTCGTTATATTTTTTTATTGCTGCCTTGACAATAACAAAACCAGTGTTAATTTTTCTTCACCATTTTATATTTTCTTCATTTATTATTTCCTTCATACTTTGGTTTTTAGACAAGAGCATTTCAAGGTATCCTCTACTATCCCGAGTTTCAAGACGTGCGTAAGTGCGTATAGTAGGGTATCAACGTTCAAATGTTTGGCTTCCAGAATAGGAACTATTCTTCAGACTTATTTTTATCCTCAGATTAGTGACTTCCTTCATCTTACTAACCCTTGGGACAACGGCTCATAACTACTTATTACTAGTTTCGTTTAAGAAAACTTCTAATTTTCTTGGTTTTTTTAAATTTTTCCAATCTTTTGGATGTAATTTTTCACTATGTAATCTTTTATTATCAAATTAAATATTAAATATTTTTATCTTTTTGAATTTTTTTTAAATTTTTATATGTTTTATATGCTTTGTGCTTATGCAAAGTGATATGCAAATGATGCGAAAATAAGCACAAACCTCCCCCAAACTTGTTTACAACAGTGTCCTCACTGTTGCCATCTGCTGGATCACAAAAAACCTGTAAGCTTGGGAGGAAATTTATTAATGGGGGCAATAAATATGATCGTGAAAATCCTCCCCCAAACTTATTCTTTGTACAAAATTTTTATTGTTTTGTTTATATATATTTTTTATTTTTTTATTTTTATAAAATGTATGTACAAGTTGACACACCTCCATTCTAAAGATGCGATAAAATTACCAAGTCATGGAGGTGAGGTAGAGGAAAATCAGTCATTATAAAGCGGCTCCTGTAAAAACAGGAGCTCCTTCGAGGGGTCAGTGGAAAAATACGGCTTTAATCTATATCCATTTACTTTGAAAATTGTACCGTTTTCAACATTTTCAAGCTCAACTGTCCCGTGCGGGTACACATACCGCACAACAAAAGGTCCTTTCCACCGAGATTTTAGCTTACCCGCATGAAGATGGAGTCGTGAATCATAAATAAGGACTTGTTGACCAGGTGTAAAAGTTTTTATCGTGAAATACCTTAGTCCGGTTCTTTACAATTACAGCATTATCGTAAGCTTCATCGCGGAGTTTGCTTAGCTCGTTTAATTGCAGCTTCCGAAAGTTGCAGGCTTAATTTAAGTCAAAGTTGAGTTCTCTAATGGCCCACATTGCTTTGTGCTCAATCTCGACCGGAAGGTGACAAGCCTTACCAAACACTAGTCTGTAAGGAGACATACCTAGATCGGTTTTATATGCAGTACGGAATGCCCAAAGAGCATCCGTCAATTTGGTTGACCAATCTTTTCGATTTTTAGAAACAGTTTTCTCCAAAATTTATTTGATTTGTCTGTTTGAAACCTCAGCCTGTCCGCTCGTTTGGGGATGATAGGGTGTAGAAAGTTTGTGGTTGATGGCATATTTCCGCATCAAAGTCTCGAAAGACCGATTGCAGAAATGCGTCCCGTTATCGCTAATGATAGCGCGTGGGTGTACAAATCGCGAAAAAATGTTTTCTTTAAGGAACCTAATGACATCCTTTTTGTCATTAGTGCGACAAGGAATAGCTTCAACCCACTTCGAGATGTAACCAACTGCAAGCAATATGTACAAATTCCTAAAAGAGTTGGGAAAAGGACCCATAAAGTCAATACCCCAAACGTCAAAAATTTCAACCACCAAGATGGGTTGAAGTGGCATCTCATTTCTCCGGGAAATCCTACCCATGTGTTGACACTGTGTACAGGTTTTGCAATGATCAAATGTATCTTTGAATAAAGTGGGCCACTAAAAACCGCATTGCAAAACCTTCTCCGCTGTCTTTCGAGGACCGAAATGACCCCCATATTCCTGATCATGACAAAAAGATAGAACACTCTTGAATTCCTCATTAGGGACACACCTGCGAATGATCTGGTCAGGATAATATTTAAACAGATATGGTTCATCCCAGTAAAAATGATTTACTTAGGATAGAAATCGATGTTTGTCCTGTTTTGACCATTTGCGGGGAATAAGTCCCGTGACAAGATAATTCACAATATCCTTGAACCAAGGTTCGTCGGATACATTCAAGAGTTGTTTGTCCGGAAAAGAATCATTGATCGGCAGGGTCATAGGTGAAGAAGAGATGCGCGAAAGATGGTCGGCTACAACGTTTTCACATCCTTTCTTATCTTTAATAACAAGATAAAATTCTTGTAATAGAAAGATCAAACGTATTAGCCTACCTTTAGTATCCTTCTTCGCCAAAAGATGTTTCAAGACGGAGTGGTCAGTGTACACAACAATAGGTGAGCCAATCAAGTAAGGCATGAATTTTTCTAATGCAAATACAACCGCCAAAAGTTCCTTTTCAGTAGTTGTATAATTAATTTGAGCATCATTCAGGGTCTTGCTTGCATAATAGATCACGTGTGGCGTCTTTTCAACGTGCTGTCCTAAGACTGCACCAACTGCAAAATCTGATGCATCACACATAAGCTCAAAAGGGTGGTTCCAATCTGGAGATGATAGAACGGGGGCTGTAGTGAGAAAGTATTTAAGTGAGTCGAATGCTGCCTCACAATCCGAGTCAAAGTGAAAGGTTGTGTCCTTGGCCAAGAGAAGAGTTAAAGGTCTAGCAATTTTGCTAAAATCCTTAATGAATCTCCTGTAAAAGCCTGCATAGCCAAGAAAAGATCGTATATCCTTGACGCATTTGGGATGAGGAAGGTTTTGAATGACATCTATTTTAGCTTTGTCAACCTCAATGCCTTTCCGTGAAATAACATGTCCAAGCACAATTCCCTCTTGGACCATGAAATGGCATTTTTCCCAATTCAAGGTTAAGTTCTTCTCTTTACAATGAGTAAGAACTGCGTCAGGATGAGATAGGCGTTCAGCAAAAGAATCTCCGAATATCGAGAAATCGTCCATGAAAATCTCCAAAAAATTCTCGACCATGTCCGAGAATATCCCCATCATACACCGCTGAAATGTAGCAGGAGCATTGCATAACCCAAAGGGCATGCGTCTATAAGCAAAAGTACCAAAAGGACAAGTAAATGTGGTTTTGTCTTGATCCTTTTTGGCAATAGGGACCAGGTTATAGCCAGAGTATCCGTCCATGAAGCAGTAATATTCACGTCCAGCTAAGCGTTCTAGCATTTGGTCAATGAATGGTAGAGGAAAGTGGTCTTTCCTCGTTGCGGCTTTGAGTTTTCTATAATCAATACATACACGCCACCCAGTTTGAGCGCATGTCTGGATTAACTCATTAGCCTCATTTGTTATGACCGTGATACCAGATTTCTTAAGAATGACATGAATTGGACTCACCCATTGGCTATCGGAGATTGGGTAAATGATACCATTGTTAAGGCATTTGACGATTTCTTTCATCACCGCATTCTTCATGACGGGGTTCAACCGTCTCTGTGGTTCTCGGGTTGGCTTGGCTTCATCCATCAGATGTATATGATGTTCTACAATCAAGGGACTAATCCCTTTGATGTCAGCCATAGTCCAACCAAACGCCTGCCTATCAGATCTCAATACCGTCAAAAGCGCATTCTCTTGCTCTGAGGCTAGAGAGGCGGATATGATCACAGGTAAAGACTCATTCTCACCTAAATATGCATATTTAAAATGAGAAGGTAAAAGTTTAAGATCTAATGCTGGCGGAGAAATTATAGAAGGTGGGGTCATCGAATGATATTCGGAGTCAAGAAGAATCCCATAGCCTGCATAGGATACAGACTCGGAAGGTGATGAGTCAAAAGTGTCAGACTCAAGAGTGGAAAGAGTGTCCTCACTAAGATGTGCAAGATCAAACATTGATGTGCTAGTGACGTCGAGATCTTCAAAGCAAAGTTTATCAACTTCGCAACTTTCTGGAGCAATCTCGTGGACAGAACAGACATCAAGTATATGAGCAGAGGGCTCAGATGGTTGACTTCCAATTTTATAGATATTCAGTTCAATTGTCATTTTTCCGAAAGATAGGTTCATTGAACCGTTTCGACAGTTAATGACAGCATTGGAAGTGGCAAGGAATGGTCGACCCAAAATCACCGGAATTTGGTTCTGTGGGTTTGCTACCGGATGTGTATCTAAAACAATAAAGTCTACATGGAATATAAATTCCCCAACTTTTATCAACACATCCTCCAGTTCACCCCTAGGTTTGGTGATTGAACGGTCTGCGATTTGGAGAGTGCAATGAGCTGGTTTTAACTCTCCAATCCTTAACTGCTCGTAAACAGAATATGGAAGCAGGTTAACACTTGCGCCAAGGTCAAGTAAAGCACGGTTAATATTTTTACCCCCAATAGAAATCGATATCGTAGGATATCCTGGGTCCTTACGTTTCTTTGGTAACTGTGGGGTAAGAGCAGTGCTAACATTATTAGTCATGAAGACCTTCTTGGGCACTTGAGTCTTCCTCTTCCTAGTGCACAAGTCTTTGAGAATTTTCGCATAAGCGGGGACTTGTTGGATAGCATCTAAGGAGGGATATTGATGTTAACCTGTTTAAACAATTCCACAATCTTCTCTATATGTGGACTCAATTTGTTTCCCCTTAACCGAATCGGATAAGGAGCTTTAGCAATAAGAGCTGGGTCCAACATTGGAGAAGGTGATGTGTGTGGAAGTGATCCCATAATAGGAGTGGGGATCATCTTTGGTGGACTAGAAGAGGTTTGCTGAGGTGTCGAGCCTTGGGGGAAACGAAGAATAGGCTCGCAAGAAGGTGGTGGGGTAGAAAAACAAGGATCAGAAATAGAAGTGTGTGTGGAAGGAAAAGTCTCAGCCGGGGTATTATTGATAAATTTTTCATTATCATCAATCTCTTCCCCAACGTGATTATTCAGCACTCTTCCTGATCTCAACGTTGTGACGACATTCATATTGTAATGCCCAAGATTCGGTAAGGGTTGAGACGGAAGTTTCCCTTTCTCTCTTGCACTCATTTCTTCTTTTAATTGGGCAATTTGAGCTTCCATCGATTTTAAACTCTCAGCTTGGAGGTCAGAGTTTTTCTGGAATTTATCGAAGGAAGACCTAAATTCAGCCGACATTTGTTTCATGTACATTTCAAAAGTCCGTTCGAGTGAAGAGGAAATATCAGTACCGGTCAACTGCAAAGGATTATACGGTGCAGGTGTGTTGACTGGATTTTGAAAGTTTTGTGATTGATAGGGGTGCTGAGTCAGTTGAAATGGCTGCTGTTTTGGAGGAGGAGCCCTTTGAAAATTATTTTGATTTGGAACCGTGTTTTGAGTTTGTTGTTGGTTCCAAGCAAAGTTAGGGTGATTCCTCCAACCCTGATCATAAGTGGAAGAATACGGATCGTTTCTAGGTCTTTGTTGGAAAGCAGCATTAGTATACTCTTGACCTTGAAACGGAGAATTCAATGGACATTCTTCCATAAGATGAGATGGATCAGAACAGCATCCACAGACAGTTTTGGGAAGTGACATCTGATTTAGGGAGGCTGATAAAAATTTATGTTCCATAGCTTCGAGTTTCTTTTGCATTGCTGCCATTTCAGCTCTAACTCCTATGGAAACATCAATTTGGTGAATGCCACCCCTAGACGATGACTGGTTTATACTCTCCCACTGTAAAGATTTTTCAGCGAAATCTTCTAAGAATCTCTAGGCTTCACCATCATCTTTAGTCATGAAAGTGCTTTGACACATGGATTCAAGGTTCTGTTTTGTTGTACGATTAATGCCCTCATATATGATTATGCACAGATCACATCTAGGGATTCCATGATGTGGACATTGAACTAACAGATCCTTGAAGCGTTCAAAACACTTCGAGAATGGTTCATTTGGAAGCGGGTAAATTGATTTATTTCGCTACGGACTCGAGCTGTTTTATGATTGGGATAGAATTTCTTAAGGAATGCTGCAACGAATTCATCCCAGTTTGAAATAGAATTTGCGGCTGTGTTATAAAGCCACTTCTCGGCTATATCGCACAGAGTGAATGGGAGAAGAAGTAAACGCATAGCATCCACAGAAAGTTGTGAAGTACCCATCATAGCGCACACATTTTCAAATTTGGTAATAAAGACATATGTGTCTTCAGACTCGAGACCGTGATATTTGGGTAGAAGATTGATGTATTGGGGTTTTATTTCAAAGTTGTCCCCATTGGCTAGTGGAATGGTGAGACAGGTCGAAAGAGGACCTCGCATAGGGTAACATCTCTCTTGGAGAGAGATGCGGAGTGGATTCTGCGCACCTACGGATGGTGGCAGAGTAGTGTTAATGAAGTTCGATGGAGAATTGTCCATCGAAGTGGGTGTGGTGGTGGATAAAGAAAAAGTAGACGTAGAAACACCGACTTCGGAGTCGATAGGGGGAACGCGGACAAGACGGGCACTAGAATTCCGTGTCCAGCCGAGCATGCACTAAATGGTTTAGCATAAGTGACAGCGTTGTAATAATTAATGAAAAGATGAGTTTGGTGTTTGGTTTCAAAAAGATATGGATTTTTGAAAAATCAAATCACAAACAATACACAAGCAACCCTAAATCTAATGGCCACCTAGGTTAAGCCTCTAGACCGCTCCTAGACTTCTAGAAGACAAGTAGCAAGATAGATCATCTACTGCCTCTTTGCCCCTCCTGTGGCCAGGTAAGTGCCAGGTAAGTGGGAGGTTCTCCACTACGTAAGTAGTGGGCCTAATTAAGTAACCATTTGCCTTAGACACACTTGCCTTAGACACCACAAAAGAAACGCGGATAAGCAATAGATTATTCACGACCTCCTTCCGTCCTAAGTGAGCGCGACGGTCCTTAGAGTCATGTCTAGATATTTTTTAGTTAATGAGGGTAATGCGGATGCAATTTTATGATTTTTGGGGCTTAGGAAGGGTAATGAACTTCCCACCTAATCTGAATTTGGTCTTTGCCCCTTAATTTCCGTATCAAAAATGCAAACAACCAAGATCAAACACGCAACGATTTTTCTTTTTACAGCGCTGCGAATTTTTGCAAAGAAACCTGCAGAAATTGGTTAATGGACAGAGCAGGGAGGAGATAAGAAAGTCAGAAATAGACCTGAGAAGTTTGGTGCAGTGAATGCCTTATCTCGCCGCGGAACCGCCGCTATATGCACACTATGGCCGCTGAAGCACGGTCCTTTGATACGATCTCTGCACAAAAATTCGTGCAGATGCTCCTGTTCACTCAATGAACTCTCTGGAATGTCCTGAAAATTTTTCCTCTTTCTCCACAGATTCCAGATTTCCTTGCAACAAATCACAACATATCGTTAAGAGCTTATGCAAATTTTGATTTAAAAAAAAACTGATGGAATAATAAAATTTTCAACTCAATTAACAAAAACGAACAAATTAGCACACGATCCCCGGCAACGACACCATTTGGTTGATATTATCTTCGTGTGTATTTAGAAATATTTCACAACCAAAGAAATTTTTAAACCGCAATCAATAACGGTGTCTTTTGTAGGTTCGTCGGTGAATGCGGATCGTCCACAGTGAAAGTGATATTTGATCGATCTTGTTTTAGTTGAGTTGAAAATTAAAAGATAAAAGGAAATTGATTCAAGATTTCTAAAATTTTAGTTTCAAGAATCATCGGAAACTAGATCTAAAATCAAGAATTAATAAAGTTCAAGATGATATCCAAATCGAATGAATTATCAAGATTTGTAAAGAGGCTTGTAGGAATCGATCCAATCGATAGTGATGACGAAGAATTATGATTACAAATTCTTATTTATTGATGATTTATTGCTAGATCGATGACGATCAACGAGTTTTAGGGATCTATTGAAGAAACTAGGGTTTCTCCATCATCATCCCTTGTCCTTTCGTAGATTAGCATTCAAATTCTAGCTTCTAGGAAATTCAATCATCGATCGTTGATCTCTAATTTGGAGCAAAAACATTCAAAAAAGCATCTCGTTCAAATTAGGTTGTTGTTGATTCAATTTCCTAGAGTTTACAAAACTCATAAGACTTAAGAATCATTCAAGAATTTAATCATGATCATCTATCTATTTTCTCGATTCCTCCACAAGCGGAGTTTTCACTCAAATATCATGAAAAAAAAACAATCAAGAATTGGTAACTCATCATTATGCTCAAATGTAAAGAAAAGCGAGATCAAGAATTTTCACCTTTTATTATTTGATATTTCGTTACAATACACTCAAAGACTACAAGAATTGAGGAGAGAACTCGATCGTCGAACTAGCTTCGCATCGTCTTCTTGAGTCGTGGATCACTTGCTCGGATGAAGATCGGCGTTGCTTCAAAAAGGCTTGTTGGATGATTGCTTGATTTGGTACTCGATGATCTTGATTTGGATCAAATTGTGTCACCCAATTTGTGTGGAATTTGATTTGGATCTCACTAGAATTTTACCCTAAAATGATGAACAACCAACAACAACCTTTTTTAATGAAGCCTTGGGTCCCTTTATATAGTCTTCTCCTTTAGCTTCCCCTAGAAGCTTGATCTAGCTTCCTTTAGAAGCTAAGCTAGGTTTAGCTTCTCTTGTAAGCTTGGTAGTTATGAAGGAAGCTTCTAGATTAAGGTAGTTAGCTAGCTTGCTTGAGAAGCTTGGTAGTTATTTAGCTTGCACAAGAAGCTTGGCTGTTAGAAAGGAAGTTTCTGGAGATCTCTGGAGACTGAAGTGTCTTGAAGAAGTTTGGCTATTGAAAGGGGATCCCAGAAATAATAATCTGCCAATGATGAGTAACCGTGGCCTTGGATCCGCGGCGGATCGGCCCATTCGGCTGCGGATCCGCAGCCGTTTAGAGCGCTTGGTGCATGGAATCTTCAGGATACTCTTGTGTTGGCTTTAGGACCGTTTCCTGATGTCTGGAATCTTTTTATACTTTCTTGTTTACTGCCAGATCAAAAGTCTTGGACTTAGAGTATTTTTATCAGCACTTTTATGATTCCGGTTCTTTACCTGGAGAATTTCCTGCACACAATCTCGAGACAAGTGTTGCGATATACTTAAGATCATGCGTGCAATAATAAACACACAATTTCCCTTAAAATGCCAGTTATAATATATAACACATGTTATTTGATATTTTACAGACAAATTGCTAATATGTGCTATATTCATACCGAACATCTTTAGATGATTGCAAATAGTAGGGAAATTGGTGTGTTAAAATTGCAATATTTTCGACTGATCACTGCGCTCTAAGCAGCGCACCACGTGTAAAGCGCGTGCGCGCTAGCGCTAAGAGCGTTGCACTTAAGCAGCGTACCACGTGAAAAGCGCGTGCGCGCTTGCGCTAAGAGCGCTGCACTTAAGCAGCGCACCACGTGCAAAGCGCGTGTGCGCTAGCGCTAAGTGCGCTGCACCCTAAGCAGCGCTAAGTGCGCTGCACCACGTGCAAAGCACGGGTGCGCTAGCGCTGGAACTTAAAGCACCCCACCGTCAGATCAAAGATCTAATAAAGATGATAAATTATCAATTAACCAGAATAAAATTCTGTTAAGGAGAGATTCCTCAAAATCTTTCTAAACAAGAAGATTGTGATCTGTAAATCAGAGCACCGTTGGATCAATGATCCAAAGGTGATTAAAAATCACCAAAATACAGAATAAATTCTATATGGAAAAGATTTCCCAATCTTGTTAAAATAAGAAGGTTGCTTTCTGTAAATCAGAAGCCCTTGGATCAAAGATCCAACGGGGGAAACATCCCCAAATCAATTAAAGAGAAGATCTCTTCAACTGATTGAACATATCAGCTCACCCTATATAAAGGGCCCAAGACTTCAAGTTGCATATAGAAAAACATACAGAGGAACCCCCCCACAAAATTTGAGAAATCTCAGAAAGAAGAGCCAAGCTTTCGATAGAAGAAGAAGATTTTCTTCAAGGTAAAAACGAACAGAAAGACGAAATCGTCTCATATAAAAAGAAGAATTCACTTCTTTCTTTAAGATCATAGATCTACAAGACCAAGGTCTTTCACAAAGAGATTAAAGGATCTCATCATAAAATAAGAAGAAGAACATAATTCTTCTCACAGATCATAGATCTATAAGACTAAGGTCTTTTGTACAAAGAAATCATGAACATTTCATTATAAAAGGGGGGAGAATAATTCAATTCTCTTTGATCACAGATCCATAAAAGCAAAGCCTTTCACTAAAATAAGAAATTGAAACATCTCCTATAAAATAAGAACTTTGTTCTTAAAACCTTGAGACAAAGTCTCTTATAAAAAGAGAATTTAATTCTCAGAGCGCAAAACTGATCTAAGTTGCATAAAAGAAGAGCCTTAGCGCTCCTAATTTAAAAGAGCTTCCGCGCTACACATTTAGCGCAAAGCGCTACAGAGCCTTAGCGCTCCAAATTTAAAGAAGCGCATTGCGCTCCAGACGGGCGCACAGCGCCAAGCGCGCCACGTGCTCCTCGTGTGTGCGCTACTTAACAGAAGCACCTCAGTGCTCCACATCTAGCGCAAAGCACTGCAGAGCCTTAGCGCTCCAAATTTAAAGAAGCACACTGCGCTCAAGACTGGCGCACAGCGCCAAGCGCGCCACGTGCTCCTCACGTGTGCGCTATTTAACAGAAGCGCCTCAGCGCTCCACATCTAGCGCAAAGCGCTGCAACGCCTCAGTACCCTAAATATAGCGCACTGCACTCATTGACTGGCGCTAGCGCCAAGCGCGCCACGTGTTTCTCACGTATGCGCTGATAGAACATAAATTGTTCTTTGAAATAAAGCCCCCCGAGCTATGATGAATGCTCAGCATTCGGTAAAACACAAAAATATTGTCAGAACTCAAATCAATGCCTAGCATTGTCAAATGTTTAACATTTTAACTGAGTGGGCCGAGCCCAAGTTGACTATAAATCCCTCATTCAGATTAATTGAGCTCATATGCTCATAAATCTTCGGATCTTAGTCCCAATTGGATTACAGATCTCCCAACCAAAATTGGTTCAAAGGTACATCTCTTCACTCCTCTAATATTTGTCGTTGTAATCCTTCAACGTCTTCAGAGAGGTGACGGGTCCCGACAACTATACATTCCATAGACTATGACGTCTTTAACCTTGGACTGTGGGGTCCTTAAACCCATGGACTATGATGTCCTTAACCTCGGACTGTGGGGTCCTTAAGCCCATGGACTTGGATGTCCTTAAGCTTGGACCGTAATGTCCTTAAACTAATAGACTGCAATGTCCATAAACTAAACAATAGTGCCCAAATGCTCTTTTGTTGGATCTAAACGATCCCGTTAAGTTGATCTTAGTCTAAAATTAGACTAACGTATCCTTAACAAACGTTTAAGTTGATCTTAGTCTCAAATGAGACCAATGTATCCTTAAACCCAACTCCAAACCCAAATCTTAGAAGATACGGGTTTGGACTAATCCACGCCTTACCGGCGACAATATAAATTAGTCTCCGTATATAATCCATAGGCAACCAAAAACAAAAAACAAACACCCAAGACACGAAGTGACCATCTGGAGAAGGAGAAAGTGGTTACCGCGATGCGGTAGCGTAATTAACTGCAGGGCTTGCGCCTGCAGGGAAGAGCGTCCCCACAATCAAAAAACCTCTCAAATGAGGGGGAATCTGACGAAGTCTGCTACATCGGCCGCATCCGTCTAAACCTCCGATACACGGTATCGTAAATCAACTTGGTATCTTCGAAGAGGTGGACGAATAACACCAAATAGCATCTGCCCTCAAAATTCAGGCAAGACGAACCTACGCGGCCTCGTCTCTATTTTCGGCAGAGAACCGGACCATCACAATTAATTGGGAATTCATACCGTTGGGCAATCGAACAGTCACAGTCTTCTTACAAGTAAAGCCTGACTCTCGGTCGTACTTGCACTTTTTCCGGCACACCAGCTCCCTCGAAGCTTTAGCTTCTGTTCAAAGAATTTCATTCTTTACCTTCGTCTTGTAAGTGTGCATGTGCACCTCTGCCTTTGGCCTGATTGGTATATGTACGAAGCCCTTGCTTCACTTGATTAAGTGTGCACCCTTATATGTTGCGTACTTAACTTCTCAAATGAGCGTGTCTAGAAGATTCGGCCCCGATTCGGTGACTTTGGAATTTCACGAAACCCAAAATTTTCAAAACTAGTTTTAAATATTTGTATGAAAACCTTTCATTTTTCCTTGTTCCAGAGCTACCGGATTTTTGGTTCGGACCAAGAGTTTAGAGTAGGCTCGCGATAACCTGAACCTACCCAATTTGAGCTCAATTCAGCCCCGATTTGGGGCGGAACCGAGGCCGATTCAGCCCCGCATTGGGGGTTGAATCAGCCACTGGATCAGCCCGATTTGGGGTTGTTCCATGGTTGATTCAGCCCTAATGCGGGGCTGATCCCGCCCCTGATTTGGCCCCGTTTCGAGGCCGAATCAAGGCTCATATAGTGTGGGGTTATCGGGGTTCGATTTCGCGCAATAATGAGGGGATTTTCGTTACCGAGATGAAATTGAAATTTAGTTTTTGGAATTTTAAGTTACCGATCTCACTGTTTTTGAATTCTAATGTCATGGTTCGAATCGACTAAATCAAAGTGTTTTATTTAGTCGGCTCGAACACGGATATAATAAGGATATGCGTTGGTAAACTTCGCCTAATTGTTATATGATCATTTAGACGAGGTTGCGCATTTTTTAATGTGATTGTTATTGATATATGTAGATATATAGTATTTTTGGAATTTGTTGGATTGTTGGGAAATGAATAGCCCCCGTGCGGAAGTGTGATGTTGTGATAAGTGTCATTTCCATTCCTGCCTGTGGCCATCTTTTATATTCATTTGTTCGGGACGAGCTCCAACTTGTGGCCGCCATTTCCGCTTAATGTATATTCTTTGTTTCGGGACTTAGTAGTTCATATATGGCCGTAGTCATCGTTTGATATATTATTATTTGTTGGGACACGATCAGGTTGCGATCATTGTCATCATTTTATTAATATAGCTTTAGGATTACCCTGTGGAGAAGCGCACGAGCAACCGAATTCTAGATTGCAGCGGGTGGCCATCTCAATGAGTTGAGATCGGGTCACTCAAGTCAAGGAATGGCGGGTTGCTTACCGCGCTTATAAGGGGTATAGGATAGACCTGCGGAGGAGTGCTCAAGTCACTGAATCCGGGAAAGTGTCGGGTGTCCCCCACATGATGATGATGTTGGGTTGCCTCATTTCTTGGGTTGCCTAGTAGCTTGCCACACTCGTAGGGGTTTTCTTTTGGCTGTGCACGGGCTGTTCACGCTACCAGGGAATCTCACATTTCGTTTGTGGCTCGAACGAAAAGCGGGATTCCTGGATGATCCGACCATTCCTATTCTGTGATGTTCATTACTTACTTGTGATGTGATTACCTGCCTGTGTTTATGTTTATCGCTATCCTGTAAGGCTAATTATCTGCCTTGGATGATATATATATATACATATATATATATATATATATATATATATATATATATATAATGATATATATATGATATATATGTGTGTGATATATAAATAAATGCTTTATACATTTTGCACTAAGCCTGTCACCGCCCTACCGTAAGTCAAGTAACCTTACGATGAAGACCCGGGGCCCCGTGGCACATGCGGATGGCGTATATGTGCATTCTATTTTTTTTTCATATCATACTTTATCATAATGGTATGAGAAGATGCTAGGTAATGTGATTATCTTTTGTATGGGATTGCATTGATTCAAATTAATGCAAAGATAATGAACCTAAAACACGTTGTTGAAACTAAATATCAGTTATTGTGGTGTTATAATTGAATCATTTACTTTGCACAGAGGTATTCGGTTAGGAATATCCTATACCTCATTTGATGAGGGAAGACCCTTGATCCCTTCACCGGGAGTTCGCTCTTAAGAAAAACTTTATGTTACTATAAATTTGCAAATTGTATAGCCGTAGTCTTTTGCTTTGCAATGAGATATTCGGTTAGGAATATCCTGCACCCCATTCAATGAGGTAAGAGCCATGATCCCTTCATGGGGTATCCGCACTTAAGAAATAGTCTACGTAACTATAAATTTGCAAAACCATTCGGTTCCTACGATAAGATCAAGTTCATTACATTAAAGGTTTTCTTAAAAACCAGCCGTAGCCCTCTGCCATTTCAAGAAATAGAGTACTTAGTATTCGTGCTACGATTGTCGACCTTTGCTGAGGCGTAGTGTACGGTAGCTAAGTGATGTCTTCCTATAAGCATATGATGCGATCGGTTAGGACAGTCATACGACTGTGTTGACCTTTGCCAAGGGTCGTGCGAGTGGATTTAATTTGATCAAGAAATGACGGGTTGAACTTGACTTGCGACTTATGATTTGTTGACCTTTTCCAGGGTCATAAGCCGTTTGGGGGTGAAAACTGATATCGGGAGTTTCAAGTGTTGAAACTTGCAATGAGATTACATACCTTTTATGGAGTGTGGTGACTTGTTGTCTTATGTCAAGGTTACCATGCCATGATAGTTTGGATCCCGATTCCTACTGTGAGTAATAGTTACTCTCGGGATATGATCCTGGCTAATTCTCCTTTTAGGGTTTGAAGGAGGATTTGACGGAATGGTGGGAGCCATCCTGATTAGATAAATATACCAATCTAAATTTGATTAGATTGAACGACGAGTGTTTCTTTTCTCTCTCACTGGCAGTGACCTAAGATTGACCCTAAACTAAAACTCGTAAAATGATTTAACCGAACCTTTTTTACAATCTATGGCTTTGGAATGTTATAATTGCTTTATTTTACGACATAGTTATATATGTCCTTACCACTCCCACTTACTCTTTTGCTTCCTCCAAAACACTCTGTATCTGATACAGATATCCATATTGTTTGGAAGGCCATCGTATAGTTAGACACGAACTTGGAGAAATTATTTCAGTCGAGAATGGTCCCAGGTTCTGGAGAAAGTGAATTGTATATGATGTTAGTGATATATGCCCTAGAGGTCATTGTTGTATCATACTGAATTGTATATTACATATTGAAAGCTTAGGATATTCACAGTTATAATAACAGTCTTGCTCAAAATGGTAGTATGCTACCAGTTTTGATTCTACCTCAATATGTGCATGTGTTTCTTTTAGCATATCGCTTATACATATTTGTAGAGCCTTTATGATCGTTTCTTAACTACCAGCGTTATGATTGTAGTCACACTAGTGGGGGCTGGGTAGTCTATAAGCACATCCTTATACAGGTCCTTAGTCATAGGATTATCGAGACGGGGCATCGATACTCCAGAGTAGACTAGTGTATACGCTTCTCATCCCAGCAGGGGAGATGGTCTGTCCCACAGCCATTAGTATGACGTACTGGAGATAGTATGCAGGTGTTCATTAGGTTATGAGTTACACTGGACATAACACGTCGGGAACTGTTGGTTGGTATTATACCTATCGCCAGGAAGCAGTTTCCAGGTGACATGAGTATAGGTTAGTCCGTTGACTTGCCATCGCTACTTCATCTTGAGTGTGTTCCCACTGCATTTTGATTACTACCCTACCACGGCTCAAAGGAGTCGTGCAAACAGGTAGTAGTTGGGTGTAGTCCCGAAGAACTTGGAGGTTGTAGCGGTCAGATAGGATTCGTCTCTCCCGGTATTGGGGGTTGATATCGCGCAGTGTTTGGAAAGCCATTACACAAAGTCCCTGGCCAGGGCAGTCGAGAAATACAGGTAGGCACTACAGTAATTTCTCAGGGTGTATTGGGCTCTCCTCCGGCACGACTTATTGGGTTGTTAGGGGGTCTGACGTTTACCATCCTCCTAGGCCCGATATGCGAGTATCTTAGACGAACAGACCGGACTGTACGGAGATTGTAACAGATAGGCTCATTAGGAGTTCGGATGAGTTTGCTCATCGGCCTTCTTATCGACAGATACCTGGGTAGCCGTTACGTGCAACTAGTACCGCTGACGTGCTTGTAGTTAAACCTACTGCCAGCGTACTGTCGAGTCTTTATAGTCCCACACAGAGGGTTTCCTTGCTTCGGGCAAAAGATGTAGAGGCCGTATGGTTTTACGGCAGGGCTACGATCACATACGTGTACTTGTACATGGATGATATTCGGGCGGACAATACTAGTAGGCTTTGGTTTAATCCGGACCCTAGAATTGTATTATTGGATTGTTATCGTCTCAGTGTATTCGTATTTTTCGGAATACGGATACGGGTATGTATATACAGCGAGGGGTATTCTTATAATTTTCTCAAGAATACTTCTAGAAAGAGACACCTCATTATTTGGTATTATCCATTTTAGGTAAATGGATTAATGAGGTAGAAATTGGAAAAGAGAAAGATATTTGTAGCATGGTGTGAGGAATGGCTCAGGTATTATTTTATTTGTCTTGACTCACTATTGAAGCATGATGACATATTATATTGGTTTTTAATCCATGGTTCAATGAGTGAGGCATGGGATATTAGCCATTCTTCACACTTAGCCATTTTGAAACTTAGTTCATTTGCTTCTCTCCTTTCTCTCTCTTGATTTTCTTCTCCTTCTTCCTCCTCCACAAAAACCCTAACCTTCACATGTGTTGTGAACCATAGGGTTTAGTGAGAAAAAACAATCTAATAGCTTCTTTACATCACCTAGGCTACTTAGATTAGCGAACCATTTAGCCTAGTTACCTCGGTTCAGAGGTTGGAGCTTAAAGCACAAACCCTCGGGTGGATCATCTTTGAAGTGAGGAGGTCGATGTCGCAACCTTCATCCGTTCACCGAGGAGCCAAGGAGAGGAGGACAAGAAGACCCGAAGGACCGGTTCTAGGAGGTATAACACTCTTACCGAGTAGCTAAAACTCCTAGATAGTTTAGTTAGCTAAGGTTTTAGTATAGATCCTGGAGTTAGCCAGTGTTGCAAAGCATGTTAAAATCTTTTTTTTAAAATTCCGCCTCCCCGCGAACCTGCGGGGTGCACGACATCGTCTTACAGTGGTATCAGAGCCTACAAAACTTTAACTAGCTAGTTAGCAAGTAGTTAGAAATTTGAGCGTCGGAAAAATCCCAAAATCTTGTTCGAAAACCATGTTTTCTGTCGATTTTCAAAAATGGTCTAAAAATATTTTCAGAGGCCTTAAAACTACATGCAGGGTTTTGTAAGAACACTCAAGAAAAACGAGATCGTAACTTGCCAAGAACGCCGTGGAAATGCGGCGAAACAGTGCGTTTCGCCGCGGTTCCGCGGCCGAGTTGACTCGTTTTTTCTTCTGTGGGTCTATTTTCTGGAATTATGATTATGGGAATATTTGGTTTCTACCCAGTATTGTTTGTGTGGTGGATTGTGCTTGGGTAGACACGGTTTTAGTTAATCGATCGAAATTCTAAGATTACTTGGCTAATCGGGTTTTCTGTGTTTGATATATGATGCTAAGCGTCTGCTAATCGCTATACGTCGATTTGTGGGGGTTGGACATATCTGTGATCTGTGATTGTGGATTGTGTATATGGAATATTGGATCGTCGTGGATGAATAGCCGCAGGATGTGAGCAGAGTGATTTCTTTTCTTTCATTCATGTAATTTGTAAAAGTGTTGTAATATTATTTTCGGGGCACATCCGGATTGAGTTTGTAGCCACCATTGTATTATTTTTTTTACTGTTTTTGCTCCTAGGATAGACCCAAGGTGGGGTGCACAAACTACTGGGTTCTTGAAGTGCCGAGTGGCCTACTCATTTTACTAAGGGAGTTTGCTTCACTTCGAGAATTTGGCGGGTAGTTTTCCGCACCCATAGGGGTCTAGAGTGGGGTTTGGCTATTCATCACGACCGTGAAATACGTCTTTCGTTATAGGCTTAAACGAAACGCGGAATTCCTAGTATATCTAATATATTCATCTGTGATTTGGAATGCCTATTATTGCATGAGACGAATGGAAATATATATATATATATATATATATATATATATATATGATATCTAATAGGAGTTGCTTATGTTTTGCACCCGCGCTAGTCCAGCCCCGCTCTGCCGTTAGTTAAGTAACCTAACGGTGCATAACGGGGACCCGTGGCGAATTCGGATGGCATAAGCGTACGTTGTATTTTCGTTTCTTTGTGCAATGATAGGGTTAAATGATGGGACCGCATTAATATTGATTAATGCAAAGAAAAACAAACCAAAGCTTAATCGTTGGAACAATTTCAAAACCACTCGTTTTCTTCAAAAAGCAACTTTTAAATGCGGAGCCTACACCACTCCTTTTAAAAAGCTATCATGGTTTCTTTGACTATATCAAGTTCATTACGTTCACGGTTTAGCCAAAACCATTCATAGCCCTCCGTCATTTCATATGGGTATTCAGTACTATTCAAGCTATGTATTTTGACCTTCGCCAAGGCATAGTGATTGGCAGCTGCTGGGTATTCATATGTAGCATAGATAGATGCGTTGGTTTGGGACAGTCGTACTACTATGTTGGCCTTCGTCAAGGGTATGTACGGGTGGGTTCAAATTAACCTGGGCAATGAAAGGTAGAACTTGACGTGTGACTTATGATATGTTGGTCTTCGTTAAGGTCATAAGAGCATGGGAAAAAATCCACATCGGGAGTTTCTAAGGAAATTGAAACTTGCTAGTGTTTCATACCATTTGGAGTGTGATGATTTTGGTAGGATTCCTTCAAAGTTGTCATACGATGATATTTGGATCCCGATCCTACTGTGAGTATTAGCTACTCTTCAAGAGATTTTTACACTAAATGATCAATACTATAAACCAAGTAGGTATCTAGAACGGTGTTAGCGAGGCTATGCCTCCAGGGAAAAGAGGTTATGTAATTAAGGAACTTCGTGAAAGCGTTGGAAAACATTCTTCGAAGTACCGACACCAGCCTGGCAGAAAGGTTATGCAAGAATTGTAACAGTGAGATTAATCTTGACTAATTCTTCTTTTATGATTTGAGGAAGGATTCGAGGAACAGTGGGAGCCATCCTGTTTAGATAAATTAATAACCAATCTAAACTTGCAAGAGCATCAGGCTAAGTGTTTCTTCTCTCTCTCCTAATTGCAGCAACCACTATGACCGGACTTAGGTTATTAGATAATAAATTGACTGGGCCAAACTATATTGATTGGCTAAGGAATGTCCAGATAGCACTTACCTTTGACAAGATGGACTACCTCCTTACTACCAAAGCCCCCGCCGTCGCAGGTCCAGATTCCACCCTCGTGGATGCTGATATCCGTCAGACATGGGAAAATGATTGTGCGAGAGCCAAATGCCTCGTGTTAGCCTCAATGGATAGTGAACACCAGAGGCAGCATGAGAAGATGGACTTAGCTTTCATCTTCATCCATACCAAAGTTTTATATAGAGAGCAATCTCATATCGCAAGATATAAGACCTCGAAGATATTGCCTCAGGCAATGTTGGATGTCGGGTCATTTGTAGGGGACTACGTCCTTATGATGATTAGCTATATTGAATAGCTCACTGACCATGGGACCACGTTGGAGAACGAGTTGTGTATTGATTTGATTCTATAGTCCCTTCCCTCCACCTACGCCAAGTTTATCTTGAATTTCAAAATTCAAGGGAAGGAAGTTACACTTCCAGTACACCTCAATATATTGAGGAGCGCTGAAGGCACCCTACAGGAATCCAGGGAGACACCCGCTCTGCTCATTGGGAAATCATCCTCTTCAAGATCTATGGCGAAAGCCAAGGGAAAGAAAAAGAAGGCCTCCACCAAGCCGATAAGCGGTGTCAGTGAGGTAGAGGGAAATGGTAGGGCAAAAGTTTCGAGGCTAACAGTAGGGAAAAGGGGATGTTTCTGTTGTCACGGGAAAGCGCGTTGTCAGAAGGACTGCAGGGCTTGGAAAGCCAAAAACCAGGATTCAAAGCAAGTTGTGGCTTTGGCTTCGGGTGTGTTGATGATTGAAAACTGTATGTCAATTAACTCTACTTCCTGGGTATTAGATACCGGATCAGGATCTCATTTCTGTAATTCATTACAGGCTTTGAGAAACCATAGAGTTATCAAGGCAGGTGATATGACTCTCAGGGTTGCTAACGGAATGAGCGTGGACGCTGTATCCATAGGGGAATATCACCTAGGATTGACAAGTGGGCAGATATTGATTTTGCGTAACTGTTTGTATGTACCGAGTCTGGCTTGTAATATCATATCTGTATCTTTACTTTCTAAAGAAGGATATGATTTTACATTTGTAAGCGATGCGATACACATCCACCTGAATCAAAATTTGATTGGGTCAGGTACATTAGTTAACGACATATACGTATTAAATCAAGCTCAGGTTTTCAGCGTCCAGAACACACTTAAAAGAAAGTCTCCGGAATTAAATCAGGATTTCTTATGGCACTGTAAACTGGGTCACATCAATGAAACTCGGTTGACGAAGTTACATAAAGAGAGATATTTGGATCCGTTTGAATGCCAGTCCTATGCAACTTGTTAATCATGTCTCAAAGGAAAGATGACAAAGACTCCGTTCACCGGACACGGAGAAAGAGCGAGCGAGCTCTCGGGACTCATACACAGCGATGTGTGTGGTCCAATGTCTACACATGCAATAAGTGGTTATTCCTATGTCATTACTTTTACGGACGATTTCTCAAGGTATGGACATGTATTCTTAATGAAACATAAATCCGAGGCCTTTGAGAAATTCTGGGAATATAAGGATGAAGTGGAAAAGCAAACCAGCAAAAGTATTAAGACACTAAGATCTGATCGAGGTGGTGAATATTTAAGTAGTTCCTGGACTACTTAAAAGAGAATGGAATTCTCTCTCAGCTTACTCCTCCATACACACCTCAGCACAACGGTGTATCAGAAAGACGGAACATAATCTTATTGGATATGGTACGTTCCATGATGAGTGATGCTGAGTTGCCGCGATCCTTCTTGGGCTATGCACTAAAATCAGCTACATATCTTTTGAACAAGGTTCCTACCAAGACTGTGCCTACCACACCATATCAGATGTGGAGTGGGAAGAAACCCTCTCTTCTGTATTTGAAGATATGTGGATGTCCAGCTTTTGTAAAAAATCAGCATGCAGACAAGCTCGAGGCACGCTCAGTACTGTGAATGTTTGTGGGATACCCAAAGAACTCCACGCAGTATCTTTTCTATTACGCAGAGGAACAAAAGGTCTTTGTTTCTCATCTTTCCCACTTTTTGGAAACTCGGTTTTAGAAAAAAGAGATAAGTGGTAGCGCAATAGAACTGGAAGAAATTCAAGAACCACAAGCTATTACTAAAAGTATGGTGGAACCAGAAGTTTCGAAAGAACCGGACATCCCCGCGCCACTCCGCAGGACTAGTAGGAAGTCTCATCCGCCTGAGAGATACTACGATTTTCTCATAGACGGGGATATAGAGGATTGCATCATCGACGATGATGAGCCAACTAGCTTCTAGCAAACCATTCAGAGTAGAGACTCAGTAAAATGGAAGGATGCAATGCGGACCGAAATGGAGTCGATGTACACCAACAAAGTATGGACTTTGGACATTACTCCAGAAGGGGTAAAATCGGTAAGCTGCAAATGGATCTTCAGAAAGAAGATGGTGTAGATGGACAGGTTGAAACCTATAAGGCTAGACTTGTTGCAAAATGTTTTCGTTGAAAACCTGGTTTGGACTATGGTGAAACCTTTTCTCTAGTGGCTATGCTCAAATCCATTCGGATCCTTCTTGTCATTGCTGCCTTCCACGATTATGAGATTTGGTAGATGGACGTAAAGATCGCTTTTCTAAATGGAAATTTGGAAGAGTGCATCTATATGGACCAGCCGGAAGGTTTCATTCAGAGTGGGAGCAGCGCAAAGGTGTGCAAGTTGCTTAAATCCATTTATGGATTAAAGCAGGAATCGCGGAGTTGGAACATTTGTACTGATGAGACGGTCAAGGAATTTGACTTTATCAAAAATCCAGATGAACCATGCATCTATAGTAAAATTGTAGCGAGAACTGTGGTATTCCTCGTCTTGTACGTGGATGACATTCTCTTGATAGGAAATGACATTCCTATGCTACAATCAGTCAAAGGATTCTTCTCACAAAGGTTCTCCATGAAGGACCTGGGTGATGCCTCCTACATTCTGGAGATCCAGATCTATCGTGATAAATCTAAACGGATGCTGGGACTTTCAAAGTCAAGGTACATCGACACCATACTACGAAGATTCGGTATGGAAGATTCAAAGCGCGGTAATCTACCGGCTTGTCACGGAATCACCCTCTCCAAAGAGATGTCTCCCTAGGCAGATTTGGAAAGGGATCGCATGTCTATTATACCCTACACTTCTGCGGTAAGCTCTATAATGTATGCGATGTTGTATACCTGACCAGATGTAGCTTACGCCCTGAGCGTTGTAAGCAGGTATCAGTCGAACCCAGGGGAGAAGCACTGGACAGCTATAAATAACATTCTCAAGTACCTAAGAAGGACTAAGGAGATGTTCTTTGTGTACGACAGAAAAGACCTCCTGATCGAGGCCTTCTCCGACTCTAGCTTCCAGAGTGATAAGGATAACTCTAGGTCCATGTCGGGTTATGTCTTTACCCTCAATGGAGGGGCGGTCTGTTGGAAGAGCTCCAAACAGGACACCGTTGCTGACTCGGCGATGGAAGCGGAGTATATCGCTGCATGTGATGCCGCTAAAGAAGCAGTCTGGATCAGGAAGTTCGTGACAGATCATCAGGTGGTTCCATCCATTGTTGATCCAATACCGCTGTATTGTGACAACAATGGAGCTATAGCTTTGGCGAAGGAACTAAGGTCCTATCAGAAGTCTAGACACATCTTAGGGCGGTTCCACCTGATCAGGGAGATCATTGATCGCCGGGAGATCAAGGTGCGCAGAGTAGAGACAGAGAAAAACACTGCAGATCAACTCATAAAGGCCATCCCTTAGATACAGTTCGAGCGGCTAATCGAGATGATAGGTCTGCGATATGCCAATACATGGCCTTAGTGCAAGTGGGAGATTGTTAGTGATATATGCCATAGAGGCTATTATTGTATCATACTGGATTGTATATTATATATTGGAAGCTTAGGATATTCACAGTTATAATAGCAGTCTTGCTCAAAATGGTAGTATGCTACCTGGTTTGATTCTACCTCAATATGTACATGTGTTTCTTTTAGCATATCGCTTATACATATTGGTAGAGCCCTTAGGATATTTACTTGACTACCAGCATTGTGATGGCATTCACACTAGTGGGAGTTGGGTAGTCTATAAGCACATCCTTATACAAGTCCTTAGTCATAGGATTATCGAGACGGGGCATCGATACTCCAGAGTAGACTAGTGTATACACTTCTCATCCCAGCAGGGGAGATGGTCTGTCCCACAGCCATTAGTACGACGTACTGGAGATAGTATGCAGGTGCTCATTTGGTTATGAGTTATATTGGACAGGACTCGTCGGGAACTGCTGGTTGGTATTATACCTATCATCTGGAAGCAGTTACCAGGTGACATGAGTACAGGTTAGTCCGTTTACTTTCCATCGCTACTTCGTCTCGAGTGTGTTCCCACTGCACTTTGATTACTAACCTACCATGGCTCAAAGGAGTCGTGCAAACAGGTAGTAGTTGGGTGTAGTCCGCAAGCACTTGGAGGCAGCAGTTGTCAGATAGGATTCGTCTCTCCCGGTATTGGGGGTTGATATCGCGTAGTGTTTGGAAAGCCATTACACAAAGTCCCTGGCCAGGGCAGTCGAAAAATATTGGTAGGCACTCCAGTAGTTTCTCAGGGTGTATTGGACTCTCCTCCGGCACGACTTATTGGGCTGTTAGGGGTCTGATGTTTACCATCCCCCTGGCCCGATATGCGAGTATCTTAGACGAATAGACCGGACTGTATGGAGATTGTCACAGATAGGCTCAGTAGGAGTTCGGATGAGTTTGCTCATTGGCTTTCTTATCGACAGATACCTGGGTAGCCATTAAGTTCGGCTAGTACCGCTGACGTGCTTTTGGTTAAACCCACTGCCAGCGTACTGTCGAGTCTTTAGAGTCCCACACAAAGGGTTTCTTTTCTTCAGGCAAAAGATGTAGAGGCCGTATGGTTTTACGGTAGGGCTACGATCACATACATGTACTTATACACGGATGTTCAGGCGGACAATACTAGTGGGCTTTGGTGTAAGCCGGACCCTAGTATTGTATTATTGGATTGTTATCGTCCCAGTGTATTCGTATTTTTCAGAATACGGATACGGGTATGTATATACGGTGAGGGGAATTCATGTAATTTTCTCAAGAATACTTCTAGAAGGAGCACCTCATTATTTGGTATTATCCATTTTAGGTAAATGGATTAATGAGGTGGAAATTGGAAAAAAGAGAGATATTTGTAGCATCGTGTGAGGAATGACTCATGTATTATTTTATTTGCCTTGACTCACTATTGAAGCATGGGTGACATATTATATTGGTTTTTATTCCATGGTTCAATGGGTGAGGCATGGGATATTAGCCATTCTCCACACTTAGCCATTTTGACACTTAGTTCATTTGCTTCTCTCCTTTCTCTCTCTTGATTTTCTTCTCCTTCTTCCTTCTCCTCAAAAACCCTAACCTTCATATGTGTTGTGAGCCATAGGATTTAGTGAGACAAAACAATCTAATAGCTTCTCTACATCACCTAGGCTACTTGGATTAGCGAACCATTTACCTTAGTTACCTCAGTTTTGAGGTTGGAGCTTGAAGCATAAACTCTCGGTTGGATCATTTTTGACGCGAGGAGGTCGATGTCTCAACCTTCATCCGTTCACCGAGGAGCCATGGAGAAGAGGACAAGAAGCCCCGATGGACCGGTTCTAAGAGGTATAACACTCTTACCGAGTAGCTAAAACTCCTAGATTGTTTAGTTAGCTAAGGTTTTAATATAGATCCTGGAGTTAGCCGGTGTTGCGAAGCATGTTAAAATCGTTTTTTGAAAAATTCTGCCTCCCCGCGAACCCGCGGGGTGCGCGACATCGGCTTACATATGATACAATTCATTTGTCTCTCCTCTACATCTTATCTTAAGTTTGAGAGCTCTTTAAATAAGGAGAATATATCAGTTATGCTTGTTGGACAGTCTTCTTCTAATCCCGATACTGGAGCTGAAAGGAAGGGAAAGAAGAAAACCGACTAGCATAACTTCTATCTAAATAAGGTAAGAAAGAAAGACGACAATAGGGGACGAAGTGAGCAGAAAGGAAAATGCAACTAATGTTATGGCCCGGGGCAATGAAAGAGGCATTACATAGAATACTTGGCCACCCCTTGAAATATTCTGATGTTTCATGTATTCTATATGATTGTAATTGAAAATTGTTTTCCAATTAATTCTAAATCCTGGGTATATAGATACCGGATTTATATCCCACCTCTGTAAGTTGTTACAGATGCTGAGAATGATTAGATTATTGGACAATGTGATTTGATCCTCAATGTTGGATATCGGAGCAATTGTTGCTATTGGGGAAATCATCCGGTTTTGCCCTTCAGCAAACTTTTTGTTTTTAATATCTGTTATTATGTACCAAATTTTGAAAAATGATATATCCTTCTCTTTATTTGATAAAGCGGGATATAAATTTTCAAAAATTATGTTATGAACATTTGCCTTTATCATTTGATGATTGGGTAAGGTGCATTGAAAAACAGGATGTACATTTTTAACCAAAATACAGTTTTCATATTATAACACACAGAGTATGATTTAGTGAACTCATAGTTCTTATACATAATGATGTAGGTTGTCCAATGTCCACATAGACAAGGGGTTAATACTCATACTTCGTTCCATTTTACTATGAGTTCTTTAGTTTTAGACATGCATTCTTGATGAAATGCAAAGTCTAAAGATTTTGAGAAGTTCATAAGATATAGGAATAAAGTAGAGAACCAATTGCTGGAAGTATCATGATTCTTCGAAGTGTTTAAAGATGTGGATACTTATGCTAGGTATTCCATAGTAATTGAGAATTTGATTCTCTTTCAGATTTCTCATCAGTGGGTCCGCTCCATGATGAGTAATTGTGAATTGCCTTTTTCGATTAAGGGATGCACTAAAAATAGATGCATATCAATTGATACTGGTTCCACCTAAATCAGTGCCCCTAAATCAGTGCCTCATATTCTATATCTTATATAAATTGGGTTATCATCTTAATATAGTTAAGATGTTGAGTTTTCCGGCTTATACTTAAAACTAGAATCTGGATAAACTTAACTCATACTTCAATAATAGCTGTTTGTGGGTTATCTCGGGCATAGACGAGGATTTAGCTTTCTACCATTTTCGGGATCAAAAGTTGTTTTGTTCTCGACACGCCACCTTTTTAGAAAAGGAATTTATTGCAAAAGAAATTAGGAGTAAGGTAAAACTGGAAGTGATTCCCGAACCATAAACGGTTACTGAGGATTTAGTAAAACCTGAGGATTCAATTGATCTTAACAAACCATAGCCTACTCCGCAGATTTGGTAGGTGACCTCAGCCACCTGAGAGATGCTACGGTTTCCTTATTAAAGGTGACAGAGAGGATTGCATCATGTGATGATGACCCTACTATATCAGCAGGCCATGGAAAGTGGTGATTTCCGACTGATGGCCGGGTGACAAGTTATCCAGTTGGACTCCATGCACTAAAACAAAGTGAGAACTTTGTTTGGTGCTCCTGAAGAGGTAAAACCTATTGGGAGCAAGTAGATCTTGCGTGATCAGTGCAAAACGAAAGGTACTGACCTAATATGGCTAGACTTGTAGTAAATTTTTTTCATCAAATACCCATTGTAGATTTGATGAAACTATCACTTTAGTGTCTGCGCTGAAATCCATATGGATATAACTTGCCATTGTTGTCTTTCATGACTATGATATCTGGCATGTGGATGACTATAACGTCTTTCTAAATTGGATTTAGAAGTGTACATCTATATGACTCTGCCAGAGGGTTGTCGTAGTCAGTAGGAGCAGCGGTAAGTGTGCAAGTTGCTTAATTCTATCTTTAGACTAAAGCAGACATAGCCGAAATGGAACATCTATTTTGATGTTAAGGTCAAAGTGTTTGACTTCATCAAAATGAGAGATGAACCTGGTATTTGTAAGAAGGTAGTGGGGAGTGTTGTCAAATTCCTCATATAGTATGTAGATGACATAGTCATGATAGGATGCGATGTTCCTATGCTGCAAATCGGTAAAACAATGGTGATCACAAGTGTTTCTCCCTACAGGATATCGATGTCTGCCTAATTCTAAAGAAATATAGGGTAGCAATGAAGATCTTCTGATGTTCTTAGTGTATGGTAATGGCAACTTCCTAAAAGAGGTGGTTACCGATTCTAGCTTCTCATAGAAGACAGAGTGTCTGTCGCGAGTTATATGTTTACCCTATTTTGAGTAGCAGTATATTGGAAAGAGTTCCATGTGAGATACTGAGGTAATCGTGGCGCTGGATACTGATTGTGAATCAGCAAAGGATACCGCCTTAGAATTCGCTGGATATAATTGTTCATTTATGAATATGATCCCATTGTCTGTCCAGGAAAATACTAAGGTATGTAGCACTCAGTTCGGGAGATATTTGATCTTTGCGAAGTTGAGATTCAGGAAGAAATATAGATATTCACTATGCCGGGTCCACTCATTGGGGCTAGTTCTCAAACACTGTTTGAAAAACTGTTAGTACATAAGTTGGGTATGAGATACCGCAATAATTGGCCTTAAGTGCAAGTAGGAGATTGTTGTATATAGGTGCTTCTAAAGCAATTATTGTAATCGAAGGAGGACCTATATGAGAGAACAATCTCACTCGAGATGATAGTGTGTTATCTGGTTTGTCTTTATCTTTCATGTAATGCGTTTTATTTACAATCACATATTCTTTAGATATGAGAAAAAGCCCTATGATTTTGCTTGACTAACAGGATGATGATGGAGATCATAATAGTAGGGTCTAAGTAGTCGATATGCACATCCTTAAATGCCCCTAGTCATAGGAGTATCGAGGGCATGCATCGGTACTCCAGTTTAGACTAGTGTGTATGTTTCCTGACACGGTTGGAGGGCAATTGTGTCACGACCTGAAATTTGGCACGTGACGGCCCTTAAATCACTTAACGTCTCCAGGCATAACATAATTCAAGTAAGCTGAAAACCCAGCAATCTAAACCATCAAAAGTAGTAAGTGATAAGAACATTGTTAAAACTTTGTAAAACCTCAAGTACAAATTCTTTAAAGTCCAACTTTATTTCCTTTAAAATTTGGCAGCACCTCCTTTGTAAAACAAGCCCCCAAAAGGGTACAACATAAATATAAGTAAAAGCATCCCCAAACGGGAGCAAATACACGCCCAACGGAGGAAAACAACTACCACAACAGATAAACGACGCCGTAACGAAGAAATAGAAGACGATATAAATAAAACTGCATAAAGGACCTCCAAGTCATAAATAATACACAATATCGTCCTTACAACTCGTATCTAAGTCAATACATGAAAATGGTAGATGGAGAGTACTGGATACAACGAATAGACAGTGAGCAACATCGGATAACCGCAAAACCCACCTATAGCACAACTGCATACAGTCAGCCGTAGCGGTATCCGCTACAAAAGATTATACGATAGATGAAAGCCCTGCCTCTGATTGCCTTGAGGGACTACCTGCAAAACACTATGGCACAACGGGGGTGAGTTGCCAACTCGTGAATAGTAAATAATATATACAGGTAATCGCAAGTATGCACGTACTGCGCGAACCTATCACATGCAAGCTGATAGCTGTAGGGTTGGCATAGCACCTTGTGAAGGTTTTGGCAAGCATCAATCATGCTACTTTAAAATTTTTGGGGTGCGAAACAAACCCTAACCAAGATCTTTACTAGAGACTTAGGGTAAACATTCATGTAAACAACTTTACATCTAAGAGTTAGGGATTACAACCTTTGTTGTCCGTTCCTTCACTTCATAAGCTCCGTGTTGAGGTCTCTTCGCTGTGATCATCAAGTACCCGGACTCTAGAGAGGCTCCATGAAGAGAAAGATGCAACCTTGCTTGAAGACTTCACTAATCCAAGATGATCTACCTTGAAGAATCTCAAACCCAAGCTATTGCTTCACTAATCAAGTATTAGCAAAGCAAATACCCTAATCTAAGTGTCTAGAATAGATGAGGACGATGAAGTAGGAATTTAGCTCTCTTTTGTTTTCTTTATCTCACAAAAATCCATCACAAACCCAAAAGCTAGAAAGCTTTTCTAAGAGGAAGAAGAAGAAGAAATCTATTTGTGATGAATAATGAAATCATGTTGTGGTTACAAATCCAACCATGGGTTAAGATTGAAGGCTTAACCCTTGTAGAGAATAAACTAGGTAAAGGGTTTTGGGTTGGGTTAAGAAATATCTTCACAAAATATCTTAGATAAAAACAAAAGAAAGTTTCATGAAGCTTCATGAAAAAGCTAACCCAAAAGCTAACCTAAATCAAAACCATAACTTGTTTAAACTCCACAAAACATGTTGCATTTGTAACCCTAACATGTTACAATATTATATATCACATATATAATATATAATGTAACAAAATAAAATAATACAATTAACATATATAGCATATATATCAATGTATTATCCATGTGAGAAAAAGAATCTTTAAGTGAGCTTATATTAGTTAATGTAATGTAATATATCAAATATATAATTATACATTAAATTATCAAATCAACAATTGATCTGATAATCCGGCTATTTCACAAATAACCGACTAATATAATCTTTATCAGTTCATCGATTCAACACTTGATCCGATGATCCGGATATATCACATATACCCGGCCGATATCATATATCGCGAGAATCTAATACGGTATCGCATACACGTATTATTCTCGGTCCCGCACATATCACATATGTGCTCCTACTCCGTTTTGCCTGAGCCAGGAAACCTATGTGTTGGACTCTAAAGAATTGTCAATACGCCGGCAGTAGGTGATGATCATATCAAAACACCCACAAGCTGCAAGCGGTCAGCTAAACATAACAGCCACCCGTGTATTGAGCAATTAGAAGATCAACAAGCAAGCCTATACATTCTCCTGCGAATCCAATCAGTAACACTCCCGTACAGTCCGGTCTCTACGTCTGATATGTCGCATATCTAGTCTAGGGGTGGTTAACGTCAGACCCCAGTAACCGATAAGTCGTGTCGATATGAAGTCCATAACAGTTCGAGAAACTACTGATAACACTTACCAGTAAATCTCAGCAACTCTGGCCAGGGATTTCCAGTTATAGCCAATCGAACATAGCGCAACATCAACTCCCTATACTGGGAGAGACGAAACCCCTCCTATCGCTCACTGCCTCTATGTGATTCGGGACTGTACCCAAAAGCCACTGTTTTGCACGCCCTCTTGGACGTGGTTAGGTGGAAATCAAAGTACAGTGGGAATCACACAAGACTCTATGACGATCTCGGTTCTACAGACTAACCTGTACCAGCGTCACCAGAGAACTGCCATCTAACGTGATGTATAATACCATCTTGGAGTTCTCGGTGAGTCCGTCCAGTGTACCCAGTCTCCACTGAGCACCCGTATACCTTCTCTGATGTCAAACACCAATGGATATGGGATCATCCATCGCCCATCATATGGGTCTAGAAGCGCATACACTAGTCTACTCTGGAGTATCGATGCCCTGTCTCGGTACTCCCACGACTAGGAACATTTGGAGGATGTACTTAACGACTACTCTGTCCCCACTAGTATGATCTGCATCATAGTCCTGGTAATCAAGTACTCATCCTAAAGGCTTTATCAACATGTAATATAGAGACAATTGGTGTACTTGTTAAGATAAAGAGCAACCAGATAGCACACTATCATCTCGAGCAAGAAAGTCCTCCCTATATATGTCAAAGTATCCACTACAATATGCATCGCATGTACAGTAATGGCCTCTAGGGCATACATATTACTAACAATCTCCCACTTGCACTAGGGCCATCTGTTGTGGTATCGCATACCCAACAATCAGCTGTGGTTGAAGTATCTCATACTCAACCATCCCATAAAAGTCTCTACTGGGAAATAGGCCTTTGTGAGTAGATCTGCGCTGTTGTCCTCTTTGTCTACTCTTCTAACCTCGATCTTCCTGGAGATCAACCATCTCCATGATCAGGTGATACTGCCTTAGAATATGTCTGGATCACAGATGGGACGGGGGTTCCTAGGCCTAAGCCACAACTCCATTATCACACAATGGTAGGAACGAAGTTCATCTCATGAACTTATATGTACAGACTTTCTCTTTAGTAGCATCCTTGGTAACGATGTATCTTGCCTTTAATCATCTAGTAAGTCACGGTATCTAGCTTGGAACTCTTCCAACATACCGTCCCTCCACTGAGGGTAAAGACAATGCCTGTGACTGGCATTCAGTCGTCCTTGTCACCCTGGAACCTTTCCAGTGATCCTCCCAAGGATCGATTGATACCATCTCACTACAACTAGTGAGAATCCTAACATCCAATTAGATATATCTCATAGATCCAAAACCAGGATTTATGAGGTATCACCTTGATCCTATATAGAGTATCCTTGTGATAAGAGGAGATTGACCGAGTGTAGCATAGGAAACTCCTTTCCTATCATGAGTATGTCATCCACGTACAATACGAGGACCACCACTATACTCTCTACTACCTTTTTGTATATACAAGGTTCATCTACCATTTTGATGAAGTCAAAATCTTTGACTACCACATCAAAATAGACGTTCCAACTCCGCGATGCCTGATTTAACTCATAAAGCAACTTGCATACGTTTCCGCTGCTCCCACTGTCTACGAGGCTCTCTAGCTGTGTACTTACAGATGCTCTCTTCTAAATCACTATTTAGAAAAGCAGTCATGACACCCAACCGCCAGAAATCGTAGTCATGGTATGTAGCAATGGCAAGTAGGATCTGGATGGACTTAAGCATAGCTTTGAAAGTCTCAACTTTTCCATGTACACCAAGTAATCTTCTCAAGATATACTTGCTCCTGATGGGGATTTAACCTTTCAGATAAAGCAACCAAAGTCTATACTTTGTTGGTGTATATGGATTCCATCTCAGATCACTGAGCATCCAGCCATTCTTATAGAGTCCCCACTCCTGATGGCCTGCTCGAAACTAGTTGGGTCATCATCTCATGATGCATTCCTCGCTCCCACTGTCATAGAGAAAACCAAAGCATCTCTCAGGTGGGTGAGGAACCCTACCAGATCGGCGGAGAGGCTGAGGTTCGCCGGGAACTATTGAATCCTCGGGTCCTACCAAATCATTAGCTGTAGTTTGTATAGCTGGAAGTCCTTCCAGATCTACCTCATGACCACTAATTTCTTCATAAGAAAATCCTTTTCTAAAAACGTGGCATGCCGAGAAATAAAACACCTTTTGTTCCTCGGTGTGGTAGAAGACATTCCCTTGCGAATTCTTGGGATATCCAACAAACTTCCACAGAACTGACCTTGCCTCGAGCTTGTCCGGATTTTGCCTTTGACATAGGCCGGACAACCCCAAATCTTAACATTTTTAAGAGATGTGCTCTTCCCATACCATATCACATATGCAGTGGTAGGCACCTGATTTGATTAAAGCCTTATTCAATAGGTATGCATCTTCTCAAGTGAATAAGCCCTAAAAATAAATAGGTAACTCAGTAGTACTTATCATAGAGCACACCATATCATATATGGTGCGATTTGCTCCGCCCCGATACACCGACGTGCTGTGGTGTATACGAAGGAGTAATGCTGAGAGAGAATCTCATCCCCATTTCTAATAGTCCAGAAATTCTGTGCTCAAGTATTCTTCTCCCTGATCACATCAAAGGACATAATACTTATACCCTTTTTGGTTCTTTACTTCTAACTTATATCCATTGAATTTCTCAAAACCTTCAGACTTGTGTTTCAACATGAACATATGTCCGAATCTTGAGAGATAATCAGTGAATGTAATGAAGTACAAAGAACCGGTCCTGGCATGTGTAGACAGGGGGCCTTACACACATCATCATGTATCAATCCCAAGAGTTCACTAACTCTTTCTCCGTTTCCAGTAAACAAAGCTATGGTCATTTTATCTTTGTGACATGACAGGCAAGTTTCACAAGATGTAAGTTTAAACTGATTTAAATATGCATCTTAATGTAACTTAATTAGTCGGGTCGCATTGATATGACTTAGTCTACAATACCTCAAGAAGGATTCGTTCATTTCTGAACTCTTCCCCTTGTCTGTATTCCGTACGTTAAGAACTGTAGTTTGATTTAGAACGTATATGCTTTTAAATAACGTGCCTGAACCGATCAACTTTTGATATAGGAAATGTTCAAAACATTATCCAACAATACAAAATTATATCCTTCTTTACTAATAAAGAGACTGATATGATGTTGTATATCAGGTTCGGTATCTAATAACATTCGTTCAGAATCAATGTATTTGGCAATACAGGCTGATAACTGCCAACTCACTTGGCTTGCAACAATTGCACCGTTTCCTACTCTTGAAACTTATCACCCGTTCTCAGTTCTCTACCTATCTGTAGCCCATGTAATAAATTACATTTGCGGGATCCTGATCCAGTATCTCATACCCAAGACGTAAAGGATACTGGGAAACAGTTCTCGGTAATGAACATACCTGAAGAAGATGCATCAGTATGCAACTTCTTCTTTTGGGCGGCACGGGAATTCTGGTAATCCCCTAGTTCCTGCTCGGTCTTATAACAATTATAAGTTGGAGCGGGACCAACGTTCCCTAGCGCAGTATAACAAGCAGGTTCGGGTAATACATCTGTATTATTATCTTGATTAAGGCGTGACATGGTCGCTACCTGGAGAGAGAGAGAAGAAAACACTCAGCGTATGCTCTTGCAAGATTAGATTGGTTATTAATAAATCTAATCAGGATGTCTCCCACTGTTTTAGTCAAATTTTCCTTCAAACCCTAAAAGGTAAGACTAGCCGGGATTAATTACACTCTACAAGTTCGCCAATCTTTCAGCCAGGCAAGTGTCGGTACTTTGAGGGAGGTTCCCCGTGCTTTTGCACGGACCTAATTAAAATAAACCTCGTTTTCCAAGGGGCGTAACCCCGTTAACACCTTTCTAGACACTTACTCGATCGGCTAATTGTAATGTGTAAAACTCTCCCAGGAGTAACTCTTACTCGCAGTGGGTATCGGGATCCAACTATCTCATAGGAGGTATGCAATCTCATTGCAAATTTTAACACTTGAAATTCCCGATAATATTTTGCCCCTAGTACTTATGATCTTAACTATGGTCAACATATCATAAACACTAGTCAAGCTCTTCCCGTCATTTCATGATTAATTAGACCCACCCTCATGACCGTCAACTATGGTCGACATAATCACATGACTGTCCTAATTAATCACATTATATGCAGTGTAGGAAGACATCTCTTAGCTACCATACACTACGCCTCAACTATAGTCGACATACGCAGCACGAATACTAAGTACTCTACTTCCTAAAATGACGGAGGGCTAGGACAGGTTTTTAAGAAAACATTTTGCGTAATGAACTGGATATCGTTGTAGAATCGAGTGATTTTTTGAAAGGGAGTGTTTTTGAGGCTTTTACTAGTTTTGATAAAGTGGTCACTCCCGGTGAAGGGATCTCGGCTCTTTCCTTATCGAATAAGGTGCTGGATATTCTACAAGGAATACCACTTTGCAAAGCAAGAACTATAAAAAGCAATCAAAAGACAAACCGAATTTGTAGCATCTGCTAGTTTTGCTAAAGAGGTCACTCCCGGTGAAGGGATCTTGGCTCTTTCCTTATCGAATAAGGTGCTGGATATTCTACAAGGAATACCGATATGCAAAGCAAGAACTAGAGCTACCAGTTTTCGAAACAAGTTTCTACAACATCTTTAGGTTTCTTTTATTTCATTAATCTCATTAATGAAGTCCCATTTTATTATGCTTCACAAGCATCACATTTGAAACGAAATCAACAATATATATAATATATATCTCATATATATAATATAAACATTTGTCTCAGGCAGTAATATGATCTCATCACAGAACATTGCAGCAGAAGAACATATATGAAATATTGGATATACTAGGATTTCCGTGTTTTATATTAAGCCAGTATAAAGCACGGATTCCACGGTCGCGATGAATAGCCAAACCCACATCCCTAGACCCCTACGAGAGCGGCAAGTAACCCTGCCAATTCTAGAGTTATGAGACCCGGTCTCGACTCCTCGAGATGGTCTCCCACTGGACCCTAGAACCCGGTTACTTGTGCTCCCCGCCTTGGGTCTTTCCTAATGCGGAAAAGTAAACAATATACAATGGTGACATCATCCTCAACCCGGAAGTGCCCCAATAAAAGAATATTACATACAATGAATTTTACATGAATGAAAATAAAAAAAAAACTCTCATCTCACATAAAACCCCCGGCTATTCAAAACTCGACGATCCAATATAACATATCACAGCAACACATAACATCACATATCATCAACGTAAGTAAATATGCGTATCCCAGTTGTCGTTGACATATAGCACCGAAGCCGACGATACACCACATATTACACTTACGGTCGCAGAAAAGAAAGTGTAAAACTACAACATTTGGAATCCACAATCTCTTTAGACATCATAAATCCAAAATATCACATACTTCGCATTTCATGCCTAACTGTATGAATTCCACATATTGTATCACATTCCAGATAAATAGACAATGTTAAACTTTCCGATCGAATAAACAAACACCCAAGATTTCCCAAATAGCTCAACACTTGAGCGGAGTTCAAAAAGTCCCAGAACATGTCACAAACGCTGTGAACCAGCCGTAGAAGGGTCAAACCAACGTCTCACATGTGGCAATGCTAAACTATCACAATCCATATGGTTCAGTGGCAGTTTTGACGGTCACATAATCGAGTTAAGGTTACGTTCTTCTAGAGGGTCCACAGATTCGCTTGCATGATTTTCTGAAAGTTTTAAAATCAGGAAAAATCCAACACTTGAAAGTTTTCCGACAGGGGAAAAAGTGAGTTAAACCTTTTAACACGTTCTAAATTACCCGGAAAAACTTAAACGAAGTTAAACTTTCCGATCGAATCAACGAGTTCCCAATATTTTCCAGAAAGCTCAACACTTGAGTAGAATTAAAAATTCCCAGAAGCATGAAAAAGTACCCAGGAATAAGCCCCTGAAGTATTAGCCATTATCTCAAAAAGTTGGCCATGGAACCGCAGCCAAACGCATGGTTTGGCCGCGGTTCCGCGGTCTCTTTAGTGAGTTATGGCTTCGTACATCACAGTAATCCATAGAATTCCCTGCATGATTTTCCGAGTATTTTTAATTTGAAAAATTTCAACTTTTGAAATTTTTTCCAGAAAGTGGGATTTTTCGGGGTTTCGGAGTTCGATCGGACTTTAAACTTCACCTACACGACGCCTAATGCTCTAGCTTGGCTCTGATACCACTGTAGGGATGGCATAGCACCTTGTGAAGGTTTTGGCAAGCATCAATCATGCTACTTTAAAAATTTTGGGGTGCTAAACAAACCCTAAACAAGATCATAACTAGAGACTTAGGGTAAACATTCATGTAAACAACTTTACATCTAAGAGTTAGGGATTACAACCTTTTGTAAGTCTACGGTAGCGCCCCGGCAGTCTACAGACGCCAAATGCGGAACAAAAACTTTTTAACTGGCGCTATCGTATACTTTAACCCGGATCTGCCATTATTGCTAAACTAACAAACTGTAAAGAGAGTAGAAAGGTTATACCGAATGATCCGAGTCCTTCGTTCTTTAACCATCATCCCACGCTCCGTTGCGGCTGCTCCGATCTTTTCGATCTCCGATCTGCTCGTCCAGGTGGCACCACGTCAACGATTCTTTAAACGGGCTCCCGCCTCTGACTCGAGGCAACTCGGTCGTCAAGTTTGCTAAAAGAGACGACCAAGAATGATGTAGAGAATGAGTAGAAGACTTTGTCTCGTTCCGTCCAAAGCTATGGACGAACGGTTAATGAATTTGCCATGGGAATCAAGTGATGGAATGAAATGAGCAGTGAAATTCCATACACCCCAAAATCTATCATAATCTTTTTACCAAATGAAACATCAAGTGTGTTCTTGTGAGAGAGAGAGAAGAGGGGGCCGACCATATATAGGGAGGAGGAGGGTGAGTGTAGGAGAGGGGGGGTGACCATAAGAAAATATCATGTGTGAACACAAACAAATATCTCTAGTGTGAACACAAAGTGTGAACACACCAAAAGCAACCAATGAAAACACAACACCATTCAACCTAGTCACCTCATCTAGATGCTTCTAGAAATTTCCACACTCATCTCAAGAAAAGATAAATCCGTCTTTAACCGAATGTTAAAAGATGGCTGATAGAAAACTGGAAACTGGCAACTTCCAAAAGCGATCCTGAAACGAATTTCAGGACAACCCCGTAACTGTATAAATATACCCGCATTTGTATTACGACCGAATACAAATGCAACCGAGACAAAGATATTATATCTACTCAATATAATACTCGGATCCGGCTTAAACCAAAGCCGACTAGTATCATCTGCCCGAAATCTGATACGTGCGTAAACGCACGTGCATTTTCCGAACCCTGCCATAAAAACATACGGCCTCTACAACATTTCGCCCGAACTTGGGAAATTGTCTGTGGGGAACTCTAATGACTCGTCAGTACCCTGGCAGTGGGTTTAACCACAAACCGTCAGCGGCACTAACTATGCGTAACGGCTGCCCATGGACTGACCTAAAGGGAGGCCGATGAGCGAACTCATCCGGAAACCCTACTGAGTCTAACAGTGACAATGTATATACAGTCCGGTCCGTTCGTCAATGAGTATCGCATATCTTCCTAGGGGGCTAGTAACGTCAGACCCCCAATAGCAGTATAAGTCGTGTCGGAGTGTAGCCCAATAACACCCTGAGATACTACTGGAGTACCTACCAGTAAATCTCCTGCCACGACCATGGGCTTTGTGTAATGGCTCTCCTAGACACAGCACGATCTCGCCCCCAATACCGGGAGAGACGAATCCCCTGCCGATCCGCTCACGTGCCTCCATGTGGCTCGGGACTGTACCCAAAAACTACCTGTTTGCACGACTCCTTTGAGCCGTGGTAGGGTAGAAATCAAAGCACAGTGGGAACTCACACGAGACAAATGACGACCTCAGGTCAATGAACTAACCTGTACACATGTCACCAGGGAACTGCTATCTGACGATATGTATAATACCAACCCCGGCGAGTCCTGTCCGGTGTACTCATAACCCAATGAGCACCTGTATACATCTTAGGTGATCCAACTGGCACCAGTGGCTTGTGAGACCGGCCACCGCCCCTCGTCGGGGTCTCGCCTATATACACTAGTCTACTCCGGAGTATCGATGCCCTGTCTCGAAACTCCCACGACTAGGGACCACAATTAAGGATATGCGTATAAACCACCGAACTCTCACGTATATGATCGCCATCATACTGTTGGTAGTAAAGCAAGATCCTAAGGGCTCTATCAAAGTGTAACATGTAATCAGTCACCTGAACATGTACACGACTGATAAAGGCAAACCAGATAGCATACTATCATCTCGAGTAAGACTGTCCTACCGGTATAGGTCCTCCGCAATCATTGCAATCACGCACCTGCGATCCAATAATTGACTCTGAGGGCACTATCTCCAACAATCTTCCACTTGCACTTAAGGCTAATTATTGCGATGTCGACTACTCACAGCCCGTGTGAAACCGAACATCCAACTCCTCTACTAATCAGTTTCACAAAGCCCGTTTGTAAAACTATTGTGTTCGAGTGGATCCGCCTAGATGTTTCTTTCTGTATCTCTCTTAATCTCAAGTTCGCGGAGAAAGCCATCTCCCGAATCGAGTAATACCTGTCTTAGAATATGTCTGGATATCTGATGGGACCTAGTTCATAAATGAACTCCAAATCCAAACTTCTTAGACTGTATCGATCACTGAACCTAATCAGTATCCTGCACCAAGCCTCCCACAGTATCCTCTTGGACCACCTGTCCATAATACTGTCCCTCGTCAGAAGGAAAACTATAACTCTGACAATCACTCTGTCAACTATGTCACCTTTGAAGCCTGGAATGATAATCGTCTGCCGAAGGAGGCTGCCGTCATCAAATCCATAGAACATGTACTTATGTTCTAAAACTGCTTCCTTATGTTTCTCCAGGATTGGATTAATACAAACTTATTGCATCTAGTGCAAAAACAACATCTGGTGTGGTACTTGACATCTCATGATTGACTCAGTTGCCTAAGCAAGTGATCTGCCAATCATGCACATCCCTCTCCCCTTTAGTCTGTAAGACACCTTTAGAGAGGGTGACTCCATCACCTGCAGGTACACCACCATACCAGGAGTCATCTATTCCAAAAACCATTAGAATACTGTCAAAGTACCCACATTGGGAAACTACCCAAATCCAGATCTAAAACCATAGATCTAGAAACCAGAATGTCAAATATTATATCCATATCCTGTCTGGAGAAACAACTGTGTGACGACCACAGTACAACCGATCGTAGTATAGGAATTTTACTTCCTACTCTGTGTATGTCATCCAGATACCATGACATCACACCCTACTACCTTCTTAACAGATCCATCCCCTATTCTGATTGAAGTCAAACCCATGACTGTCGCATCAAAATTAGATGATCTATCTCCGCTATAACTGCTCAAGTCTATAAATAGACATAAGCATCTTGCCCACTATGCTTCCGATGCTCCCACTGACTACGACAACCCTCCTACCGGGTCTCATAGCCTGGAAGAACAGTAGTGTCAAGTCTGGGTAGATAAGAACCTCCCTGTCACCGTCCTTGAGGCTACCGGAGTACCTCTCGGATGTCTGAGGTTACCCACCATTTCTGCGGAGTGGCTATTGGAATGTCAAACCTGATTGAATATATAGGTCCTATTAAATTTTCCGTAATCGTTTGCGGTTCTGGAATCACTTCCAGTTCTACCATACTCCCACTACTGTTTTCTTAAAAAGTCCATTTTACTAAAACTGTGGCGAGTCAAGAACAATATCACTATTGATCTTCCAAATGGTAGAATATCAACCCTCGTCATAGCCAGGGTCAACCCACAAACAGCCATTACAGAAACGTGCCCTGAGTTATCCAGAGTCTGGTTTTAAGCATAAGCTGGACAACTCCCCGTACCTTAACATCTTTTAAGGTATGATCCATTCTATATTCAATGTAGAAACTTTGGCACTTATTTAATTGGAACCAGATTCTAATCATGCAACTGTCTCCAGTGCATATCAACTTAATGGAAAGAGGCTAATCAGCATTACTCAACTTAGGAATCCATCCAATTATGAGTAACCTGAAAGAGAAACAAGTTTCTCAAAACCATTACTATCATCTGAATACCAATCACAAGAATCTACATCTTCGATCTCTTTGAAGAATCCCGATACTTGTGACACCTGGTTCTCTACTTTATTCTTATCCTCACAACTTCTCAAAACTTAAACCTTGTATTTCTACGAAACACTTGTCTAAAAACTAGAGAAGTCATAAGTAAACAGAACATAGTACGAGGACCTACCCCTTTGTCCTGATGGACACTGGACAACATACAATACTCTGTATAAATCCACTGAGTTAAGCAACTCATAACCTGTGCGTCGTAGGTTGAAAACTGTACCCTGGCGATTTCCTCAAATATCACCAATTACAACGAATTCCGATATAATGAGGATAATCACCTAATTCCCAATAACTTACTCCCGCTCATCATTTGTAAAACCATACAGATATGAGAATGAAACCTGGTAAATACATACCCTTGGAGTAAGTATCTAATCGGGAAAACAGTTTTCATTTAACAATGCATTGAAACATGAAGATGTTTCGTATGGATGTCCTGGTATTCATAGCAATGCCTCTTCCATAATCCAATTCATGACTATAACCATATATTTCTTTGCCATCTCTCCAAATCCCTTTATTTGTCTTTAGTCATTACCTTCCGTACACCATCGTTAGGCTAAATGGTTTTCTTCCTTCCCTACCGTTCGGCACCAGCCTATGGTTTGGAAGAAGACTATCCAGTAAGCATAATAGGTGTACACTCCTAAACCAAGGAGTACTCGCATCTTGAGAGAAGGTGATGATGAAAGACAACTGAATAATACCTTATTCTTTTAAAGGTGAAATAGGAGTGGCGATGAAGTACGCGGTTTTAGTCGTGAATGATAACAGTCGCAATTTACTTTGCCCTCTTTCTAATCCCTTTATTTTGTCTTTACATATTACCTTCTGCACACCCTACTTAGGCTAATTGGTTTTCTTCATTCCCTACCTTTCGGCACCTGCCTATGGTTTGGAATAAGACTATCCAATAAGCGTAATAGGTGTACTCTCCTAAACCAAGGAGCCCTCGCAACCTGAGAGAAGGTGATAATAAAAGACAACTGAATAAACCAATTCTATTTCTCGTGAACCTGAATCCATCCTCGAAGAAGTCCCTTCGAGTTCGTATATAATCATACGATGGATCTATCCAATGGAAGTGGATGTCCATAGTAATACGGGGTGTTCTGAGAAATTGAAAGGGTAAAAGAAGGAGTGGCAATGACTTATGCAACTCAGACAATCAAAAAGCCAGTATTTTAAGAAGGTTCGGTCAACTTGGTCACTGAGTCATAGTTTAGGGTCGGTCAAAGGTCGCTGCCAAAGAGAGAGAGAAGAGAAACACTCTGCGTGCACTCTAACCTAGATCAGAATGGTTATCACTTTATCTAATCCGGAAACCTCCCACTGTCCTGTCAAATTCTCCTCCAAACCTGAAAGAAGAATTAATCGGGATCACCCGAAGAGTAAACCAACTCATCAGTGGGAATCGGGATCCAACTCTCATCGCATGATAACGTGATGGAATGCATCCACGTTACTCATACTCCAGAAGGTATGCGCATACATGGCAAGTTTCAGTTTCTTTAGAAACTCCCGATATGATTTTTGCCCCATGCTCTTATAACCTTGGCTTTGGTCAAAATGTCATAAGTCACATGCCAAGTTCTACCCGTCACTATCTTGTCAATTTGAACCCACCCGCACATGCCCCTGGCTTTGGCCAAATGGCAGAACGACTGTCCCAAACCAACTCATCTATCTATGCAACAAATGAATACCCAGCAGCTACCAAACACTATGCCTTAACTTTGGCTAAAATGCATAGCTTGAATACTACTGAATAACCAAAAGAAGTGACGGAGGGCTATGGCTGGTTTTTGGCGAAAAACCTTTAACGTAACGAACTTGATATCGCTGAAGGAACCTGATAGCTTTTTAAAATATAGTGGCGAAAACCTTTTGCTAAAGAGGTCACTCTTGGTAAAGGGATCTCGGCTCATTCCTCGTGGAATGAGGTGCAGGATATTCCACTGAATACCGCGGTGCAAAGCAACTTGTAATCGACTATAGTGAAGTTATTACCCTGACGCAAACTTCTGCCCAAGGGGTCAGTCCCGGTGAAGGGATATCAGCCCTTGCCCCGTCGAATGAGGTGCAGGATATTCCACCGAATACCGCGATGCAAAGCAAAAGGAAACGTCTTTGCAAAAACACTTTTTAAATTTGTTCCAACAACTGCTAAACAGGTTTGTTTTACTTTGCCTTGATCAGAATCAACGCAGTCCCATCAATCAATCACACCAGAAAAGAACGAAAATAAAATGTACGTATATGCCATCCGCATTCGTCACTTGGTCCCGTCATCGCCCGTTAGGTTACTTAACTAACGACAGAGCGGGGACTGGACTAGCGCGGGTGTAAAACATATACAACATCTAATAGTATATATACCAATATACAATAATCGCTCCAGGCGTGATAATATGCAACATTACAGAAAAATAATAAGCATCACAGAACAATATAGATAATCTGGGATCCCCGGGTTTCACAGAGCCGCTGCTGAAACCCGACGTTCCCCTAGTCGTGTGGATAGCCTGTGCAATGAAACCTAGACCCCTACGGGTGCGGCAAGTTACCCGCCAAAACCTGAAGCGAGGCAGCCCCCCACCCTGCACTTCACGGAATCCGGTAGCTTGAGCACCCCTCCTTGGGTCAACCTGTACCCCCTATGAGTGCGGCGAATAGTCTACCAATTTTTGAGTAAGGCCCTTCTGCCTCTCAAAGCCATGCGATGCGGACCCGTTGCCCTCCAGAACCCGGCTATCCGTGCACTCCGTCGCGGGGTAAAACTAGTACAGAAATGAAAAATATGTACAATGGGTACATCGACCTCGACCCGGTCGTGCCCCAAAAGAATATTATACAACAGGCAGTGACAGCAGTCCACATGTTGGACGCTCGCCCCGCAATATCAAATGTACAAATAAATCCAAACTGCACTACCATTGCACACTGCTATCCACCACGACAAATCTGCAACATCACAGCACAACACAGAACATCAACGCGAATGTCACGTTCGCAAACCCGTCTAAAAGAACTATAGAAACCAGACGCGGTTTACCGATCAAATGACATTCCCGGTCGGAAATATAATGTATGCACTGTAAACTAACATGTTTAAATTTCGATCGACTAAATATCACGAAGTGGGCCCTACGAACATCTGTTGAACAGTAACAAAAACTGGGCCTAAAAGATATATACCAAAAACCCCAATTTCCAGAGAAAAACCCACTGTGCAAATTTGGAGCCATGATCTCACAGAATGGCCGCGGATGCGCGGTCAAACCATAGGTTTGACCGCGATTCCGCGGCATTCTTGCTGAATCACGTGCTCAAATTTGTACAGTGTGCTGATAAAAACCTGCACAACTTTCTGTGATATGTAAAATAATTTTAGGACTTGATTTAAAATCGACAGAAACCGTGAATGGAAATTTTGCAGTCTTTGATATTCGGTCAGATCGATGTTTTAAACGCTTTAGCACAAGTTAGTAAAGAAAAATAGTGAGGCTCTGATACCACTGTAAGTCTACGGTAGCGCCCCGGCAGTCTACAGACGCCAAATGCGGAACAAAAACTTTTTAACTGGCGCTATCGTATACTTTAACCCGGATCTGCCATTATTGCTAAACTAACAAACTGTAAAGAGAGTAGAAAGGTTATACCGAACGATCCGAGTCTTTCGTTCTTTAACCATCATCCCACGCTCCGTTGCGGCTGCTCCGATCTTTTCGATCTCCGATCTGCTCGTCCAGGTGGCACCACGTCAACGATTCTTTAAACGGGCTCCTGCCTCTGACTCGAGGCAACTCGGTCGTCAAGTTTGCTAAAAGAGACGACCAGGAATGATGTAGAGAATGAGTAGAAAACTTTGTCTCGTTCCGTCCAAAGCTATGGACGAACGGTTAATGAATTTGCCATGGGAATCAGGTGATGGAATGAAATGAGCTGTGAAATTCCATACACCCCAAAATCTATCATAATCTTTTTACAAGATGAAACATCAAGTGTGTTCTTGTGAGAGAGAGAGAGAAGAGGGGACCGGCCATATATAAGGAGGAGGAGGGTGAGTGTACGAGAGGGGGGGTGACCATAAGAAAATATAATGTGTGAACACAAAAAAATATCTCTAGTGTGAACACAAAGTGTGAACACACTAAAAGCAACCAATGAAAACACAACACCATTCAACCTAGTCACCTCATCTAGATGCTTCTAGAAACTTCCACACTCATCTCAAGAAAAGATAAATCCGTCTTTAACCGAATGTTAAAAGACGGCTGATAGAAAACTGGAAACTGGCAACTTCCAAAAGCGATCCTGAAACGAATTTCAGGACAACCCTGTAACTGTATAAATATACCCGCATTTGTATTACAACCGAATACAAATGCAACTGAGACAAAGATATTATATCTACTCAATGTAATACTCGGATCCGGCTTAAACCAAAGCCGACCAGTATCATCTGCCCGAAATCTGACACGTGCGTAAATGCACGTGCATTTTCCGAACCCTGCCATAAAACCATACGGCCTCTACAACGTTTCGCCCGAACTTGGGAAACTGTCTGTGGGGAACTCTAATGACTCGTCAGTACCCTGGCAGTGGGTTTAACCACAAACCGTCAGCGGCACTAGCTATGCGTAACGGCTGCCCATGGACTGACCTCAAGGGAGGCCGATGAGCGAACTCATCCGGAAACCCTACTGAGCCTAACAGTGACAATGTATATACAGTCCGGTCCATTCGTCAATGAGTATCGCATATCTGCCTAGGGGGCTAGTAACGTCGGACCCCCAATAGCAGTATAAGTCGTGTCGGAGTGTAGCCCAATAACACCCTGAGATACTATTGGAGTACCTACCAGTAAATCTCCTGCCACGGCCGTGGGCTTTGTGTAATGGCTCTCCTAGACACAGCACGATCTCGCCCCCAATACCGGGAGAAACGAATCCCCTGCCGATCCGCTCACGTGCCTCCATATGGCTCGGGACTGTACCCAAAAACTACCTGTTTGCATGACTCCTTTGAGCCGTGGTAGGGTAGAAATCAAAGCACAGTGGTAACTCACACGAGACAAATGACGACCTCAGGTCGATGAACTAACCTGTACACATGTCACCAGGGAACTGCTATCTGACGATATGTATAATACCAACCCCGGCGAGTCCTGTCCGGTGTACTCATAACCCAATGAGCACCTGTATACATCTTAGGTAATCCAACTGACACCAGTGGCTTGTGAGACCGGCCACCGCCCCTCGTCAGGGTCTCGACTGTATACACTAGTCTACTCCGGAGTATCGATGCCCTGTCTTGAAACTCCCACGACTAGGGACCACAATTAAGGATATGCGTATAAACCACCCAACTCTCACGTATATGATCGCCATCATACTGTTGGTAGTAAAGCAAGATCCTAAGGGCTCTATCAAAGTGTAACATGTAATCAGTCACCTGAACATGTACACGACTGATAAAGGCAAACCAGATAGCATACTATCATCTCGAGTAAGACTGTCCTACCGGTATAGGTCCTCCGCAATCATTGCAATCACGTACCTGCGATCCAATAATTGACTCTGAGGGCACTATCTCCAACACCTTTGTAGTCCGTTCCTTCACTTCAAAAGCTCCGTGTTGAAGTCCTTTCGATGCGATCATCAAGTACCCGGACTCTAGAGAGGCTCCATGAAAAGAAAGATGCAACCTTGCTTGAAGACTTTACTAATCCAAGATGATCTACCTTGAAGAATCTCAAACCCAAGCTATTGCTTCACTAATCAAGTATTAGCAAAGCAAATACCCTAATCTAAGTGGCTAGAATAGATGAGGATGATGAAGTAGGAATTTAGCTCTCTTTTGTTTTCTTTATCTCACAAAAATCCATCACAAACCCAAAAGCTAGAAAGCTTTTCTAAGAGGAAGAAGAAGAAGAAGAAATCTATTTGTGATGAATAATGAAATCATGTTGTGGTTACAAATCCAACCATGGGTTAAGAATGAAGGCTTAACCCTTATAGAGAATAAACTAGGATAAAGGGTTTTGGGTTGGGTTAAGAAATATCTTCACAAAATATCTTATAGCTAAAAACAAAAAAAAGCTTCATGAAGCTTCATGAAAAAGCTAACCCAAATCAAAACCCTAACTTGTTTAAACTCCACAAAACATGTTGCATTTGTAACCCTAACATGTTACAATATCATATATCACATATATAATATATAATGTAACAAAATAAAATAATACAATTAACATATATCGCATATACATCAATGTATTATCCATGTGAGAAAAAGAATTTTTAAGTGAGCTTATATTAGTTAATGTAATGTAATATATCAAATATATAATTATACATTAAATTATCAAATCAACACTTGAACCGATAATCCGGCTATTTCACAAATAACCGACTAATATAATCTTTATCAGCTCATCGAATCAACACTTGATCCGATGATCCGGCTATATCACATATACCCGGCCGATATCACATATCGCGTGAATCTAATATGGTATCGCATACACGTATTATTCTCGGTCCCGCACATATCACATATGTGCTCCTACTCCATTTTGCCTGAGCTAGGAAACCTCTCTGTAGGGCTCTAAAGAATCGTCAATATGCCGGCAGTAGGTGATGATCATATCAAAACACCCACAAGCTGCAAGCGGTCAGCTAAACGTAACAGCCACCCATGTATTGAGCAATCAGAAGATCAATAAGCAAGCCTGTACATTCTCCTATGAATCCAATCAGTAATACTGCCGTACAGTCCGGCCTCTTCGTCTGATATGTCGCATATCTAGTCTAGGGGTGGTTAACGTCAGACCCCAGTAACCAATAAATCGTGTCGATATGAGGTCCTTAACAGTTCGAGAAACTACTGATAACACTTACCATTAAATCTCAGCAACCCTGGCCAGGGATTTCCAGTTATAGCCAATCGAACACAGCGCAACATCAACTCCCTATACCGAGAGAGTCGAAACCCCTCCCATCGCTAATTTACTCCATGTGATTCGGGACTGTACCCAAAAGCCACCGTTTTGCATGCCCTCTTGGACGTGGTTAGGTGGAAATCAAAGTACAGTGGGAATCACAGAAGACTCTATGACGATCTCGGGTCTACAGACTAACCTGTACCAGTGTCACCAGAGAACTGCCATCTGACGTGAGGTATAATACCATCTAGGAGTTCTCGGCGAATCCGTCCAGCGTACCCAGTCTCCACTGAGCACCCTCATACCTTCTCTGATGTCAAACACCAATGGATATGGGATCATCCATCGCCCATCATATGGGTCAAGAAGCGCATACGTTAGTCTAGTCTGGAGTATCGATGCCCTGTCTCGGTACTCCCACGACTAGGAACATTTGAAGGATGTACTTAACGACTACTCTGTCCCTACTAGTATGATCTGCATCATAGTCCTGGTGGTCAAGTACTCATCCTAAGGGCTTTATCAACATGTAATATAGAGACAATCAGTGTACATGTTAAGATAAAGAGCAACCAGATAGCACACTATCATGTCGAGCAAGAAAGTCCTCCCTATATTTGTCAAAGAATCCACTACAATATACATCGCATGTACAATAATGGCCTCTAGGGCATACATATTACTAACAATAGCAATAAATAACAATATGTATATGCAACAGTCATGAAAGGTACTCTATCAGGTACTACTAATACATGAAGCAATGCATATTAAATAAATGCGGAGTATGGGATAAAACATGCCATCCTCACGGAATCCTCATCGTGGTAGGACCAGTGTCCATCAAGACAATCTAAATGCCAAATTCCTCAAATTGGCCCTCAGAACGGCCCTCATATCGGCCCTCATATCGGCCATAAAATCGACCCTCATATCGACCATAAAATCGGCCCTCATATCGACCATAATAGCAGTCCTCATAGCGACCATAATATCGGCCCTCATATCCTGTATGTCTCACGGAACCTGAGTGTCAAACATCGACCCCCGAAACATCATGAAAACTAATGCCCAGCATCGACACATCAAAACTGATCTATCAGGCGTCGTCACCATGAATGGCCCTGATAGGTACGTATCATACGCTACCGAAACTCGAATGCCCAGCTTCGACACTCGAAATTCCACGTATCCATACGTACATGACTCAGGTCGATATCTCCGCGATCACCGACGAGTCCAATACTGTCACCGGTAAGGTACCACTCCGCTGCCTCGAGCTCATCGCCATCATCTACGACAATCTTGCCCCGGGGTACCCCCAGGCCCCACAATGTACCCGCACACGGTCCACTCCACTCCTCGCATCAGGTATATATCACAAATCTCAGAACCGAGAAATCTCATGGTGGACGCACTGAAATATCATATCAAGAGAAACCGGGTCATTCAAATAATGCATAATTTCATGTACTACCGCGGTCCTCAAATCCAGAAAACATCATAGGAAATCCATATCTCAATGTGAAAATCCATGAAATATAATATACGCAACATAAACAGTAATATGAGAATATAAAGGAAAAACCACTATTTAACTGCAATAAGTTATTAAATATATCATGTGATTCCTAATATTCAAAATCCAACGCAACATCATATAAAGGTGAACATGTAACTATAACAAGGTATATTAGTGTACATGTAAGCATGTATGCAAGATGTACATGTAGCTATATCTCATATGTGTATATACTTGTCAATAATGTCACCTACCATATAGGTATATGTATAGCTAGCATGTAGGTATGGAAATGCATATGTGTAAGTATGTAGGTATACAGGTATGCTATATGTCATATGCGCAAAGGACATGAATAAATATCTAAATGTCACTAACCATATATTATCACATAGGTATGTGTGTTGTGCGTGTCATGGCAATTATCGACAGTGTGTGTGGCATACAATCAGTTCTCGTGCGACATGAACCGTCAATAATAGTGCAGTGTCCAATGGGTACAAGTCTAAGCACAACAAGTAATGATATGAAATGAGTTCATGCACAATCTCTATATGTACAGATAAACATGCGGCTAATGTCATATCATATCTAGCCTAGACGTATAACGCCATGCGGGCGATTCCCCTGTAGATGTTAAATCTACTCACTGATGATCTTAGGCTAAGTATAGCCAACCACTCGCTTTCCCTTCTTCGCAGCGTCCGAAGTCCTCGCCTGCGACCCTAAGATCATAAACAACAATAACAAGCGTATATTAGCAATCGACCAATAACACGTACAAACTACGTTTGACCGACGCATCAACTCCAAACATACTCTCAAGTGTTCGTCTAGTGGCTAACGTGCATAGCGACACTACGAACCCAAGAGCAACAGATACACAAAGACGTGAACCATTTCGGATAACGTAACGCGCATAATCAAAACACTAGAAAACAAGCAAAGTGATCCCAGATTTTGCTACACAAACAATTTGTAAAAGTTGCACATACCTGTCACGCCCCGCTTCCCAGAGTACGCAAGATTTGGGCACGTGACATAGCCAACCATGCTACCTGTGGGTAGGACGCATCCGTCCACAGTCACATTACGGTTGTATAGATATCAAGAACAGTAAAATAAACTAAACTAATACATGTCCAAATCCATAATAACAAGAATCAATAAACAATAAGTGCGGAAGCTAATGATCCAATACAATGAAATAACAGTATGTCCCATAATGCGGGCTCACATCTGGAAATGAAATGACATAAATAAACTAAACTCTAAAGAACTCACAGTTCAGCCTGCTGGCTGAAGTACTCCTGCTCGGTCGACGACAAAGGTACAGAATCTGGGCCATGCAAAACCCAGACGTCAGCGCGTCATGATATCAAGTATACAGCAAAACATGGTAATAAACAATGCAAGCATGAACATGAAAAAAAGCGGTAATAAGAAGTAACAAGCAGGGTAATGTGCAAAGGTGACTAAACTGTCCTATCAGGTTTTCTACTCTATAGTCTTTGAAACCAATTGATGAATCGTCGATGTAACTCAATAGTATCCCGTGCGTGCCCGGGACCACGGTCATGATCCTCGGGGCTGAATCCGAGACGTGCCGCTAAGCAGTAAAGGGTAGTAAGATAGATGAGTGATGTCAGCATCAACACTCCGGAGCTGGCCAAGCCCGTAAGACTGATCAGAACAATGTATCGAACTGTTGAGTTACAAGTCGGTTTCACCTTTGATTTCCCCATACCCCCAAGCTATGAATGTCAGGTCAGGTATTCAGTAGTCAAGGACTAATGCCAACACAAGGTCAAGTAAAAGTAGGTCTGTCTGGATCGACAGCAGGAATGGTCAGGTTTGTCGGCATTAGGCATGAAATCAGGTAACCGGTCAGGTCGCGTTTTAACAGGTTGAGTCGATATGTATAGGGTGTCATGTCATGTCAAGAGTGTACGGTACCATGTCATGTCAAGTAGGAAGTGTAACAGGTCATGTCAGGAAGCACAAGATGTCATGTGGGTGCTCATAATCAAACTATCATAAGTATATGTATAAATAAACAAGCATGAGTACTATCAGAACAATAAACTGGAACATGTAATATGATATGTAAATAAATATAATTTCAAGGATATGGATGCACAGTTATCGATTAGGGTTACATTTATAGTTCCAATATTAATTAGGATGCAATTTATTAAACATGCAGTGTTAATATCACATTATTATGTAATAGTGTGATCTATGCTTGCAATTATATGTATCTTAAATGCGATAGATGCAAACGGGTATCCGAAAAGTTATAAAACTGTAAAATGGTAATGTGGGATGTACAACTAAACAATATGTGATATAAATATTGATATAATAATATTAATATGGATAGCATATTCGAAGCGATTAGTAACTATAAAAGATGTACTGATTAACCATGCACAAGAAGGTTCCGTTCAGAAATTCAGCGTCACCCTAATTTGTAAAATAGCTTAAAAATAACAAACGTTCTCCAAAAGAGACGTATCTTATACCAAAACAAAGATAATTCAATAAGGTTTTCAGTTTTATAAGTATAAGCATCTCAGGTTATCCCTACAAAAAGTTATGAATATTCAAAGTTGAAAGTTTGCTGCTGGAATTTCCCTAGACAGCAGTTTAGAGACGTGTTCATTTGCATTTTACGTTAATTAAACAATTTATTTTGCAAGTAAATATTTCATAGAGTTATATTATTCTGGATTAGCTTCGTAACGAACTAAAGAACGTATACTAATGATTTTTCTATGATTTATAATGAATTTTATAAGATAAGGTGTACAGTAAATTTCAGGTTTGTCATATCCGATTTTTCAACGACATTTCATATGTAAACTATAAGATTTTCAAATGGATAACATTATAAAATGAAGATTATAAAAGTATATAGCATGTAGCAAGATTAACTTGCCTCGATGGGTCGCGAATCGGGAAAACGGAACGTTAACCGTCGTCGGGGAAAACTCGCGACGGCGCACGGTTCACGGAATGAACCCAAACGACGAACAAGGGAACCACACGGGTCGGGGTATCTCGCTGAAACGTCGAGAAACGTCACCGGCACGACGGAATTCCGGCAACAAAAGAACAGTTAAAAGAAATGAGAAATGAGACATGAAGCAAGAAGAGAAAAATGATAAAGAGAAGTACGAGAGAATATATGAGGGAGAGGGAGAGAGAGGAAAAAGTGGAGAGAGAGAGAGAGAAAGTGGGGCCCGCGGGGTTAAAGGGGAGGTTGTGATTGGCTGAGAGAATAAATTAAGAAGGATATAAAAGATTGTAAAAATATTATATGGTTAACTTAAATATTTAAAAGATAGGTAATGAACAGTAAGATATCAGGTTAGTTAGAAAAATATATGCGAAGATTTTAATAATATTAAAATTTAGGATTTTGGCGCCAAATGAAACATTTCCAAATTGCGCCCGGATTGGGTCCAAAAATTCGAAATTCAAATAATAGGATTTTAAGCGGGTTCCAAATTTTAAAATGAAATGTTTTATGATTAAAAAGCATACTCTCAAAACGGACACACGCACGTGCACGTAGCCATCCAAACTCGCCCGTTTCACTGAACGGGACGAGAACACAATGCACGGACGCTACCACGAGGCTAAGGATGTCAAGTAGGCCAAGATGAATATTTTTTTAATTTTATTTTAGATGCTAAAATTTGTTATATGCAGAATGACTTAGCCAGATAAAATTTTACAGTAAGACCCAAATAAGCAAGATAAATGAAATGAGTAATATCTAATGCTCAACCAATAACAGAAAATAGTAGCATTGGGCTCGGGTGTTACATTATACCCAACTACAAAAGAATTTCGTCCTCGAAATTCCAAGAATACAAGATAGAAGACTACAGGAAAAGGTGAGGATACTTTTGTCGGATCTCGTCTTCTCGCTCCCACATGGACTCTCCATGCGATCGATTACCCCAAGAAACGAGCACAAGGGGGATAACCTTGTTCTTAAGAACCTTTTTCTCTCCGATCCTTGATTTCAACTGGTCGCTCTTCAAAAGTTAGGTCCTCCCGTACAGTCAACTCCGAATGATCCAATACTTGGGTTTCATCTCGAACATACCTCCGTAGTTGAGATACATGAAACACATCGTGCACTCCTGCCAAGGACTGTGGTAACGCCAAATGGTACGCTACCTCTCCAACACGCTCCAATATCTCGAAAGGTCCAACGAATCGAGGGCTAAGCTTTCCCCGACTCCCAAAGCGAATCACCCCTCTAGTCGGTGATATCTTCAGGAATACCAAATCACCCACGGCGAACTCTAGAGGTCTTCTTGACGTGTCGGCCCAACTTTTCTGTCTGCCTTGAGCTGCCTTCATATGCTTCCTGATTGTATTCACCTTCTCGACTGTCTGTACCACCAAATCTGGTCCTAGTAACCTTCGTTCACCAACATCATCCCAACAAACAGGTGAACGGCACTTACGACCATACAGTGCTTCAAACGGAGCCATCTGAAAAGTTGCTTGGAAGCTATTGTTGTACGAAAACTCCACCAGGTGTAGATGATCTTCCCAATAACCTTTGAAGTCCAACATGCAAGCCCTCAACATATCTTCAAGGGTCTGGGTCGTTCTCTCCGATTGTCCATCAGTCTGAGGATGATAAGCCGTGCTAAACTTCAATCGAGTCCCCAAAATTTCTTGTAAACTCCTCCAAAAGTGCGACAAGAATCGAGTGTCCCGATCGGACACGATGCTTACCGGCACTCCATGCAATCTGACAATCTCCTGCATGTATCGCTCTGCCAAAGTCTCCGTCGATTGACCAACCCGAAAAGGAATAAAGTGAGCTGCCTTGGTCAAACGATCGACAATCACCCATACGGCATTGTTGCCCTTTGGACTCCGCGGTAAAGCCGTCACGAAATCCATGGTTATATGTTCCCACTTCCACTGAGGAATCGGAAGTGGTTGCAACAAACCAGCAACCCTTTGGTGTTCAGCCTTGACTTGCTGACACACCAAGCACTTAGCCACGAAGCGAGCAATTCCCGTTTCATACCTTCCCACCAGAAGTGCTGTCGAATATCTCGGTACATCTTTGTCCCTCCTGGATGTACAGAGTAAGCTGAACTGTGTGCCTCCTTCATAAGCTCTTCACGCACATCTCCTTTTGGCACACACACACGGCTACCATATCTCAACGAACCGTCTTCATGGATCAGTAAATCGGTTCGTAGTCCAGCCTCAACCCGCTCTCGAAACTTCTGCAGTCTAGGATCCTGCGATTGTGCCGCTTTAATCTTCTCAACCAAGGACGACTGTACTTGCAACTGCATCAACTGTCCCGTAGAATGTGGTAGCACAACCTCCAAGTCGAATCTTCGAAAATCTGCAATGATCTCCTTCTGCGTAGTTAATACCTGAATTGCTGGTAACCGACTAAGCGCATCCGGTACAACATTAACCTTCCCCGGATAGTACTTAAGATCAAGATCGTAGTCAGCCATCAACTCCAACCATCTATGCTGCCTCATGATAGGCTCCTTCTGCGTGAACACGTACTTCAAGCTCTTATGATCTGTAAAAACTTCGACTCTTACGCCCAAAAGGTAGTGTCTCCAAATCTTCAAAGCGAAAATCACAGCCGCAAGCTCCAAGTCATGAGTTGGATAATTCTTCTCATGGGTCTTCAGTTGTCTTGATGCGTATGCTACGACCTTCCCATGCTGCATCAAAACACATCCCAATTCTTTCCCAGATGCGTCACTATGAATCATCAGTCCTCCGGAATTGTCTGGTACGGTCAGGATAGGGGCGGTTATCAACTTCTGCTTCAACGTCTCAAAGCCAACGCACACTTATCCGTCCATACAAAAGGTACCTCCTTACGCATAAGCTTGGTCAGCGGTTCTGCCAAACGAGCAAAGTTCTCCACAAATCTCCTGTAGTATCCGGCTAATCCAAGGAAACTTCTTATCTCAGCTACATTCCTTGGAATAGGCCAATCTCGAACTGCTGCAATCTTTTCGGGATGGACGGCGATTCCATCACCCGACACGACATGTCCCAGAAATTTCACTTCTTCCAGCCAGAATTCGCACTACTCATCTTCGCAAATAACTTCTCTTGTCTCAGCGTCTGCAGTGCGATCCTTAAATGCTCAGCAGGCTCCTCCGGACTCTTCGAGTATACCAGAATATCGTCAATGAATACCACAATAAACTGGTCCAAGAATGGTGAAAAGATCCTGTTCATCAAATCCATGAATATTGCCGGCGCATTAGTCACTCCGAAGGGCATCACTAGATACTCGAAATGTCCATATCGAGTTCGAAACGCCGTCTTGCAAATGTCTTCTGCTTTTACTCGGACCTGATGATATCCTGATCGCAAATCCAGTTTCGAGAATACCCTCACGCCACTGAGCTGCTCAAAAGTTCTCCAATGCGAGGGATCGGGTACTTGTTCTTAATAGTCATCCGGTTCAATTCTCGATAATCAATGCACATCCTTCTCGTGCCATCCTTCTTCTTTACTAAAAGAACTGGAGCTCCCCATGGTGAGTTGCTGCTTCGAACCCATCCCTTCTCGAGTAATTCACCCACTTGTTTCTTAACTTCTTCCAATTCCACCGGTGCCATCGGATAAAAAGATTTTGATACTGGCGCTGCACCAGGAATAAGGTCAATCGCGAACTCCACATCTCGCTTCGGCGGTAAGCCCGATATATCTTCAAATACGTCCATAAAATCGCGAACAACTGCCGGCTCTTCATTACTATCAACTTCCATAGCTGCAAGAACACTGTTTGTCGGCCTAGCCCTAAACTCGACTGGCCCGACAGAACTGCTTCCTTACCGCAACCGCTGTCTACATTGTTGGCCACGAAAGGTCCAGCAAGACTACTGAGTCTCGTCCATTCTGCCGCATGCACGTCCACGGTTGCTCCATTCTGCCTCAGCCCAATAAATTTCTCTTCCATTTCCTCCCGTGCAGTCCGCGGAAAGAACTTCTCCAGGAAACTCTTAGAGAACTCCGCCCAACTGCTTGGCTTGGGCAAACGGTTCTCCTCCACAAGCCACCACTCTCGGCGTAATCCACTAGTTGAATGCGCACCACATCAACTCCTTTGTCCTCTGGAATCTGTGCCGCAATCAGCAAATTCTCCGTGCTGACTAGCCACTGCTCGGCTGGCACGGCTCCTCCAAACCAGTGAAAGTAGTAGGACCCACACGTCTGAACTCTGCCACGGTCCCTCCTCGGTCAACTGGTCTAGTTCCAATCTTGTTCACAGACTGCTGAACGATCTGCAAACCTTCCTGAAACGAGTCCGCTTGTTGCTGGATCAGCTCGGGCTGTTTCTTTGATTTCCAGCATTCCTCTTATCACTCCAAGCATGGCGGCTTCGTTCACACGCCTCTGGTACGTCTTCAACTTCTTACCTGTCATAATCCTGAACTCAAAACACCCAACATTAGCATGATGATAGATTCTGAATGTGGATCAAGGCTAGAACTCCAAGATACTTAAATAGAGTGCTGCATTGTAGCTATGCCGCGGTATCATAGCCGCAATTACTTAACTCCACCCAAGTCGCCTAAGTCCTAGAGATAACAAGAAATTAGGTTTTTGAGTTGACAAATGCAAAGTAAGTTTGCACGTCGACATGATCCGGAAGAATGATTCAAGGATAGTAAAACGGTCAAAGTGGCAGGACATGTTTCCTAATCACGGGTATTCTGATTCATGTATCGGGTGCAATACTCAACTACAAGAATCAACCCAATTAACCTATGTCTCTGATACCATAAAACCATGTCACGCCCCGCTTCCCAGAGTACGCAAGATTTGGGCACGTGACATAGCCAACCATGCTACCTGTGGGTAGGACGCATCCGTCCACAGTCACATTACGGTTGTATAGATATCAAGAACAGTAAAATAAACTAAACTAATACATGTCCAAACCCATAATAACAAGAATCAATAAACAATAAGTGCGGAAGCTAATGATCCAATACAATGAAATAACAGTATGTCCCATAATGCGGGCTCACATCTGGAAATGAAATGACATAAATAAACTAAACTCTAAAGAACTCACAGTTCAGCCTGCTGGCTGAAGTACTCCTGCTCGGTCGACGACAAAGGTACAGAATCTGGGCCATGCAAAACCCAGACGTCAGCGCGTCATGATATCAAGTATACAGCAAAACATGGTAATAAACAATGCAAGCATGAACATGAAAAAAAGCGGTAATAAGAAGTAACAAGCAGGGTAATGTGCAAAGGTGACTAAACTGTCCTATCAGGTTTTCTACTCTATAGTCTTTGAAACCAATTGATGAATCGTCGATGTAACTCAATAGTATCCCGTGCGTGCCCGGGACCACGGTCATGATCCTCGGGGCTGAATCCGAGACGTGCCGCTAAGCAGTAAAGGGTAGTAAGATAGATGAGTGATGTCAGCATCAACACTCCGGAGCTGGCCAAGTCCGTAAGACTGATCAGAACAATGTATCGAACTGTTGAGTTACAAGTCGGTTTCACCTTTGATTTCCCCATACCCCCAAGCTATGAATGTCAGGTCAGGTATTCAGTAGTCAAGGACTAATGCCAACACAAGGTCAAGTAAAAGTAGGTCTGTCTGGATCGACAGCAGGAATGGTCAGGTTTGTCGGCATTAGGCATGAAATCAGGTAACCGGTCAGGTCGCGTTTTAACAGGTTGAGTCGATATGTATAGGGTGTCATGTCATGTCAAGAGTGTACGGTACCATGTCATGTCAAGTAGGAAGTGTAACAGGTCATGTCAGGAAGCACAAGATGTCATGTGGGTGCTCATAATCAAACTATCATAAGTATATGTATAAATAAACAAGCATGAGTACTATCAGAACAATAAACTGGAACATGTAATATGATATGTAAATAAATATAATTTCAAGGATATGGATGCACAGTTATCGATTAGGGTTACATTTATAGTTCCAATATTAATTAGGATGCAATTTATTAAATATGCAGTGTTAATATCACATTATTATGTAATAGTGTGATCTATGCTTGCAATTATATGTATCTTAAATGCGATAGATGCAAACGGGTATCCGAAAAGTTATAAAACTGTAAAATGGTAATGTGGGATGTACAACTAAACAATATGTGATATAAATATTGATATAATAATATTAATATGGATAGCATATTCGAAGCGATTAGTAACTATAAAAGATGTACTGATTAACCATGCACAAGAAGGTTCCGTTCAGAAATTCAGCGTCACCCTAATTTGTAAAATAGCTTAAAAATAACAAACGTTCTCCAAAAGAGACGTATCTTATACCAAAACAAAGATAATTCAATAAGGTTTTCAGTTTTATAAGTATAAGCATCTCAGGTTATCCCTACAAAAAGTTATGAATATTCAAAGTTGAAAGTTTGCTGCTGGAATTTCCCTGGACAGCAGTTTAGAGACGTGTTCATTTGCATTTTACGTTAATTAAACAATTTATTTTGCAAGTAAATATTTCATAGAGTTATAGTATTCTGAATTAGCTTCGTAACAAACTAAAGAACGTATACTAATGATTTTTCTATGATTTATAATGAATTTTATAAGATAAGGTGTACAGTAAATTTCAGGTTTGTCATATCCGATTTTTCAACGACATTTCATATGTAAACTATAAGATTTTCAAATGTATAACATTATAAAATGAAGATTATAAAAGTATATAGCATGTAGCAAGATTAACTTGCCTCGATGGGTCGCGAATCGGGAAAACGGAACGTTAACCGTCGGCGGGGAAAACTCGCGACGGCGCACGGTTCACGGAATGAACCCAAACGACGAACAAGGGAACCACACGGGTCGGGGTATCTCGCTGGAACGTCGAGAAACGTCACCGGCACGACGGAATTCCGGCAACAAAAGAACAGTTAAAAGAAATGAGAAACGAGACATGAAGCAAGAAGAGAAAAATGATAAAGAGAAGTACGAGAGAATATATGAGGGAGAGGGAGAGAGAGGAAAAAGTGGAGAGAGAGAGAGAGAAAGTGGGGCCCGCGGGGTTAAAGGGGAGGTTGTGATTGGCTGAGAGAATAAATTAAGAAGGATATAAAAGATTGTAAAAATATTATATGGTTAACTTAAATATTTAAAAGATAGGTAATGAACAGTAAGATATCAGGTTAGTTAGAAAAATATATGCGACGGTTTTAATAATATTAAAATTTAGGATTTTGGCGCCAAATGAAACATTTCCAAATTGCGCCCGGGTTGGGTCCAAAAATTCGAAATTCAAATAATAGGATTTTAAGCGGGTTCCAAATTTTAAAATGAAATGTTTTATGATTAAAAAGCATACTCTCAAAACGGACACACGCACGTGCACGTAGCCATCCAAACTCGCCCGTTTCACTGAACGGGACGAGAACACAATGCACGGACGCTACCACGAGGCTAAGGATGTCAAGTAGGCCAAGATGAATATTTTTTTAATTTTATTTTAGATGCTAAAATTTGTTATATGCAGAATGACTTAGCCAGATAAAATTTTACAGTAAGACCCAAATAAGCAAGATAAATGAAATGAGTAATATCTAATGCTCAACCAATAACAGAAAATAGTAGCATTGGGCTCGGGTGTTACAATACCACAAGACCACACATAACCCCAGAGACCCCCAGACCAAAACCCAAACCCAAACACCCCATTCTTGCCACAAATTGCGGCCAGAAGCAATTTATTTACGGCCCAGTTTTTGTGGAATGGTCTCGATTTTTATGGTGAGTTCTAGGTCACTACACAAGGTCACTGTGATGGGACTTTTCCAACAAATATCTGGTTTGATAGCAGATCATCTGAGACACCAAAACTACACTAAAAAAATATGATATTTCCACGAAACGAAACTTTACGCGTTCTAAACTGAAACTTACAAGCTACACAACATTAAAAATACTTACTTAACAGATAGAGATCATTACCTACTCCCAGAAGCTCAATGATCCTAGCTTTCCATGCTCCAAGGCATCTAAGAGGCAAAACAAGGCTTGAAAAGGGATTTCGATGAGATTTGATGAAGTTTAGTGAGGGATTAGTGAAGGAGAGGTGAGTGTTCTGTTGATAGTGAAGGAAAGATGAAGGAAACAATGATAAAGAGATAGAGAATGAGAGAAATGAGAAAGGGTGAGATGAAAAGATAGAGAGGTGAGGATAAGGGTGAGTGCACCATGCATTAACTCACACATTAAAGCAAGCATGACTCACCATACCACCTCTCATCCAAACAAAACTCAAAACAAATATCTCTCCACAAATATCTAGGGTTAGGGTTAAGGTTTAAACAAAGGATTAGGATTAGATCAAAGTGTCATGGTTGCTAAACTAGATTAACACAAACACACCCTCACATTAACATGCACAAGTGTTTGCAAGCCATAATAAATAATAATAAATTATTAATTAAATGTTATAAAATGTGAGAAAACCGAATTGGTAAACTTCTTATAGAAAACTCGCACTATAGCTTAATTAACACCAATCGAAATCCTAAGGTGTTACAATCTCCCCCCTTAAAGAAAATTCGTCCTCGGATTAAAATTCTTACTATGCATACCTTCAAGAGATGAGTGCCAAAGTCCAAAATCTCGCTCGCGGCCTCCCAAGTGATCTCCTCACTATACGGCTACGCCAAAGAAAATCTCCACAAATAGCAAGACCCTTGACCGAAGTTTCTCCACCTGCCGATCCACTAACACTATCGGCTGCCGGTGAACGAAAAGATCGCGTCCAAGCTAAAAGGTCTGATGCTGAATCATGTGAGAAAAGTCATGAAGGTATTTGCAAAGCATCAACACAAGGAATACGGGATGAATACTCAAAATATGGACGGAAGTGCCAACTTATAGGCAACGGTACTAACTCGCTAAAGGATTTCAAAAGGACCTACAATCTGGGACTAAGCTTCCCAAAACTCAACACGCCATTTCATCGGAAAATCCGTAGGAATACATGATCTCCCACTGCGAATTCAAGTCTGCGACCACCACGGTCGGCATAAGACTTCTGTCTGCACTGGACTCCTCTCATCCTGACCTGAACCAACTGGATCTTCTCTGAAGACTCTCGACTAGCTGGGATCCAAAAATCCTACTCTCGCTGAGTCAGTAAAACAGATCGGCGATCGACACAACCTACCACACAAGGCCTAGAAAGTTTCCACTTGAAACTTCTCTAGATAACCATTATCGTAGGAGAACTACATCAATGGCAAGTGACAATCCCAATAGCCAACAACCACTAAGCACGCACGCACAAGCATATCCTCCAGAGTCTGTATAGTCTGCTCTGTCTAACCATCGGCCTACAGATGGAAAATCGGAGGTAAAGCTCAACCAGTACCCAAGGCTCCCTGAAGCTTCTGCCAAAGATGGCTAACGAACCGAGTGCCTCTATCGGATACAATGCATGAAGGAACTCCGTGCAAACGCATAAACTTAACAAAGAACAACCGAGCAAACTATGCATAACCGGACAACAATCACCCAAATGGAGTCACACCCTGACTAGACCTGGGTAGACCCACAACGAATTTCATGGAGCTCTGCTCCCATTCCTACTCTGGAACGGTAAAAAGGTTGCAACTCTCCAGCCGGCCTCAAATGCTCAACCTTAGCTCGCAGACAAGTCAAGCACCTCAAAATGAAATCTAAAACTTCACTCTTCACCTCTGCCCACCAGTAATCAACTCTCAAGTCATGTTACATCTTGGTGGCACTTGGATGAACACTGAAAGCTGACTGATGTGCCTGCTCTAGGACCTCGCGTCTCTACCTATCAGTATCGGGTACACGCCATCGAGTCCCTAACATAGCACACCCTAGTCATAAATCAAGAACTCTGAATCTTTACCCTGCCGAACATGCTCAGAATCTTAAACAAACGAGCATCGGTGGGCTGTGCCTCACGAAAACGATTAAGTAAAAGTGGACGGGCACGGACATGAGCAAGCTGTCCCCTAGTAGAGGCGAACTATACTGTAATCATCTGTCGCACAAGAACTGTAAATCTACAGAAGACTGTCTCTGAACTGTGCACAACTGGAACAAGCACCCTGGGCCTACGACTCAAGCATCAGCTATCACAATCGCCTCGCCACGGGTAAATAAAGGATCTCACAATCACAATCCTTCACAAGCTCCATCCAACGACGTTGTCTCAACAATTAAAACCTGCTGCAGGAAGATTAAGCTCTGGTGGTCCGTGAAAATCCGACACGACTCTCCGAACAAGTAGTGTCCCCGAATCTCCAATGCAACCACCGCGGCCATCTCCAGATCATGAGTGGGATAATCCTACTCGTACCTCCTCCAACTGTCGGGAAGCATAAGTGATAACTCTATCATGCTACATCAGTACACGATCGAGTCCCACTCATGAAACATCACAATAATCGACAAAGTCGCTCGATCCAGAAAGAAAAGATAGATCTGGTGCAGCCGTCTACCAAGGCTTCAACCACTGAGAAACCCAGCACGCATGCCTCAGTCTAAAGAAAAGGAACCCCCTTCCTATTTGGTCAGTCCGGTCAACGGTGCAGGGAATACACAAGAAATCCTGCACGAAACGGCGGTAAAAACAGGCTAAGCCAAAAAGCTGCGGACCTCTGTCCCAGCTACAAGTCTGGGCCAAATCTGTACGACCACGATCTCCCTTAGGTCCATACGAATACCGTCTCCCGTAACCCCATGACCTAGGAAGTCAACACTATCAAGCCTGAAGGAACACTCCGAGAATTTAGCAAACAGCTGGTGCTCTCCCAATGTCTGCAAAGCAAATCCTCAAGTGATGTTCACGTTCCTCACGACTCTTGGAATAGACCAGAATGTCATCAATAACACAACAATAAGCTGGTCGAGGAACGGCCTGAAAAAAAAATCTGGTTCATCACATCCACGAATGCTGCTAGGGAATTGGTGAGTACAACGACACCACTAAAATTCATAAAGCCCATAACACGCACAGAAGCAGTCCTCGGAATGTCATCACTCCGAACCCGCAACTAATGATGACCCGATCCCAAAGCAACTTAGAAAAATGTCTCGCACCCTGGAGCTGATCAAAGAAATCGTCAAGACGAGGTAAAGGATGCCTATCTGCACCGTAACTCGGTTCAATTGACGATCATTCAATACACAACCTCAAACTGTCGTTCTTCTTTTTGAAGAACAAAATAGGAGCTCCCCAAAGAAAAACACTCGGACGTACAAGTCCCCATATCTAGCAACTCTGCAGCTGATCCTTAAGCTTCCTATGCTCCGCCGGCTCATCTGGAACAACGTCGAAAAACTCTCGCACGATAGAAACCCGGTTCAACTAGCCCACTGTGGCTCCGGTATCACGAATGAAACCCAAGAATCCCCGACATCCTCTCCTCAAAAGCCGACTAGCGTAAAAGGCTGAATTCAAGCTGTGAGAGGCGGCACCACTGTCCCCCTGCACAACAAGAACTGACTCGCCGGGAAAACAAAACCTAGCTGTTTTCTCGCGGCAGTCCACAGACGCATAGCACGTAGCTAATCTGTCCGTTGCCCAGGAGAACGTCAAAGTCCAACATCTCTAGAAGGATCAAATCAACGGACAAATCTCTATCTCCTAACCGATTGGCACACGACCGAAACATGTGTTTCACAACAAAAGATCGCTAACAGGAGTTAACACAACAAATGGCTGATCTAGCATACACGACTCTCGGCCCAACCATGTCACAAAGTGTGTAGAACAACAAGTGCATAGATCCCGAATAAACAACACACGCATCAAAGGAACATACGAAAAAGATTACCTGAAAACTCTGCATTGGACGCCCGCGCGTCCCGATGAGAGAAGCAAACGCTCGTCCCTGTCCTCTACCTACAACAGGCAGTCCTCCTCCTCTGCCATCCTGTACACTCAGAACAAATCCTCCGTGACCACGACCTCTCTGAGCATAAGTCTGACGCGGATCAACAACAGGCGCAAAAGACGACTCTCCCTGAGGTGAAGGCGGTAAAGTAACATATGGTACTGCTGCCCTCCTCTGGCGTACCAAAGTACAATCTCTGATGAGGTGATGGAAACTCCCGCACCGGAAACATCCATACGATGGCTGCTGATCCTCCTGGGGATATGAGCTAAAAAACTGGCATCTTCCCAAGCCTCTGCTACTCCCGCGACGCAAACGAAATCTGTCGCGGCGACTAAGCCTCTGTCTCTGGGCTGATACACCTGTACGAGCCCTCCTCGGTTCCGGAACTACTAAGGTCTTGGGAAGACGCTCCTCAGCTAAACGGGCTGCATTCACTGCTGCTGTATACGTGACGCAATGCTGTGTGCTGATAGCAAGGAATAACTGGGTAACAGGGGTGACAACCTCCTGTCGCTGCGCTCGACTGGCCTCAACCAACGACCTCATTATCTGGCGCAATTCCTGCATATCTGCATCAATCCTAGCGATACGATTTATCGAAGACGGATCAATCTGCTCCTATGCAACGAGCGTACCATCCTGGTCAGTCCTCGCCCTAAATGAGTCAACTCTGACCTCGGCTCTCGCTGCATCACTCTGAGCCCTCATAGTCATCGGCGGCAAAGGCTATAAATGGAAATAGGATTCGATAAGAACACGGAAATCGAATCACAAGGATATGTATCATCAAGGAAGGAATTTCAAGCAATTAGTACTTTGGTCACTTAGGCGGAGTACCGTGTCGTAGGTATGCCATGGACATACACACACTACGTTACTCTGCTTAAGCTACCTACCCCATCTTACCAAGGTCATCCTACACTCCGAAAGGTAAAACCTAGCGCTCTGATACCAACTTTGTCACGACCCGAAATTTGGCACGTGATGGCCCTTAAACCACATAACGTCTCCTGGCATAACGTAATTCAAGTAAGCCGAAAACCCAGCAATCTAAACCATCAAAAGTAGTAAGTGATAAGAACATTGTTAAAACTTTGTAAAACCTCATATACAAATTCTTTAAACTCCAACTTTATTTCGTTCAAAATTTCGCAGCACCTCCTTTTTAAAACAAGCCTCCAAAATGGTACAACATAAATATAAGTAAAAGTATCCCCAAACAGGAGCAAATCTACGCCTAACGGCGGAAAAAAACCACCACAATAGATATACGACACCGTAGCGAAGAAATAGAAGACGATATAAATAAAACTGCATAAACGACCTCCAAGTCACAAATAATACACAATATCGTCCTCAAAACTCGTCTCTAAGTCAATACATGAAAATGGTAGATGGAGAGTACTGGATACAACGAATATATAATGAACAACATCGGATAACCGCAAAACCCACCTATAGCACAACTGCATACAGTCAGCCGTAGCGGTATCCGCTACAAAAGATGATACGATAGATGAAGGCCCTGCCTCTGATAGCCCTGAGGGACTACCTGCAAAACACTGTGGCACAACGGGGGTGATTTGCCAACTCGTGAATAGTAAATAACATATACAGGTAATCGCAAGTATGCACGTACTGCATGAATCTATCATATGCAAGCTGATAGCAATAAATAGTAATATGTATATGCAACGGTCATGAAAGGTACTCTATCAGGTGCTACTAATACATGAAGCAATGCATATAAAATAAATGCGGAGTATGGGATAAAACATGTCATCCTCATGGAATCCTCATCGTGGCAGGACTAGTGTCCATCAAGACAATCTAAATCCCAAATTCCTCAAATCGTCCCTCAGAACGGCCATCATATCGACCATAAAATCGGCCCTCATATCGACCATAATAGCGGTCCTTATAGCGACCATAATATCGGCCCTCATATCCTGTAAGTCTCGAGGAACCGGAGTGTCAAACATCGACACCCAAAAACATCATGAAAACTAATACCCAGCATCGACACATCAAAACTGATCTATCAGGCGTCGTCACCATGACTGGCCCTGATAGGTACGTATCATAGGCTACCGAAACCCGGATGCCCAGCTTCGACATTCAAAATTCCACGTATCCATACGTACATTACTCTGGTTGATATCTCCGCGATCACCGACGAGTCCAATACTTGAAGGGTCACGGCAGCGCCCCGGCCGTCTAAACGCGGCCAAAATGCGGAACAAAAATTTCTGAAACCGGCGCTACAGCTACCCGAATCCCGGATCGACCTTAAACTCTAAACTAGCAAACTAACTAAGAGTTAGAATCGTTATACCGATTTGATCTGTGTCCTTCGGTCTTCATTCCAAGCTCCTAGCGGCTCGTTGATGTGGTTTGGTTGCCGGTCTTCCTTCGTCTCCGATGATCCACCCGAGGGAAACGGCGCAAGCTCCAACCTCGTCGAACGAGGTAACCGACGCTCCAAAGTCGCTAGCGATGGAGATTCGAGGTGTATGGAAGTGTCACTACATTTTTCTCTCTACCCAAAGTGCTCATGGAGCAACCAAAGAAGATGAAGAAGAAGGTGATGAAGACTTGGCATGAGGCAAAGAATTGGCTAAGTATTTTTGTGAATTTGAGAGAGTGAGAGAGTGGGCTATCCTTATGATAAATCATCATTCAAAAATAAAAAACCAATCACCCTCAACGAGTGGCCGGCCCCCTCTCTCCCTCCCATCAAAAAAAAAATTCACACCAATTTTCTTTTTGCAATAAAATAATGTGCAACCATGCTTTGACCCATGCCATTCAACATGTCCATGACCATGCCTCCTTTTCCACCTCATTTATAAAAACAAATGAATTTCCATAAATGGAAAATCATATAAATAAGGTGGCATCTTCTAGAAGCTATTCCGTATAAAATACGGAACACTTCCCGGTACATGTACCGAAATACATATACGCGTATTCGTACAAAAATACGAATAGCCAAGAGAAAAAATAAATACCGAACAATAATACTAGAATACATATATATAAATACATATGTAAATTATTAAATCAAAACCTGATTTAATAAACTGGCTTAATCCTAAGCCGCTAGTATTACCAACCGTCCGATTAAAGTCTGCGCAGTAAGTGCACATATTTAATCGGACACCCGTATATGCCAACATACGACATGTACACCATATCGCCTGAACCGTGAAAACCCTCTGTGTGGGACTCTAAAGACTCGTCAATACACTGGCAGTGGGTTTAACCACAAGCATGTAAGCGGCACTAGCTGTACGTAACGGCTACTCAGGTATTGAGCGAAAGGGAGACCGACGAGCAAACTCATGCAGAACCCCTACTGAGCCTGACAGTGATAATATCCGTACAGTCCGGTATGTTCATCTAAGAGTATCGCATATCGAGTCTAGGGGGTGGATAAAGTCAGACCCCCAACAACGTGACATTTAGTATCGGTATGAAACCCATCACCACCTGAGAAACTATCGATCCTGGATCGATAAATCTCGTCCACCGTGGCCACGGATTTATGGTGATGGCCATCCGTACACAACGCGACATCAACCCCCAATACTAGGAGAGACGAATTCCCGACGATCCGATCACTGCCTCAATGTGGCTCGGGACTGTACCTAACTAAAACCTGTTTGCACGACTCCTTTGAGCCGTGGTAGGGTAGTAATCAAAGCACAGTGGGAACTCACACGAGACAAATGACGATCTCAGATCGACAGACTAACATGTACACATGTCACCTGGGAACTGCTATCTGACAATAGGTATAATACCAACTAGCTGGTTCCCGGCGAGTCCGTCCAGTGTACTCATAACCTAATGTGCACCTGTATACAATCTTAGGTGAACAAACTAACACCAATGGCTTGTGAGACCTGTCCATCGCCCCTCGTCGGGGTCTCGATCAGTATACACTAGTCTACACTGGAGTATCGATACCCGGTCTCAATACTCCCACAAGTAGGGACATTTAAGGATGTGCTTATAGACCCTAGCTCCCACATATATGATCGCCATCATAATGCTGGCAGTCAAGCAAGAATCCTATGGGCTTTATCAACATGATGATAAAGACAAACCAGATAGCATAGTATCATTTTGAGTAAGACTATTTTATCGGTATAGGTCCTCACTCAATCATCATAATCACAAGTCCGCGACTATGATAATTGCCTTGAGGGCACTATAGCCAATAATCTCCCACTTGCACTTAAGGCCAATTATTGCGATGTCGCATACTCACAGCCCGTGTGATACCGAACACCCAACTTCTCTACTAATCAGTTTCGCAAAGCCCGTTTGCGAAAATGATTGCGTTCGAGAAATAGCCTTAGTGAGTGGATCCTATCCAATGTTTCTTTCTGTATCTCTCTTAATCTCAACTTCATGGAGAAAACTATCTCCAGAAATGAGCAATACTTGTCTTAGAATTTATCTGGATATCTGATGGGACCCAGTTCACAAACGAACTCCAAATCCAGCAAACCTCCTAGACTGTATCATCCACTGAATTTAATCAGTAACATGCGCTATGCCTTCCTCAGTATCCGCTTGGACCACCTGTCCAACATACCGTCCTTTAGAAGAGGGAAAACTATAACTCTGACAGTCACTCTGTCATCTAGGTCACCTTGGAAGCCTGATATGATAACCGTCTCCAGAAGGAGGCTGCCGTTACTATATCCCAAGAACTTTCACTTATGTTCATAAACTGCTTCCCAATGTTTCTCCAGGATTGGATATGTTTTATTGCAGCAAGTGCAAAAACAACATCTGGTGTGGTACTTGACATTTCATGATTAACTCAATTGCCTAAGCAAGTATATGTTAATCATGTAGATCCCTCTCCCCTTTAGTCTGTAAGACACCTTTAGAGAGGTTGACTCCATCATCTGCAGGTTCACCACCATGCCAGGAGTCGTCCATTTAATGTCAAAGTACCCAGATTAGGATACTTCCCAAATCTAGATCTAAAACCATAGATCTAGTAACCAGAAACCCTGATATTATATCCATATCCTATGTGGAGAAACAACTTTGTGACAACCATAGTACAACCGATCGTAGTATAGGAATATCTCTTCCTATCAAGTGCATGTCATCCCAATGCCTGGACTTCACTCTTTACTACCTTCTTAGCAGATCCATCTTCTATTCTAATGAAGTCAAAGCCTATGACTGCCACATCAAAAATAGATGATCTATTTCCGCTATACCTGCGTTAGTCTATAAATAGACATAAGCTACTTGCCTACTATGCTTCCGCTGCTCCCACTGACTACAACAACCCTCTGGCAGAGTCATATACACGTGCATTTCTAAAGCCAGTTTATAATGACGCTATACTCATCCTCCTACCGGGTCTTATAGTCTAGAACAGCAGCAATGACAAGTCTGGGTAAACAAGAACCTCACTGTCACCGTTACTGAGATGACCGAAGTACCTCTCGGGTGCCTGAGGTTACCCACCAAATCTGCGGAGTAGCTAATGGAACGTCGAAAACAATTGAATCTTCATGTTCTATTAAATATTCAGTAATCGTTTGTGGTTCTGGAATCACTTCCAGTTCTACCATACTCCCACTATTGCTTTTCTGAAAAAATCCATTTTACTAAAACTGTGGCGAGTCAAGAACAATATAAATATTGATCTTCCTGATGGTAGAAAGTTATCCCTCGTCAAAGCCCGGGATAACCCACGAACAACCATTACTGAAACGTGCCTTGAATTTATCCAGATTCTGGTTTTAAGCATCAGCCGGACAACTCCCTATATCTTAACATCGTTAAGACATAAATTGATTCTATATAAATCTAATATAGAAAAAAGCACTAATTTAATTGGAACCAGATTCAAAATCATGCAGCTGTCTCCAGTGCATAACAACCAAATGGAAAGAGGACAATCAACATTACTCATCTAGGAGTGCATCCACATATGAGTAACCCGAAAGAGAAGCAAGTTCTCAAAACTATTACTATCAGCGGAATACCATACACAAATATCTACATCTTCGACTTCATCGAAGAATCCGGATACTTCCAACAAATAGTTCTCTACTTTATTCTTATACCTATAACTTCTCAATATCTGGACTTTGCATTTCAACGACATACTTGTCCAGAACTGGAGAAGTCATAAGTAAACAGAATATAGTACGAGTACCAACCTCATTGTCCTAATCGACACTGGACAACATACAATACTTTGTACAAGTCCACTGAGTTCAATAACTCAAACCCTGTGCGTCGTAGGTTGAAAAACTGTACTATGGTTAAGAAGAATTACACCGCTGTTGAATGCACCTTACCTAATCACCAACTGATATAGGTAAATGTCACAGACATAATATTAAAAATTTATTTCTCACTTTATAAAATATATGTACAGATATATCAGTTTAAAATTGGTGCATAACAACGGATATTCAAAACCAAATATTTTCCATTGGCAAAATCCAGATGATTTCCTCAAATATCACCAATTACAACGAATTCTGATATAACGAGGATCTAATCACCCAATTCCCAATATCTCACTCCCACTCACCATCTGTAATAACATACAGATGTGAGAAACTGATCTGGAAAATACATACTCTGGAGTTAGATTCCAATTGGGAAAACAGTTTTCAATTAACGTTGCACAGTGAAACTGAAACATGAAAATGTTTCAAAAAAGGGTTAACTGGTATTCCTAGTAACGCTTCTTCCATTATCCTGAATCATGACAGTAACCATATTCTTACCTGTCCTCACTGCAATCCCTTTATTATGTCCTTACTTATTACCTTCTGTACACCTCCTTTACGCTAATTGGTTTTCTTCATTCCCTACCTTTCGGCACCAGCCAAAGGTTTGGAAGAAGACTATCCAATAAGCGTAATAGGTGTACTCTCCTAATCCTAGGAGCCCTCGCAACCTGAGAGAAGGTAAAGAGAAAAAACATCTGAATAATCCTATTCAATTTCTCCTGAACCAGAATCCATCCTCGAAAAAGTTCCTTCGAGTTCTTATGTAACTATACGATGGATTTATCCAATGGAAGTGGATATCTGTAGTGATACGGAGTGTTCTAGAGAAAAGCAAAGTGGATGTAGAAGTGGCAGGGGTATACACGGCTTTTTGTCATGAATGACGGCGATCGCAATTTCCTTTGGCATTATTCTAATCCTTTTATATGTCTTTACTAATTACCTTCTTTACACCACAGTTAAGCTTGTTGGTTTTCTTCCTTCCCTACCGTTCGGCACCTGCCTATGGTTTGGAGGAAGACTATCCAATAAGCTCAATAGGTGTACCTTCTCCTAATCTTACGAGCCCTCACAATCTGAGAGAAGGTAAAGAGAAATGACAACCGGATAATCCTATTCATTCTCTCCAGAACCAGAATCCATCCTCGAAAAAGTTCCTTCGAGTTCGTATGTTACTATACGATGGATTTATCCAATGGAAGTGGATACTCGCAGTGATACGAGGTGTTCTGGAGAAAAAGCAAAGGTGATATAGAAGTGGCAATGATGTATGCGACACCGTGACATTCCAAAAGTCAAAGTGTTTTAAGAAGGTTCGGTTAACTTGGTTTCATGAGTTTTAGTCAAAGGTCGGGTCATAGTCGCAGCCAGAGAGAGAGAGAGAAGAAACACTCAGCGTGCACTCTAACCTAGATCAGAATTGTTAATCATTTTATCTAATCTGGATGGCTCCCACCGTTTCCTCAAATTCTCCTCCAAACCCTAAAAGGAGAATTAGTCGGAATCACCCGAGGAGTAATCCTACTCATCAGTGGGAATCGGGATTCGACTATCATCGCATGATAAGTTGATGGAAGCCACTCAAGTCACTACACTCCAGAAGGTATGCGCAAGCCTGGCAAGTTTCCTGTATGTTTGAAACTCCTGATATGATTGTTACCCCTAGGACCCAAGTGACCTTGACGAATAATCAACAAATCAAAAGGTCCTAGTCAAGTTCAACCCGTCATTATCTTGATTGCATTAAACCCACCCGCACGACCCTTGACGAATAATCAACAAAGTTGTATGACTGACCTAACCAATCCACATATCCATGTGATAGAAAAGCATTACAGAGCTACCACACACTACGTCTCGGCGAATAGCAACGACAAACGTAGCACGTATACTAAGCAATACTGATCTGAAATGACGGAGGGCTACGACTGGTTTTTGGCGAAAAACCTTTAACGTAATGAACTTGATATCGTTGAAGGAACCGAGTGATTTTATAAATATATAGTGGCGAAAACTTTTGCTAAAGAGGTCACTCCCGGTGAAGGGATCTCGGCTCTTTCCCCGTCGAATGGGGTGCAGGATATCCGAAACTGAATACCACGATGCAAAACAAAACTAATCGACTATAGTGAAGTTATTACGTTGACGCAATCTTTTACTCAAGAGGTCACTCCCGATGAAGGGATCTCGGCCCTTGCCTCGTCGAGTGAGGTGCAGGATATTCAAACTGAATACCACTGTGCAAAGCAAAAGAGAATGTCTGTAATGTCAATTTTTAAAAAAACTTGGTTCCAACAACATCATATATAGGTTTGTTTTATCCTTGCATTGATAAGAATCAATACAGTCCTATCAATTAATCACACTAGAAAAGAACGAAAATAAAATGTACGTATATGCCATCCGCATGCGCCACTGGGCCCCGTCATCACCCGTTAGGTTACTTAACTAACGACAGAGCGGGGGCTGGACTAGCGCGGGTGCAAAACATATACAACATCTAATAATATATATAAATATATATAACATTCGTCCCAGGCATGATATAAAGCAACATCACAGAAACAACACAGAATGGTGGATAATCTGGAGCCCCGGGTTTCACTTGAGCCGCATGATCGCACGCAGAGAGCGTGTCGGATGTTCAAAGTTCTAAAGTTATAACCGCGATCAGGACGGTGTCACTTTGCAGCTAGCCGGTTGAGCACGGGTCGATCCACAGGGAGATGGTTGTATGTCCGTTCTTGTCTTAGACGAGTCAATAAAGAATGTGTATATGTTTGTTCGAGTCTAACCTATGTGTTTTATATGCAAGTATAAAGTTGTTAAGAAAAAGATACGAAATTGTAAGCTAAAGAAATCTGTACTCAAAACCTTTGAGCCGGGTCTTGACCAATTGAATCTAGAGCAATAGGCAACAACGTGGATTAGGGGATTTAAGCACGGTATTCATGGAATCCGGCTTATTTACCCTTGTCCTTCCGTTCTTGTCTCTTGCTTTCGCCTCCGGGCAAACCGAACGCAACCGATCGCGGTTAGGAATCACCGTTACCTTGTTAGTGTAAGGTGCCTAACGGAGCACTTGCGTAACGTTTGGGCGGAGTTCAAAGGAAAATAACGGGAAAAGGAACCGAGGAACGAAACGTTAACTTACAATATCGTATTTCTTCCTAACAACACCATATTAACAACCATTCACAAAACAAACCAAAAAGAGCAAAAAAAAAGATAAACAAAGAAAAGAAAAGATTACAAGCAAGTAATTAAAGTGCATGGTAATAAATTGCAACTAATAAAAGACAAGAATAAAAAATGCAAGAAAGAGATAAGCAAGAAAGTAACACTAAGAACCATAGAACTCAAGACAAGCCATGGGATCAATAGCCAACCCTTAAACTTGCAAGCTCAATCAAGAGGTTGCAAGGTCAAGAGAAGGGTAAAGAACTCATGTGAAATGAAGCACAAAAGAGAAGAGCTTTATTGATTCCATAATGATACAACCCTTGAGATCAATAACCAACCCTTAAACCTTCAAGCTCAATCAAGAGGTTGAAAGATCAAGAGAAGGCAAGGACCTCAAGGGGAAGCTAAGCAAAAGAATGATACAATGTATGGCAAAATTGGACTCCTTCTCATATACCCAATGGTTTCCTTTTATAGGCAAAAGAACAAGACCTTTCCTTTAATTTGAATTTGAATTCATCCAAAATTTGGAGGGAAGTTTGAATTTTTGAATTTTTGAATCACATCAACACTTTATGCATTGAATGCACCATACCCTCTCGTGCTCTGTGCATGTCCCTCTCGTGCTTTGTGTTTGACCCTCTCGTGCTTTGTGCTGCCCCTCTCGTGCTTTGTGCTTGTCTGAGACATGAATGACCACTGTCATTTGTCTTGTCTCTGGAACAGGTACGCGGCACTGGACGGATACGGATGATCGGAACCCGGCTTTTTTCTGCTGGCAACAGATGTCCTGGATTTTGGCGTAACAGTAGAGATTTTGTATCATTTGCGTTATTTTGGACTAGGAACCTGTAGCCTGTAAATATGTAGCAAAGACGGATTAAAAGCACCTGCCTATAAACAAACGAGCATAAGAATGGGCGGTATAAAATGCAGTTTTCTGTGATGAACAAATATCCCCAAACTTATCTTTTGCTCGTCCCGAGCAAAACCATTTATTCACAAAAGAGAATCCTAACCGCACTTTCGCAGGGAACGCGATTGCACTGAGCGTGTACAACAAGCCGTTAAACCTCTAGGTGTCCCTAGTAGGAGGAGTATTGTCTCCTGAGGGTTTTCAGTGGATTACACCCACAAAATCCAGTCAAGCTAGTGTCATAAGTTAACATCGATTCTACTTCTACAATTTAGTATTTACGCTAGAAACTCTATCATCCTAAGTTAGAAATATCCAACCCTTATATTTCACACCTCCTATCTATTTAACCTTGGTTCTCCTGATTTTTCCTTCTAAAATGCGGCCTCAAATCAGGGATTTTTATCAACATGACAGAAAACACAAGTCTTATTCTTTATTTCTATCTTTTATCCAAACATCGATTGTATACCCCTTCGTGTGTGTATATTTGCACTCCTACACTCAAGAATTCAATTCAAGCTATAATACCCTTACCCTAATACCTAATACTACTTCTTTTCATTAAGGATGGACGGATTTGCTCACACACCTTTCATGCGACTATTAATGCTTCTTGAGGCACTAACGACCGATTACTGAATGTGTGAACTTTAAAGCGTAAATAGCAGTTTCCAGGTCTTGACTTTATTCTATTTTTTTCTTTTTCTTTTTCTTTTTCTTTTTCAAGACCGGATATATTTTTCAATATGCTCTTTTGGTGTTTACCTTTAAATACCGTTTTTTCTTTCAAACTAGGATTTCAGGCAAGAGTATTTCTAAGTATCCTCTACTATCCCAAGTTTCAAGGTGCGTGTAAGTGCAGTTTGTAGGGTATATACTTTCTAAATTTGAACTCAAGAAAAGAAACTATTTTTCAGACTTATCCTCCAGTAAAGCTTCAATACTTTCCCTTCATCTTGACTTAATTCAAGAACTGAATTAAAAAAATTGTAAGGACGTATACTTACCAAAGTTAGACAGAATGAGGGTTATTTTAAGGATTTTCAATTCCTAAGTCTAGAATTTAGTTATTTCTAATATATCAACTAAACTTTCAGAATAAAAATCTAAGTTACCCTATTAGCTAACTTGACGACAAAGTTTTTATATTTTTTGGAAAATTTTTCGATTTTTATGGGTTTTTAAATAAGGTATGCAAATGCAGAATATACAAATGAATGCAAAGGAAGAAAGCTTACCGAGCACACCTCCAAACTTAAACTTGACAGTGCCCTCACTGTCAGGTTATACCAAGAGGGTCAAAATTGTCGGCGCTCCCTAAAAACAAATTATATACAAAACAAAAAGAAAACCAAAAAGATATATACAAAAAAGGTTTCCCCCCAAACTTAAGTGAAACAGTGTTTCCACTGTTTAAGCGGTGAAGTTCAGGATTAGGGGGAAAGAAAACAATATCAAGCTATACAAGGCCTTACACAGGCCAAAAGTGAGCACCAACCATTCAAAGATCTTATCGTGATAGAGCAGTGGCTGGTGAAAGAAGGTGAAGAGGAAAGAAATGGGAAATACGCGAGACCGTATGGAGATAGAAGCGGAATACGGTCTCGGTATATAAGAAGAAGAAGAAGATTGGCGGAAGGGAAAAAGAAGTGGAGTACGAACTTGAGGGTGAAAATGGAGTGAATAGATTAGCACAATTTGTGATGACCGATGTGTGAAAAGCGATTGTGCTAATATATTAACCCATCGAGAAATGGGGTCAAATTCCTCAAGATTCGTGAGAAACCATGGGTACGCCGAACTCGGTAAACCAGACAATGGAAAAGGAAGTGATATGGTTTCTTGCATGGTCGGAACGATGGAAAAGGTGGAGGGAAGTGGTTGAGGAAGGGTATCGGTTAAGGGTTCTGGAGGGTGTACACAGTCAGTGAAAGGAACAGGCTGAATTGGAAAATCCGACTCATCATCTAGAACTGTTTCATCCTCAAAAATATCCTCAAAATTCTCCTCAAAGTTCAGCTTATCCATGCAATTTTCATCAATATCAAGACGCATATGAAGTTCGGGAAAAACATTTAATGACTCGGGATGATGAATTGGAGAGAAAAATTCAGCCAAATCTATGGGTTCATCATCCAAAATATTCCCAGCGTCAATATCCTCAATCAAGTGAAAATCAATATTCTCAGACACCTCATCAAAAGCATGGATTTCAATCGATTCTGGTTCTAAGATGGAGGTGTAGAGGTCAAAAGGTTTGGGATAGGTTTCACTTGGCAAGGTCCCTTCACAATCGGGTAAATCAAACACTACAAAGTCGCACAACTCATTCATCATTCTATCTTCAATTGATAAATCATGTGGGACACTCGATAGACTTTCAAAACAAGAGTTGTGGGATTTAATTTGGGACGGGTAGGTTTGACTTGGAAGGGGACACATCTCACTCTCTCCACTCAAATTCTCAATCTGTCCTGCCGCCCCATCATACATAGGAAAATTAGGAGCTAGTTGGAAACTAGCTACCGGGTCAGTAGGTTGTATGAGAGCGGCCATGGACGCATTCAAATCCATCATCTGTTGGCTTGACGCTACCCTAAAGTCTTTCAACGACTGTTCCAGACTAGACACGGGTTGTGAAGGGGTTTCAATAAAAGATTCAAAGTTGTTTGGATACTGAAAACTCCCAAATGGCTGTATAGAAGCAATGTCTAGGGAAGGTGCAAAAGTTGGGTAGGACTGATTGGAATTGAATGGCTGGACAGGAGCAGGATCAACATTTGGATAAGAAGGTGAATGGAATTGTTATTCCCAAGAATCTGTAATGGTGAAAGGAGTGAAAGATCGGCTACGGGATTGTTCAATATGTTCAGCAATAGACATGGGTCTTCGAGTTACAGCAGGACTTTCAAAAGGGGTATCAACTCAAGAAGGGGTGAATGTTTGAAATGGTTGATACGAAGTGGATTGTGGGGTCCAGTTGTTTGTCCTAGATGCGTCTATCCGATCTTTCAAAGAAATTTTGGGCATGGAGGGGTCGTTCGAAGTTCGACCAAAACAAGAACCGTATGAGGTAATGTCTGGTTGTGGGTACCAAAGTTCGGCAAGAGTTTTGCGAGGTGGGGTACCCATGATATGAATAGAGAAAGAAAGAAAGGAAGAGAAAAGGGAGGGGAAAAAGAATGTGATAAAAAAAATTTAATTTTTTTTGTAGTTAGTTATTAACAAAAGAATGAAATATACATACAAAAATAATCTGGACCAAAAACAATCACGACACAAAAATACCACACACCTAATCGTTCTAGGGTTCACTTAGGTCAACTAGACCTGCTCCAGAACTTGATTATTGAAGTAAAACTGTGTCGAGAAACGGGCTCAAGATACACTGATCACGAGGCCAGGTAAGTGCAGAGATAAGGGGAGGTTTTCCAACGCTTTCGCGAAGTTCCTTAATTAAATAACCCTTTCTCTTTTGGCGGTTTCGCCGTTAACACTTTCCTAGACACCCCGTAAACAATATACCGTTAAGCGAGGTTCTAAACACAGTTAACTTCTCCTAGTGAGCGCGAAGTCCTTAAGGCTTAAAGTCTAGTTTCTTTTAAATTTTTTGCGGGTAAACGTTATGCTCAAGTTCATGATTTGTGGGCCACGGAAAAGGTGATGAAATCCTTTACCGTATGTTGTGGGGTTCGCTTGCTCTTAAGTCCGTATTAATGTATGCAATCCGCAATTCTATAAAGAATCAAACAATCATTTTTTAGTTTAAGCACGGCACTGCAACGAATACGGGTTAGTCAATTTTTAGCGTTTACTAGCGAACTTGCAAAGAATCCTGCAAAGAATAGTATATTGGATGCGTCGGATTTGAGAAGAAGGTGTTAGTAAAGTACGTACCATTAAGATTTTGGGTTAGGAAACCCCCGTTGAATCAAATCCGGTAAGCTTGAAAAGTTCTCTTGCGCGGGTCAAACTACCCGGATCTTTGGCACTGTACTTTGCAATCACCTTAGCCTTGAACGTACACTTTGCTCCCCACAATCATAGTTCGCAAATCAGCAAAAATCTGCAGACTTGCTAAAAAATTATATAAAAACAAAAAGATTTTTTTTAATTTTTTTTAAAATATATACAAAAAGAATATTAACCCGAATAACAAGAAAATACGTTACCGTCTCCCCGGCAACGGCGCCATTTGATCGCACCCAGAGAGCGTGTCGGATGTTCAAAGTTCTAAAGTTATAACCGCGATCAGGACGGTGTCACTTTGCAGCTAGCCGGTTGAGCACGGGTCAATCCATAGGGAGATGGTTGTATGTCCGTTCTTGTCTTAGACGAGTCAATAAAGAATGTGTATATGTTTGTTCGAGTCTAACCTATGTGTTTTATATGCAAGTATAAAGTTGTTAAGAAAAAGATACGAAATTGTAAGCTAAAGAAATCCGTACTCAAAACCTTTGAGCCGGGTCTTGACCAATTGAATCTAGAGCAATAGGCAACAACGTGGATTAGGGGATTTAAGCACGGTATTCGTGGAATCCGGCTTATTTACCCTTGTCCTTCCGTTCTTGTCTCTTGCTTTCGCCTCCGGCCAAACCGAACGCAACCGATCGCGGTTAGGAATCACCGTTACCTTGTTAGGGTAGGGTGCCTAACGGAGCGCTTGCGTAACGTTTGGGCGGAGTTCAAAGGAAAATAACGGGAAAAGGAAACGAGGAACGAAACGTTAACTTACAATATCGTATTTCTTCCTAACAACACCATATTAACAACCATTCACAAAACAAACCAAAAAGAGCAAAAGAAAAGATAAACAAAGAAAAGAAAAGATTACAAGCAAGTAATTAAAGTGCATGGTAATAAATTGCAACTAATAAAAGACAAGAATGAAAAATGCAAGAAAGAGATAAGCAAGAAAGTAACACTAAGAACCATAGAACTCAAGACAAGCCATGGGATCAATAGCCAACCGTTAAACTTGCAAGCTCAATCAAGAGGTTGCAAGGTCAAGAGAAGGGTAAAGAACTCATGTGAAATGAAGCACAAAAGAGAAGAGCTTTATTGATTCCATAATGATACAACCCTTGAGATCAATAACCAACCCTTAAACCTTCAAGCTCAATCAAGAGGTTGAAAGATCAAGAGAAGGCAAGGACCTCAAGGGGAAGCTAAGCAAAAGAATGATACAATGTATGGCAAAATTGGACTCCTTCTCACTTACCCAATGGTTTCCTTTTATGGGCAAAAGAACAAGACCTTTCCTTTAATTTGAATTTGAATTCATCCAAAATTTGGAGGGAAGTTTGAATTTTTGAATTTTTGAATCACATCAACACTTTATGCATTGAATGCACCATACCCTCTCGTGCTCTGTGCATGTCCCTCTCGTGCTTTGTGTTTGACCCTCTCGTGCTTTGTGCTGCCCCTCTCATGCTTTGTACTTGTCTGAGACATGAATGACCACTGTCATTTGTCTTGTCTCTGGAACAGGTACGCGGCACTGGACGGATACGGATGATCGGAACCCAGCTTTTTTCTGCTGGCAACAGATGTCCTGGATTTTGGCGTAACAGTAGAGATTTTGTATCATTTGCGTTACTTTGGACTAGGAACCTGTAGCCTATAAATATGTAGCAAACACGGATTAAAAGCACCTGCCTATAAACAAACGAGCATAAGAATGGGCGGTATAAAATACAGTTTTCTGTGATGAACACCGCAAGTGAGACCTGACGTTCCCTATCGTGTGGATAGCCTGTGCAATGAAACCTAGACCCCTACGAGCGTGGCAAGTTACCCGCAAAACCATAAGCGAGGCAGCCCCTTTCAGTAACGTGAATAGACCACCCAGCACTTCACGGAATCCGGTAACTTGAGCACCCCTCCTGGGTCAACCTATACCCCCTAGGAGTGCGGCGAATAGCCCGCCAATTCTAGAGTAAGGTCCTCTCCGTCTGAATGCCTTGAGATGCGGACCAGTTGCCCTCTAGAACCCGGCTATTCGTGCACTCCACCTCGGGGTAATCCTAGTACAGAAAATAAAATAATATACAAGGGTGACATCGACCTCAGCCTGGTCGTGCTCCAAAAGAATAATATACAAACTGGTAGTGACGACAGTCCACATGTCGGACGCTCGCCCCGCAATATCAAATGTACAAATGAAATAAAACTGTACTAACATTGCACCACAGCTATCCACCACGACGATCCAACCAACATCACAGCACCACACAGAACATCAACGTGAATGCCACGTTCGCAAACCCGTCTAAAAGACATATAGCAGTTAGACGGGTTAACCGATCAAATGACATTCAGGTTCACAGATATAAATGTATGTACTGTCAAACGCACGCTTAAAATATCGATCGACAAAATTCTAAATTGTCCCCAATAGCAAAAACAGCACTGCACAGAAAACTGGGCTAAAACAGAATATCACAAAAATCATAATTCCAAGTCATAGGGCTACAGGAAAAATTTCGAAACCCGTCGCCACTAAATGGCCGCGGAACCAACGCCAATAGGGGGTAATTGCGGCGGTTCCGCGACGCTTTGGAGGCATCAAGAGCCCAAATTTTTTCTGTACCCTAATAAAAGCCTGCACGGATTTTTAAGCCACTAGAAAATATTTTTTGAACACTTTTGAAAATCGGCAGAAAACAGAACAATGAAATCGTGATTTTGGCAATTTCCGTCGATCGATCTTTTAAGCACGTTTAAACAAGCTAGTAAGGGATTTAAAGGGTGGATCTGATACCATGAAGGGTCACGGCAGCGCCCCGGCCGTCTAAACGCGGCCAAAATACGGAACAAAAATTTCTGAAACCGGCGCTACCGCTACCCGAATCCCGGATCGACCTTAAGCCCTAAACTAGCAAACTAACTAAGAGTTAGAATCTTTATACCGAGTTGATCCGTGTCCTTCGGTCTTCATTCCAAGCTCCTAGCGGCTTGTTGATGTGGTTTGGTTGCCGGTCTTCCTTCGTCTTCGATGATCCATCCGAGGGAAACGGCGCAAGCTCCAACCTCGTCAAACGAGGTAACCGATACTCCAAAGTCGCTAGAGATGGAGAGTCAAGGTGTATGGAAGTGTCACTACATTTTTCTCTCTACCCAAAGTTCTCATGCGGCAACCAAAGAAGATGAAGAAGAAGATGATGAAGACTGTGCATGAGGCAAAGAATTGGCTAAGTATTTTTGTGAACTTGAGAGAGTGAGAGAGTGGGCTATCCTTATGATAAATCATCATTCAAAAATAAAAAACCAATCACCCTCAATGAGTGGCCGGCCCCCTCTCTCCCTCCCATCAAAAAAAAAAATTCACACCAATTTTCTTTTTGCAATAAAATAATGTGCAACCATGCTTTGACCTAAGCCATTCAACATGTCCATGACCATGCCTCCTTTTCCACCTCATTTATAAAAACAAATGAATTTCCATAAATGGAAAATCATATAAATGAGGTGGCATCTTCTAGAAGCTATTCCGTATAAAATACGGAATACTTCCGGTACATGTACCGAAATACATATACACGTATTCGTACAAAAATACGAATAGCCAAGAGAGAAAATAAATAGCGAACAATAATACTAGAATACATATATATAAATACATATGTAAATTATTAAATCAAAACCTGATTTAATAAACTGGCTTAATCCTAAGCCGCTAGTATTACCAACTGTCCGATTAAAGTCTGCACAGCAAGTGCACATATTTAATCGGACACCCGTATGTACCAACATACGACATGTACACCATATCGCCTGAACCGTGAAAACCCTCTGTGTGGGACTCTAAAGACTCGTCAATACGCTGGCAGTGGGTTAACCACAAGCACATCAGCGGCACTAGCTGTACGTAACGGCTACCCAGGTATTGAGCGAAAGGGAGACCGACGAGAAAACCCATGCAGAACCCCTACTGAGCCTGACAGTGATAGAATCACATATCGAGTCTAGGGAGGTGGATAAAGTCAGACCCCCAACAACGCGACATTTAGTGTCGGTATGAAACCCATCACCACCTGAGAAACTATCGATCCTTGATCGATAATTCCCGTCCACCGTGACCACGGATTTATGGTTATGGCCATCCGTACACAACGCGACATCAACCCCCAATACCGGGAGAGACGAATCCCCGACGATCCGATCACTGCCTCCATGTGGCTCGGGACTGTACCCAACTAAAACCTGTTTGCATGACTCATTTGAGCCGTGGTAGGGTAGTAATCAAAGCACAGTGGGAACTCACACGAGACAAATGACGATCTCTGGTCGACAGACTAACCTGTACACATGTCACCTGGAAACTGCTATCTGACAATAGGTATAATACCAACTAGCAGGTTCCCGGCGAGTCCGTCCAGTGTACTCATAACCCAATGAGCACTTGTATACTATCTTAGGTGAACAAACTAACACCAATAGCTTGTGAGACCTGGCCACCGCCCCTCGTCGGGGTCTCGATCAGTATACACTAGTATACACTGGAGTATCGATGCCCGGTCTCGATTCTCCTACGACTAGGGACATTTAAGGATGTGCTTATAGACCCCAGCTCCCACATATATGATCGCCATCATAATGCTGGCAGTCAAGCAAGAATCCTATGGGCTTTATCAACATGATGATAAAGATAAACCAGATAGCATACTATCATTTTGAGTAAGACTGTTTTATCGGTATAGGTCCTCACTGAATCATCATAATCACAAGTCCGCGACTATGATAATTGACTTGAGGGCACTATAGCCAACAATACTGTCACCGGTAAGGTGGTGCTCCCCTGCCTCGAGCTCATCGCCATCATCTGCGACAATCTTGCCCCGGGGTACCTTTGGGCCCCACCATGTAACCACACACAGCCCACTCCACTCCTCGCATCGAGTATATATCACAAATCTCAGAACCGAGAAATCTCATGGTGGACGCACTGAAATATCATATCAAGAGAAACCGGGTCTTTCAAATAATGCATAATTTCATGAACTACCACGGTCCTCAAATCCAGAAAACATCATAGGAAATCCATATCTCAATGCGAAAATCCATGAAATATAATATACGCAACATAAAAAGTAATATGAGCATATAAAGGAAAAACCGTTATTTAACTGCAACAAGTTATTAAATATATCATGCGGTTCCTAATATCCAAAATCCAACGCAATATCATATAAAGGTGAACATGTAACTATAACAAGGTATATTGGTGTACATGTAAGTATGTATGCAAGATGTACATGTAGCTATATCTCATATCTGTATATACCTATCACTAATTGTACCCTACCATATAGGTATATGTGTAGCTAGCATGTAGGTATGGAGAGGCATATCTGTAAGCATTTAGGTATACAGGTATGCTATATGTCATATGCACAACGGACATGAATAAATATCTAAATGTCACTAACCATACAATATAACATAGGTATGTGTGGTGTGCGTGTCATGGCAATTATCGACGGTGTGTGTGGCATACAATTAGTGCTCGTGCGACATGAACCGTCAATAATAGTGCAGTGTCTAATGGGTACAAGTTTAAGCACAACAAGTAATGATATGAAATGAGTTCATGCACAATCTCTATATATGCAGATAAACATGCGGCTAATGTCATATCATATCTAGCCCAGATGCATAACGCCATGCGGACGATTCCCCTGTAGATGTTAAATCTACTCACTGATAATCTTGGGCTAAGTAAAGCCAACCACTCGATTTCCCTTCTTCGCAGCGTCCGAAGTCCTCGCCTGCGACCTTAAGATCTTAAACAACAATAACAAGTGTATATTAGCAATCGACCAATAACACGTACAAACTATGTTTGACCGACACATCAACTTCAAACATACTCTCAAGTGTTCGTCTAGTGGCTAACATGCGTAGCGACACTACGAACCCAAGAGCAACAGATATATAAAGACGCGAACCGTATCGGATAACGTAACGCGCGTAATCGAAACACTAGAAAATAAGAAAAGTGATCCCAGATTTTGCTACACAAACAATTTGTAAAAGTTGCACATACCACAAGACCACACACAACCCCAGAGACCCCCAGACCAAAACCCAAACCCAAACACCCCAGTCTGGCCACAAATTGCGGCCAGAAGCAATTTATTTGCGGCCCAGTTTTTGTGGAATGCTCTCAAATTTTTATGGTGGGTTCTAGGTCACTACACAAGGTCACTGTGATAGGAACTTTTCCAACAAATACCTGGTTTGATAGCAGATCATCCGAGACACCAAAACTACACTAAAAAATAACAGTATTTGCACAAAACGAAACTTAACGCGTTCTAAACTGAAACTTACAAGCTACACAACATTAAAAAGACTTACTTTACAGATAGAGATCATTACCTACTCCCACAAGCTCAAAGATCCTATCATTCCAAGCTCCAAGGTATCTAAGAGGCAAAACAAGGTTTGAAAAGGGATTTGGATGAGATTTGATGAGATTTAGTGAGGGATTAGTGAAGGAGAGGTGAGTGTTCAATTGAGAGTGAAGGAGAGATGAAGGAAACAATGAGAAACAGATAGAGAATGAGAGAAATGAGAGAGGGTGAGATGAAAAGAGAGAGAGAGGTGAGGATAAGGGTGAGTGCACCATACATTAACTCACATATTAAAGCAAGCATGACTCACCATGCCACCTCTCATCCAAACAAAACTCAAAACAAATATATCTCCACAAATATTTAGGGTTAGGGTTAAGGTTTAAACAAAGGATTAGGATTAGATCAAAGTGTCATGGTTGCTAAACTAGATTAACACAAACACACCCTCACATTAACATACACAAGTGTGTGCAAGGCATAACAAATAATAATAAATTATTAATTAAATGTTATAAAATGTGAGGAAACCAAATTGGTAAACTTTTTACAGAAAACCCGTACTATCGCTTTATTAACACTAATCGAAATCCTAAGGTGTTACAGATTGCTGATCATACAGTTATTGGTGTTTGACATCGATGATTGTATATAGGTGCTCATTGGATGAGTTACACTGGACGGACTCACCGAGAACTCCTAGTTGGTAATATACCAATGTCAGGTAGCAGTTTTCTTATGACATATGTACAGGATAGTCCTTAGGACTTAAGATCGCCATAATGTCTCATGTATGTTCCCACTATACTTAGACTTCTACCTTAGCATGGCTCAAAAGAGTCGTGCAAACAGGTTTTTGTTCAGTATAGTCCCGAAGCACGTGGAGGCAGTGAGCGGTCATGGGGATTCGTCTCTCTCGGTATAGAGAATTGATATCGCGCTATGCAGGACATGACTACAACCATAAGTTGATGGCCATCTGTAACATTTCAGAAAATATAAAATATCATTTTTGAATTTAAATAATAAAATAATAAATTTCACAGATATTATACGAATATTGATTTGAGTTTTCGTAGAATGGTATAATTATATACCTATAGTTTGGAAAATAATTAGAATTTAAAATAAATTATCTTTTATGAGAGCATTTATTTGACTTGGTCTTTTTATAAATTAATATATAATTATTTACATATAAGTTTAATGTTAAACTTGATTAGTATTTCATTAATTATGCATTAAACCGAATTTGTTTTGTTAATCATGCTTTGTGTGCATGACATGTAACATTTTGTTCATATTTTATACCATGGTTTCATTTTTTCATTTGGTTTTGTTTTTTTAAAAAAGAAAAGGAAAGAAAAGATAAAAGAAAATAAAAAAGATATGAGGGGGACAAGGAGGTATGGGCAAGGAGAGAGAGGGGAGTATGGTTTCTAGCCATTCATATCATTTTCTTCATTTCATTCTTTCTTCATCTTATTCATCTTCTCTTCACTATTCCTCCACCTCTAAACCCTCACTACCACCCCCATAAATACTCTCAAAACCACCACAAAACCTCACATAACCTTCACAAAAATTGTTCCTCACTTCATTCTAAGCTCTATGGTGTGATCAAGTAGGGGTTTTGAGTAACTTGGGCCATCTTAGAAATTTCTTGAGTTGATTCTATAAGGTATAACTCTTAATCCGTTGTTAAATTCTGGAGTTCTATCTTTCACAACTAATTTAGAGTTAAGAAGTTTAGGTTTTGTGAACTTGGAAAATTCTAGGGTCAGTTTTGGGGATAAAACTTGTAGTGGAGATATAGTAGAGGGTGTAGTGAGTGTCTACTGGTCTAGTAGTGATGATAACCTTGATTAAAAGGGGTTTAGAAATTTCAAACATGAGTTTAGAATTTTTCGATATCGGTTTTGTTGAACTTGTGGTGATCAAATGGAATCTGGGATGACTTGGAGACTCTGAAAATTTAATAGAAGATATAGAGAGATGTATAGACCAGTAGAAAGCCACTGTAGAAGCCCGAGCCCCTACCTCTTTATTTTGGCCGCAATTTTATTCGATTTGACTACAAATATCGGGTCAATTTTGGAATTAAGCTCTGAAACTTGGTCTGTAGCTCACTCATTAGAAAATTAAGACTACCCTATACGCTAAAAAGTCTAAAATCACCTTATGAAAAATCTAGAGTTGTTTTACTTGATTTTTGGCGATGTTTTATGATATTTGAAACTTGTTATTTTTGGATATTTGTGTTTTGACTCGGTAGTTTGACGTTCGTACGTCGACGTCGGGGGTTATTTTGTTGTTTTAGCACACGTTGACAATAGGTTCTAACCTATGTGCCTTTCGCTTGTCGTATTGGTTTTCGATATGGATTTTTCAAACGATACGATATGCTTTGATTTGTAGTTACATTCGTGTGGAATTCTGAGACGACGAAGGAGGATAAGGCATCCATCGGGATCGACTACTGCGAGACGTTGTAGGTGAGTAGATGTATATCTACAGGGAAGTCGGATGGATGGCGTATAACACCCCCGCAACTGTAGAATAGGGATACACACACATACATATATATAATACGAATACCTAGCTAATAGGGTTTCTAGAATACCTAGCTAATAGGGTTTCTAGAATACCATATGCGACAGTAGTTTACTTGTAGAAAAATATATCCCTAGTACTATTTCTTAGCCTATGAGATATACCTACTCATGAAAATACACACACACACATGTTTACCATATACAATATATATGATATGATATAAGGATATTTACGATATGATGATATAATTCAATATGGTTGATATGATTTGATATGACATGAGATAAGATGAGATGAGATGAGATGATGTACGTGATTATAGATCCGTAGTATTGATTTGATGACATTGTACGATGGATATTCCGTATGCGATATGATGAGGATGGATCATCGATATTATTTTTGCAGGGGTTTCCTAGCACCAAGCCTAGGGTTTGTCTTGCATCAAACATGCCACAATAAAAATTTTAGGGGTGCTAAGAAAAACCAACCATGAATCGAACTAGAAATTTAAGGTAACAAGGCAAGTATCACATACATATAATAATCTAACACTAAGAGGAAAATAATACAACCTTTGTAGACCTCCTCTTTGTGACTTCTTGGATCAACTTAGTGTTTGAACCGGTTCGCTTGAGTCCCTTGAAGTCCATGACGATATACCACGGAGTCCCTTTGCACAAGCTCCTAGCTTCACTTGATCAAGATGGAAGTGAAGCAAAAAATCTACACTAGTGGGCTAAACTAACATAGATTGGTGATGTGGGTTGTGTTCTCACTTAAAAATCATTTCTTTTTCTTTTCTTCACTCACTCTCTAAATCCTAGAGAGCTTGAAGGAGAAAGAGGAAGGAAGAGATGGCTTAGCTTAACTCATATGAGAATTAACCCAAGAATGAAAGATAATAATCATGATAAGAAAAGAGTCTCTTCATCCTTAACCATGGCTAGAAAATATCTAGATATTTTGACATTGAGTTAACAAAAACCATGCGCAATAAAACCATGGTTTTGGCTTTGGTCAACCAAAGAAGAGTGTAGAAACTAAACCATGATTTTATTTCCATTTGCATTTCCTCAATAATCAAAATGTATAAATATTTTACCATGTGAGTCTTGCATTTCCATCACCTATGTATCATCAACCATGCCACATGTATGCATGCATGTGTGCATCCATATCAATATATACATACATACATTCATGCATACACCATAAAGAAAAGGATTTAATAAATGAGCTAATGGTCATCAATATTAAATCAACACTTGATTTAATAATCCGGTCATATCACATACGACGCGACCAATAGTAAACGCTAGATTAAAATGCGGTATCATATACACGCATTTAATCAAGCTCCCGCGCATATCCCCATATGCACCCCACATCGTTTCGCCCAAGCTAGGTAACCCTTTTGTGGGAATCTAAGAATCGTCAATACGCTAGCAGTAGGCAGTGACCATATCACATACCCACAAACCGTTAGCGGCACTAGCTATACGTAACGGCTCCCAGGTATCGAAGGATCAGAAGAAAAGCAACCGAACCTGTCAAAACTCCCATCGAGCCAACTGGCAACACTTACCGTACAGTCCGGTCTCTTCGTCAGATATGCTGCATATCGAGTCTAGGGATGATATCGTCGACCCCAATAACTCAATAAGTCATGCCTTTATATGGCCTATAACAGATCGAGAAACTACTGATAACACTTATCAGTAAATCTCATCAGCCCTGGCCAAGGAATTCCTGTTATGGCCAATCGAGCATAGCACAACATCAACCCCCAATACCGGGAGAGACAAAACCCATCCTATCGCTCATTGCCTCCATGTGCCTCAGGACTGTACCCAAAATCCACCTGTTTGCACGACTGAGTAGATCCGTGGTAGGGTGGAGATCAAAGTACACTGGGAGGACACACAAGACTCTATGACGATCTCGGGTCTACAGACTAACATGTACCAGTGTCACCTGAGAACTGCTATCCGACGTAGATATAATACCATATAGGAGTTCTCGGCGAGTCCGTTCAGTGTACCCAGTCTCCACTGAGCACCCGTATACAATCTTTGGTGTCACCACACCAATGGATCATCCATCGCCCATCATATGGGTCAATAAGCGTATACGCTAGTCTACTCTGGAATATCGATACCCCGTCTCGATAAACCCATGACTAGGAACATTTAAGGATATGCTCATAGACTACACATGCCACATTAGTATGATCCGCATCATAATCATTGTAGTCAAGCAAATATCCTAAGGGCTTCATCTACATGTACCAGAAATATGCATGATCTAGTAAACGTGTCAAGATAAAGAATAACTAGATAGCATACTATCATGTCGAGTAAGAATGTCCTCTGAATATATATATATATACATATCGATACATCCACTATCAAATAATGGCCTCTAGGGTATACATATATCCATCAATTTTGACTTGAGAAAGATTATTTTAAATTCAAATAGTATATATTATGATATGTTGTAACGTTTTAAAAATAAATAAATAAATAAATAAAACCCTTTAGGTGAATTTTCTGATAATCGGTAAAATAAACCGTATTTTCCGTAAAACTCAACTATAATTATTTTTCAATATAAATTTAAATACGCCTATTTTAACTATGTAATTACTAGTAAATGGTGTTTATTTAGTGACTTGTAAATTTCTAGTTTACTATAATATTTTTCCTAAATTAATTAAATTAAAATATTAACATAAGCTTTAATTATACATTAAATTAGTGCAAATTACAAATTAGAAATGGGTTAATTTTGCAAAGTGAACCATGACAATTTAAAACAAGTGTGTAACATGCAAAATTCTTTCTCACAATTCTTCATGGTTCTAGACTTTTCTAGGATTGGTTTAGAAAAGAAAATAAATAAAATTAAATAAATTATTGAAAACACTTAATTAGATGTAAATAATTGGAGATGTTTCTACACAATACTACACATTCTCACCTCACTCTTTCTCTCCCCTCTTCTTGGCCGAAATCACCAAGAGGTAGCCCCAATTTTTCCCCACTTCATTTCCTCTCCAAAAATCTACAAAAATTCATCAAAAATCCAAAATAAAACCCCAAATTCCTAATCCAATCTCTACCCATTATTCTTTGGCCTATCTAGCATGGATCTTGGAGCAAAGTTAGCACTTTGGAGGCTATGGTTTTCAGGTTTGATCTCATGTCAGTAAGGTATAATTCCTAACCTAATGGCTAATTAGTTGTTTTACTATTTTAATTTAAGCTTTCATGTAATAATTTGGTTCTTTTTTTTCTAATTTGTGAAATTAAAGAGAGGGTTTCTAAATCAAGTTAGGGTTTTTATAAAGTGTTCATGATTACATGGTGTAGTTAATTATTCTAAGACATAGAAAACTTAACCTAGTTGCTAAATTGTAAATTGTTGTATTTAAATTATCCTAATTAGAATTTTTGCAAACTAGGTTTTTATAATATATATATATATATATATTGGTGAGATGAAATTATAATTAGGGTTTTTATCATTAGGTTATGGTTTTAATGAGTAGTTTAACATGTTAAAGGAATGCAAAACCTAATCTAGTTACTAGTTGCTAATTTTTAGTTTAAAATTTTTGATAATTATGCTATTTTGCTAACTAGGTTTTGGAAATTGATTAAATAATTGAGATTAAAATCTAATTATGGTTTTCATCACATTATTAACATTTTAGTTTGTTTTTTAGTAACTTACATCATGCAAAACTTAGTTTAGTTGATGATTTGTGAAATTTTGCTTTAGAGGTGTTAATGTTGGATAAATTTGCAAACTAGAATTTTTGGATTTATACAAATTAGTGTAATAAAAATATACTAATGGTTTATATGACCTAGCTATGATATTAAGTGAATATTATGGCCATTAGTTTTGTTACAACATCAAGTTTCGAATTAAAACGAAAATTTAGTGCTTTCTAGGTTTTCGGAAATAAATCGATTTGATTTGTTTTGAGGTTTTGATGAGTTGCAATTGATTTCATATTATAATTAGTGATTTATGAAACCATGATTGGTGTGTTTGGGTTTTTCTCGATCAATCGGCGTTTGTACACCGATGTCGAGGGTTATTTAGTCATTTTGCATGAGCGGGTCATATGTTTTAACCTATACGCGTTTCGTGCGCTGCTTTGGTTCTGTCCGCGATTCCGGTTTACAATATTATATATGTTTGCGTATAGGTACCCCTCACGTGGACTTCGGACGATGAAGAAGAGGATGGCGGCATCGACTTCGGCAGACGAGGACCTGGTGAGTAGATGTATATCTACGGGAGAAGTCGGGTGGATGGCGTATAGCACCCCCGCAAACGTAGAATAGGGATATTACGTACTGTTATTAGAAAGTCGGACGTGACCTTAGATTCTTGACGAGTAGGGTCCTATTGAAGACTTTAGGTTGGACTAGACTGATTTAGAAAGACTGACCAGAGGATGACTGCCTTGGAGGGAATTCGTAGGCTTCATATAGATACACACACACGCACACACATAAACTTGACTTGGTGTGTGTGTGTGTGTGTGTATAGGAATGTGTGTAGGTATATATATATATACAACATATACATGTGATATGAGGAGGATATATGATATCTGGGGATGAGTCGGTATGACTGGGCATGATGCCGTGAGATATTAGATATACGATCGAGTTATGATATGAGATGTGTTATGATAGTAGCGGATCGTTAGACAATGAGATTATATAAAATATATTTATATAAACGATAATATGTGTAGATGATATTGGAATGTATGAGACTCTAGAAAAGAACCCGGATTGTAATATGTGACTTGATCACGATATGATATATGACATGATATTTCTGAGGATCATTTGACGATGTATATTTACACAGACAATGATATATGTTTGATGATATTGGGATGTATGCGATTATAGCACAGTACCCTTGATCATGATATTGTTTGATAATGATGCTATACGAACGATGATGTATATATGTGATAGATGACCCATTCCGATTTTGGGAAGCCGTACGATGGGTTTTACCGTACGAGGCATTGATGTGATAATTGATCCGCCCTCCTGACTTGAGAATGTCGTACTACGTACGTGACGCTATTGAGGCTAGATCGCTGACTACTAGAGATATCGACTCAGACTTTAGGAGGATTCTTCTTACCTTTCAACTAGTATCTTTAGTTAGTTCCTTAGTTGGTTAGATAGATCTTAGTTTAGGCTCGAGTCATACTTATTTTCAAAACTAATGAATCGTGCTTTTTCAAACAACAAACTGTATGACTCGTAATTAGTATGTATTTTCTTGTTGTGCGTTTACTACACATTCACCATTATATTCATGTTGTATTCATCGCATTGCATATTCATACATATGTTTCTTTAGCTAATATGAAACTCTGCCTGTTAGGATACCAGCACCATTACCGATGATGCGCATGTTCCACGTACACTTATTTGCCGGCTCACACATATCATCGTCGGTAATTGCCATGTCACGTACACTTTAGAACATATTATTTTTATTGATATAATCAGCTAAATGCTAGACCAATATAATATTGTGTGATTACTCTCATGTGCTAGTTTAGACATTGCATTTATTACTCAGACACTTTATGCATTCACATTTTCATGTTATCATGCAGTGTTGTGGGGCTTATGCTGATACTCATTATTTACTTACTCATGATTTTGGGATTTTGGATTTCTATGAGATTTCTGCATTTTGGGGAAAACCGCAAGAATATATATAAAAACTTCTCTCTCTCCCTCTCATTTTAAAATACAAGTTGCGGTTTTCTCGTGATGTATGTGTCGTCCACCATGAGATTTCATGTTTTCTGTTTGATTTCGAGACCCGATTCGAGGAGTGGATGAACCGTCTCGGGTACATGGTGGGCCCAGTATGGTACCTCAGGGAAAGAAGATCGAGTTGTAGACGATGAGCCTGACAGGGGAAGACTACCTACCGGCTATGTCTGGCGCGGCGGATATCCGGAGGATACCGACTGTTGTCGTGAGATTTGATGATATGGGCCGATCCGGACTGACGGAGCCCGAGATATTGAGACTATGAGGTATTGAGACTTTGAGATTTACATGTTTTGTGTCGATGCTTGACACGGATTTATATGGATTTCATTGATGATGTTTCAGATTACCGTACAAATTTTACTATGATACAAGTTAAAGATTTCTTATACAAATATATCCAGATTTCATGGTTGATTGTTTTACATTCATGGTGTATGCATACTCATACACATGACATGTTACGACTGGAGGTACTGAGCATTGCACTTACGCATAGATTATTACCCTGCCACTACTAGATGACTAGTGTTATATTAAGTATATTATTATGACCTAGGAGATCGTCGTGCATGCGATTTCCACTCGCAGATGTTTTCTACTCACGAGTTGGCAACTCACCCCCGTTGTGCCAAATTTTCTTACAGGTTTCGATGTACAGGTTTCCTTGGCGGCTTGTTGGCACACCATTTCATTCAGGAATTTGCTTGGTAGGTTGGTTCACTTGTATCAGGACCGACGTTGTACTTTTATTATTTCATTTGTATCTAGTAAGCTCCATCAACCAGACTTGTATTAATTGATAGATTTAGAAGACCAGCTGTTTTTATTTCGACCTTAGAGTCGCGCTTGTATTATTATGGTTTTCTGGTGGATTGGTTTTTCTTTTGAGTTTTGAGCCTCGCCCTTCGGCGTTGTATATTTTAGTGCATTGTGTGGTTGTTTCCGCCTTTTGGCGTAGAGCTATCTCCCGCTTGAGGATGCCTTTTTATTGCTTGTATATATTATTCTTGTTTGTACCATTTGGGGCCAGTTTTTACAAAGGAGACTCTGCCGAAATTTTTGAGAAAATTTGATGTTGCTTTTAAACTTGTTTTTCTACATTTTTTTTTCTTTAAAGGGTTTAGATTTCTGGGCTCTGGCTTGCTTAGATTACATTACGCCTCTAGACGTTTCATAATTTAAGTGCCGGTTACATTCCGTACCTTCGGGTCAAGACAAAGTTGATATCAGAGCGCTAGGTTTAACCCTTCTCTAAGTCTAGGTTGACCTTGGTTGATGGAGTAGTTGACTTAGGTAGAGTGACGTACCGTGGGTATGATCCGAGGCATACTTACGTTACGCTGCTCTGTTTAAGAAGCCTTAGGATGCATATTCTTTGCACCGTATTCTATTTGTTCCTTTGATCTATCTTCGTCAATATCGGATGGTGGTTTCTGTTACCACGGTCGCACGGGCAGAGGGAGTTGCGGTTCGAATGCGATGACCGTTAGGGTATTGTCTATTCTGGAGGGTTGAAGTATTTTTTAGCGTACGAACGAAGGGTATTCACATGTCGTCTAGACGAAGTTAAAAAGGTTCGAATGAATGTCAAAAACCCATTTTCCCAAGTTTAAGGTATTCGGAAGAACATGCAGGTATTTCTATGGACCCTCTAGAAGAATGAAACCCTAACTCGACATAATGACCATGAGAACGCTGGTGAACCTTAGGGTTTGCGGCAGTTCCGCGGTGCCATTAGTGAGGCTTAGGTTTGCCCTTCTACGGCTGGTCCGCAGATGCTGGGGCATGTACTGGATATTTTTAAACTGTACTTGAGTGTTGAGCTCTCGGGGAATTATAGGACTTTGATAAATCGATCGAAAAGTTTAACGTAGTCCGGAAATCATGTGATGGGATACAATACTCGGGAGACTCTCGATATGAGTATAGTCGTTTGTAGCGCAGTCAGCACAGCTACAAGGAGACGAATTCGAATCAGTCGACATTAGAAAAGGCGCACATTGACGATAGTGTTTACGATTGCGATTTGGTGATTTGAATTTCAAATTTCAGTTGTTTGGATTTTGGTATTTTGAGGATTTTGTTCTATGATTGGTATTTCCTATGTGTACATTCATTACACTCTATTCGTGTTTCATATATCAGTTGTATTGATGTTTTGTGCATACCCAGTGCACTCGATTTGGTTTTATACATTTTGAGATATTGATTTGATTTCGTACATATGGGTTGCACATGATTTTGACGTATGCTTCGACATAGTTTTCATGCACTTTTCGTACTGTGATTTCGATTTTGATATTCAGTATATGTTTTCGTCCACCATGTGCACTTGATTGAGATCCTTACGCACACTTGGCGCACTTGATGCGATTTTGGGCACATCAGATGCACTAAATCGGGATTTGTGCAGATTAGATGCACCTGACATTATCGTCGTGCACGCCCGTTGCACTTGACAGATGTTTTTGGTGCACACCCGTTGCACTCAGTTTTGTTTCTGTGCATATTCGTGGCTTCTGTATTTGATTTCGATTTCTTTGCGCACCGGACGCACGTGGTACCTCATATACTGTATTTGAGATTGATTTCATTTTGAGCAGTACGTTTTTATGATATTTACTATTTGGTTTGATAATCGAGCAGGACTGTCCTGAGACCCGTACCTAGGTGTTTTGCATGCTTCTTTATTCAGATGTTTGGACGATTTTACTACGATGCGCACTATATATAAGTTATAGTTCTGATGTATATTATGTTGGTTTTCGTATCGGACTATGACATTGTATTCTCACCATAACTCCGATAATTGCGTTACGCTTGACGGAGTTTTGATTTTGAGTTATGCACTTGTTTTTCATGCGCATGCATTGCGCTAAGATGTGTTTTATGTATTGATGATTTCGGAGCCCCGACGATTTGAGTGTTTTGCTAAATGTTTTAGTATTTGGGGGGAGTTTTAATTTAAATTCGGGGACCGAATTTCTTTAAGGGCAGAAGATTGTAACGTTTTAAAAATAAATAAATAAATAAATAAAACCCTTTAGGTGGATTTTCTGATAATCGATAAAATAAACCGTATTTTCCGTAAAACTCAACTACAATTATTTTTCAATATAAATTTAAATACGCCTATTTTAACTATGTAATTACTAGTAAATGGTGTTTATTTAGTGACTTGTAAATTTCTAGTTTACTATAATATTTTTCCTAAATTAATTAAATTAAAATATTAACATAAGCTTTAATTATAAATTAAATTAGTGCAAATTACAAATTAGAAATGGGTTAATTTTGCAAAGTGAACCATGACAATTTAAAACAAGTGTGTAACATGCAAAATTCTTTCTAAAAATTTTCCATGGTTCTAGACTTTTCTAGGATTGGTTTAGAAAAGAAAATAAATAAAATTAAATAAATTATTGAAAACGCTTAATTAGATGTAAATAATTGGAGATGTTTCTACACAATACTACACATTCTCACCTCACTCTTTCTCTCCACTCTTCTTGGCCGAAATCACCAAGAGGCAGTCCTAATTTTTCCCCACTTCATTTCCTCTCCAAAAATCTCCAAAAATTCATCAAAAATCCAAAATAAAACCCCAAATTCCTAATCCAATCTCTACCCATTATTCTTTGGCCTATCTAGCATGGATTTTGGAGCAAAGTTAGCAATTTGGAGGCTATGATTTTCAGGTTTGATCTCATGTTAGTAAGGTATAATTCCTAACCTAATGGCTAATTAGTTGTGTAACTATTTTAATTTAAGCTTTCATGGAATAAATTGGTTCTTTTTTTCTAATTTGTGAAATTAAAGAGAGGGTTTCTAAATCAAGTTAGGGTTTTTGTAAAGTGTTCATGATTACATGGTGTAGTTATTATGCTAAGACATAGAAAACTTAACTTATTTGCTAAATTGTAAAGTGTTGTATTTAAATTATTCTAATTAGAATTTTTGCAAACTAGGTTTTTATAATATATATATATATATATATATATATATATATATATATATATATATATATATATATATATATATATATATATATATATATATATATTGGTGAGATAAAATTCTAATTAGGGGTTTTATCATTAGGTTATGGTTTTAATGAGTAAGTTAACATGTTAAAGGAATGCAAAACCTAATCTAGTTACTAGTTGCTAATTTTTAGTTTAAAATTTGTGATAATTATGCTATTTTGCTAACTAGGTTTTGGAAATTGATTAAATAATTTAGATTAAAATCTAATTATGGTTTTCATGACATTATTAACATTTTAGTTTGTTGATTAGCAACTTAGATCATGCAAAACTTAGTTTAGTTGATGATTTGTGAAATTTTGCTTTAAAGGTGTTAAAGTTGGATAAATTTGCAAACTAGAATTTTTGGATTTATACAAATTAGTGTAATAAAAATATAGTAATGGTTTATATGACCTAGATATGATATTTAGTGAATCTTATGGCCATTAGTTTTTTTAAAACATCAAGTTTCGAATTAAAACGAAAATTTAGTGCTTTCTAGGTTTTCGGAAATAAATCGATTTGATTTGTTTTGAGGTTTTGATGAGTTGCAATCTATTTCATATTATAATTAGTGATTTATGAAACCATGATTGGTGTGTTTTGGTTTTTCTCGATCAATTGGCATTTGTACGCCGATGTCGAGGGTTATTTGGTCATTTTGCATGAGCGGGTCATAGGTTTTAACCTATGCGCGTTTCGTGCGCTGTTTTGGTTCTGTCTGCGATTCCGGTTTACGATATTATATATGTTTGCGTATAGGTACCCCTCACGTGGACTTCGGACGATGAAGAAGAGGATGGTGGCATCGACTTCGGCAGACGAGGACCAGGTGAGTAGATGTATATCTACGGGGGAAGTCGGGTGGATGGCGTATAACACCCCCGCAAACGTAGAATAGGGATATTACGTACTGTTATTAGGAAGTCGGACGTGGCCTTAGATTCTTGGCGAGTAGGGTCCTATTGAAGACTTTAGATTGGACTAGACTGATTTAGAAAGACTAACCAGAGTATGACTGCCTTGGAGGGAATTCGTAGGCTTCATATAGATACACACACACGCACACACATAAACTTGACTTGGTGTATATGTGTGTGTGTGTGGGGGTATATATATATATATATATATATATACACACACTTCATATACATGTGAATAAGGAGGTTATATGATATCTAAGGATGAGTCGGTATGACTGGGAATGATGCCGTGGGATATTGGATATACGATCGAGTTAAGATATGAGATGTGTTATGATAGTAGCGGATCGTTAGACAATGAGATTATATAAAATATATTTATATAAACGATAATATGTGTTGATGACATTGGAATGTATGGGACTCTAGAATAGAAGCGGGATTGTATTATGTGACTTAATCACGATATGATATATGACATGATATTTCTTAGGATCATTTGACGATTTATATTTACACAGACAATGATATATGTTTGATGATATTGGGATGTATGCGATTATAGCACAGTACCCTTGATCATGATATTGTTTGATGATGATACAATACGAACGATGATGTATATATATGATAGTTGACCCGTACCCCGATTTTGGGAAGCCGTACGATGGGTTTTACCGTACGAGGCATTGATGTGATGATTGATCTGCCCTCTTGACTCGAGGAAGTCGTACTATGTACGTGGCGCTATTGAGGCTGGATCGCCGACTACTAGAGATATCGACTCAGACTTTAGGAGGATTCTTCTTACGTTTCGACTAGTATCTTTAGTTAGTTCCTTAGTTGGATAGGTAGATCTTAGTTTAGGCTCGTGTCATACATATTTTCAAAACTAATGAATCGTGCTTTTTCAAACAACAAACTGTATGACTTGTGATTAGTATATATTTTCTTGTTGTGCGTTTACTACACATTCACCATTATATTCATGTTGTATTCATCGCATTGCATATTCATACATATGTTTCTTTAGCTAATATGAAACTCTGCATGTTAGGATACCTGTTAGTTATATGTATGTCCTAGAGGCCATTATTGTACATACGATGTATATTGTAGTGGATGCTTGGACATAAATAGGGATGAATTTCTTGCTCGACATGATAGTATGCTATCTGGTTGCCGTTTATCTTAACGTGTACTCTGATTGTCTCTTTGTTACATGTTGATAAAGCCCTTAGGATGAGTACTTGACAACAAGGACTATGATGTAGATCATACTAGTGGGGACAGTGTAGTCGCCAAGTACATCCTTCAAATGTTCCTAGTCGTGGGAGTACCGAGATAGGGCATCGATACTCCAGAGTAGACTAGCGTATGCGCTTCTTGACCCATATGATGGGCGATGGATGATCCCATATCCATTGGTGTTTGACATCAGAGAAGGTGTATGGGTGCTCAGTGGAGACTGGGTACACTGGACGGACTCGCCGAGAACTCCTAGATGGTATTATACCTCACGTCAGATTGCAGTTCTCTGGTAACACTGGTACAGGTTAGTCTGTAGACCCGAGATCGTCATAGAGTCTTGTGTGATTCCTACTGTGCTTTGATTTCCATCATACCACGTCCAAGAGGGCATGCAAAAAGGTGGCTTTTGGGTACATTCCCGAATCACATGGAGGCAATGAACGATAGGAGGGGTTTTGTCTCTCCCAGTATAGGGAGTTGATGTTGCGCTGTGTTCGATTGGCTATAACTGGAAATACCTGGCCAGGGTTGCTGAGATTTACTGGTAAGTGTTATCAGTAGTTTCTCGAACTGTTATAGATCTCATATCGACACGACTTATCAAGCTACTGGGGTCTGACATTTACCACCCCTAGGCGAGATATGTGACATATCAGACGAAGAGACCAGACTGTGCGGGAGTGTTACTGATTGGATTCACGGGAGAAAGTACAGGCTTGCTTGTTGATCTTCTTATCGCTCAATACCTGGGTGGCTGTTACGTTTAGCTGACCGCTTGCAGCTTATGGGTCTTTGATATGATCATCACCTACTATCGGCGTATTGACGATTCTTTAAAGTCCTACACAGAGGTTTCCTGGCTCAGGCAAAAAGGAGTAGGAGCACATATATGATATGTGCGGGACCGAGAACAATGCGTGTATGTGATACCGTGTTATATTCTCGCGATATGAGATATCGGCCGGGTATATGTGATATAATCGGGACATTGGATCAAGTGTTGATTCGATGAACTGATACAGATTATATTAGTCGGTTAATTGTGAAATAGTCGGATTATCGGATCAAGCGTTGATTCGATAATTTAATGTATAATTATATATTTGATATATTAAATTACATTAACTAATATATGCTCACTAAAAGATACTTTTTCTCACTCGGGTAATACATTGATATATATGCGATATATGTTAATTGTATTATTTTATTTTGTTACAATAAATATTGTATATGTGATATATAATATTGTAACAAGTTATGATTACTAATGCAACATCTTTAGTGGAGATTAAACATGGTTATGGTTTGATTTGTGTTAAACTTTTCTAGAAGCTTCTAGAAGCTTTTATTTTGTTTCTTGCAAAGATATTTTGTTTAGATATTTTGCTTGATATTTCCTAACCCAACCCACACCCTTTAACCCTAGTCGAATCTCTACAATGGTTAAGTCCTTCTTGACTTAACCATGGTTGCATTTGTAATTATAACAACAATTCATTATTCGTCACAAAGCACTTGATCATCTTATTCCTTCTTCTTCCTTGCATGAAAAGCTTTTTAGCTTTTTTGGTATGTGATCAAAATGAGTGAGAAATAGAAAATAAATGAGAGCTAAATTCTTACTTCATCATTCTCATCTATTCTAGCCGTTTACATTAGAGTGTTTGCTTTGCTAATACTTGATTAGCAAAGCAAGAGCTTGGGTTTGAGTTTCTTCAAGGTAGATCATCTTTGTTATCGAATATCGGAAGCAAGCTTGCATCTTTCTTTTGTGGAGCCTCTCTAGAGTCCGGATACTCAATGATCGCAGCGAAGGGACCTCAACACGGAGCTTTAGAAGTGAAGGAACGGAGTACAAAGGTTGTAATCCCTAAAGTAAAGTTGTTTACTTGCTTTGTTTCGCCTAATCTCTAGTCTAAGGTCTTGGTTAGGGTTGTTCGGCACGTCTAAATTTTAAATCGGGCATGGTTGATGCCTTATAGACCCTTGTGAGAGTGCCTAGTAACCCTACAGTGGTATCACAGCCAAGCTAGAGTTTTAGGAGAAGTCTAGGCGAAGTTTAAAGTCCGATCGAACTCCGAATACCCGTAAAACCCTAGTTTCTGGAAAAAATTTCAAAAGTTGACATTTTTCATATTAAAAATACTCAGAAAATTAAGAAGGAAAATCTATGAATTAATGTGAAAAATGAGACCATAATTCCTTTAAAGCGCCGCGGAACCGTGGCAATACCCTGCCTTGTGCGGCGGTTCCGCGGCCATATGTAAAGATTAGGGATTCATTTTGGCACAGTAACATCCGTAGGTACTCATGCTTGTTTCTGGGAATTTTTAATTATACTCAAGTGTTGAGTTTTCTGGAGATCTTTTGTATTCGTTGATTCGATCAGATAATTAACTTCGTTTAACTTTTTCCGAGTAATTTTAGAACGTGTTAAAAAGTTCGAACGGATATCAATAACTCACTTTTTCCCGACCTAGAAAATTTCCAAGTGTTGGATTTTTTTCCTTAGTTAAAGAAAGTTCTAAGTCGTGCAAGTAACGCGGTGGACCCTCTAGAAGAACACAAACCTTAACTCGATTATGTGACCGTCTGAACCGCCTCTAAACCTTAGGGTTTGTGGCAGTACGGAGTTGCCACATGTGAGGCGTTGGTTTAACCCTTCTACGGCTGGACCATTGGTACTGTGGCATGTGATGGATACTTATTGAACTCTGCTCAAGTGTTGAGCTATTTGGGAAATCTTGGGTGTTTGTTTATTCGATCGGAAAGTTTAACATTGTCTATTTATCTGGAATATGATACAATATTTGGAATCCACAAGTAGTTATGAGATAACTAATTTGAATGTTATAAATCTAGCAGTTTAGTCTCATTTGATCGGTTGCCATGGGATTTTGATGTGATCAAAAGTCCGTCGCAATCACGTAGCGTACGCGGATACTCGCCGGGTAAATATAATAGATAGCCACGCCCCATAGCCCCGACCAAGTGACTGTAGGAGAACCCCGTCGCCAAAAGCATCCGTTCGGGTGCTCGCGGCAGCGGTGTTCCGCCTTAGTGCACTTCGTCGACGGCATCCGGGGTGCGGCCGTCTACTAAAGTTTGCGACGAGCATTCGATCAGCTTGTCGGGAATCTTGTTGAATTGCCCGACTAGATATTGAAAAGTGTTTTCGAGATCGAGACTAAAATACGGGGTTTATAATTGTTAGGCATGCGATGTCTAAGGAATTCATTTGGTTAGGCATGAGATGTCTAAGGAGGCTGCGGATTCCAACTGTTGTAGTTTTACACTTTCTTTTCTGCGACCGTAAGCGTAGTATGTTGTGTATCGCCGGCTTCGTTGCTATACATCAACGACAATCGGGATATGCATACTTGGTTACGTTGATGATATGAGATATTATGTGTTGCTGTGATATGTTATATTGGATCGTCGCGTTTTGAATAGCTGGGGGTTTTATGTGAGATGAGAGTTTTTCTTTTTCATTCATGTAAAATTCATTTGTATGTAATATTCTTTTATTGGGGCACTTTCGTGCTGAGGATGATGTCACCATTGTATATTATTTACTTTTCCGCATTAGGTAGACCCAAGGCGGGGAGCACAAGTAACCGGGTTCAGGGTCCAGTGGGAGGCCATCTCGAGGAGTCGAGACCGGGTCTCCTAACTCTAGAACTGACAGGGTTACTTGCCGCACTCGTAGGGGTCTAGGGATATGGGTTTGGTTATTCATCGCGTCCATGGAATCCGCGTTTTATACAAGCTCGCATAAAACACGGAAATCCTAGAATATCCAATATTTCATATGTTATCTTCTGCTGTAATGTTCTGTGATGAGATCATATTACTGCCTGAGATGAATGTTTATATTATATATATGAGATATATGTTATATTGCAGAATTCGTTTCAAATGTGATGCTTGTGAAGTATAATAAAATGGGACTTCATTAATGAGATTAATGAAACTAAAAGAAACCTAAAGATGTTGTAGAAACTTGTTTAAAAACTGGTAGCTCTAGTTCTTGCATTGCATAGCGGTATTCCTTGTAGAATATCCAGCACCTTATTCGATAAGGAAAGAGCCGAGATCCCTTCACCGGGAGTGATCTCTTTAGTGAAACTAGTAGATGCTACAAACAAGGTTTGTCTTTTGATTGTTTCTATAGTTTTTGCTTTGCATAGTGATATTTGTGAAATATCCTGCACCTTATTCGATGAGGAAAGAGCTGAGATCCCTTCACCGGGAGTGACCTCTTTAGCGAAACTAGAAAAGACCTAAAAAACATTTCATTTAAAATCACTCGATTCTACAACGATATAAAGTTCATTACGCAAAGGGTTTTCTTAAAAACCTGTCGCAGCCCTCCGTCATTTCAGATAAGTAGTCTTTAGTATTCGTCCTGTGTTTGTTGACTTAGTCAAGGCGTAGTATGCGGTAGCTGATTAGTGCTTATCTGCATAGCATATGATGTGATTGGATTAGAGTAGTCGTGCGGCCTTGTTGACTTAGTCAAGGGTCGTGCAGGTGGGTTTAATTCAATCGGGAAATGACGGGTTGAACTTTACTTACGGTCTATGGTTTGTTGACTTAGTCAAGGTTATAGATCGCTTGGGGAAAAATATTATCGGGGGTTTCAAGTGTTGAAATTTGCAATGAGATTACACACTTTCTATGAGATAGTTGGATCCCGATACCCGCTGCGAGTAAGAGTTACTCCTGGGAGAGTTTTACACATTACAATTAGCCGATCAAGTAGGTGTCTAGAAAGGTGTTAATGGGGTTACGCCCCTGGGAAAACGAGGTTTATTTTAATTAGGTCCATGCGAAAGCGCGGGGAACCTCCCTCAAAGTACAAGCACTGGCCTGGCTGAAAGATTGGCGAACTTATAGAGTGTAATTAATCCCGGCTAGTCTTTCCTTTTAGGGTTTGAAGGAAGATTTGACTAAAACAGTGGGAGACATCCTGATTAGGTATATTACTAACCAATCTAATCTTGCAAGAGCATACGATGAGTGTTTTCTTCTCTCTCTCTCCAGGTAGCGACCATATCACGCCTTAATCAAGATAATAATACGGATGTATTGACCGAACCCGCTTATTATACTGCGCTAAGGAACGTTGGTCCCGCTCCAACTTATAATTGTTATAAGACAGAGCAGGAAATAGGGAATTACCAGAATTCTCGTGCCACCCAAACGAAGAAAGTGCATGCTGATGCATCTTCTTCGGGTGTGTTCATTACCGAGAACTGTTTCTCGGTATCCTTTACGTCCTGGGTATAAGATACCGGATCAGGATCCCGCAAATGTAATTTGTTACATGGGCTTCAGAAAGGTAGAGAACTGAGAATGGGTGACAAGTTTCAAGAATTGGAAATGATGCAAGTGTTGCAGCCAAGACTGTTGGCAGTTATCACCCTGTATTATCAGAATACATTGATTCTGAACGAATGTTATTAGATACCGAACCTGATATACAACATCATATCAGTCTCTTTATTAGTAAAGAAGGATATAATTTTGTATTGTTGGATAATGTTTTGAACATTTCCTATATCAAGAGTTGATCGGTTCAGGCACGTTATCTAAAATCATAGACGTTCTAAATCAAACCACAGTTCTTAACGTACAGAACACACACAAGAGGAAGAGTTCAGAAATGAACGAATCCTTCTTGAGGCATTGTAGACTAGGTCATATCAATGTGACCCGACTAGCTGAAGTTACATTTAGATGCATATTTAAATTAGTTTGAATTTACATCTTGTGAAACTTGCCGGTCATGTCACAGAGATAAGATGACCACAGCTCCGTTTATTGGAAACAGAGAAAGAGTTAGTGAACTCTTGGGATTGATACATGCTGATGTATGAAGGTCCCCTGTCTACACATGCCAAGACCGGTTCTTTGTACTTCATTACATTCACTGATTATCTCTCAAGATCCGGACATATGTTCCTGTTGAAACACAAGTTTGGAACTTTTGAGAAATTCAATGAATATGAGTTAGAAGTAGAGAACCAAAACGGGCATAAGTATTATGTCCTTGGATGAGATCAAGGAGGAGAATACTTGAGCACGGAATTTCTGGACTATTCTAAAGGAGAATGAGATTCTTTCTCGGCATTACTCCTCCGAATACACCACAGCACGTCGGTGTATCGGGGCAGAGCAATCACACCCTATGTGATATGGTGTGCTCTATGATGAATACTACTGAGTAGCCTATTTTCTTTTGGGGTTATGCACTTGAGAAGTTGCATACCTATTGAACAGGGTTCCAATCAAATCAGTTGCCTACCACTTCATATGTGATATGAAATAGGAAGAGCCCATATCTTAAGTATGTTAAGATTTGGGGTTGTCCAGCCTATGTCTAAAAGCATAATCCGGACAAGCTCGAGGCAAAGTCAGTTCTGTGGTTGTTTGTTGGATATCCCAAGCATTCGCAAGGGAATATCTTCTACCTAACCGAGGAACAAAAGATGTTTTGTTTCTCAGCATGCCACCTTTGTGAAAGGGAATTTCTTATGAAGAAATTAGTGGTCATGAGGTAGAACTGGAAAGAGTTCCAGCTATACAAACTGCAGCAGATGATTTGGTAGAACCAAAGGATTCAATAGTAACCAACGAACCTCAGCCTCTCCGCCGATCTGGTAGGGTTCCTCATCCACCTGAGAGATACTTCGGTTTCTCTATGACAGTGGGAACAAGGATTTCATCATGAGATGATGACCCAACTAGTTTCGAGCAGGCCATCAGGAGTGGGACTCTATAAGAATGGCTGGATGCTTAGTGATCCGAGATGGAATCCTTATACACCAACAAAGTATGGACTTTGGTTGCTTTATCTGAAGGGTTAAATCCCCATCAGGAGCAAGTATATCTTGAGAAGATTACTTGGTGTACATGGAAAAGTTGAGATTTTCAAAGCTATGTTTAAGTCCATCCAGATCCTACTTGCCACGGCTAAATACCATGACTACGATATCTGGTGGTTGGGTGTCATGACTGCTTTTCTAAATGTTAATTTAGAAGAGAGCGTCTATAAGTACACAGCCAGAGGGCTTCGTAGACAGTGGGAGCAACGGAAACGTGTGCAAGATGTTTTATGTGATAAATCAGGCATCGCGGAGTTGGAACATCTGTTTTAATGTGGCAGTCAAAGAGTTTGACTTCATCAAAATGGTAGATGAACCTTCTATATACAAAAAGGTTGTAGAGAGTATGGTGGTGATCCTCGTAGAGTATGTGGATGACATACTCTTGATAGGGAAGGAGTTTCCTATGCTGCGCTCGGTCAATCTACTCTTATCACAAAGATTCTCTATATAGGATCAAGATGATACCTCTTAAATCCTGGGTTTTATATCTATAAGATAGATCTAATTGGATGTTAGGATTCTCACTAGTTGTAGTGAGATGGTATCAATCAATCCTGGGGAGAATCACTGGAAAGGTTCCAGGGTGATAAGGACGACTGAATGTCAGTCGCATGCATTGTCTTTACCCTCAGTGGAGGGACGGTATGTTGGAAGAGTTCCAAGCTAGATACCATGACTTACTAGACGATTAAAAGCAAGATACATCATTACCAAGGATGCTACCAAAGAGGCAGTCTGGATATATATAAGTTCATGAGATGAACTTCGTTCCAACCATTGTGTGACAATGGAGTTATGGCTTTGGCCTAGGAACCCCCGTCCCATTAGAAATCCAGATATAATTCTTAGGCAGTATCACCTGATCATGGAGATAATTGATCTCCAGGGAGATCGAGGTTAGGAGAGTAGACACAGAGGACAACAGCGCGGATCCACTCACAAAGGCCTTTTTCCAGTAGAGACTTTTATGGGATGGTTGAGTATGAAATACTTCAACCACAGCTAATTGTTGGGTATGTGATACCACAACAGATGGCCCTAGTGCAAGTGGGAGATTGTTAGTTATATGTGTTAGTTATATGTATCCCCTAGAGGCCATTACTATACATAGGATGTATATTGTAGTGGATGCTTGGACATATATAGGGATGACTTTCTTGCTCGATATGATAGTATGCTATCTGGTTACACTTTATCTTAACGTGTATACTGATTGTCTCTCTGTTACATGTTGGTAAATCCCTTAGGATGTGTACTTGACTACCTGGACTATGGTGCGGATCATACTAGTGGGGACGTGGTAGTCCATAAGTACATCCTTCAAAGTCCCTAGTCGTGGGTGTATCGAGATGGGGCATCGATATATCAGAGTAGACTAGCGTGTAGCCTCTCGACCCATATAGATGGGCGATGGATGATCCCATATCCATTGGTGTTTGACATCAGAGATGATATACGGGTGCTCAGTGTAGACTGGGTACACTGGACGGACTCGCCGAGAACTCCCAGATGGTATTATACCTCACGTCAGATGGCAGTTCTCTGGTGACACTGGTACAGCTTAGTCTGTAGACTCGAGATCGTCATAGAGTCTTGTGTGATTCCCACTGTGCTTTGATTTCCATCATACCACGTCCAAGAGGCCGTGCAAAAAGGTGGCTTTTGGGTACAGTCCCGAATCACATGGATGCAATGAGCGATAGGAGGGGTTTCGTCTCTCCCGGTATAGGGAGTTGATGTTGCGCTGTGCTCGATTGGCTATAACAGGAAGTCCTTGGCCAAGGCTGTTTTAGGGATTTACTGGTAAGTGTTACCAGTAGTTTCTCGACCCGTTATGAGCCTCATATCGACACGACTTATCGAGTTATTGGGGTCTGACGTTTACCACCCCTAGGCGAGATATGTGACATATCAGACGAACAGACCGGACTGTACGGTAGTGTTACTGGTTGGATTCACAGGAGTGTGAGCGGGCTTGCTCGTTGATCTTCTGATCGCTCAATACCCGGGTGGCCGTTACGTTTGGAAGACCGCTTGCGGCTTGTGGGTGTTTGATATGATCATCACCTACTGCCGGCGTATTGACGAGTCTTTAGAGTCCAACACAGGGGTTTCCTGGCTCAAGCGAAACGAAATAGGAGCGCATATGAGATATGTGCGGGACCAAGAATAATACCAGTATGTGATACTGTATTCTATTCTCGTGATTTGTGACATTAATCGGTTATATGCGATATAGCTGGGTTATCGGATCAAGTGTTGATTCGATAAGTTGTTACTATTGATATTAGTCGGTTATATGCAGTATGACCGGATAATTAAATCAAGTGTTGATTTAATTATTTAATGTATAATTATATATTTGATATATTACTTTACATTAACTAGTATTTGTTCACTTAAAATTGATTTTCTCACTTGAAGTGCACAAGTAGTATATGTGATATATTTTTTTTGCACTTGATTGTATCATGTTTGATGATACATGCAAACTTGGGTGTGTGTATGCTATACACCATGTTTAGTTAATAGTTAGGATTTCATTTGCCTTATTTATTTATTTTCTTTATTTATTTTTGGCAAGAAACAAAATGGTGGTGGCTTTCTTTGTTTTATTCTTGAATATTCATGAAGCTTCAACCATTTTGTTTTATGCTTAACCTAACCATTTAACTAAACCTTAGTTTATTCTCTACATGAGTTACACTTACCTATGGTTGCTAAATGATAAGCATCACTTGATTTTCTATAATTGATTATTCATTTTTCATTATTTTCTTTCTTCTTCTTCATCTTCTTCATGAAGAGAAGAAAACCATTGCTAGAAAATTCCAAGTGATGAATCCATGTGAGAAATCAAAATCCAAAGTGAACCCACTTCCTATTTCTTCATCCTCTATCACTTGCCATGTAGTAGAGTGTGTTATCTTCACAAGTTTCATGACCAAGTGAAGATGGAGCTTGAGTTAGAGTTGCCTCGACGTAGATCATCTTCGGCATCGAAGTCAACGACCTAGCCCGCTCATTTCTCCGACGAAACCATCGCAAGAGTCCGGGATCCCGGTGATCGCAGCGAAGGGAAGTCATCACGGAGCTAAAGAAGTGGAGGACCGGATCTACAAAGGTTGTATTTCCATTCACTAGTTAGCAAAGTAGTTTGCTTGCTTCTCTTTTTCGCCTTACCTCTAGTAATCGATCTAGTTTAGGGTTTCTCGGCACCGGAAAATTTGAATTTGGCATGGTTGATGCCTTGTGGAACCTCTTGGGTGTGCCTAGTAACCTTACAATATGTATGCCCTAGAGGCCATTACTGTACAAACGATGTATATTGTAGTGGATGCTTGGACATATATAGGGAGGACTTTCTTGCTCGACATGATAGTATGCTATCTGGTTGCCCTTTATCTTAACGTGTACTCTGATTATCTATTTGTTACATGTTGATAAAGCCCTTAGGATGAGTACTTGACTACAAGGACTATGATGTAGATCATACTAGTAGGGACAGTGTAGTCGCTAAGTACATCCTTCAAATGTTCCTAGTCGTGGAAGTACCGAGACAGGGCATCGATACTCCAGAGTAGACTAGCGTATGCGCTTCTTGACCCATATGATGGGCGATGGATGATCCCATATCTATTGGTGTTTGATATCAGAGAAGGTATACGGGTGCTCAGTGGAGACTGGGTACACTGGACGGACTCGCCGAGAACTCCCAGATGGTATTATACCTCACGTCAGATGGCAGTTCTCTGGTGACACTGGTACAGGTTAGTCTGTAGACCCGAGATCGTCATAGAGTCATGTGTGATTCCCACTGTGCTTTGATTTCCATCATACCACGTCCAAGAGGGAGTGCAAAAAGGTGGCTTTTGGGTACAGTCCCGAATCACATGGAGGCAATGAGCGATAGGAAGGGTTCATCTCTCCCGGTATAGGGAGTTGATGTTACATTGTGTTCGATTGGCTATAACTGGAAATCCCTGGACAGGGTTGCTGAGATTTACTGGTAAGTGTTATCAGTAGTTTCTCGAACTGTTATAGACCTCATATCGACACGATTTATCAAGCTACTAGGGTTGGGGTCTGACGTTTACCACCCCTAGGCGAGATATGCGACATATCAGACGAAGAGACCGGACTGTACGGGAGTGTTACTGATTGGATTCACGGGAGAAAGTACAGGCTTGCTTGTTGATCTTCTGATCGCTCAATACCTGGGTGGCTGTTACGTTTAGCTGACCGCTTGCAGCTTGTGGGTGTTTGATATGATCATCACCTCCTGCCGGCGTATTGACGATTCTTTAGAGTCCTACACAGAGATTTCCTGGCTCAGACAAAACGGAGTAGGAGCACATATATGATATGTGCGGGACCGAGAACAATGCGTGTATGTGATACCGTATTAGATTCTTGCGATATGAGATATCGGCCGGGTATATATGATATAACCGGGACATCGGATCAAGTGTTGATTCGATGAACTAATACAGATTACATTAGTCGGTTATTTATGAAATAGCGGGATTATCGGATCAAGTGTTGATTCGATAATTTAATGTATAATTATATATTTGATATATTAAATTACATTAACTAATATAAGCTCACTAAAAGATTCTTTTTCTCACTCGGGTAATACATTGATATATATGCTATATATGTTAATTGTACTATTTTATTTTGTTACAATAAATATTGTATATATGATATATAATATTGTAACAAGTTATGATTACTAATGCAACATGCTTAGTGGAGATTAAACATGGTTAGTGTTTGATTTGGGTTAAACTTTTTTAGAAGCTTTTATTTTGTTTCTTGCAAAGATATTTTGTTTAGATCTTTTGCTTGATATTTCCTAACCCAACCCACACCCTTTAACCCTAGTCAAATCTATACAATGGTTAAGTCCTTCTTGACTTAACCATGGCTGCATTTGTAATTAGAACAACAATTCATTATTCATCACAAAGCACTTGATCATCTTCTTCCTTCTTCTTTCTTGCATGAAAAGCTTTCTAGCTTTTTTGGTATGTGATGAAAATAAGTGAGAAATAGAAAATAAATGAGAGCTAAATTCCTACTTCATCATTCTCATATATTCTAGCCGTTTAGATTAGGGTGTTTGCTTTGCTAATACTTGATTAGCAAAGCAAGAGCTTGGGTTTGAGTTTCTTCAAGGTAGATCATCTTTGTTATCGAAGATCGGAAGTAAGCTTGGATCTTTCTTTTGTGGAGCCTCTCTAGAGTCCGGATACTCGATGATCGCAGCGAAGGGACCTCAACACGAAGCTTTAGAAGTGAAGGAACGGACTACAAAGGTTGTAATCCCTAACTCTTAGAAGTAAAGTTGTTTACTTGCTTTGTTTCGCCTAATCTCTAGTCTAAGATCTTGGTTAGAGTTGTTCGGCATGTCTAAATTTTAAATCGGGCATGGTTGATGCCTTATAGACCCTTGTGAGAGTGCCTAGTAACCCTACAATCCAGCACTATTATCGATGATGTGCATGTTCCACGTACACTTATTTGCCGGCTCACACACATCATCATCGGTAATTGCCATCTCACGTACACTTTAGAACATATTATCTTTTATTGATATAATCAGCTAAATGCAAGACCAATATAATATTGTGTGATTACTCTCATGTGCTAGTTTAGACATTGCATTTATTCCTTAGACACTTCCGGAGGATACCGATCGTTGTCGTGAGATTTGATGATATGGGCCGATCCGGACTGACGGAGACCGAGATATTGAGACTATAAGATATTGAGACTATGAGGTATTGAGACTTTGAGATTTACATGTTTTGTGTCGATACTTGACACGGATTTCCATGGATTTCATTGATGATGTTTCACATTACCGTACAAATTTTACTGTGATACAAGTTAAAGATTTCTTATACAGATATATCCAGATTTCATGGTTGATTGTTTTACATTCATGGTGCATGCATACTCATACACATGACATGTTACTACTTGAGACACTGACACAAGCACTGAGCATTGCACTTACGCACAGATTATTACCCTGCCACTACTAGATAACTAGTGTTATATTAAGTATATTATTTGACCTAGGAGATCGTCGTGCATGCGATTTTCACTCGCAGATGTATTCTACTCACGAGTTGGCAACTCACCCCCGTTGTGCTAAATTTTCTTACTTGTTTGGATGTATAGGTTTCCTAGGCGGCTTGTTGGCACACCATTTCATTTAGGGTGATTTGCTTGGTTGGTTGGTTTACTTGTATCTGGACCGCCGTTGTACTTTTATTATTTCATTTGTATCTAGTAAGCTCCATCAACCAGACTTGTATTACTTGATAGATTTAGAAGACCATTTGTTTTTATTTCGACCTTAGAGTCACGCTTGTATTATTATGGTTTTCTGGTGGATTGGTTTTTCTTTTGAGTTTTGAGCCTCACCCTTCGGCGTTGTATATTTTAGTGCATTGTGTGGTTGTTTCCGCCTTTTTGCGTAGAGCTAGCTCCCGCTTGGGGATGTCTTTTTATTGGTTGTATATATTATTCTTGTTTGTACTGTTTGGGGTCAGTTTTTACAAAGGAGACTCTGCCGAAATTTTTGAGAAAATTTGATGTTGCTTTTAAACTTGTTTTCCTACAATTTTTTTCTTTAAAGGGTTTAGATTTCTGGGCTCCGGCTTGCTTAGATTACGTTACGCCTCTAGACGTTTCGTAATTTAAGTGTCAGTCACGTTACGTACCTTCGGGTCATGATAAAGGTCTATAGCCATACATACTTTTAAAACTAACGAATCGTTACGCATTTTTAAATGATAACTTCAAGAGGACGCTACGACTTTTCAAATGGTAACTCTTTCAAAAACATCATAGCCTCCTATTTTCTAAAACAACAATTCGTACTATTTTAAACTATAACTGTATGGCTCATACGTAGTTGCGTATTACTTTTATACCGTTCGCGCTTACGATTTCTTTATTCTATTTATGCTTGCGTTACGATTTCTTATTTCTGCATACGCTCGCATTCCTTTCATTTACGATATATATACTGCATGTTATACTTTAGTTTTACTTGATCTCGTACTAGGACATGCGCACTATTACCGATGATGCATATGTTTCACATACACATACTCGCATGCTCACACACACATCATCGGTAATTGCCATGCCACGTACACAGATAGAATTCGCTATGCTATCGCATCATACTATACCTGTTAGCATGTTTGATTCTATCAGTACTTTCTTTACGTTGGTATACGACAAGATTATATGAACACACTTGTTATGTATTACAGTATTGTTCTGTGCCGGTACATGTTATTTCATTATTGCCATATTCAGATAAGATTCTGTTTTCCATGAGATTTCTGAATTTGAGAAACCGCAGATATTATTTAAAACTTGTGATTGTTTTAAAAACATTGTTTTCTCTTGATATTATATTTCGACGTCCACCATGAGATTTCTCGGTACTGAGATATGATGATTACCCAATTCGAGGATTGAGGAGTCACCATCTGCGGGTACATGGTGGATCCGGTACGGTACCCGGGGCAAGAAGATCGTATAGAAAGGCGTTGAGCCCGGCAGGGGAACACTACCTACCGGTGAAGTACTGGACTCGGCGAATATTCAGAGGATACCGACCAGAGTGATATGAGACAGATGGATATGATGACCGATCTGATGAGATAGTGCCTGAGATATGAGGGCCGATCCGATGAGACGGCACCTGAGATATGAGGATTTACATGTCGATGTTGGACACGGGTTTTATGATGATTTCAAGTGTCGATGCTGGACACTCAGGATTTTATGATGATTTGATGTCTCGTTGATGGACACACATTGGATGATACATACATACATACATACATACATATATATATATATATATATATATATATATATATATATATATATATATATATATATGGCATGGATGACATGGTACCACATATTAAAACATGCACGATATTATATTTGTATACATATGTATACACGATCACCTTCGATAGCACATGATATGATATTACTAATATTGTATAACCTTAGAGATCGTTATACATTCGATTTCTACCTGATGATGTCTTCTACTCACGAGTTGGCGATTCACCCCTGTTGTGCCACGGTTTTCTTGCAGGATCGACGCTCGGATTCAGTAGCGGCTTGTTGGCACATTGCTCCTTTCTGGGTGATTTGCATTGGTAGATGGGTTACAGTTCAGAGCGTAACCACCATTGTTTACTTTTACATTCATTGTATCTGGTTAAAAGCTCCATCAACGAGACTATATATATTTGGTAGGCTTAGAGACCAGTTTTATATTCTTTAGATTTAGAGTCGAGACTTGTATATATATTCTTTATACCTGGAGTTTGATGATATTTTTGTTTTCTTTATTTTCTTTTCTGTGATTGATCTTTGCCTTGGGCGTCTTATTTTCTTGTTGTGTGATTGTGTTTCCGCCAATTGGCGAAGAGCTAGCTCCTGCTTAGGGATGTCTATATTATTCTTGATATGTACTGGTTTTGGATCAAAATTTACAAGGGAGGTGCTGCCCAAATTTCAAATGACGAAAACGTTTTCAAACTTTAGTGTACTACATACTTGTATTTTCTATAAACTTGTCTCTACTTAATAAAGAGAACCTGATTACATTTATATCTTCCTTTCAAAACTTCACATCCACTATTTTCTTAAAAAGGTTTAGATTTCTGGGTTTTCGGCTTGCGTTGGTTACGGTGGGGTCCTATAGACTTCACGTGATCCTAGTGCTGGTCACGTGCCATTTTTGGGTCGTGACACCATCGCAGTGGAGATAAACTGAAAAGTGTTATCAGTTGTATTTCCGGTTGGTTATGAGTCCTCTGTCGCATGATTTATCGAGTTAATGGGATCTGATAGATTCCAAACCCTAGACCCGATATGTGACACTCTTAGACGAAGAGACCAGACTGTACGGTAATGTCATTCATAAACTTTGCAGGGTTCTGATGAGCTTGCTCGTTCATTTTCTTTCGATCAATAACTGGGTAGCCGTTACGTGCATCTAGTACCACTGACGTTCTTATGGGCTATGGATATGATCCTAACCTATTGCCAGCGTATTTTCGAGTCTTTAGAGTCCCACACAGAGGTTTTCTAGCACATGCGAAACAATGTACGATATGTATAGGGATACATGCAGGAGTTCGATTAAACACGTGTATTTGATACACGTATTTTAATCGGTTTATATTGATATTAGCCGGTATATATATGATATAGCCGGATTATTAAATCAAGTGTTGATTTAATAATTAAATGAATATTTATATAATGATATATTTATATATTAACTAATGAGACATGTATGATGGGACATGTATGATGGGAGTATAAGAATTACAAGAAAAAATGAGAATGAGTTATGGTTGTAGAATTCATGAGATGATGATTCTTTTTAATGACTCATTTGCGTGAGTCATTATTTGTTTTATGACTCATTCTTGTTTCTAGTTAAAAAGGTTTTTTCATGCTTATTTCTAGACACCCTCATCTCCTCCATGGTTTTTCTTCTTCCTCTTGAGCTTTTCTTAAGTGAAGAAAAGAAAAGAAAATAGAAAAATTAAGTGAGCTAATTATTCTATATCTCATACTAATCACTCTTAGAAAGTTTAATTAGTGGGTTGCTTCATTTTGATGAGATCAATTTTATGCTAGATCTTATGTTGGAGTTATCTCAAGGTGGATCATCTTCGGCGGGGAGATCATCGAGCAAGCTTGTTTCGGTCTTTATGGAGACTAGCCGGAGTCCAAAGAGAGGTGGCTAATGCGCTACAAAGGTTATAACCGACCAAACTCTTTGTTTTAGCTTAATAGTTTAGTTTCAAGTTTAGTATTTTGGTTTGATTCTTGGTTTGGGTTTGCTATAGCTCTTTGGATTTTTAAAATTACCGCTTCCGCCGTTCTTTAAACCCTACTAGAGGTGCCTAGCAATCCAACATTCTCAAGTGCGCTACTTTGTTGTGTGCTAATCTTTTAGTGTTACTCGACTTGAGATGAGCATTTGTACTTTAGTGCGCACTCCTTTTAGCTTCGCATTTTATACTCAGAAAATCTTTAGATTTTCATGAAGTAGGCCCTTCGAGTCTTGTTCTTATAATAAGTCAACTCTCACCCGATGGGATTTCTCGGCTCAGAAGCTAGGGATTTCACCTCGTAAACTTATTGTCTTTTCTTCTTGTATTTTAACCGAGCGCTTTTCTTTTCTTTGCAGATCATATGTCTAGCGACTCCTCCATCGACTCATCTTTTCCTGGGATAATTCCCATTAGGGGAATTGTCAACTATTCTCACATTCATGTATGTCATCCCGGTTTTAGTAATACGGATTGTGAGGACATACTCTGACAACTAGAGCAGCATGCCGGGGCTATAATCCCCGTTAAATCCCCTCTGCTCTCCATAATCTTTATCGGGATCCTGGATAGCTTTCCTGCCGATCCTATGTTCGTGCCTATCGTGGCACTTGATGCTGCTAAGGATGAGGTGCAATCTATTTTCAAGATAGGGCTGATCTCTGACATGTTGCGACTTCGTTCTCTTCGGCTGCTTCATCGCATTTTCTAGCAACGAAATATTATCCATTCTTATGATTGGATGGAAAATATCGGTGGGGATCCTGACGCACTCCGTCGCGACAAGATGCACCAAGAGATGGTAGGGGAAGCTACTCGCAGGCTTAGGGATTTTAAATTTTATTTTATTAATCAATGCCATACAAATTCCTGTACCCCTTGAATGAATAAATAAAATTTTGTCTTTATTTTCTCTTGCAATCGCCTTGTGTTGTATTTCTATAACTTGCAATTTCTTTGCTTGTACCGTAATTGTTTGGCTTAACCTGTTTACTTTACTCGTCTCGGAGCGTTCAATTTACCCTTCCCTCAGGCATGAGCGCAAACTCGGCTAACGTCAAACATACAAACCCCCTAGTAGCGTAGGAGTCGGTTAAGTTTGTGGTAATGGGTTAAGTCCATCGTACCGTCGCATTGGCTAATATTTCCCCCGACGTGTAACCCTTAGGTTGTGGTACGAATAGTCACGCGTTTATCGTATCTCTAATACCTTCTGAGGCTAGACAAGACGTCTTCAAGTAGTCTTCTTAGGTTAGTATATTCATATTACATTAGAAGATCTAGAGTTAGGTGTTGCCATGGGTACTTTACTTGAGGTTAGGGCTCAATTTGGAGCCCAAGAAGTCATGACCGCACCCTTCTGGGGGTGGGATGACATCCAATGGTCTTTAGACCTTGTATACTTACTGCCATTAAGACCAGAAGCTCGGAATATGCTGTCACTCCAATTCATTACGACCCTTGGGTCTATTAACGATGCCGCGCTCGCACTTCGCCAAAGTTAGTCGGGCGTCTATGTGGTCTCTGTGCTATGTCGTCGAGACTTAGTTATCTATTTGATGGAGCATGGGGGAACATGTTGCTCCTCTTCATTCTTGAACTGTCTGCAGGAGTTGGGATTTGAATCATCTGCAGGGAAGAAAGATTTTATATTTATCATTTTTCTTTTTGGTTTCCGTGATGCTCTATCCTTTCAGCTTTTCATACCGTGAAAGTCGCGATTGCCCAATCACTTCGGCTATTTATTTATAGTGTCCAATCATTTCAGCTCTTTTTTTACTTGTTGCTTTTTATTGCGAGTTGGGAACTTGGAATCTAATACTAGCATCGGCATCAGTATCGCTATAACTGGAATATTTCCTGGAAAGAATCATCATATGGCTTTGGAGGACGAAGGGTTGGTACCTGTTTTGGTATCAGCATCGCTACAACTGGAATATTGCCAAGAGCAAATCATCATTTGCCTTTGTTTATTTGAACAAAGGTGGCTTAGAAGACAGGTTTAGGTCCCTGCCAACGAATTTTATTGACTTTATTGTTGGATATGTATGCTCTAGAGGCCATTATTGTATATGTATACATATGGATGCTTGGACATATGTATGTACAGCGGACAATCTTGCTTCATATGATAGTATGCTATCTGTTTGCTTTTATCTTACATGTGCATCATGTTTTACTTGTTATTATTTATCATTTATACATGTTGATAAATCCCGTAGGATCATTACTTGACTACCTGCGTTGTGATGGTGATCATACTTATAGGAGCTGGGTAGTCGATATGCACATCCTTAAAGTGTCCGTAGTCGAGTGGGAGTATCGAGATAGGGCATCGATATTCTGGAGTAGACTAGTGTATACATTTCTAGACCCCAACGAGGGGCGATGGTTGGTCCCGCATCCATTGGTCTTTCGCACCTAAGATCGTATACAGGTGCTCACTGGGGTGTGAGTACACAGAGATGGACTCACCGTGAACTTCTAGATGGTACTATACCTATCGTCAGATAGCAGTTCTCAGGTGACATGAGTACATGTTAGTCTTTAATACCTGAGATCGTCATTTTTTCGTTTTCGTGTGGTTCCTACTGTACTTTGATTACTACCCTACCACGGCTCTACTGAGTCATGCACACAAGTTTTGGTTGTGGATAGTCCCCGAGCCACATGGAGGCAGTGAGCGATTGTTAGGGATTTGTCTCTCCCGGTATATGGAGTCGATATGGCACTGTATTCGATTGGCCACAAGACCTTGGCCAAGGCAGTTGGGATTTACTGATATGTTGATCAGTAGTTTCCCGGATTGGTCCTGAGCCAAATCAGCATGAATTATCGGGTTATTAAGGTCTGACGTTTACCACCCCTAGACCCCGGTATGCGAAACCCCACAGACGAAGAGAACGGACTGTACGAAGATTGTCACAGATAAGCTCAGTAGGGATCTGAATGAGTTTGCTTGTCGGCCTTCCTTTCCGACAGGTACCCGGGTAGCCGTTACGTATAGCTAGTGCCGTTAACATGCTTGTGGTTATGGATTTATCCAGTAAATCATTACTGGCGTACTGTCGAGTCTTTAGAGTCCCACACAGAGAGTTTCCCTGGTTCAGGCGAAATGATGTAGTAGCCATATTGGATACGTGCAGGGTTCTGATCGAATGATTGCACTTGTTGCCCGGATTTTCGATCGGACAGTTGATAATACGAGCTGGCTCGTGATTGAGCCGGATTATTACATTAGGTATTGATTTAATAATTTACGTATATGTATTTTGATATGTATATTCTAGTATTATGTTCTTTGTGTTATTCTATCTCTTTGGGTATTCGTATTTTGATACGAATACAGGTATGTATATACAGTAGAGTGTAATCCGTATTTATATGGAAAACATTCTAGAAGGTGGACACCTCATTTTAGATTTATCCATTTATCTTTAAATGGAAAATGAGGTGTAAAGGTGTTGAGGGGAGTATGGTGAGAACCATGCTTCTATAGTGTTGACAAATGAATATTCAATTCATTTGTGCAAACTATTCAAGCATGGTTGGGTTTTAATATTGGAAAAATTGTTTTTACAAAACTACGGTTGATCTTTTTCTCTCTCATGGATTTTCATTCTCACCATTTTTTGCTTCACTCTTCTCACTACCTTTCTTAAGTTCCTCCACCTTCATCTTCAACCTCCTCTCTACAATCTCATGTGTTGAGAATCAAGAGAGGAGGTGATATAGATACATACATAGAACCATTCACTACATCCTAGACACTTTAGATTAGCAATCTAAAGTCTCTAGTTACTCCACTGGACTCTTAGTGTGGAGATAGAGCCATGGACTACATCCCTCGGGTGGATCATCTTCGACGGAGGAGAACCAGTTATCAAGCTTGTTCATGGAGGTCTCAAGGAGCTAGGAAAGGCGATCAAGCTCGATCCAGGATATCTCAAGAAGCATGGAAAGGTGATCAAGCTCGTTCAAGGAGATTTCTAGGAGCAAACGAAGAAGATAGAAGACCGAAGGACACGGATCTTTTGGTGAGACACTTCTATTATAGTAAATAGATATTCTCTTTGTTAGTTAGTTTAGGTTTATGGTAGAATCTTGGTCGGGTTTTTCTAGCGTCAGTTTCAAAACCCTAAATTTGTTTCCGCAACGACCACGGTAGATGGTCAGGGCGCTAGGATATCCCAACATGGTATAGGAGCTACCCCATAAACCCATACTAGCTAGTTTAGACATGTTTAAAATATCGATCGATAAAATTTTTCCAAATCATAATTTCATTTGATGTGCTTGTTGTCGAATTTTAAAATTGATCAAAAAATTATTTAGAGCATCTTAAAAATACGTGCAGGAGATTTTAGAAGGCCAGAAGAAATTTGGGCACATAAGCCCATCATACGGCCGCGGAACCGCCGCACAACATGCTTGTTTGCAGCGGTTCTGCGGTCGAAGTGGGGCCTCTGTGCACCAAAATTCTTCTGGCACTCTACTGTATGGAAATGTGATTTTTGAGATGTATGATTCTGACCCAGATTTGTTTGTGTACTGGTTAGCATTTGGGGCCAATACGAAAAAGTTTTAGACGATCGGAATTTTAAATAAGTGTTTATCAGTGCATGTGTTAGTATCTGCAACCGTGAATATCATTGAGTGGTATAACCCGACTAATTGCTATATGTTCTATTAGACGGGTTTGCGAACATAATATTCACGTTGATGTTCTGTATTGTGCTGATATTTTGGGTGGATTTTCGTAGTGGATAGCCTATTGTGCAAGGGTAGTAGTACAATTCAGATTTATTTGTGTATTTGTTATTGCGGGGTGACCGTCCGACATGTGGACTGCTGTTTCTGCCGGATTGTATATTATTTTATTAGGGCACGACCGGATTGAGGTCGATATCACCAATGTACATATATTTTTCTTTTCTGTACTAGGATTACCCTATGGTGGAGTGCTCGAATAACCGGGTTATAGAGGGCAACAGGCCCGCATCTCATGGCGTTGAGACGGAGGAGGCCTTACTCTAGAATTGGCGGGCTATTCGTCGCACTCGTAGGGGGTATAGAATAACCCATGGAGGGGCGCTCAAATTACCGGATTCCGTGAAATGTTGGGTGGCCCATTCACTTTGTTGATTGGGGTTGCCTCACTTCTACGATTGGCGGGTAACTTGCCGCGCTCTAGGTTTTCATTGCATGGGCTATCCACACGACCGGGAACGTCGGGTCTCATTTGCGGCTCAAATAAAACCCGAGGCTCCAAGATTATCTGCCATTCTGTGTTGCTTATGGATGTTCTGTGATGTTTCTTATATCATTCCTGGGACAAATATTATATATATATTTATATATACTAGTAGATGTTGTATATGTTTTGCACCCACGCTAGTTCAGCCCCCGCTCTGCCGTTAGTTAAGTAACCTAACGGTGCATGATGGGGCCCCATGGTGAATGCGGATGGCATATACGTACATTGTATTTTCGTTCTTTTCTGGTGTGATAGGGATTAGTTGATGGGACAACATTAATTTTGATTAATGCAAGAAAATAAACCTAAAAGATATTGTTGGAAAAAAATTTGAAAAACTATATTCATATTTTTTCACTTTGCATAGTGGTATTCGGTCATGAATATCCAGCACCTCATTCTAGGAGGCAAGAGCCTAGATCCCTTCGCGGGGAATTACGTCTTGAGCAAAAGTTTATATTATAGATTACTTGATTTTCTTCAAAACTACAAGTTTTTAAAACTCCTTTCTAAAACTACCCAGTTCGTTCAACGATATCAAGTTCATTAGGTTAAAGGGTTTTTCGCAAAAAAACCCAGTCGTAGCCCTCCGTCATTTCCTACGAGTAGTACTTAGTATTCATGCTACGTTTGTTGACTCCGCCAAGGCGTAGTGTACGGTAGCTAAGTGGTTCTTGTTTGTAGCATTAGATGCGATTGGTTATGACAGTCATGTAACCTTGTTGACACCGTCAAGAGTTATGCGGGTAGAGTTTAATGCAATCAAGATAATGACCGGTTGAACTTGACTAGGACGCTTTGATTTGTTGACTTCGTCAAGGTCACTAGGGTCCTAGGGGCAAAAAACCATATCGGGAGTTTTAAATATACAGGAAACTTGCTGGTGCTGCATACCTTCTGGAGTATGGTGACTAGAGTGGCTTCCATCTAGTTTATCACGCAATGATAGTTGGATTCCGATCCCACTGATGAGTAGGATTACTCTTTGGATATATTTATCACTTCATAATTAGCTGACCTATTAGGTGTCTAGAAAAGTGTTAACGGGGCTACGACTTTGCGGAAATGAGGTTTATTTTAATTAGGTCCGTGCGAGAGCACGGGGAACCTCCCTCGGCGTACCAATACCCACCTGGCTGAACGGTTAGCGAACTTGTATGGTCTTAATAATCCCATCTAATTCACTTTTTTAGGTTTGAAGAAGAATTCGAGGAAACAATGGGAGCCATCCTGATTAGATAAACTAATAACCAATCTAATCTTGCAAGAGCGCATGCTGTGTGTTTCTTTTCTCTCTCTCCAGGTAGCAACCAATTCAAGCCTTAATCGAGATAATAAAATGTATTGCTTGACCGATCCGAATTCTTATTCGAGGCTGGGGAATGTCGTTTCAGCTCTAACTTATGACAGCAGTCATGAGTATGAGCAAAGGAAAGAGGATTGCATGTATTCCTTGATAACCCCAACGAAGAAGAAGCATACTATTTCGTCTACTTCAGATGTTCTTGTTATTGAGAACTGTTTTTCTGTCAGTCCTACCTCCTGGGTAGTAGATACTAGATCAGAATCTCATATCTGTAATTTATTGCAGGGACTGAGAAAAAGTAGGATGGTTGGACCTGGTGATATGTCCCTCAGAGTAGGGAACGGAGCATAAGTTGATGCTGCTGCTGTTGGTGAATATCACCTAGCATTGCCACATGGCAATACAATGATTTTGAAAAATTGCTACTATGTGCCTTCCATGGTTTGTATCTCTCCATGCTACCATTTTGGAAAGGGAATTTCTTTTAAAAGAAATTAGTGGGAGTACGGTAGAACTGGAAGAAATTTTTGAACCACAAACTCAAACTGAAGATTTGGTAGAACCGCTAGATACAGTAGTCCCAGACGAACCTTAGACACTCCGGAGATCTAGTCGGATTTATCATCTGCCCGAGAGATACTACGGTTTTCTCATAGACGGGGATCGAGAGGATTGAATCTTGGAAGAAGATGATGCTACTAGTTTCAAGCAGGCCATTATCAGTAGGGACTCTGATAAATGGCTGGATGCTATGCGATCCGAAATGGAGTTCATGTACACCAATAAAGTGTGGACCTTGGATATTGTTCCACCTGGGGTAAAACCAGTTGGATGCAAATGGATCTACAAAAAGAAGATTGGTGTAGATGGATATGTGTAAACCTATAAGGCTAGACTTGTTGCAAAAGGTTTTCGTCAAAGACCAGGTGTAGAATATGACGAAACCTTTTCTCCAGTGGCTATACTCAAATCCATTCGGATCCTACTTTCCATTGCTGCCTTCCATGACTATGAAATCTAGCAGATGGATGTAAAAACGTCTTTTCTAAACGGAAGTTTGGAAGAGTGCATTTATATGGATCAGCCGGAAGGATTTGTAGATAATGGGAGCAGCAGGAAGGTGTGCAAGTTACTTAATTCCATTTATGGATTCAAGCAGGCATCGCGGAGCTGGAACATCTGTTTTGAAAAAACAATCAAGGAATTTGACTTCATCAAGAACTAGGATGATCCTTGCATATATAAGAAGATTGTAGGACGAACTGTCGTATTCCTAGTCTTGCACGTGGACGACATTCTTTTGACAAGAAATGATATTCTTATGCTACAATCGGTCATGCTGTTCTTGTTAGAAAGGTTCTCCATGAAAGACTTGGGTGATGCCTCATACATTCCGAGGATAAAGATCTATAGAGATAGATCCAAGAGATTATTTGGACTTTCACAGTCCAGGTACATGAGACCATACTAAAAAGATTTAGTATGGAAGATTCCAAGTGCGGTAACATACCCGCATTGCACGGAATCACCCTCTCCAAAGAGATGTATCCCAAGACTGATGAGGAGAGGGTAACCTACGTTTCGGTGTTAGGATCTATAATGTATGCGATGCTATGTACCAGACCAGATGTAGCTTATGCGCTTAGCGTGGTGAGCCGGTATGAGTCAAACCAAGGAGAGAACCACTGAACAGCAGTAAAGAACATTCTTAAGTACCTGAGATGGACTAAAGAACTGTTCCTGGTATTCGGTAATGGGGACCTCCAGGTAGAGCCCTTTACCGACTCGAGCTTCCAGAGTGATAAGAATGACAGCAAGTCTGTCTCAGATTTTGTGTTTACCCTCAACGGAGGGGCGGTCTATTGGAAGATCTCCAAACAGGACACCGTCGCAGACTCGACGATGGAAGCTAAATACATTGCTGCCAACGATGCTGCAAAGGAAGCGGTCTGGATTAAGAAGTTCATTACTAAACTTCAGGTGGTTCCATCCATTGTTAATCCAATACCTTTGTATTGCGAAAACAATGGAGCTATAGCTTTAGTGAAGGAACCACGGTCCCATCAGAAATCCAGACATATCTTGAGGTGGTATCACCTAATTAGGAAGATCGTTGATCACCAGAAGATCGAGGTCCGGAGAGTGGACACAAAAGACAACACGGCGAATCCATTCATCAAGGCCCTTCCTCAAGCACAGTTTGAGAGACTATTTGAGATGTTGGGTATGCAATACGCCAACAACTGGCCCTAGTGCAGACGTTGGATACTCGGTACGCCAATATATGGCCTTATTGCAAGTAGGAGATTGGTGGATATGTATGCCCTAGAGGCCATTATTGTATATGTATACATGTGGATGCTTGGACATATGCATGTACAGGACAATCTTTCTCGATATGATAGTATGCTCTCTGGTTTGCCTTTATCTTAACATGTGCATATATTTTACTTGTTATTACGTATCATTTATACATGTTGATAAAGCCTGTAGAATCATTACTTGACTACCGGCGTTGTGTGGAGATCATACTTATGGGAGCTGGGTAGTCGACAAGCACATCCTTAAAGTGTCCCTAGTCGTAGGAGTATCGAGACAATGCATCGATATTTTGGAGTTGATTAGTGTATACGTTTCTAGACCCAACGAGGGGTAATGGTTGGTCCCTTAGCCATTGTTCTTTCGCACCTAAGATCCTATACAACTGTTCACTGGGGGTGAGTACACTGGACGGACTCGCCGAGAACATCTATATGGTACTATACCTATCGTCAGATAGCAGTTCTCAGGTGACATGAGTACAGGTTAGTCTTTAGACCTGAGATCATCATTTATCTCATGTCAGTTCCTATTGTACTTTGATTACTACCCTACCACGGCTCTACTGAGTCGTGCAAACAGGTTTTAGCTGTGGACAGTCCCGAGCCACATGGAGGCAGTGAGCGATTGTTGGGGATTCGTCTCTCCCGGTATAGGGAGTCGATATCGCACTGTGTTCGATTGGCCAGCACCATAAGTCCTTGGCCACGGTAGTTGGGATTTACTAATAGGTTGGTCAGTAGTTTCCCGGATTAGTCCTGAGCCATATCAGCACGAATTATCAGGTTATTAGAGTCTGATATTTACCACCCCCTAGACCTGGCATTCGATACTCAGAGTTGAAGAGACTGAACTGTACAGAGATTGTCACGGATAGGTTCAGTAGGGATCCAGATGAGTTTGCTCATCGACCTTCCTTTTCGACAGGTACCCGGGTAGCCGTTACGTACAGCTTGAACGTCGACCTTAACACCACCATGAGGTTCTAGAGGCATCAAGCATGCCACATTTTAATTTTTATTAAGTGCTAAATTAGACTAACAAGATCACTACTAGATTATTAGGGTTTAGATTAGTGATGTGAACAACTAGAGAAAAAAGAAAAGAAGTTATACCCTATAGGATCAAGTCCTTCTCTTCTTAAGCTCCTTGTGGTAGTCCTCTTAACTCCTCTAGACTCCACTTAGAGTTGAACGAACCTCCTCGTAAATCTTTACGCCAAAGTTGATCCACCCGAAGTCCACAAGCTCAAGCTAACCCTTCACTAATCTCATTAGTGAAGGCAACACTCCACATCAAATTGCTAATCTAACATGTGATGGTGAAGTAGGGGTTTAATTTGCTCACTGGGGTTTTCTCAAGTTCAATGATTCACATCACATGTGAGGGTTTGAACTTGGAAGTGAGGTGAAGAAAATTGTAGAGAGCAAGAGGAAGCAAGAGCTCAAAATTGACTAAGGCATGAAGAATGAAATATGAGAGTTAACTAAAATTGCTCTCTCTTTCCTCACTTATTCAAGCATGGAATAAAATTGCAATTCTAAATTGCAACCATACTTGAATAGTGAGTCAAGATTAATATACAAATAATAAAACCCACGCCTTGCCCATTCCACAAATATCTCCACAATTTACACCTCATTTTTCTATTTTCTAAAAATAGAAAAACATTCCATGCTTCATATAATATATATATATATATATATATCAAATATATATTAATATATATATATATAAAGCAATTAGTGAGATAATGATATTAGTTAAGATATAATTATATCACATATAATATATATCACATTATTAAAACAACACTTGATCTAATAATCTGGTTATATCACTAATATCATTAATCTGAATATCACATTATCAAACCAACACTTGATTCGATAATCCAGTTATATCATATATAACCTGAACGATAACAGATAACTGCCAGATTACAATACGGTATCACATAATCGTACTTAATCAGGCCCCCAAACATATCACATATGTGTCCTACTTCGTTTCGCTTGAACCAGGAAACTTATGTGCGGGACTCTAAAGACTCGCCAATACGCCAGCAGTAGGTGATGATCACATCAGTCGCCTACAAGCCGTCAGCGGTACTAACTGGACGTAACGGCTACCCAGGTATTGAACGATATGAAGATCAACAAGCAAGCTCGTCCATACTCTCTATGAAGCCTATCAGTAACACTATCGTACAGTCTGGTCTCTTCGTCTGATATGTCGCATATCATGTCTAGTGGTGGTAAACGTCAGCCCCCAGTAACGTGATAAGTCATGCCGATGTCTGGCCTATAAAGGTTTGAGAAACTACTGATAACTCTTATCAGTAAATCTCAGCAGCAATCCTGGCAAGGGACTTCCAGTTATAGCCAATCGAGCATAGCGCAACATCAAACCCCAATACCGGAAGAGATGAAACCCCTCTTATCGCTCATTGCCTCCATGTGACTCGGGACGGTACCCAAAATCCACCTGTTTGCATGACTCCTTTGAGCCGTGGTAGGGAGGAAATCAAAGCACAGTAGGAGCCACACAAGACTCTATGAAGATCTCGGGTCTACAGACTAACATGTACCAGTGTCATCAGAGGACTGCTATTTGACGATAGGTATCATACCACATAGGAGTCCTCGGCGTTTCCTGTTCGGTGTACCCATTCTCCAATGAGCACCTGTGTACAATCTTTGATGTCACCAATGGTTGTGGGATCAACCATCGTCCTCTAAGGGACAAGAAACGTACACACTAGTCTACTCTGGAATATCGATCCCCTGGTCTTGATATTCCCACGACTAGGAACTAATTAAAGGATGTACTTATGGACTATCCTGGCCCCACTAGTATGATCTCATCGTAATCCTGGTAGTCAAGTACATATCCTAAGGGCTTTATCAACATGTGAAAGTAAGACAGTAAAAAATACCAGTCAACATGTTAAGATAAAGAGTAACCAGATAGCATACTATCATGTCGAGCAAGAAAGTCCTCTCTCTCTCTCTATATATATATATATATATATATATATATATATATGTCCAAGCATCCACTATAATATATATCACATGTACAATAATGGCCTCTAGGGCATACATATAACTAACAATCTCCTACTTGCATTAAGGCCATGTGTTGTAGTATCTCATACCCAACATCCCAAAAAGTCTCTCAAATGGTATATGGGGAGGGCCTTTGTGAGTGGATCCGCTACGTTGTCCTTCGTATCAACTCTCCTGACCGCGATCTCCCGGCGATCTACTATCTTCCTAATCAGGTGATACTGCCTCAGAATATGTCTGGATCTCTGATGGGACTTGGGTTTCTTGGACAAAGCCACCGCTCCATTGTTATCACAATACACAGGTATTGGATGCTCAATGGACGGAACTACACCAATCTCAGTAATGAACTTCTTCATCCAGACAGCTTCTTTGGCAGCATCCCTGGAAGCGATGTATTCAGCCTCCATCGTCGAGTCTGCTATGGTGTCTTGCTTAGAACTTTTCCGACACACCGCCCCTCCGTTGAGGGAAAAGAAAAAACCCGAGACCCACTTACTGTCTTCCTTATCACTCTGTAAGCTCGAATCGGCAAAAGGACTCCACCTGGAGTTCTCCGTTACCATACACTAAGAACATTTCTTTAGTCCTTCTCAAGTACTTAAGAATGTTCTTCACAGCGCTCCAGTGTTTCTCCCCAGGATCTGATTGATACCTGCTCACTACACCCAGTGAGTAAGCTACATCCGGTCTGGTACATAACATCACATACATGATAGAGCCTACTGTCGAAGTATAGGGTATCCCTTGCATGCAAGCCCTCTCCAAATCAGTCTTAGGAGACATCTCTTCGGAGAGAATGGTTCCTGAACAAGCGGGTACATTACCTCGCTTGGAATCTTCCATACTAAACCTCTTTAGTATAGTGTCTATGTACCTGGATTGGGACAATCCCAACATCCGTTTAGATCTATCTCTATAGATCTTTTTCCCCAGAATGTAGGAGGCATCACCAAGATCTTTTATGGAGAACTTGAGTGATAAGAAGAGCTTGACCGAGTGTAGCATAGGAACATCGTTTCCTATCAAGAGTATACCATCCACGTACAATACGAGGAAGACCACCTTACTCTCTACAGCCTTCTTATATAAACAAGGTTCATCTACATTTTTGGTGAAGTCAAACTCTTTGATAGATTTAAGCAGCTTGCACACCTTTCCGATGCTCCCATTGTCTACAAAGCACTCTGGCTGTGTCATATACACGCTCTCTTCTAAATCACCATTTAGAAAAGCGGTCTTGACGTCCATCTGCCAGATTTCGTAGTCATGGTATGCATCAATGGCAAGTAAGATCCTGATGGACTTAAGCATAGCGACAGGAGAAAAGGTTTCATCATAGGCGACGCCAGGTCATTGACAAAAACCTTTTGCTACAAGTCTAGCTTTGAAAGTCTCAACTTTTCCATCTACACCTATCTTCTTTTTGAAGATCCACTTGCTCCCAATGGGGTTTACCCCTTCAGGAGCAACTTCCAAAGTCCATACTTAGTTGGTGTACATGGATTCCATCTCCGATCGCATAGCATCCAGCCATTTCACAGAGTCCCCACTCGTGATGGCCTGCTTGAAACTAGTCGGGTCATCATCTTCCATGATGCAATCTTCTCTCCCATCGTCTACGAGAAAAACGTAGTATCTCTCAGGTGGATGAGGAACCCTAATAGATCTATGGAGTGGTTGGGGTTCGTTGGGCACTATTGGATCCTCTGGTTCCACCAAATCGTCAGTTGTAGTTTGTGCTGCTGGAACTTCTTCCAGTTCTACGTCATTAACACTAATTTCTTTAACAAGAAATTCCTTTTCTAAAAAGGTAGCATGTCAAGAAACAAACACCTTTTGTTCCTCTGTGTGGTAGAAGATATACCCTCGAGAATTCTTGGGATATCCTACAAATTTGCACAATACTGACCTTGCCTCGAGCTTGTCCGGATTTTGTGTTTTCACATAAGCCGGAAAACTCCATACCTTAACATATTTAAGGTATGGTCTCTTTCCTTTTCCATATCTCATATGGAGTGGTAGGCACAGATTTGGAGGGAACCATATTCAATAGGTCTGCAGCTGTTTCAAGCGCATATCCCTAAAAATAAATAGGCAACTCAGCAGTACTCATCATAGAGCGCACCATATCTAATAGGGTGCGATTTCTCTGCTCCGATGCACCGTTGTGATGTGGTGTATATGGAGGAGTAAGCTGAGAGAGAATCCCATTCTCTTTTAAATAGTCTCGGAATTCCCCGCTCAAGTATTCTCCTCCCTGATCAGATCGTAAGATTTTAATACTTTTGCCCGTCTGTTTTTCTACTTCGCACTTATATTCCTTTAATTTCTCAAAAGTTTCAGACTTGTGTTTCAACAAGAACACATGTCCGAACCTTGAGAGATCATCGATGAATGTAATAAAGTATGAAAAACCATTCCTGGCATGTGTAGACATAGGACCGCATACATCACTATATATCAATCCCAAGAGTTCACTAGCTCTTTCTCCGTGTCCAGTAAACGGAGTTTTGGTCATCTTGCCTTTGAGACATGACTGGCAAGTTTCATAAGATGAAAATTTGAACGGATTCAAAAATCCATCTTTATGCAACTTAGCCAGTCTTGTCGCATTGATATGACCTAGTCTACAGTACCACAAGAAGGCTTCGTTCATTTCTGAACTTTTCCTCTTGTGTGTGTTATTTACGTTAAGAACTGTGTTTTGATTTAGAACGTATAAACCGTTACATAACGCACCAAACCCAATCAATACTTGATTTAGGTAAATGTTCATAACATTATTCTCTACTAAAAAATTATATCCTTCTTTATCTAATAAAGAAATTGATTATTAAATTACATATCATAGAGGGCACGTAATAACAGTCGTTCAAAATCAAAGTATTCTCATTTGGTAATACAAGGTGATATTCACCAACTGCTTTGGCTGCAACACTTGCACCATTCCCTACTCTTAGAGAATGATCACCTTTATCCATTCTCTACCTTTCCTTAGCCCATGCAACATATTACATATGTGGGATCCCGATCCGGTATCTAATACCCAGGACATAGTGTGTACTGAGAAACAGTTCTCGGTAACTAACACACCCGAAGAAGATGCATCAACATTCTTATTCTTCGTTTGGGTGGCGTGGGAATTCGGATATTCCCCTATTTCCTGCTCGGACTTATAACAATTATAAGATAGAGCGGGACCAACGTTCCCTTGCTCAGTATAACAAGCGGGTTCGGTCAATACATCCATATTATCATCTTGATTAAGGCCTGACATTGGTTGTTGCCTGGAGAGAGAGAGAGAAGAAAACGCCTAGTGTATGCTCTTGCAAGATTAGATTGGTTATCATCTTATCTAATCAGGATGGCTCCCACTGGTTTTATCAAATCTTCCTTCAAACCCTAAAAGGTAAGACTAGCCGGGATTAATTACACCTTATAAGTTCGCCAATCTTTCAGCCAGGCAAATGTCGGTACTTTGAGGGAGGTTCCCCATGCTTTCTCACGGACCTAATTAAAATAAACCTCGTTTTCCCAGGGGCGTAACCCCGTTAACACCTTTCTAGACACCTACTTGATCGGTTAATTGTGATGTGTAAAACTCTCTCAGGAGTAACTCTTACTCGCAGTGGGTATCGGGATCCAACTATCATATAGAAGGTATGTAACCTCATTGCAAATTTCAACACTTGAAATTCCAATAATAGTTTTTAACCCTAACGTCCTATGACCTTGACGCGGGCCAACAAACCATAGGGCGTTAGTCAAGTTCAACCCATTCATTTCTTGATTGAATTAAACCCACCCGCACGACCCTTGACGCAGGCCAACAAAGTCGTACAACTACCCTAATCCAATCGCGTCACATGCTACAGATAAGCACTAATTCAGCTACCGCACATTACGCCTTGACGCAAGCCAACAAACGTAGATCGAATACTAAAATAGCACTTATCTGAAATGACGGAGAGCTACGCAAGTTTTTAAGAAAACCATGAGCATAATGAACTTGATATCGTCGTAGAATATAATGATTTTGAAAAAGGAGTGTTTTTGAGGCTTTTGCCAGTTTCGCCAAATAGGTCACTCCCGGTGAAGAGATCTCGGCTCTTTCCTCATCAAATGAGGTGCAGAATATTCAGCAATACCACTATGCAAAGCAGGAACTAAAGAAGCTGTCAAAAAAAAACCGAGTGTATTGTAGTATTTGCTAGTTTTGCTAAAGAGGACACTCCCGGTGAAGGGATCTCGGCTCTTTCCTCATCGAATGAGGTGCTAGATATTCATCAAGGAATACCACTATGCAAAACAAAAACTAGAGCTACCCTTTTTGAAAATTTGATTCTACAACATCTTTTGGTTTCTTTCTTTTCATTAATCTCATTAATGAAGTCCCATCAATTAATGTTTCCTAAACATCACAGAAAAATGAAACGAAAATAAAACGTACGCTTATGCCATCCGCATTCGCCACGGGGCACCGTCATGCACCGTTAGGTTACTTAACTATCGGCAGAGCGGAGGCTGGACTAGCGCGGGTGCAAAACATAAGCAACGTTTATTATATATCATATATATAATATTACATTTGTCTCACGCAGTTATATGATCAACATCACAGAATCAAATAATAGAAGCAACATATGAAATATTGGATATATTAGGATGTCCGGGTTTTAAATTTAGCCAATAATGTAAAACGTGGATTACACAGTCGTGATGAATAGCCAAACCCACATCCCTAGACCCCTACGAAAGCGGCAAGTAACCCTGCCAATTCTAGAGTTAGGAGACCCGGTCTCAACTCCTTGAGATAGTCTCCCACTGGACTCTAGAACCCGGTTACTTGTGCTCCCCATCTTGGATCTATCCTAATACGGAAAAGTAAATAATATACAACAATGGTGCAATCATCCTCAACCCGGAAGTGCCGCAATAAAAGAATATTACATTGAATTTTTTATGAATGAAAATATAAAAACTCTCATCTTACATAAAAACCCCACGGCTATTCAATCAGACGATTTAATGAATCATATCAACAGCAACACATAATATCTCATGTCATCAACGTAAGTAAATATGCGTATCCTAAAAACTCTTTGACATATAGCAACGAGATTGGGATAACCCACATATTACACTTACGATCACAGAAAAGAAACAGAAAACTACAATGATTAGAATCCGCAATATCCTTAGACATCATAAACCCGGAATATCTCATATTCCGGATTTCATGCCTAACATGTAAAACTTGCATTTTAGTCTCAAATTGAAAACTCTTTTCAATTTGTTGTCAGATAATTCAACAAGATTCCCGGCTTAGTGATCACGTATAATATGCAATTGCAACGGAGTTTTGATCCGAATCAAAACTTCGTGGCAATCGATCAATTGAGACTAAACGGCTGGGTTTACAATATTCTAACTTAGTTTTCACAAAAACTAATTAATCCGGATTCTAATAATTGTATCACACATCACAAAGCTTGTATAGTAACCACGACATTAGAATTCCGCAAGCAATTACCAAACTAAACTAATTTTTCCAACACTTGAAAAATTCAGTGAGCTAAAGTTTCAAAACTGATCGTTTTAAGCCAATCCGGGAGTCGAAACAAACTCGAAACCCGCCCAAATCTTCGCGAAGGCGAAGACCCACAAATAAGTATCAAATAGGGGCCCTCAGGGGGGTAACCACCCCTGGGGAGGTGGCCCCCAGAAGATGGCAGACCCGAGAGGACCCATTTGGGGTGCTCTCGGGTCACCCACCCCCAAGGACACCAAGTGGTGGTCTTGGGGTATGGGTCCGGCCTATGGTCCCCTCCCGAGGTATCCCCGGGGTGTGCACTTTGTACCCCGTGGCTTCTCGGTTCAAACCGTGAGCCCGTGGAGTGTGAAAACAACTTAAAACATCAATTATGAAAACTGTTTTATCAGCAGTTTTTGCGCGATAAAAACGGCGGATTTTTAACGTCGCTACAAGCTATCCTAATGTTCTATCTTAGCTCAGATACCATGAAAGTCGACCTTAACACCACCATGAGGTTCTAGTGGCATCAATCATGCCACATTTTAATTTTTATTAGGTGCTAAGTTAGACTAACAAGATCATTACTAGATTATTAGGGTTTAGATTAGTGATATGAACAACTAGAGAGAAAAGAAAAGAAGTTTTAGCCTATAGGATCAAGTCATTCTCTTCTTAAGCTCCTTGTGGTAATCATCTTGACTCCTCTAAACTCCACTTCGAGTTGAAAAAACCTCCTCGTAAATCTTCGCGAAATGATCCACCCAAAGTCCACAAGCTCAAGCTAACCTTTCACTAATCTCATTAGTGAAGGCAACACTCCACATCAAATTACTAATTTAACGTGTGATGGTGAAGTAGGGGTTTAATTTTCTCACTAGGGTTTTCTCAAGTTCAATGATTCACATCACATGTGAGGGTTTGAACTTGGAAGTGAGGTGAAGAAAATTGTAGAGAGCAAGGGAAAGCATGAGCTCAAAAATGGCTAAGGCATGAAGAATGAAATATGAGAGTCAACTAAAATGGCTCTCTCTTTCCTCACTTATTCAAGTATGGAATAAAATTGCAATTCTAAATTGCAACCATGCTTGAATAGTGAGTCAAGACTAATATATAAATAATAAAACCCATGCCTTGCCCATTCAACAAATATCTCCACAATTTACACCTCATTTTTCTATTTTCTAAAAATAGAAAAACATTCCATGCTTCATATAATATATATATATATATATATAAAGCAATTAGTGAGCTAATGATATTAGTTAAGATATAATTATATCACATATAATATATATCAAATTATTTAATCAACACTTGATCTAATAATCTGGTTATATCACATATAACCTACTAATATCATTAATCTGAATATCACATTATCAAACTAACACTTGATTCGATAATCCGGTTATATCACATATAACCTGACCGATAACAGATAACAGATAACTGCCAAACTTCTGTGTGGGACTCTAAAGACTGGTCAATACGCCAGCAGTAGGTGATGATCACATCAGTCACCTACAAGTCGTCAGCGGTACTAGCTGGACGTAACGGCTACCCGGGTATTGAGCGATATGAAGATCAATAAGTAAGCTCGTCCATACTCTCCATGAAGCCTATCTGTAACACTACCGTACAGTCCGGTCTTTTCGTCTGATATGTCGCATATCCACTACTACAAATAGGGGTTGCCCCTACGGATAAATCCGTAGGAGCAAACCACTGCCCCTACGGCCATAGCCGTAGGGGCATGAAATTACGCCGTAGGTGCAAACGCCGCAGGTGCAAGTCTTAGCCTTAAACATGCCCCTACGGCTTAATGCATAGGTCCATATGTCCCTACGGATTAGACTGTAGGGAAAAAAAGTTATTTAATTTATCGGTTTATAAAATAAAATAGTTGTCCCTACGGATAACTCCGTAGGGCCAAATTGTTGCCCCTATGGATACATGCGTAGGTCCGGATGTGTATGGGCAAAATATCAGGTTTCCTGATATTTTGTCCCTACGGATACCTGTGTAGGGGCATGCTTATGCCCTTACGGTCCAATCCGTAGGGATAAGTATAACCCCTCTTACTGAGATTATAGGGGCAAAATATCAGGTATCTTGATATTCTGCCCCTACGGATAAATGTGTAGGGGCAAAGTAGGACCTTACGGATTAATCCATAGGTGCAACGTTTGGCCCTACTGTTTAATCCGTAGGGACATATTATCAGGGATTTTTTTTAAAAAAAAGGGCTGCCTGTTTTTTCCTCGCCCCGTGCACAATAATATCTACATCATATATAAAATTAATCAACATGCAGAATATATACCACAGTATTCATAATCACATCTCACGCACAATATATAAAAGAAATCAACAAGCAGAATACGATATCAATATAAATCAATATGAACACGCAAACACCACCAATATCAATATCGTCCAAAATATATACAATATGTATCATATAAGTAAATACGTGTTTAAAATATAAGAATTAAAAAGCTACCCTAGCTCGGTCCAGCTCCACCTCTAATAAGCGCCGTAATCTGGCGCGCCTGCTCCTCGGATATGTTAGTGTATATGCCCTAGAGGTCATTAGTGTATCATACTGGCTTATATATTACTAATGGAAGCTTGGGATATTCACAGTTGTATTAACAGTCTTGCTAAAAATGGTAGTATACTACTTGGTTTATTTCTACTCTGATATGTACGTATGTTTCTTTTAGCATGTCGCTTATACATATTAGTAGAGCCCTTAGGATCTTTGCTTGATTACCAGCGTTGTGATGGCAGTCACACTAGTGGGGGCTAGGTAGTCTATAAGCACATCCTTATATAGGTCCCTGGTCCTAGGATTATGGAGACGGGGCATCGATACTCCGGACTAGACTGGTGTATACGTTTCTCATCCCAGGTCGGGAGATGGTCTGTCCCACAGCCATCAGTACGTCGTAATGGAGATAGTATGCAGGTGCTCATTAGGTTACGAGTACACTGGACAGGACTCGCCGGGAACTGTTGATGGTTATTATACCTGTCGTCAGGTAGCAGTTCCCAGGTGACATGAGTACAACTTAGTCCGTCGACTTGACACTGCTACTTCGCCTTGAGTGTGTTCCCACTGTACTTTGATCACTACCCTACCACAGCTCAAAGGAGTCATGCAAACAGGTAGTAGTTGGGTACAGTCCTGAAGCACTTGGAGGCAGTGGCGGTTAGACAAGATTCGTCTCTCCCGGTATTGGGGGTTGATATCGCGCTGTGTTGGAAAGCCATTACACAAAGGTCCATAGTCACGGCAAGTGAGATTTACTGGTAGGTGTTCCAGTAGTTTCTTAGGGGGTTCTGGGCTACACTCCGACACGACTTATACCTCTATTAGGGGTCTGACGTTCACCATTCCCCTAGGCGCGATATGCGATACTCTTAGAAGAACAGACTGGACTGTATGGAGATTGTCACATACAGGCTCAGTAGGAGTTCGGATGAGTTATCTCATCGGCCTTCTTATCGACATCTACCTGGGGACCATTATGTACAGCTAGTACCGCTTGCGGCCTTTGGTTACCCCCATTGCCAGCGTAGTGTCGATTATTTAGAGTCCCACACAGAGAGTTTCCTTGCACCGGGCAAAAGGTATAGAGGCCGCATGGTTTTACGGCAGGGCCGCGATCACTTACGTACACTTGTGCACGTACTGTGATCGGGCATATAATACAAGTGGGCTTTAGTTTAAGCCAGATCCTAGTATTATACTGATGGATTTATTTAGTCTCAATTTATCCGTGTTTTTCGTAAATACGGATGGGAGGGGCAGTCTCGTAATTTGTCGGGAAGCTTCTAGAAGGAAATGAGGTGGAGGAGATGAGGTGGAGGTTTTCATTAAATGAACCATGACTCATGAGGTGATTCACCCTTTGAATTAAATGAAGCTGACAAGATATTTCTAGATATTTATCAAGAGATATTTGTATGCTTCATTATTATTCAAGCATGAGAATAATTCATTATCATTATCACAAACACCTTCTCTCTCCTCAAGTCTTCATCTTCTTTCTCAAACCCTAAAAACTCTCATGTGTTGAGGATCCTAAGGTTTAGATAGACAAAGTAATCTATCTAAATACTCTACACCATCTAGGACTTCTAGATTAGCAAACTAGAAGCCGTAGTTATCGCAGATTCGAGATAGGAGATCGGACAATAGACTCTCGGGTGGATCGTCTTTGACTCGAAGAGGTCGTCGTGGTAGCCGCGATCCGTTACGATCCTTGGAGCCTATGATGACGAGGAGGGCAGCGGTGAAGACCCGAAGGACTTTTAACATGAGGTATAACTTCGAGACCGAGTAGTTAAACCTCATACTGTTTGCTAGTATTGTTTAGACACGATCCGTGTGCTCAAGTCCGTGTTACGAAGCTTTGATAATTGTTTTTCATATATTCCGCCTCCCCGCGAACCCGTGGGGTGCGTGACATGGACTTACAGTGGTATCAAAGCCTACTAAACCATAGCTAGCAGTTTAAACAACAAGTTAAACTACGAAACCGAAATGACCCGAAAACATTGAAGCTTGTAGGGTGTTTTTCGTCACCCCAGTGAGATGGGAATATGCGAGCGCTTGTCAGGCGTACTACAGATTCCCCCTGCCTAGGGTAGGCCGGGGTTTAATGATTGTAGGGATCCGAATCTCCGGCAGCCGCGGACTAAGCTACCGTTAATTACCCATCGCCTTTAGGGCGAGGGAACCTCCGATTAACGGGTTAAACTGGTCATGCGAACTCAATGTGCAGTGTGCGTGTGTTTTGAAAGGGGGTTTTGGATATATCGGGAGCCACGCAGAGTTTTTACGGGGGTCCCGCTACCCGGATAGCGGGCTGGGGGTCAAGGGGGCTAGCAGCCCCCTTGCGGGGTTCGGGGCAGCGCCCCGGCCCGAAAATTTTTTGGAGGGGGAGAATGTGGCGGAGTATGTATATGTGTGAATTTGTATACATATGTATGTGTATATGTATGTACATAAAAAGAGAGGGAAAAGGCATCCAAGGGATGCGTGGGGGCCACGTGTCGGCACGCGAGCGCCTTGCGCACTTGCGCAGGTGCGCAAGCGCGCGCGCCACGTGTCGGCGCGCGGGCGCCTTGCGCACTTGCGCAGTTGCGCAAGCGCGCGCGCCACGTGTCGGCGTGCGGGCGCCTTGCGCACGTGCGCAGTTGCGCAAGCGCGCGCGCCACGTGTCGGCGCTCGGACGCCTTGCGCACTTGCGCAGGTGCGCAAGCGCGCTCGCCACGTGTCGGCGCGCGGGCGCCTTGCGCAGGTGCACAGGCGCGCGCGCCACGTGTCGGCACGCGGGCGCCTTGCGCACTTGCGCAAGCGCGCAGGTGCGCAAGCGCGCGCGCCACGTGTCGGCACGCGGGCGCCTTGCGCAAGCGCGCGCGCGCCACGTGTCGGCACGCTGGCGCCTTGCGCACTTGCGCTGCGCGCCGGAGAGGCACAGGAGGCTTTTAGCCTAAAAAAAATTTCTCAGAAGAGAAATCAGAGAAGAGTTGGACTCCTGAATGTGTTTTTCTTCTTTTTTTGAGGGTTTAGTGAAAGATGTTCTTCTTCTTCCTCCTCTGTTAGCTGGATCTTGAAGATCAAGAGATGTGGGATTTCAAAATCTTTTCTTTTTGAGATCTGATGGAAGATCTGAGTTCCCCTTGATGGGTTTTGTGGTGGAAAACTAATTTGTTTTGAAAAAGGAAGAGTAAAACTCTTGATTTAATTCAAAAGAAAGAAGAAGGTTTTGGAACCTTGGAGAAGGAAGAAAGAGCTCAGCTCTGAAACTTTTTTGGGGAGAGAAAAAGTTGGTGAGATATTTCATTATCTTTGCCTTTATAGGCCATTCATTTTACACATAGCCCCTTGGGCTTCACAAAATGGCATTTTGCCTATCCCATGGCTCATGTGCCATTTCTTTTTGCACATAAGCCATGGGCTTTACAAAAATTTGGCTTTATGCCTATTTTTCTTACATTTATCCATAAAATAAAAATAAAAGAAAATGCAACAAAATTATTTATTACAAAATTTTTATCTTGGCGTGGAGGAGGCCGGCCGCTTCATGTTCGGGCTCGACTCGGGCATGGGCCCACTGGGTCTGGGCTTGGGCCCACTTGGCTTGGGGTTGACTTGGATTTTGACTTGGTCACCCGGGGTGTAAATTTTTACCCCAACAAATTTCCCCCCATCAATAAATGCACACGACATATGTGGGTCGTGTGCATGAAATTGATGGATCTTCTTTCACGTGGAGGCGACTTGATTTGGTTCCCACCTTTTGGGAAGCTGGCACTGCCCTTTTTGCGACTTGGACGGTCGGTGCTGCCCTTTTAGCGACGTGGACGGTCGGTTCTGCCCTTTTTGCGACTTGGACGATCGGTTCTGCCCTTTTAGCGACGTGGACGGTCGGTGCTGCCCTTTTTGCGACTTTGACGGTCGTGCTGCCCTTTTAGCGACTTGGACGGTCGATGCTGCCCTTTTAGCGACTTGGACGGTCGGTGCTGCCCTTTTAGCGACTTGGACGGTCGGTGCTGCCCTTTTAGCGACGTGGACGGTCGGTGCTGCCCTTTTAGCGACGTGGACGGTCGGTGCTGCCCTTTTAGCGACGTGGACGGTCGATGCTGCCCTTTTAGCGACTTGGACGGTCGGTTCTTCCCTTTTAGCGACGTGGACGGTCGGTACTGCCCTTTTTGCGACTTGGACGGTCGTGCTGCCCTTTTAGCGACTTGGACGGTCGATGCTGCCCTTTTAGCGACTTGGACGGTCGATGCTGCCCTTTTAGCGACTTGGACGGTCGATGCTGCCCTTTTAGCGACGTGGACGGTCGGTGCTGCCCTTTTAGCGACATGGACGGTCGGTGCTGCCCTTTTAGCGACTTGGACGGTCGGTGCTGCCCTTTTAGCGACTTGGACGGTCGGTGCTGCCCTTTTAGCGACGTGGACGGTCGATGCTGCCCTTTTAGCGACTTGGACGGTCGGTGCTGCCATTTTAGCGACGTGGACGGTCGATGCTTGATTTGACTTGCTCTGCTTCTTGCAGTGTCAGGGGTAGACTTGACTTGCTCCGCTTCTTGCGGTGTTGAGATTGGATTCTGACTTGCTCCGCTTTCTGTGGCGTCGGAGTGGAAGTTGACTTGTTGATTTTGATTTGGGTTGACATCAGCATCGCTATACTGGAATATGGTACCAGGAGCGAATCATCGTCTGTCATGGAGAGGATTTTGGGATTTTGGTTTTTGTTTGGTATCTGCATTGCTGCACAGGAATAATGCCAGGAGCAACTCATCATTTGCCCCGAGAGGATTTGGGAGAAATTGGGATTGTTTTACGCCCGTGGATTGTATACGGTTTTGCAGGATGTATGATCCAGACCGTAGGGCCGGAAAAATTTCGGGACTTTGTCGGCGTCTGTATCGCTGCACTGGAATATGGTACCAGAAGCGACTCATCATTCGCCGTTGGGGTATGAGATTTGGAATTTGGTTGGCGTCTGCATCGCTACACTGGAATATGGTACCAGGAGCGACTCATCATTCGCCTCTTGGTGCATGGGGATTGGGGAGCGATGGCTTAGGAGACAGGTTTAGATCCCTACCACCTAAGACTTTTCAATTTTATGGGCCGTGAGGGTCCCATAAAAGCATTTTCTCCCTACGAGTCGTAAGGATCCCGCAGGTGTATTTTCTCCTTAGGAGTCGTGAGGACTCCTAAGTGTGTTTTTCCTTTATGAGTCGTAAGGATCCCACAAAGGTTTGTTCTCCTCATATATCGTGAGGACACATGAGTGGGTCTTATCAATGGAGCATCATTCCCAAAGCGGAGACCGGCCGCGTAACTGGCGATTACGGTGGGGCATGGGTATGATGAGAATTATTTGAGCCCGTGGATTGTATACGATGGTCAATTTGGGGACCCACCGTAGGGCCCAAATTTTTTTTTTAGAAATTGGATTTTGGTTGGCGTCTGCATCGCTGCACTGGAATATGGTATCAGGAGCGATTCATCATTCGCCGTTTGGGGACTTGGAATTTGGATCTTGTTTGGCATCAGCATTGCTGCACTGGAATAATGCCAGGAGCAACTTATCATTTGCCTTGGGAGGACTTGGGATTTGGGTTTTTGGTCGGCATCAGCACCGCTAACACTGAAGCGAGATGCCAGGAGCGAATCATCATTTGCCGTTGCCCGTTGGGGAACGATGGCTTAGGAGTTAGGTTTGGGTCCCTACCACCTTAGGCTTTTCAATTTTATGGGCCGTGAGGGTCCCATAAAAGCATTTTCTCCCTACGAGTCGAAAGGATCTCGTAGGTGTATTTTCTCCTTAGGAATCGTGAGGATTCCTAAGTGTGTTGCTCCTTTGTGAGTCGTAAGGATCTCACGCAGGGGTTTTCTCCTCACAAGGTCGAGAGGACTTTGTGAGTGTATTTTACCTCCTTTCCTTTTTACGAGTTTGCGCCCTCTCGGGTTTTCACAGACTCGCCGGTAGTCCTGCTGTTTTTACTCACGGAGCCCTTTCGGGTTTTCATCCGTGCCCGTTTTGCTTGTGGACATACCGTTTTTTTTTTTGTTTTTTTTTTTTTTTTGCCGCTGGTGGGACTTTAAAGTAGTCTCACCGGCAGGATTTGGGAGAAATAGGGGTCATTTACGCCCGTGGATTGTATACGGTTTTGCAGGATGTCTGATCCAGACCGTAGGGCTGATGTGCTCAATTCGCCTGCGACTTGGAGCATTCACGTGTAGTATTTCTTGAGATATCGGCCATTGATGGGTGGCATGGGCCTTTCTCCCTCGGCACTTATTAGTTGGTAGGATCCTCCGTCAAACACTTTCTCGATGACGTATGGTCCTTCCCAGTTTGGCTCGAATTTTCCCTTGGCATGTCGATTGGGGATAATCGGTCTTTTGAGGACCAACACCAATTCACCTTTCTTGAAGGCGCGGAGACGGGTTATCTTGTCATAAGCCCGTGACATTTGGGCTCGGTATAGTTCCAGATTTTGTTGCACCGCGAGCCTCTTTTCTTCGAGGGCATCGAGTTCTTCAAGTCGAAGGAGCACGTTTTCTTCCTCCGTCAACTCATGTTGGACGGCCATTCTTAAGCTCGGAACTTCAACTTCGAGGGGGAGGACCGCCTCCACTCCGAAGAGCAATGAGTATGGAGTGGACTGAGTTGGAGTACGGTGCGTGGTACGATATGCCCACAATGCCTCGTGAAGCTTGAGATTCCAGTCTCTCTTGTTGGCTGAAGCATTTTTCCTCAGAAGCTTGCATAGAGTCTTATTGAAGGCTTCGGCTAGCCCATTGGCTCTTGGATTATAGATGGAGGAATACCTCCAGTCTATCTTGTGCTGAGTAGCGAATCTTGAGACATTGAAGCTCTTGAAAGAAGGCCCGTTGTCAGAAATGATTCTTCTTGGTGTACCGAAGCGGTATAGAATATTATGCTGGAAGAATGTCAGAATATCCTTTGTCTTGACTTCTTTTAGCGGGACAGCTTCAGCCTACCTGGAGAAGTAGTCTGTCGCGGCCAGTATGAACCGGTGGCCTTTAGATGACGGAGGATCAATTGGGCCAACAATGTCGGTGCCCCAAACTTCGAAGGGCCACGACGCTACTGTAGGATGCAATGGGTTGGGATGCTTGTGAATAAAATCACCGTGAATTTGGCAGATATAACATTTCTTTGCATTCTCTCCGCAATCCCGTATCATGGTGGGCCAGTAATACCCGAGCCGTTTGATTTGAAGTCGCATCTTGGGGCCAGATTGGTGAGCACCGCAAACGCCCGAGTGGACATCTTTCATGACCTTTTGGGCTTCGACCAATGACAGACACCTGAGCCAGAGTTGGTCATATGACCTGCGGTATAACGTGTCATTTACAAACACGTATCGGAGAGCTCTTTTCTTCAGCTGAATCCTCGCAGATTTTTCTTCGGGCAGCTTGTCATATCGGAGGTACTCTATGAAGGGTTCTCTCCAATCGGGCTCGTCTTGGATGATCGAAGCTTCTTCCGCAGGACTGCTCTTCTGTTCCGCGCTTTCCTCTTCTCGTAGAGAGACTGGGGGTAGAATTTGCCGGCTCCTGACTGTGATCAGAATTTCGTCCATTTCAGGATCAGCCAGTTCCTTGGCCAAGCGAGCGAGTACATCAGCCTTCCCGTTCAACGCTCTAGGGACTCTCGTTAGTTCAATATGAGTGAACCGTTTCATGAGTTCCACCACTCGACCTCTGTACCGAGCTAACTCGGGTTTGTATATCTTATAGTCGCCGCTTACTAGGTTGACGACGAGCTGGGAGTCACCGTAAACTCGTAGCCGACGGATTTCCATTTCTATGGCGAGCTCCAAACCAGCTATCAGAGCTTCATACTCAGCTTCATTGTTTGTCCGAGGCTCGGTGAGAGCAAAAGAACGCCGTAGGGTTCCCATTGATGGTGTGATGAACACCAATCCTATCCCTGCTTTTATCTCCGGGACGCTTGATTTACTGGAGGTTCTTATCGATGAGGCCCCATCGAAGTAGAGCTCCCAACATGGCTCGTCATTCTCGAGATGCAGCACTTGTTCGTCGGGTAACTCACAATTTAGTGGCGACCCTTCTGGTATGGGATGAGCAGCGAGAAAGTCTGCAAGAGCTTGCCCTTTTACTGCTTTCTGAGGAGTGTAAACTATGTCAAACTCAAGTAGCATGACAGCCCATCTTGCCATTCTGCCGGCTAGGCTTGCTTTGGTCATCAAGTGTTTGAGCGGGTCGACCTTGGAGATCAGCATAACCCGATGAGCGAGCAGATAGTGCCTCAGCTTCTTCACAGCAAATATCAGAGCCAGGCATTGCTTTTCGATTGGGGAGTAGTTGTGTTCCGCCCCGACTAGAGTTCGACTGAGGTAGTAGAGGGCATTTTCTTTTCCTTCCTCATTATCCTGGGCAAGGAGCGCACCGAGTGACTCGTCCAGCGCGGCAGTGTAGAGAATCAGCGGTTTATTCGGAATGGGAGCGGCCAGCACTGGAGGGTGCAACAAGTATTGTTTAATGCTTTCGAACGCTGCTCGACATTCGGCATCCCAGATAAAAGGAGCTCCTTTCTTCATGAGCTTTGAGAAGGGCCTACATCTCCCTGATAAATTTGAGATAAACCTCCGTATATAGACAAGCTTGCCTTGAAAAGATCTTAGCTGCGTCAGACTCTTCGGAGGGGGCATCTCCATGATGGCCTTTATCTTTGATGGGTCAACTTCGATCCCTCGATGTCGGACTATGAAGCCCAGGAATTTTCCCGATGACACGCCAAAAGCGCACTTCAGAGGATTCATCTTCAGATCGTATTCCCTCAGTCTGGTGAGAACGGTCCTGAGATCTTGGATATGATCGGCCTTGGCTTTAGTCTTGACGACCAGATCATCAACATAGCATTCGACGACTTTATGGATTAGGTCATCAAAGATATTAGTCATCGCCCTTTGATATGTAGCACCTGCGTTCTTCAGTCCGAATGGCATTACCTTGTAGCAATATATTCCGATCGGGGTTCGAAATACTGTGTGCTTCTCATCCTCAGGTGACATCTTGATCTGATTATATCCAGACGAGCCATCCATAAAGGTGAACAGTTTGTAATTTGAGGTGTCATCGACCATCATTTCCATGACCGGTAGCGGGAAGTCGTCTTTAGGACATGCCTTATTGAGGTCCCTGAAATCGACACAAACTCGGATCTGCCCATTTTTCTTCTTCACTGGGACTATGCATGCGATCCAGTCTGCATATTTCTCTTCCCTGATGAAGCCAGCACCGATGAGCTTCTTGGTTTCCTCGATGACCTTTTCTTCCAACTCCCTTCTCATTCTTCGAGGAGCTTGTTTGACTGGCTTAGCATCAAGAGATATAGCCAGCTTATGCACGGCTACCTCAGGGGAAAGGCCAGGCATTTCTTTGTACGTCCATGCGAAGCAGTCGACGAACTCACGCAGCAAGGCAATTATCTGCTCTTTCATTTCCTCCGATAAGAGTGAGCTGATGTAGGTCGGCCTTGGATTATCGGGCGTTCCTAAGTCAATCTCGGTTAGCTCATCAAAGGTTGCTTGTCAGCCATCTTCGAGCTCTTGAGGAGCTTCTTCTGGCTCGGCTATCTCGTCATCATCATTCGATCTTTCGCTGGCCTCACCAACATGGATCATGTAGCACGCTTTAGAATCAGGTTGAATGTAGCCTATGCCCCGTCTATCTGGAATCCGTCCATCGATGAGTGCTCGGACCTGGGGCGGATACCATAGCCCTTCGTAAAACTTTGCTTCGGACTCCGTTTGATATAACCGGCATCCGCACTTCTTAAAGTATTCCCACATCTCGGGCGCATAGTATCTGGGATTGAGGACGGCTCTTATGCCTCTCTCATAGGGAAGGCACGCGACAGAAAGGTCGTCCGGGTGCACAACGGGGTTTGACCCATAAAACAAGATGCCCTTCTGTCCACTTTTCCTCCCGGGAACGTAGAAAGTTTTCAGCTGGTCCACGGTGGAGATTGATAATGCATCGAGCTCTTTGCACATTTGCTCTGGTACCCTTGTAACGGCTAGGGACCCTTCTGCAACTTCGAAGGTCTCTCGTAGTTTCGCTTGTTGCGTGGGGGTCCAATCTGCACCGCTGTTGCACGACAGGTCCTCCTCTTCTGACTCTTCAGTGTCACTGCCAAGATGAGGGCGGACTTTGCTGCTAGATGGGCCTTCAGTAACAGATTCGTCCGTATCGCTGCCGAAATGAGGGCGAGTTTGGCGGAAGGACGGGCTTCCAGCATCGGACTCATCAGTGTCGCCGCCGAAATGCGGGCGCACTTGGGTATTTTTGCTTTTGAAAGTGATAGCCGGCGCAGATTTGCTTTTGAGTCTTGGGGCCGTTCTATCCTCGGTCAGTTGTGGCTTGGTATTTTGGTGGTTCGTAAAGTACCGAGAATCTTCATATCGGACTTCATGCACACCGAACGGCTGGATGTCTCCGTCAATGCGTCTTTCTTCGCCATTTTTAGTATACTTCATGCATTGATGGAGAGTTGACGGAATGATGTCGTAATCGTGGAGCCACGGCCGCCCCAAGAGAATCTTATAAGATGTGTCGGCGTCGATCACGTATATCTTAGCTTCAGTTTGCAGATCCCCAAATTTGATTGGCAAAGCTATAGACCCCAGAACTTGCTGGCAATTTTGGTTGAAGCCTTGAATGACAATCCTTTCCCTTGACAGGTGTCGGACGTCCATTGACAAACTCTTCAGAGTTCGCAAGTTCATGATGTTCACTGAGGACCCCGGATCAATCAATATACGATTAATTCGATCTCCGTCGCTGTATCCGGTCACGTAAAGCGGCCGATTATGCTCTGCCGTTCCCAGTAGCAAGTCTTCATCCTTAAATGTGACTGCGGCGGCATGCAAAGCGTGCTGGGCTTCTTTCATATTAATTTCCGCAAAGTGAGCCTGATACCGCTCGGGGTTTTGTAGAGCGTGAATGAGAACATCTCTAAGCTCCTTAGATAGGACCAAGGCGTCGTAGATGCTCAGGAGAGACGGAAGCTTCCGGAGATGTGCCAAGACATTATAGTCCACCGAGGAAGGACTTATGTTTTCGTCAATTGGTTCTCTGCCATCTTCTTCATTAGCGACTTGTTTTTTCTTTCCTTTCGGGGCGTTGGCCTGATTTTGCGGTAGAGCCCTGCCGCTTCTGAGCTGGATTTGATTGGCCTTTGTGGTGAGCTCCTCGTCCTCTTCCGGAAAACAGAGATCATCCTCGGAGTCGCTGCCAAGATGGATGGCGTAGCAGGTCACTACTGGGATCTCTTCATTGGAGTCTTCTTCTAACTCCTCCAGAATTTCAGCCGCTTGTACAGGGAAGAACTCCTTCAATTGAATCAATGTTCTTTCCTTTTGTTCATATTCTTCGAGGGAATCGATATATTTTTGAATGGTCGATCTCCCTGCAGACTCTTTTTCGCGCCTAGCTGCACTTTTCTTCTTCTTGAGCTTCTTGGATTTTGAGCCTGATGGAGCCGCATTGGCAGCTGGACTGGTAGGCTTCTTCTGCCCTTCCCATTCCGTCCTGGGTTCTTTCCGAAGTAGCTTTATCATCTTCTTCATCTTATTAGATATGTGCGTACTCCACGGAGGCCACGATGAGTCAGTTTCGTTTGTCAGGGCAGCGGGTTCGGCTGTCTGCTCCCAGAAGGCTTCAGCTTCCGTCTGTATAAAGTTGGCGGTTGCAACTTGATTGTTCACCAACACGCTTTTGGACAGCTCGATCTCTCCAGCCTTGTACTGCTTCTCGACCCAATCCTTGAAGATATAGCAATCCTCGATCGCATGGCTCACTACTCGGTGGTACGGGCAATACAGGGGATTGTCGGTCATTTTTGCTTCTTGGGGTCTTTTCGACTCCGGCAGTTGTAGGCCGTTGTTCAAGGCATCTTTAAATATCTTGCGGACCTTGTCCCTTCTGAAAGAGTAAACCTTGTTCTTTTTCTCCTCTAGGGAAGGCCCATCTCCTCCCAGCAATGGCTTTCGAGACCGGTTGGTTTTGGATTCGCCCGCCCTTCGCTTTTCTTCATTGTCGGAGGCATTGAAGACATTGGTACTGCTGGAACTCCCGCTTCTACGGTTGTCGTCCCGCTTGCTTTTCCAGGTTTTGTCTCTCTGAGAGTCTGGCGGGGACTCTTGCTTCGAGCGTTCCAGCATTTGGACTTTCTTGGTTAGCTCCTGAAACGTCTTGAGGCCCGCTGTACACAAGAAGGGGACCATCCAATTGCTGAGGTTCCCAATGAGAAGGCTGACGGACTGGTCCTGCTCTAGCGGCGGTTCGCACTTGACTGTGAGATTGCGCCATCGGGCGATAAAGTCGGTGTTGCTTTCATTCTTCCCCGGCTTGGTCCTCACAAGGTCGGCAATGGAGATTTTATCACTGACGCTCATGAACCTTTGCCGGAACAGAGACTCCATTTGGGCAAAGGTAATTACGGACCCGTCCGGTATACTCGCATACCATTCGAAGGCGACGCCGGTCAGGCTGTTGACAAACTGACGAAGAAGGAGCGCATCGTTGCCCCCTGTATTTCCGCACGATGCTTTGAAGTGGGCGACGTGCTGGTTTGCATTCCCCGTTCCATCAAATCTTCCGAACTTAGGAATGACGTAGCCGCTTGGGAACTCAATCAGATCGTACTGCGCGGGATATGGCCGCCCACTACTGCCGATTTCTTTCTGAGCTTCAGCTTCGGCCACCAATGTTTTAACCTTGCTGGTGACCAAATCCATTATCCGATCCTGTGTTAGCGGGATAGTGCTATCTGGGGCCAAGGCGTCCCCAGAAGCGGAATGTAGCCGGCTTTCATTCGGCTCGACCAGTCTTGGTCCCAAAGGAACAGGCATTGGCTGCCTCGGATTGTCATCACCCGGCTGATTAGTAGCGGCTTGTGCTTGATTAGGAGGCGCTCGAGCAATTTGAGCCGTAAGCTGCATCACCACGTTCGTTAAGTCGTCAATCTTCGAATAGAGCTTGGCCATCTCTTTATCTTTGCTCCTGAGCTGTTTTCGAAGTTCTTGAAGCAGCTCTTGCTCCGCAGTCCTAGGGCGGAAAGTCGGCTCTTCCTCGCTGTCCGAGCTTGACTCTACATGGACCGAGGGGTCTATCTGCCTATCATCCTCATCGAGAGGGTTTTCTTCATCCAGCAGGGGCGGCTGTTCTTGGGTGGCGGCAACCACATTCAGGCTAGATTGGGCTTGGGATGTGGTGGTCCCGTCCTTGCTTTTGCTGCGAAGGTTGTCGCTAGGGCGTCCGCCCGCCATATAGACCGTATGGATGGTATATCCGGACGTCTTTCTATCATTGGCAGCTGATTTCATGGATCGCTGTCTTGGCCCCCTTGTTTCGGTAGCTGGTAGTCGATTGAAGACGGCTGGCCCAACCAGGTTCTTAAATGGTGCTGGCGCATCTTTTCTGGGTTTTCCCCGCTGCTTTCGTGCGGCACAGAGTGCTTGATAGACTCTTGATGAGACTGTGTCATAATTTCTACGTTGGGGCCGGGACACGTCTCTTTGTGGCACTGTTCGAACCGCTGTCTTCTTGATTCTGGCGGTCATGGCATTTTTCTGAACCCACTTTAGAGGCTCGAAGGAATTGCTGATTCTTACGTCCGACTCAGCCGTCGTCACGGGGCAACCCTGCACTTGGAACTTCACACGATTCCATTTGGCCGAAGCCTTGGCCCTTTTGTTGGCTCGATACCTGAGACGCTTCTGCCTTAACTTTTCTGTTCTAAGCACCTGGCAGACTTCGGCTTTTTGGGAAGACGCCGCAGACCGGTTGATGGAGGGCCTTGAAGATACGCTCGATTGTGCATTTGTTGGAGTCATCGCCTGAGCTCGTCCGCAACTTTTAATGTTGCCCTTCACATCGGAAGTCTTGCCCCCAGCTAGAGCGCCAGGGACTCGTTCAGACACCATCTTAAGTTTCGGTTGTGGTGCCTTGGCGATCACGACATTCGGCCTCTTACCCCTTGAGACCGGCTTGGCCACCTGTTCCGCTGGGATCTCTGCCAGATGAGCGCTTCCGGCAGGGTAGATGATGACAGAGCCAAACTGGCGGGGCGGTTCCTCCCATTGTCGACTGAGGCTTGCGGGGAGAACCACACGAGCGTTGATCTTGACCACGTACGGAATCGGGGTCGCTTTGGAAGTTGAATTCGTCTGGGAAGACATTGTCGTCGAAGGTTGATTGCTGCACGGAAAAAAAAACATCATTTAAGTATAAGCAATCGATATGTATATTGATTGAGTTCGCATGAACGTTTAACCCGAAATATGGGAGGAGAGATTGGTCCCACCGGGCGTGCCAGAGTCTGTAGGGTGTTTTTCGTCACCCCAGTGAGATGGGAAGGGAATATGCGAGCGCTTGTCAGGCGTACTACAGATTCCCCCTGCCTAGGGTAGGCCGGGGTTTAATGATTGTGGGGATCCGAATCTCCGGCAGCCGCGGACTAAGCTACCGTTAATTACCCATCGCCTTTAGGGCGAGGGAACCTCCGATTAACGGGTTAAACTGGTCATGCGAACTCAATGTGCAGTGTGCGTGTGTTTTGAAAGGGGGTTTTGGATATATCGGGAGCCACGCAGAGTTTTTACGGGGGTCCCGCTACCCGGATAGCGGGCTGGGGGTCAAGGGGGCTAGCAGCCCCCTTGCGGGGTTCGGGGCAGCGCCCCGGCCCGAAAATTTTTTGGAGGGGGAGAATGTGGCGGAGTATGTATATGTGTGAATTTGTATACATATGTATGTGTATATGTATGTACATAAAAAGAGAGGGAAAAGGCATCCAAGGGATGCGTGGGGGCCACGTGTCGGCACGCGGGCGCCGTGCGCACTTGCGCAGTTGCGCAAGCGCGCGCGCCACGTGTCGGTGCGCGGGCGCCTTGCGCACTTGCGCAGTTGCGCAAGCGCGCGCGCCACGTGTCGGCGCTCGGGCGCCTTGCGCACTTGCGCAGGTGCGCAAGCGCGCTCGCCACGTGTCGGCGCGCGGGCGCCGTGCGCACTTGCGCAGGTGCGCAAGCGCGCGCGCCACGTGTCGGCACGCGGGCGCCTTGCGCACTTGCGCAAGCGCGCAGGTGCGCAAGCGCGCACGCCACGTATCGGCACGCAGGCGCCTTGCGCACTTACGCAAGCGCGCAGGTGCGCAAGCGCACGCGCGCCACGTGTCGGCACGCTGGCGCCTTGCGCACTTGCGCTGCGCGCCGGAGAGGCACAGGAGGCTTTTAGCCTAAAAAAAATTTCTCAGAAGAGAAATCAGAGAAGAGTTGGACTCCTGAATGTGTTTTTCTTCTTTTTTTGAGGGTTTAGTGAAAGATGTTCTTCTTCTTCCTCCTCTGTTAGCTGGATCTTGAAGATCAAGAGATGTGGGATTTCAAAATCTTTTCTTTTTGAGATCTGATGGAAGATCTGAGTTCCCCTTGATGGGTTTTGTGGTGGAAAACTAATTTGTTTTGAAAAAGGAAGAGTAAAACTCTTGATTTAATTCAAAAGAAAGAAGAAGGTTTTGGAACCTTGGAGAAGGAAGAAAGAGCTCAGCTCTGAAACTTTTTTGGAGAGAGAAAAAGTTGGTGAGATATTTCATTATCTTTGCCTTTATAGGCCATTCATTTTACACATAGCCCCTTGGGCTTCACAAAATGGCATTTTGCCTATCCCATGGCTCATGTGCCATTTCTTTTTGCACATAAGCCATGGGCTTTACAAAAATTTGGCTTTATGCCTATTTTTCTTACATTTATCCATAAAATAAAAATAAAAGAAAATGCAACAAAATTATTTATTACAAAATTTTTATCTTGGCGTGGAGGAGGCCGGCCGCTTCATGTTCGGGCTCGACTCGGGCATGGGCCCACTGGGTCTGGGCTTGGGCCCACTTGGCTTGGGGTTGACTTGGATTTTGACTTGGGCACCCGGGGTGTAAATTTTTACCCCAACAAAGCTTAGATTCAAGTTTCTATCATTTTTTTAAAGAGGCTCTGAAAATTATTTAAACAACTGCAAAGTGCTATTTGAACTGTAAAAAGAACACAGAACAAAAATAGGACATTTCCTCTAAAATTAGGCCGGCCACATTGGCATTTTTTCCGGCGAACTCGTTTGGAATAGGGAGGGATTGATTCATTTTTGGAGTGTGGCTTTTTGACTTTAATCTAGGGCTTCAGGAGTTGTTTGTTTTTTCCAATTTTTGATTTTATTGTAAATTCTTTACTGGGGCAAATACAGGGTGTTTCGAAGTTGCAGTTTAATGTTGTTTAATGTTTCATGTTCTGTTGAATGTGTTCGTAAACTTCCGTTAATTGCTATATGTCGGTTAGTTGGGGGTTGTACATTTCTGTGATATTAAATTGTGTATATGAACTTGTTGGATTATCGTAGATGAATAGCCGGGGATGTGAGATGAGGGTTTTTATCTTTCATTCGATGTAAATTGTAATTTATTGTAATATTATATCGCGGGGCACATCCGGGTTGAGGTTGTAGCCACCGTTGTATTATTTCATTTACTGTTTTTTCTCCTAGGATAGACCCAAAATGTGGTGCACAAACTACCGGGTACTTGGAAGTGCTAAGTGGCCTACTTACGTTGTTGAGGGAGACTGCTTCACTTCGGGTACTTGGCGGGTAGTTTGCCGCACCCGTAGGGGTCTAGGGTGGGGTTTAGCTATTCATCATGACCGTGGAAACCGTCTTTTGTTGCAGGCTCAAACGAAACGTGGAATTCCTAATATATCCAATGTATTCATCTGTGATCTGGAATGCCTATTATTGCGTCAGACGAATGTACATATCTATATATGATATCTTGTAGACGTTGCTTATGTTTTGCATCCGCGCTAGTCCAGCCCCCGCTCTGTCGTTAGTTAAGTAACCTAACGGGTGATGATAGGGCCCAGTGGCAAATGCAGATGGCATAAGAGTACGTTGTATTTTCGTTGTTTTCTGCAATGATAGGTTTAAATGATGGGACTGCATTAGATTAATGCAAAGCAAATAAACCAAAGTTGAATCGTTGGAACAAAGTTTAAAAACCACTCGGCTATTTTAAAACAGTAGTTTTTTAATTGCAGAGCTTAAACCACTCCTTTTAAAAATCTATCAGGTTCCTTCGATTATATCAAGTTCACTACGTTCACGGTTTCACCAAAACCAGTCGTAGCCCTCCGTCGTTTTATATGAATAGTCAGTAGTATTCAAGCTATGTTTGTTGGCCTTAGTTAAGGCATAGTGATTGGTAGCTGCTGGGTGTTCACATGTAGCATATATAGATGCGTTGGTTTGGGACAGTCGTATTACTTTGTTGGCCTTAGTCAAGGGTATATACAGGTGGGTTCAAATTAACCTGGATAATGACGGGTAGAACTTGACATGTGACTTATGATTTGTTGGCCTTAGTTAAGGTCATAAGAGCATGGGGCAAAAATCCATATCGGGAGTTTCTAAAGAAACTGAAACTTTCTAGTACTGTATACCATTTGGAGTTTAATAATGTTGGTAGGATTCCTTCAGCATTATCACACGATGATATTTGGGTCCCGATACTACTGTGAGTATATGCTACTCTTTGGGAGATTTTTACTTAACGATCAATGATATAAACCAAATAGGTGTCTAGAACAGTGTTAGCGGGGCTACGCCTCCACGGAAAAAAGGTTATTTAATTAAGGAACTTCGCGAAAGCATCATAAAACCTCCCTCGAAGTACCAACACTAGCCTGGCTGAACAGTTAAGCAAGTATTGTACGGTGAGATAAGTCCTGACTAGTTCTTCTTTTATGGTTTGAGGAAGGATTCGAGAAACAGTGGGAGCCATCCTGTTTAGATAAATTAAAAACCAATCTAAACTTGCAAGAGCATCGTGCTATGTGTTTTCTTCTCTCTCTCTCTTAATTGCAGCGACCCTGTGACCATGACTAGGTTACATCTAGATAACAAAATGACTGAATCCGACTATAATGACTGGCAAAGGTTTGTCCAGATGTCCATTACCTATGACAAGCTGGACCACATCATTACTACTCAAAACCCCACCATCCCAGGTCCAGTTTCTACTGTCGCGGATATGGATATCCATAAGACAACGGGAAAAGAATGTGTGAATGCCAAGTGCCTCATGATAGCCTCAGTTGATAGTGTATACCAGAGGCAGCATGAGAAGATGGACTTAGTTTCTATCTTCCTCCATAACAAAGTTTTATATGGAGAGCAATCTCATATCGCAAGATATAAGACCTCGAAGGAATTTCTTCAAGCGAGCTTGGCTGTCGGGTCATCTGTAGGGGACAACGTCCTTACAATGACTAGCTATATTGATGAGCTCATGGATCTGGAGACCACGTTGAGAAACGGGTCATATGCTGACTTGATTCTATAGTCCCTACCTCCTACTTACGTCTAAGAGAAGAAAGTTATACTTCCAGATAAAGGCACTCTGAAGAAAACCAGGGTGACACCCGCTGTGCTTATTGGAGAATCTTCCTCTTCTGGATCCAAGACGGAAGCCAAGGATGAGAAGAAGAAGACCTCCACAAAGCTGATATGTGGTGTCAGTAAGGTAGAAGGACAGGGAAGGGCAAAAGTTTCGGGGTTAACAATAGGGGACGAGGGTTGTTCCTGTTGTTATGGGAAGGGGCATTGGTAGAGGGATTGCAGGGCTTGGAAAGCCAGAATCCAGGATCCGAAGCATGTTGTGGATTCGACTTCGGGTGTGTTTGTGATTGAAAACTGTATGTCAATTAACTCTACTTCCTAGGTACTAGATACCGGATCAGGATCTTATATCTGTAATTCGTTACAGGCTTTGAGAAACCGTAAAGTTATCAGGGTAGGTGATATGTCTTTCAGAGTTGCAAACGGAATGAGCATGGATGCTGAATCCGTGGGGGAATATCATCTAGGACTGACAAGTGGGCAGAAATTGATTCTATGTAACTGTTTGTATGTACCTAGTTTGGCTTGTAATATCATATCAGTGTCCCTGCTTTATAAAGAGGGACATGATTTTACATTTGTAAGCGATGTCGTGCACATCCACCTAAATCAAGTTCTGATTGGGGCCGGTACATTAGAGGACGGTATATATGTATTTAATCAAGCTCAGGTTTTCAGTGTCCAGAACACACTTAAAAGAAAGACTCCAGAAACAAATCAGGCTTCCTTATGGCATTGTAGACTGGATCACATCAATGAAACACGGTTGATGAAGTTACATAGAGAAGGATATTTGAATCCGTTCAAATATTAGTCTTATGACACTTGTCAATCTTGTCTCATGGGAAAGATGACAAAGACTCCGTTCACTGGACACGGAGTATGAGTGAACGAGCTCTTAGGACTCATACACAGCGATGTATGCGGTCCAATGTCTACACATGCGCGAAGTGGTTATTCATATTTCATTACTTTTACGGATGATTTCTCTAGGTATGGACATGTCTTCTTAATGAAGCACAAATTCGAGAACTTTGAGAAATTCCGAGAATACAAGAATGAAGTGGAAAAACAAACAGGCAAAAGTATCAAGACTGAAAATTCGATTCCATAACATCTTTAGGTTTCTTTTATTTCATTAATCTCATTAATGAAGTCACATCATTTTAAGTTACCTAAGCATCACAGATAAATACAACGTACGCTTACGCCATCCGCATTCACCTTGATGTCCCCTCGTGCACCGTTAGGTTAGGTAACTAACAGCAGAGCGGGGCAGGGCTAGCGCTGGTGTTAAACATAACCAACGTTTATATAATATATCATATATACTATATCCTGTATTCATATCATCAATATATCAAATGATCACATCACAGATATCGCAGCAGAACACAACATATGAAATATTGGATATACTAGGATTTCCGTGTTTTATTTTAAGCCTGTATAAAACACGGATTCCACGGTCGTGATGAATAGTCAATCCCACACCCCTAGACCCCTACGAGAGGGGCAAGCAACCCTACCAATTCTAGAGTTAGGAGACCCGGTCTCGACTCTTCGAGATGGTTTCCCATTGGACCCTAGAACCCGGTTACTTATGCTCCCCACCTTGGGTTTATCCTAATACGGAAAAGAAAATAATATACAATGGTGACATCATCCTCAACCCGGAAGTACCCCAAAAAAATAATATTATATACAATGAATTTTACATGAATGAAAATAAAAACCCTCATCTCATATAAAACCTCTGGCTATTCAAAACACGACGATCCAATATAACATATCCCAGCAACACATAACATCACATGTCATCAACGTAAGTAAATATGCGTATCCCAGTTGTCATTGACATATAACACCGAAACCGGCGATACACCACATATTACACTTACGGTCGCAGAAAAGAAAGTGAAAAACTACAACAGTTGGAATCCGCAACAACCTTAGACATCAAAAACCCGAAATATCTCATATTCGGATTTCATGCCTAACCAAATGAATTCCTTAGACATCACATGCCTAACAATTATAAACCCCGCATTTTAGTCTCGATCACAAAAACACTTTTCAATATCTAGTCGGGCAATTCAACAAGATTCTCGACATCCTGATCGAATGCTCGTCGGAAACTTTAGTAGACGGCCGCACCCCCCGATGCCGTCGATGAAGTGCACTAAGGCGGAACACCACTGCCACGAGCACCCGAACGGATGCTTTTGGCGACGGGGTTCTCCTACAATCACTTGGTCAGGGCTATGGGGCATGGCTATCTATTAAGTTTACCCGACGAGTATCCGCATACGCTATGTGATTGCGATGGACTTTTGATCACATCAAAATCCCGTGGCAACCGATCAAATGAGACTAAATTGCTAGATTTATAACATTCAAATTAGTTATCTCATAACTACTTGTGGATTCCAAATATTGTATCCCATCACATAATATCCGGACGACGATAAACTCTTCGATCGATTCATCAAATTCCCACAATTTTCCGACAGCTCAACACTTGAGCACAGTTCAATAATATCCAGAATATGCCACAGTACCTATGCACCAGCCGTAGAAGGGCAAACCCAAGCCTCACTTATGTCGCCACGGAACTACGGCAAACCCTAGGGTTTGACCGCAGTTCCACGATCCAAAAAGTCGAGTTAGGGTTTCATTCTTCTAGAGGGTTCATAGACTTACTTGCATGTTTTTCCGAATACGTTAAACTTGGAAAAATGTGTTTTTGACATTCGATTGAACTTTTTAACTTCGCCTAGACAATATGTGAATAACCCGAAACAATGTTAAAACTACGAATACGAAACACTCCGAATTGTTTATAGTGTAAGATTACATCACATGCAAAATTAGCAAAAACTAACAACGCCTGAAACACCAAAACCCAGTCACTTGAACACAGGCAAAAAATCAGGGGGTGAGCTCGGATTTTGGCCGAGATCAAGGGTATGGTGCTCGGCCATTTTTTCTACAAATTGTTTCAAATTTTGTCAGTGTTCATATTATATCATATATAGCACTCTATACTTGTTTAAAAATTTTTTTGACAAATATTTAAAATCGACAGAAACTGGATTTCGCAGTTTCATGTTTCGGAGTTGTTTCGGTTTCGTAATCTTAACAAAATCTGTATAAATTTCTAGCATGGATCTGATACCATTGCAGGGTTAGCTAAGACAGCAGCAAGGTTTCGAGAGGTATCATCCATGCCAAATTCAAAAATTTGCCGTTTTAGCTAACCCTAACTAAGAATCGTTAACTAGAAATCGACGGAATATGAAATGCAAACACTTTGCAAGTCTAGTGAGCAAGGAATACAACCTTTGTAGACCGGTCCTTCACTTCAATAGCTCCGTGTAGTAGTCCCTTTCGCTGCTATCGTGAACTCCGGACTCTAGAGAGGATCCCATGAAGAAACGAACATGCTTGCTTCGAAAACTTCGAGGCCGAAGATAATCTACGTCGAGGAGACACTAACACAAGCTATCTCTTCACTAATTATGAAATTAGTGAAGCAAACACCCTATACTAAATGGCAAGTAGTAGAGGTTGATGAAGTAGGAAGTTGGATCACTTTAGATTTCATTTTCTCACATTTTATCTCATATCTCCATCGAAGCTAGAAAGCCTTTTTAGGAGGAAGAAGAAGAAGAACTCATCATATGAATTCATCCAAATGAATTATTGCAACCATGGGTGAGTTAAGCCCTCATTCCTAACTCATGTAGAGAATTAACCAAGGGATAAGGTTAATGGTTGGGTTAACAAATATCCTAAGGAATGCCAAAAGAGTGGACTTTGTCAATGTTTCTACATGCTTCTTCCAAGCTTGACAATATTAACCAAGTCTTCTCACTTTTGTTATAACTTAAGAAATAAATAAAACCATATCTTAATCCTAGCATGGTATAAGTCTCATACACCCAACTTGCATGTATCATTAAGCATGACACAAAACATGTACACAAATATATATATCACATATATACAATGTGCACATCAAGTGAGAAAAGAATCATAAGTTAGCTAATACTAGTTAATGTTATATAATATATCTAATATATAATTATACATTAGATTATCAAATAAACTCTTGATTTAATAATCCCGCTATATCACATATAACCGACTAATATCATGTATAACAACTTATCGAATCAATACTTGATCCGATAACCCGGCTATATCGCATACAACCGACCAATGTCACAATTCATAAGAATAGAATACGTTATCTCATATCGTATTAATCTCGGTCCCGCACATATCACACATGTGCTCCTACTCCATTTCGCTTGATCCAGGAAACCCCCGTATAGGACTCTAAAGACTCGTCAATACGCCGGCAGTAGGTGATGATCATATCAAACACCCACAAGCCGCAAGCGGTCTGCTAAACGTAACGGCCATCCGGGTATTGAGCGATCAGAAGATCAACAAGCAAGCTTGCTCACACTCCTGTGAATCCAATCAGTAACACTACCGTACAGTCTGGTCTCTTCGTCTGATATGTCGCATATCTTGTCTAGGGGTGGTAAACGTCAGACCCCAGTAACTCGATAAGTCATGTCGATATGAGGCTCATAACGGGTAGAGAAACTACTGATAACCCTTACCAGTATATCTCTAAAGCAGACCTGGCCAGGGACTTCCTGTTATAGCTAATCGAACACAGCGCAGCATCAAATCCCTATACCGAGAGAGACGAAACCCCTCCTATCGCTCATTGCCTCCATATGATTCGGGACTGTACCCAAAAGCCACCGTTTTGCACGTTCTCTTGAACGTGGTAGGGTGGAAATCAAAGCACAGTAAGAATCACACAAGACTCTATGACGATCTTGGGTCTACAGACTAACCTGTACCAATGTCACCAGAGAACTGCCATCCGACGTGAGGTATAATACCATCTGGGAGTTCTCGGCGAGTCCGTCCAGTGTACACAGTCTCCACTAAGCACCCATATACCGTCTCTGATGTCAAACACCAATGGATATGGGATCATCCATCGCCCATCTACATGGGTCGAGAAGCTATACGCTAGTCTACTCTGGTATATCGATGCCCTGTCTCGATACACCCACGACTAGGAACATTTGAAGGATGTACTTAGCGACTACACTATCCCCACTAGTATGATCTACATCATAATCCTGGTAGTCAAGTACTCATCCTAAGGGCTTTATCAACATGTATCATAGAGACAATTAGAGTACATGTTAAGATAAAGAGCAACCAGATAGCATACTATCATGTTGAGCAAGAAAATCCTCCATATATATGTCCAAGCATTCACTACAATATACATCGTATGTACAGTAATGGCCTCTAGGGCATACATATCACTAACAAAGACACTAAGATCTGATCGAGGTGGTGAATACTTAAGTGCCGAGCTCATGGGTTACCTAAAAGAGAATGGAATTCTCTCTCAGCTTACTCCTCCAGACACGCCACAACACAATGGTATATCAGAAGGGAGGAATCGAACCCTATTGGATATGATTCATTCCATGATGAGTAAGGCTGAGTGTCACGACCCAAGTTTGGATGTGACCGGCGCTTAGATTGTATCATATCTAAAGATATGCACACAGTCCAAGTAAGCCGAAAACCAAGATCAAAATTCTTTTATGGAATTCCATATATAAAATTTTAATTTTTAAGTAAAAATTACATGTTATGAAGTTAAAATATTAAACAATTATAAGGTGTTAAGTTTGGTTGCATCCCTAGTTGGGATCAACAATAAAAACAACGGAAAATAAAATCTCAGTATATACGACATCAACACGAATCTCAGACATAAAAAAAGGAACCACAATTTATAGGACTAAACGATCTCAACTGTCAATAATATACATATCATCTCTCACTCTCAGTCATATACAGGTCTGATGGAGATTTTCTAGATACAAAATACAATACCAAAAGAGAAGGTTACTACATATGTAACCCATCTATCAAAAGATGTGATAAAGCTGCAAAAGTAGATCTGCACCGCAGCTAACCGTCCACTCTACCCCTGCAAGGAACTGTAGCACAACGGGGGTGAGTTGCCAACTCAGTGAATATAACTAACATATAACGGATAATAATGTAAATATGATGATGATACTAACTAAGATGTGAACAAGTATAATGTATGATTATATGTGAAAATCAAGAATATATAATATGAATCTTATAGCCCAAACTGAAATCTCATCATTTATTCCCAATAAAATTCATTTTCCCGTGTCTATCATCGACACAAAACTTCCATTTCTCACAGGCATCATTCCTCGAATGATCCTGAAATCAACAATACCGGTCGTTATCCTCTAGATATAAGCCGTATTTTTACCACTATCTCCGGTATCGAGTAACCTCGCTAGGCTCCCCCGCCTCAATGCGGCTATCCTGCCCCTCGGTCTCGACCGGGTCCACTATGTATCCAACTGTATATCTCCCCCGCTCAGTATGGATAATGTAAAATCCGTGACCATATATCTCCCCCACTCGGTCCGGAACAAAACCAAATCATAAAACATCTCATGGTGGACATGACACATCAATCATGAAAATCACTGGATTTATGTAATAGTATTCAAAACATCAAAACCATAAATCCTCAATAATACATTTGCCTCTTATATCAACATGAAATACACAGACGCTAAACATGGTATTAATGATGCAATTTACTACTATTATTGGTGTGTACGACACGATATGAATCATTTTAACAAGAATTTTGCTAAGTGTAAAAGTGACATGGTAATATCGACGAGGTGTGTGTAACATATAAATGTGCATATGGCATGAATCGTCGATACTTGTATAGTGTTCTAACATCTAAACAAGGTATATGTGAATGATAAATGCATATTATCAATTTGGCATAACAAAATAAAGCATTAAGTTAATTAAAACAACGGGCGTATCACGCCATCTTTACACAATTCCGAGGTAGATGTTTAGTCTACTCACCGGAAAACGTGAATCTATTCAGGAATTGCCAATCCTTTCCCTTTCCTCGCTGCCTCCGCAAATCCCGTATTCGAATCTAATATCACAATTTAATTTATATAAGTAAACGGCTACTCCGACATGACGGAAATGAAAAACACCCGTTCCCACGTACTAGTTATATTGTATACGACTATATCGAGCTATTAAACACTTAACCTTACTGGATTTTAACTCAATTCTGTATCGCGACAGAAAACAGATCGCGATACGCTTTAACCGTGTCGTATTTTGTGTTTTAAGATATCTTTTCCGATATACGCTTCCAGATTCTATCCGCAGTGAAACTAACTTATTTAAATAACACTAAAATGACCAAAATTATACACTGAAACCTACCCAACAAGCCAAAACTACCTAGCCACCTACAAAACCGGCATCGCCGGAATTTTCATGTTGGTCGCCGGCCCAAATCCGAGCCCTTTGGTTCGTGATCCTATGGTTTTCTCTAGGTGTTACATACATCATTTTAGCACTGTTTAGTTAAGTTAATTATCTTCCAAACATTAGCAGATTTCAACAGAGCCTATAATTAACTAAAGTACGAAATTATGGAACTTGTTCATTTCAAAATAATTTAAGTACGGAACCTAAATTCCTACTGTGATTAAGAATTTACCCACAATATGTTGTTGGAAGAACCCCTCCAAGATGCTAAACCCCTTGTCCTAGCTTGAGGGTGATGGAAAAAACTAAAACTTAGCTTCCTTCTTCTTCTTCTTCCTCTTGTTCTTTCTTTCTCTTTTTAGCTTTTGTTTTCACTCAGAAATTTTAGAATTTTTAATTAACCATGATCTGAACAAGGTTTATATATGATAATTGAAGGGATAAGGTGAAGGAGGAGGTGGGATCAAGCTAGAGGTAAGGGTTTCATGCAAGTAGGAGGTGTGAGGTGAGAGTTGTGCATGCAAGCAAGAGGTGTTCATGCCTTATCTTTATAATTTGATTTAATTTGAATTTAAATTCTGAACTAAATGATTTTCCACCCATTTTCATTTACACCCTTAACAATTTTCTATTTGCACAATAATCCTAAACTTTACCTAAAAACCCCCTCACAACTTAGCTTATTATAAAACACACATTTTATTAAAATGAAGCTAAAATTATCACTAAAACCCTTATAACTTATTTATATTGCATACTAAAATTTTTATTTAAATTGTTTTACATAGAACTTATGAAACTTGACCTATTTTTTTTAACCACTTTGGGATATCATACTATTATTAAATTAAATTAATTTTATTTATTTCTAACTTTTCAGAATGCTACACTGAGTTACTAAGATCCTTCTGGAGTTATGCGCTAGAATCAGCTGCATATCTTTTGAACCAGGTTCCAACCAAGACTGTGCCTACCACACCATATCAGATGTGGAGTGGGAAGAAACCCTGTCTTAAGTACTTTAAGACATGGGGGTGTCCAGCTTTTGTAAAAAAGCAGCATGCGGACAAGCTCGAGGCATGCTCAGTGCAGTGTTAGTTTGTGGGATACCCAAAGAACTCCAAGGGGTATTTTTTCTATTACGCAGAGGAACAAAAAGTATTTGTTTCTCGTCATGCCCACTTCTTGGAAACTGAATTTTTAGAAAATCAGAAGAGTGGGAGCGCAGTAGAACTGGAAGAAATTCCAGAACCACAAGCTATTACTGAAAGCTTGGTAGAACCAGAAGTTTCAGAAGAAAGGGACATCCCAGCACCAATCCGCAGAAGTAGTAGGCAGTCTCATCCGCCCGAGAGATACTATGATTTTCTCATAGACGGGGATCGAGAGGATTGCATCATTGATAATGATAAGCCTACTAGCTTCTAGCAAGCCATTCAGAGCGGCGACTCGGTAAAATGGCTGGATGCAATGCGAACCGAGATGGAGTCCATATACACCAACAAAGTATAGACTTTGGACATTGCTCCAGAAGGGATAAAACCCATAGGTTGCAAATGAATCTTCAGAAAGAAGATTGGTGTAGATGGACAGGTTGAAACCTATAAGGCTAGACTTGTTGCAAAGGGTTTTCATCAAAGACCTGGTTTGGACTATGACGAAACCTTTTCTCTAGTGGCTATGCTCAAATCCATTCGGATCCTTCTTGCCATTGCTGCCTTTCACGATTATGAGATCTGGAAGATAGACGTAAAGGTAGCTTTTCTAAATGGTAGTTTGGAAGAGTGCGTCTATATAGATCAGCCAGAGGGTTTCATTCAGAATGGGAGTAGCGGGAAAGTGTGCAAGTTGCTTAAGTCCATTTATGGACTAAAGCAGGCATCGCGGAGTTGGAACATCAGTTTTGATGATACTGTTAAAGAATTCAACTTTGTCAAAAATCCAGATGAACCATGCATTTACAGTAAGATTGTAGGGAGAAATGTAGTATTCCTTGTCTTGTACGTGGATGACATTCTCTTAATAGGAAATGATATTCCTATATTACAGTCAGTCAAATGATTCTTGTCATAGAAGTTCTCCATGAAGGACCTGGGTGATGCCTCTTACATTCTGGGGATCCAGATCTATCGTGATAGATCTAAACGGATAGTTAGACTCTCACAGTCAAGGTACATAGACACCATACTGAAAAGATTCGGTATGGATGATTCTAAGCACGGTACTCTGCCGGCTTGTCACAGAATCACCCTCTCCAAAGAGATGTCTCCAAAGAATGATTTAGAAAGGGCTCGCATGTCATCTATACCCTATGCGTCAGCGATAGGCTCTATAGTATATGCAATGTTATGTACCAGACCAGATGTAGCCTACACATTGAGCGTTGTAAGCCGGTATCAGTCGAACCCAGGGAAAAAGCACTGGATAGCAGTAAAGAACATTCTCAAGTACCTGAGAAGGACTAAGGAGATGTTCTTGGTGTATGGCGGAAAAGACCTCCAGATCGAGGCTTTTGCTGACTCCAGCTTCCAGAGTGACAAGGATGACTCCAAGTCCATGTGGAGATATGTCTTTACCCTTAATGGAGGGGCGTTCTATTGGAAGAGATCCAAGCAGGACACCGTTGCTGACTTGAAGATGGAAGCGGAGTACATAGCTGCTTGCGATGCCGCAAAAGAAGCTGTCTGGGTGATGAAGTTCTTAACTGAACTTCAGGTGGTTCCTACCATTGTTCATCCAATACCGCTGTATTGTGACAACAACGATGCTATAACTTTAGCGAAGGAACCCAGGTCCCATCAGAAGTCTAGACACATCATAAGGCGGTATCACCTGATCAGGGAGATCGTAGATCGCCAGGAGATCGATATGAGGAGAGTAGATACAGAGGATAACACTACTGATCCACTCACGAAGGTCATCCCTCAGACACAGTTCGAGCGGGTAATCAAGATGATAGGTCTGCGATACGCCAGTATATGGCCCTAGTGCAGGTGGGAGATTGTTAGTGTATATGCCCTAGAGGTCATTATTGTATCATACTGGCTTGTATATTACTAATGTAAACTTGGGATATTCACAGTTGTATTAATAGTCTTGCTAAAAATGGTAGTATGCTGCTTGGTTTGTTTCTACTCAGATATGTACGTATGTTTCTTTTAGCATATCGCTTATACATATTAGTAGAGCCCTTATGATCTTTTCTTGATTACCAGCGTTGTGATGGCAGTCACACTAGTGGGGGCTCGGTAGTCTATAAGCACATCCTTATGCAGGTCCCTGATCGTAGGATTATGGAGACGGGGCATCGATACTCCGGAGTAGACTGGTGTATACGTTTCTCATCCCATGTCGGGAGATGGTCTGTCCCACAGCCATCAGTACGTCGTACTGGAGATAGTATGCAGGTGCTCGTTAGGTTACGAGTACACTATACAGGACTCGCCGGGAACTGCTGATGGTTATTATACCTGTCGTCAGGTAGCAGTTCCCATGTGATATGAGTACAGCTTAGTCCATCGACTTGATACTGCTACTTCGTGTTGAGTGTGTTCGCACTGTACTTTGATCACTACCCTACCACGGCTGAAAGGAGTCGTACAAACAGGTAGTAGTTGGGTACAGTCCCGAAGCACTTGGAGGCAGTGGCGATTAGACAAGATTCGTCTCTCCCGGTATTGGGGGTTGATATCGCGTTGTGTTGGAGAGCCATTACACAAAGGTCCGTGGCTACGACAAGTGATATTTACTGGTTGGTGTTCCAGTAGTTTCTCAGGATGTTCTGGGCTACACTCCGACACGACTTATACCACTATTAGGGGTCTGACGTTCACCATCCCCTAGGCCCGATATGCGATGCTCTTAGATGAATAGACTGGACTGTACAGAGATTTTCATATATAGGCTCAGTAGGAGTTCGGATGAGTTACTTCATCGGCCTTCTTATCGACATCTACCTGGGGACCGTTACGTACAGCTAGTACCGCTTTGCAGCTTGTGGTTAAACCCATTGCCAGTGTAGTGTTGAGTCTTTAGAGTCCCACACAGAGAGTTTCCCTGCACCGGGCAAAAGGTTTAGAGGCTGCATGGTTTTACGGCAGGGCCGCGATCACTTACGTACACTTGTGCACGTACTGTGATTGGGAAGATAATACAAGTGGGCTTTGGTTTAAGCCAGATCCTAGTATTATACTGATGGATTTATTTAGTCTCAGTTTATCTGTGTTTTTCATAAATACGGATGGGAGGGACAATCTCGTAATTTGTCGGGAAGTTTCTAGAAGGAAATGAGGTGAAGGAGATAAGGTGTAGGTTTTCATTAAATGAACCATGACTCATGAGGCGATTCACCCTTTGAATTAAATGAAGCTTACAAGATATTTCTAGATATTTATCAAGAGATATGTGTGTGCTTTATTATTATTCAAGCATGAGAATAATTCATTATCATTATCATAAACACCTTCTCTCTCCTCAAGTCTTCATCTTCTTCCTCAAACATTAAAAAATCTTATGTGTTGAGGATCCTAGGGTTTAGAGAGACAAAGTAATCCATCTAAATACTCTACACCATCTAGGACTTCTAGATTAGCAAACTAGAAGCCGTAGTTATTTCAGATTCGAGATAGGAGCTCGGACTATAGACTCTCGGGTGGATCGTCTATGACTCGAGGAGGCCATCGAGGTAGCCGCGATCCGTTACGATCCTTGGAGCCTACGATGACGAGGAGGACAACGATGAAGACCCGGAGGACTTGTAACATGAGGTATAACTTCGAGACCGAGTAGTTAAACCTCATACTGTTTGCTAGTAATGGTTTAGACACGATCCGTGTGCTTAAGTCCGTGTTACGAAGCTTTGATAATTGTTTTTCATATATTCCGCCTTCCCGCGAACCCGTGAGGTGCGTGACATGGACTTACAGGATATACCCTGATTCAATATCTCGAGCAATGCGGAGTGTGCTTGAGTCTGGGCGGGCTGTGGAGCTGTAGGAGTGGTCTGCGCAACTGCTGCCGAGGTAGTAGCTTGCGGAGCCGCAGCTGTGGGAGTCTGAGCAGGCTGTGGAGCTATAAGAGTTGTCTGCCAGCCGAGGTAGTGGCTTCCAGAGCCGCAGCCGAAGGAGATGCATGTGGAGGCTCAGCCGATGTACCCTGTCGCGTCTGTTCAATTTTGTGTGTAATAAACGAGTAAGAACTGTGTATTAGTCGAATTCGTATCATTATCAGGTTATTGCGAAACCCCGATCTATGTATACTTAGGGACTTAGGCCTTGTTTGGATATCTAGTTTGGAAAACCGTAGTTTATTTTAATTAGACAGTTCTATGTATGTATAATTAATTAAACCTAAGTCTACAACCAAATAAGCTCAGGCTACGTATTAATATTGGATATGTTGCTATCTATAATATGACATAATATTTTACTATTAAGTATTATACATACCAACATCTCCTTCAACTCCTGAATGGTGGCCTTCAAGGTGTCCAGTTCTTGCTCGAAACGTCGCTCACGGGAGACAGAGGAAGTAACCGCGGAGTGGAGTCCAACTTCATATGGGCCCAGCTAGGACCCAGTCCCCGACCTCTCTCCCAACTTCCGTGGTGCCCTCCGTGTGCGGCGTTTAGGACTGGGGTCAGCAGCATCGGATCGTTCTGTCCAGTAAAATCGATCCCCGATACCTCGGCCTGCTCAACCACCCGCTCCTACACCCACATTAACCAGTAAAATATAAGTATATCATTTAAATTTGAACCTTTCAAAACAAAAATTTCAAATAGGGGTTGAATAAATATTAAAACTGACGCAATACTCCTGGGTAGCGGTGTCGGGGTATCGAAGCTCGCCCGTGGCGGGATCTGTCGAGGTTCCATAGACGGCATGATACGCGGACAGCATGCTTGGTGTACCACCCTGCGCCAGGGTCTGAGCTCTCTGCAATTTGCCAAAAATTTACATATATTAAAAAATAACTCTTAATATTACATTATATCACAAAGGCCAGTCTATTGTAATTTACCGATAACTCCGTAGCACGAGTAATATTCTTCCAGCCACCTGTATAAGTGGGGCGACCCCTCTTCGCCGACTTCATATTCTCTTTATTTTGATCGGCTTGTTTCTGCACAACACATTCAGATTTAGTTTTCTAATTAAGCAGCACAAAAAAATAAATTATATACTAAACAATGAATTACATTTAAAATACATACCTGTTTGCACTGAGAGTCGAAATATTGGCATAATAGGGGCCATGTTTCTACGTCGACTCTCGCAAAGGCCGAAGTATGTAGAAGGGCCGCTCTCTACCTCGGGGGTCGCCATCCATAGGGAATAGTAGTCTATCTTCAGCTCATTCCTATTGTATCGGACCTTCGTCTGCATGTTCTTCATCAGGCCATGGTACAGAGCGTGAAGATCGAGCACCCTCCCAGGGTGATCAGGGTCGGGTACAGGCTGAAAATCGTAATCCAACTAAAAATACAAAAAAAAACATTGTTATTAAATTGCAAGTGTTAATAATAAATATATTGGATAAATCAAATGAAAATATATATTAATACCTGAGCCTGATCCTAGAAGAGGGCGAATGAGCGCCGGTGCTGGTCGCCCCACTCAGCGTGAAGTGGATAGTTCTTCACGAGGCAGCTCTCATCCCCCATATACCGGCCGAACCTCTCGGTATAATCGCCGGTATATTGATAATTAGGGGTAAAAAAGAGGGGGAATGCTACCTCCCCCCTAGCTCTGTCGGGCCTCAGCCTCTGGGACTGATTCGAGCCTCGAGTCCCTCTCTCGAGATGGGGAGGCCCTGCGTCTATAAGAAATATCAAGACAATAAATATTAAGACAAAGTGGTATTAAGAAATCAAGGTTTAACGAAAATAGAAGTGTGATATATACCTCCGGCAACTAAAGCACGAGCCTGGGCCCGGGCAGCAGCACGAGCGGGACGATAGTTACTCCAGTGAGGAATAGCCGGTGACCCGGATGTGGACGCATCTCCAACTAGAAAATAAACATCGATAAATTACATGAAGTTCATGTTTATTCTTAAAAGATATGTAAAATGAATAAATATTTTATATTTATTCATACAAACCTGCAGACTGAGCGGAGGGTATGGAAGTGACGGGAGTGGCCCCTGCACCAGATGAGGACGCACCACCTATAATTAGACAATCAAGTATCAGCTATATAAGTAATTGCAAAAAGAATGCGTATATCAATAATATAACATTCTAAATCAACATGTATACACTATAGGATATATAAACATACCCGCAGGTGCGGTGGTGGGCTCTGCCGGAGATATGAAGGCACCACCTACAGCCCAAGATGTAAGTACGTAAGAGAAAAAAGAATGTATGTATATTTATGATATAGCATTCTAAATCAATATACATGCACTATATGATATATAAACATACCTGGAGGTGCTGGAGTGGCCTCTGTCCCTGATGTGAACGCATCACCAACAGCTAGACAATCAAACATTGAAAATGTAAGTAATTTTGACATGAACATACATGTATATCTATAATATTACATTCAAAATGAATATGCGTGCAATATACCTGGAGGTGTGGCAAAGTCCACACGGAAGGAGGCATCCGAAGGGGTCTCCGATCGGGGTGTAAGACCGACCAACTGAAGCTCCCTACGCAGCTCTCCGGGGGGCAGAACCGCTCTGCCTCTGCCGGTGCCGCGGCTGGAGCTCCTGCCGCCCCTCACTGCTCCCGTCATCGTCATCAAATCTAGATAAAACAGTTCGTGGACACATTAGACAATCATTACAAGCATTGACTATATATGTATAGATCGTAAAATATGAAGTAATAATATAACATTACTGATAACCTTTTTCGTTTCGTGGGCGCATTAGACATATCTACTTGGATTTCATCATCGATATCATTTCTAACCCACGTAACTTCATGATCAGCCGAAGACAACCCGTCTTTCGAAACGGACGGTCGGAGCACTCTAAGTCTTCTCTCTTCTTCATCTTCATCACTGTCCTCGAATTCTGGGACATCGTATACATCCCTGGGTTTCTAACAGCATACGACACTCCATCCCGGATGCTTCAAACACTGTGAGTAGTATACTTGGAATGCTTGGTTCGGAAAGATAAACGGATCTTCCTGACCGTAAAATCGAAGTGTGTTCACACTGGTCAATCCATATTCATCTTTCCAAGTCCCGAGATTGCTTCTCCACTTATCCGTATCGGTTCGCGTATCGCACCAAGTACACTGAAATATATAAAAGGGTTTTGATCGTCCGGGATATTGGATGCCAAGTATACAATTTAAGTATCCATAATAAATCACACCATCCAATCCTACCGTCGCAATCCCACTATTCTGAGTGGTTCTAGATGTTTCTATATCCTTAACTTCGAATTTGAATCCAAGAACACCGAATCCTTTATAATATGCAACTCCATACTAGGAAATTGAGCTAAACATCTTGAATCACTCTCTAATGATGCAGACAAGTTCGGATCATGGATCTAACAAAACAAATTTTACGACAAATACATAATGATATAAGTTTAGATTAAAACTGATAGCAATAACATGTTATTCGAATAACTTACACGATCATAAACCCAATCGCAAAAATTATCCTGATGATATTTTTCCAATCGTTTATCGTTCCAATCAGGATGCTCCTCACGTACCTCGTTAAAATGAATTCTGTTTTCGACAATAAATTATGATATTAATATTATATCATTTCATACAGACACAAACACAAATATAACAATTAATCGAAAAAAACCTTGCTCTCTAATTTTTTCAAGACATGCGCTATTGAGCAAGATAAACCGGTATATCTTGTTGATAAACATAGTGTCTACCATTTTATAATCGGCTTTACCATATGGCCTGTCTTGAATTCTTCGAGACCGGTTAAGTCTCGTCTCAATGTTCTCGTCCAGATAGCGGAAACAAAATGTGATTGCTTCATCTAGAAGATAACCTTGCATGATAGAACCCTCTGGTCGATTTCTATTGCGTATATACTTTTTAAGAGTGTAGAAGTACCTAAAGAAAATATGTTGAATAAATAAATACGGGCATACAGGACAACAATAATTTTAAAAATTGCGCGAAACGAAAAATTCCACGTACCCCTCGACGGGATACATCCATCGATATTGTACCGGTCCGGCTAACTTAGCCTCAGTTGCAAGATGAACCGTTAGGTGTATTATGATATTGAAGAATGACGGTGGGAAAATATGCTCAAACTTGCAAAGTATCAACGCAATAGAATTTTCTAGTTTCTCCAGCGTCACAACATCCAGTGTTTTAGCGCATAACTCTCTGAAAAAACAACATAGGTTGTTGATTACTAGACCAACCGATTCAGGGAAGGAAGCCCTGAGGGCTAATGGGAGAAGGTGCTCCATGATAACATGGTGATCATAACTTTTCAGCCCATCGATTTTTCCTTTCACAAATTTTATCTTCTTGCTGAATGATCCTGAGAAACCTGTGGGAACTTTCAAATCATGTAACACCTGTAGGAATCGTGGGAACTTTCAAATCATGTAACACCCGAAGAAAATGCTTAACTTGTTCCAGAATAGTGGTTTGACCTGTTATGTCGGATCCATCTCGAAGGTCACATTATTGTAACCATCCCACTGAGCAGTCACGTCCTCTCCGGACAATGGGGTTGGAGGTCCAAGAAGCTCCTGATGACCATCAAAGTGAACAGCGTCTAACCTGTAGGGGTGGTCTAGAGGCAGGAAATGTCGATGGCCGCAATAACAAACCTTCCTGCTAAAATTCAAGAATTTCGATGGTGTACGATGATGGCAATGAGGACATGCTTTGTGACCATGTACGGACCAACCTGATAGCATTCCACCTGCAGGAAAGTCATTAATTATCCACATTAAAGCCGCACGCAGTATGAAGGTTGTATTTGTGTTTGCATCGTAAGTCTCTACACCATCAATGAACAAAGATTTTAACTCCTCGATCAGAGGTCGGAGATAGACGTCGATATTGTTTCCCGGTGAGTTTGGTCCGTCGATAAGAAGAGGCATCATAAAGTATGATTGGTCCATAGACAACCAAGGCGACAAATTATAAATTATCATTACAACGGGCCATGTGTTGTGGCTTCCAGCCATATAGTTGAATGGGCAGAAGCCATCACTAGCCAGTCCGAGCCTGACATTGCGAGGATCGCTACTGAATATTGCGTGCCTCCTATCGAAATCCTTCCATGCCGGTGAATCTCTTAGATGACTCATTTTTCCATCTTCACTTGGAGGAGCACGGTGATGCCAAATCATTGCCTCGACTATTTTCTTGCACTCGAATAGCCTCTGCAGCCTCTGTGTTATGGGAAAGTATCATGCTATCTTGACAGGTATATCGGGCTTCTTATTAGAATCTTTCGGCTTATACCTGGCCGCTTCGCATGTTGGACACTCTTTCAAATCTGAATTCTCTTTCCGGTACAACACGCAATTTTTAGGACATGCTTGAATCTTCTCACACTTCAGACCTAAATCAGACATCATCTTCTGGGCTCCGTACCAGCTATCAGGCATGTTATTTTCCGGGGGGCATTGAATCTTTTAAGAACGAAAGAAGCATTATGAATAACTTGTTGCTCCATCTATTTAGGCACTTAATCTGGAAAAGTTGGACGAACCATGAGAGGGTGGAATACTTTGCATTCTTATAAATTTGTTTTCTCGTATCATTCATGAAATTTTCATATTTATCCGCACGCGGTCCTTGACCGGAAGGAATGTCATCTTCGGTACGAATAGATTCACCTAGGGCAGTCTCTACCATATCCTCCATTTCTTCTGATGGAAAGAAATTACCGTCTTTTTCTTCTGCCGAATTACCGTCTTATCCTTCTTCTCCTACCGCATTATCGTCTTCTCCTTCGTCTTCTGCCGCATTACTGTGTTCTTCTCCTTCCCCGTGATATAGCCAAGTTGTATAAAGTCTAGTAAAACCATTTTTTATGATATGAAGCTCTGCCAATTTTACCTTCTGCCAGTACTTATTCCCACATCTATCACACGGGCAGAGAATCTTCATATCACGATCTTATTATGTGCGCGTGCAAATTCAATAAAAGCAGCAACTCTTGCGACAATCTTAGATTGCATACGTTGTTGCCAATCCACATACATCCAGTCCTTAACTCTGACGTACTTATGGGCCGTGTTAGACTGTATAACATATAAATTGTAGGTTATGATGACTATATTGAGAAATCTAAGAACGGGATGATTACTGACAAAGGAGGAAATCCGTGTATATGCTTTGTGTGTGCGTTTGTCGTTGAAAAGAATAAATTATCGATAATCAAAGTTAGATTTGAGGATACTCATGTATGAGTTGTATTCTATATATGTGTGTTTCAATTTATGATTTCGCTTAAGTGTAGGGTTGTTAGTGTGTATGTGCTGTGTGTGCGTTTGTTATGTATTCGTGTTGTATGCGTGTGTTTCGGCTGTCGGGGGTAAGGCTTCTATCCTATTAAGAATGGAAAGAGCGGACACCCATTCGCTTGTGCTTTCAACCGTTTCGAGTAAATTTCTGCAGCACCTCCCCGCTGTTCTCCGACTACACTGTAATAGAATAGATAATCATTTCAAAGCTGTGAAACAATGTTGAAATGAACATCTAATCTATCTTTATACATAGAGAACCAGCGGAAAAGTACCGACGAAATATCTCAAAACAGATGAAAACATAAGTGAATGAAGGTGTTTGCTTTATACATTCCTAACTTGTCCACACAGGACAAATCTATCGGTTATCATATGATTGAATCTTCTCGTCACATAGACTACACGACGGTTGTTAGTACCGAGCTATACCGTCCGATATTTAACAACCTTCGTATATTTCTATGTCACGACGAACATCGAACGTATGTTAACCGATAGACGGGGACTAAGTGGCGCTTTGAGTTTCATATATGAGTATCGCTGAGAATATGAAAGTTTTATATTATCAACGAGTAACATATATTGGTTTTAACTTGAACATCTTGAATCACTCTCTAATGATGCGTTTGTTGTGTATTCGTGTTGTATGTGTGTGTTTCGGCTGTCGGGGGTAAAGCTTCTATCCCATTAAGAATGTATAGAGCGGACACCCATTCGCTTGTGCTTTCAACCGTTTCGAGTAAATTTCGGCATCACCTCCCCACTGTTCTCCGAGTACACTGTAATAGAATAGATAATCATTTCAAAGCTGTGAAACAACGTTGAAATGAATATCTAATCTATCTTTGTACACGGAGAACCAGCGGAAAAGTACCGACGAAATATCTCGAAACGGATGAAAACACAAGTGAATGAAGGTGTTTGCTTTATACATTCCTAACTTGTCCACACGAGACAAATCTATCGGTTATCATACGATTGAATCTTCTCGTCACATAGACTACATGACGGTTGTTAGTACCAAGCTATACCGTCCGATATTTAACAACCTTCGTATAGTTCTATGTCAGGACGAACATCGAACGTATGTTAATCAATAGACGGGGACTAAGTGGCGCTTTGAGTTTCATATATGAGTATCGATAAGAATATGAAAGTTTCATATTATCATCGAGTATCATATATTGGTTTTAACTTGAACATTTAACATGAATAGTTTTTACGTTTACGTTTCGTTATTAAGGGTTCGAAATTTCAAGTTTAGGGTAAATTTTTCTTGCGTTTACGCTAAAGTTGTACATTTACGTTATCATCGAGTATCCTACTGCAATGAACTAGTGTATCCTAATAAATAAACTAGTGCGCCATAAACCTAAATAACCCAAATTAACCTAATTAACCACAATTAACCATAATCGTTACCCTAACACAAATTATCCCTAATTAACCCAAACTTAACCCAATTTACCCAAATTAACCTAATTAACCCTAATCAACCCAAACTTAACCAAACTAACCCAAACTAACTAAATTAACTCTAATCAACACCCTAACCCTTTCAAATTATCACCAATTAACCCAAATTAACCCTATCCTCTAATTAACCCAAATTAACCCTAGCCTCTAACCCTAAACCTGACCCTAAACCTAACCCTAATTACCATAACCCTAAGCCCAACTAATTAACCCTAACCCCAACCCCAACCCCAACCGAACCCTAACCCCAACCCCAACCGAACCCTAACCCTAACCCCAACCCCAACCGAACCCTAACCCTAACCCCAATCCCAACCCCAACCGAACCCTAACCCTAATCCTAACCCCAACCCTAACCCTAACCGAACCCTAACCCTAACCCTAACCTTAACCTAAATTGACCCGATGCCTAACCCTAACCCTCACCCCTACCCGAACCCTGAACCCTGAACCTTAGCCCTAACATCATCAAAAGTGGGAAATAAAATCATTAAATTAGAAGTAAAAATTGGAGATTTACTAACCTGTAGGGCGGTGGAGGAGACGACGGAGGAGGCCGGTAGTCGACGATGCAATCGGCGACGAGTCAAGTGCGATAGCGACGAGGAAGTTATGACCTACGATCGAGGGCGGTGGCGGGCGGATGAGGACGCAATCGGCGACGAAGCTCGGGATCGAGGCATGGGAACGATCGATCGCGAGGCATGGGAGAATGAGAGAAAGAATTTTTGGAAACGGTGAGGGCTTTTCTGTGCCTTTTTTTTATTAACCCATGTACATGCCCCTACGGACTTCCCCGTAGGTCCTTTGTTTGCGGCTCCGTAGGGCCAAACATCAAATTACGATTAAATATCTTTAAATTAAAATGTAGAGAACCGTAGGGAAAAGCATGGGGACTTACGGACATAGGGGCAATAAAATGTTGCCCCTACGGATTCCTTTATCCGTAGGGGCAACCCCATATTGTAGTAGTGATCATGTCTAGAGGTGGTATATATCAGCCCCCAGTAACGCGATAAGTCATGACGATGTCTGGCCGATAACGGTTTGAGAAACTACTGATAACTCTTATCAGTAAATATCAGCAGCAGCCCTGGCCAGGGACTTCCAGTTATAGCCAATCGAGCATAGCGGAACATCAACCCCTAATGCCGGGAGAGACGAAACCCCTCCTATCGCTCATTGCCTCCGTATGACTCGGGACTGTACCCAAAATCCACCTATTTGCACGCCTCCTTTGAGCCGTGGTTGGGAGGAAATCAAAGCACAGTGGGAACCATACAAGACTCTATGACGATCTCGGGTCTACAGACTAATCTGTACCAGTGTCACCACAGAACTGCTATCTCACGATAGGTATACTACCACATAGGAGTCATCAACGAGTCCTGTTCGGTGTACCCATTCTCCAATAAGCACCTGTGTACATTATTTGATGTCACGCTCCAATGGTTGTGGGATTAATCATTGCCCTCTAAGGGACAAGAAACGTATACACTAGTCTACTCTGGAATATCGATGCCCTGGTCTCGATATTCCAATGACTAGGAACTGATTAAAGGATGTACTTATGGACTACCCTGGCTCCACTAGTATGATCTCATCATAATCGTGGTAGTCAAGTACATATCCTAAGGGCTTTATCAACATATGGGAGTAAGACAGTAAAGAATAACAGTCAACATGTTAAGATAAAGAGTAACCAGATAGCATACTATCATGTCGAGGAAGAAAGTCCTATATATATATGTGTGTGTGTGTCCAAGCATCCAATATAGTATACATCACATGTACAATAATGGCCTCTAGGGCATACATATAACTAACACAGCTAGTGCCGCTGACGTGCTTATGGTTATAGATTTATCCAGTAACTCACTGCCGGCGTACTGTCGAGTCTTTAGAGTCCCACATAGAGAGTTTCCCTGGTTCAGGCGAAATGATATAGTAGCCATATTGGATACGTGCAGGGTTCCGATCGAATGATTGCACTTGTTGCCCGTATTTTTGATCGGATGGTTGATAATACTGGCCGGCTCGGGATTGAGCCGGACTATTAAATAAGGTATTGATTTAATAATTCACGTATATGTATTTCGATATGTATATTCTAGAATTATGTTCTTTTTGTTATTCTATCTCTTTGGGTATTCGTATTTTCATACGAATACATGTATGCATATACAGTAGAGTGTAATCCGTATTTATACGGAAAATATTCTAGAAGGTGGACACCTCATTTTATATTTATCCATTTAACTTTAAATGGAAAATGAGGTGTAAGGTGGTGAGGGGAGTACGGTGAGAACCATGCTTCTATAGTGTTAACAAATGAATATTCAATTCATTTGTGCAAACTATTCAAGCATGGTTGGGTTTTAATATTGGAAAAAAGATTTTTACAAAACCATGGTTGATCTTTTTCACTCTCATGGATTTTCATTCTCACCATTTTTTTCTTCACTCTCCTCACTACCTTTCTTGAGTTCCTCCACCTTCATCTTCAACCTCCTCTCTACAATCTCATATGTTGAGAATCAAGAAAGGAGGTGAGATAGACACACATATAGAACCATTCACTACATCCTAGACACTTTAGATTAGCAATCTAAAGTCTCTAGTTGCTCCACTAGACTCTTAGTGTGGAGCTAGAGCCATGGACTATATCCCTCGGGTGGATCATCTTTGACAGAAGAGGACCGGTGATCAAGCTCGTTCATGGAGGTCTCAAGGAGCTAGGAAAGGCGATAAAGCTCATTCCAGGATATCTCAAGGAGCATGGAAAGGTGATCAAGCTTGTTCAAGGAGATTCCTAGGAGCAAACGAAGAGAATAGAAGACCGAAGGACACTGATCTTTTGGTGAGACACTTCTATCATGGTAGATAGATATCCTCTTTATTAGCTAGTTTAGGTTTATGGTAGAATCTTGGTCGGATTTTTCTAGCGCCAGTTTCAAAACCCTAAAAAAATTTTCCGCAACGGCCATGGTAGATGGTCAGGGTGCTAAGAAATCCCAACATTTATGAGCCGTAAGGGTCTTATAAAGGTATTTCTCCCTACGAGTCGAGAGGATCTCATAGGTGTATTTTCTCCTTAGGAATCATGAGGCTCCTAAGTATATTTTACTCTTGTAACTCATAAGGATCTTACAGGAGTATTTTCTCCTTGCCAGTCGAGGGGGCTCGCAAGTGTCGATCACCCTATCGAGCGATATTTGTCATTTTTAGCGGGACTTGGTTGAGAATATATTTATTTACGCCCGTGGATTATATACAAGAGTCGATATTAGACCACTTATAAGGAATAAATTTATGTGGTTATGATGGCTTAAGAACGGGTTTAGATTCCTGTAACTTAAGTCTTTTGAATTCCATAACCCGTGAGGGTCTTACAGAGGGTATATTCTCCTTACGAGTCGTGGGGATCTTGTAAGTGTATTTTCACCTTATGTATTGTATGGATTCCTATATGTGTTGCTCCAATGTGAGTCGTAAGGATCTTACGGAGGTGTTTTCTCCTTACAAAGTCATGGGGACTTTGTAAGCATCTTTTTCTTTTTTAAAGAATTCGCACCCTTCTAGGGTTTCATAAGCTCGCCAGTAGCCCTGCTATTTTTACTCATAGCGCCCTTTCAGGTTTTCATCCATGCCCATTTTGCTTGTGGATGTACCCTTTTTTGCCTTGTCATGAATGATCGCTTAAGGAGACAGGAGGCCAGTAAGGTAACGCACTATCATCACTAGGTCACGATTATTCGAAGGATCGCATCATTGATAGAGCTTTCTAACCGATAGGGATTTCAGGCGTAGTTTTGCCGATGGAGCCTGTAAGAGATACGAATTGTTTATGCCCGTGGATTATATACGGCTGGTTATATTACCCATACCTTAGGGATAAACATATTAGTTTAGGGACTTTTCGGTCAAACATTAGTTTAGGGATATTTCGGTCTAACATTAGTTTAGGGACATTTCGGTCCATGGGAACATAATATGGGGTCATATTGTTTATGCCCGTGGATTGTATACGGTGATCAATATGGAGATCCATCGTAGGGCAACATATTAGTTTAAGGAAATTACGATCCATCATCATGTATATCATGAAGAGTATGCAGGGTAACATATTCGTTTTAAAGACGTTTCGGTCCAACATTCTCGTGTTCAAGACGAAATGATAGTTTAAGAACATTTCGGTCCGATACCAGTTTAAGGACGTAGTGGTCCAATTCAAGTTTATGAACGTAGTGGTCTGTTTTTTGCATAATGGGGCACACTTTCAGAGTTTTTGTTAGTGATATATACCATAGAGGCCATTATTGTATAGTACTGGATTGTATATAATATTTTGGAAGCTTGGGATATACACAAATATAATAACAATCTTGCTATCTGGTTTGATTCTATCTTAACATGTTTATATATTTCTTTTAATGTATCGCTAATACATGTTTATAGAGCCTTTAGGATCTTTTCTTTACTACCAACGTTATGATGGCAGCACACTTGTAGGGGTTAGGTAGTCTATAAGCACATCCTTAAACTTGTCCCTAATCGTAGAATTATTGAGACTGAGCATTGATACTCCAGAGTAGACTAGTGTATACGCTTCTTATCCCCATCAAGGGAGGTGGCCTGTCTCGCGGCTATTGGTATACGGTACCAAAGATAGTATACAGGTGCTCATTGGGTTATGAGTTACACTGGACGGACTCGCTGGGAACTGTTGGTTGGTATTATACATATCGTTGGTTAGCAGTTCCCCGGTGACATTAGTACAGGTTAGTTCGTTGACTTGACATCACTATTCGTCTCGAGTGTGTTCCCACTGTACTTAGATTACGATCCTTTCACGGCTCAAATGAGTCGTGCAAACAGGTAGTTGTTGGGTGCAATCCCGAAGCACTTGGAGGTAGTAGGGGATAGAAGGGATTCGTCTCTCCCAATATTGTGAGTTGATATCACGCTGTGTACGGTTGGCCAATACACAAAGTCCCTGGCCAGGGCAAGTGAGATTTACTGGTAGGTGCACCAGTAGTTTCTCAGGGTGTATTGGGTTCAACACCGAAATGACTTATTGCGCTATTAGGGGTTTGACGTTTACCACCCCCAGGCCCAATATGAGATACTCTTAGATGAACAGACTGGATTGTACGGAGAATGTCACCTATAGGCTCAGTAGGGTTTTCGGACGAGTTATCGTGTCGATCGTCCCTTCGACAGATACATAGGTAGCCATTACGTACAGCTAGTGCTACTGATGTGCTTGTGGTTAAACCCACCGCCAGCGTATTGTCGAGTATTTAGAGTCATTTCCTTTCCCGGTTCAGGCGAAACGGTATAGTTTGCGTATGGTTTTACGCAGGGGTGTTCGATTGAACACGTGCATTTATGCACGTGCTTTAATCGGACGGTTTAGTAGTAATAGCAGGTTTGAAAGACAGCCAGTTTTGATGTTAGTATTATATTGCTCTCTTTTGGGTATTTGTATTTTAACACGAATACGGTATTTATACGAATACGTGTATTTAGATAAATACGGATATTTGTGCTTTGATACAAATACATGTATTTCTTTTTAAATATGAATACGCGTATTTTGTATTTTTGGTACAAATATGGTATTCGTATTTTGGTAGAAATACGGTATACGTATTTATACAGGTTTTGGTATACTTGATTATATACATACTAGTATTTGTATGTGTATGTATATCATGGTGAGGTGGCTACACACACTCTTTCTCTCTTTTCTTCATCATTTATCATGGAAGTGTGTGGGTTTGTGACTCACCCTAGTGAGTCACCAAGCCCACCGACTTCTTTTGTTTGTGATGAATAGATAAGAGAGAGTGTGTGAGATATTTTTGAGAGCATGGTTGATCTTTTCTTCACTTGAGAATTTTCTCTAGTTGCCACTATCTTCATCTTCTTCCTCAATCCTCTCTCTTGAGTTGTGAGGATTAAAAGAGAGTATTTGTTTTCACAAACTACACCACACTAAGTATCTTGTCTTAGCAAGACTTGATCTTTAGTTTTTTTGAACGAAGCTATCGCTTGAATCGGCATACTCGGATGGATCGTCTTTGACACGGAAGATCGACTTCGAGAGCTCGTTCTATCAACCCAAGGAGCTTGAGGAGTCAACTTTCATGACCCGAAGGACTGTCTACAAAGGTTGTAATTTCAACCGAGTAGTTAAAACTCTAGTTAGGATTTGTTTAGTTTAGTGTTTGGGCTTGTATCTTGGGAATTTTAGTGTTATGTGCTCAAGTTTTAAAGTTTTTGATTCCGCATAGCCGTAGTTGACACGAAAAGGAGCACATATACACTTACACTAGTATCAGAGCCTACCCAAACACTTAACTAACTTTATAGACAAAGTTTAGAGTTTCAAAACCGAAACAATTCCGAAACGATAAAACCTATATCTAAGTTTCTGTCGATTTTAAAAAGGCTTTTGAAATTTTTTAAAACAAGTGCAGAGTGCTACTTATGATGTAACTAGAACACCTGAGAAAAACGATGCACTAACTCTAAAACAAAACCGCCGGAAATGGCCTTTTACCCGCCCTCACCGGTTTTGTAGGGCAGTTGGGTCTCGTGCTTCTTGTGGTGTTCTGGACTCTTGGATTTAGGATTTATGGTATTGTTTGATTTTGCCCAGATTTCAATTGTGTTATCTTTATACTTGGGCAATACGGAGTGTTTCTAAATCAAAATTTTAACATCATTTATTCGCTTTAAGTTCATATATGTGTTTCAAAATGTTGACTAATTTCTATACGTCGATTAGTAGGGGTTGCACATAACTAATATCTTGTGTTTGTGGTTTGTAGATATCAAGTATTGGATCATCGTGATTGAATAGCCGGGAGGATGTGAGAAGAGTGTTTTTTTCTTTCATTCATATAATTTGTAATGTGATGTAATATTCTTTTGCGGGGCACATCCGGGTTGAGGTTGTAGCCACCATTGTATTATTTCATTTACTTTTTGTTGCACCTAGGATAGACCTATGGTGAGGTGCAAAAACTACCGCGTTCTTGAAGTGCCGAGTGGCCTACTCATCTTATTGAGGGAGGTTGCTTCATTTCGAGGATTTGGCAGATAGTTTGCCGTACCCGTAGAGGTCTTGGGTGAGGGTTTGGCTATTCTTCACGACCGTGGAATCCGTTTTTCATTATAAGCTTAAACGAAACACGGAAATCCTAGTATATCTAATATATTCATCTGTGTTACTTGTGTTGTGATATGTTATCTGGAATGGCTATTATTGCGTGAGACGAATGACAATATATATAGATTATATATATAGTAAACGTTGCTTATGTTTTGCATCCGCACTAGCCCTGCCTCCGCTCTACCGTTAGTTAAGTAACCTGACGGTGCATGATGGGGCCCCGTGGCGAATGCGGATGGCATAAGCGTACGTTCTATTTTCGTTTCTTTCTGCAATGATAGGGTTAAATGATGGGGACAACATTAATATTTTTTAATGCAAAGAAAACAAACCAAAGTTAAATCGTTGAAACCACTCGGTTTCTTTAAAAATAACTTTTACATGCGTAGCCTAAACCACTCCTTTTAAAAGCTATCATGGTTCCTTCGACAATATCAAGTTCATTACGTTCACGGTTTTCGCCAAAACCAGTCGTAGCCCTCTATCATTTCAGATGGGTATTCAGTAGTATTCAAGCAATGTATTTTGACCTTCGCCAAGGCATAGTGATTGGTAGCTACTGGGTATTCATCTGTAGCATAGATAGATGCATTAATTTGGGACCGGCGTACAGCTATTTTGTCCTTCGTCAAGGGTTTGTACGAATGGGTTCAGATTAACCTGGACAATGATGGGTAGAACTTGACTTGCGTCTTATGATATGTTGGCCTTCATCAAGGTCATAAGCGCCTGGGGTAAAGATCCACATCGGGAGTTTCAAAGGAAAAGGAAACTTGCTAGTTTTGAATACCATCTTGAGTGTGATGATTTCGGTAGGATTCCTTCAAATTTATCACACAATGATAGTTGGATCATGATCCCACCATGAGTTTTATTACTCCTTGGGAGAATTTTTCACTTTGCAATCAATACTATAAACCAAATAGGTGTCTAGGACGGTGTTAGCGGGGCTACGCCTCCAGAGAAAAGAGGTTATTTAATTAAGGATCTTCGCGAAAGCGTTGTAAAACCTCTCTCGAAGTACCGACACTAGCCTGGCCGAAAGGTTAAGAAAGAATTGTAGGGTGCAATTAATCCCGACTAATTCTTCTTTTATGGTTTGAAGGAGGATTTGAGAAAACAGTAGGAGCCATCCTGTTTAGATAAACTAATAACCAGTCTAAACTTGTAAGAGCATCATGCTGAGTGTTTCTTCTCTCTCTCCTGATTGCAGCGACCAAGATGACCGGGCTTAAGTTACTACTAGACAAAAATATATTGACGGGGCCAAACTATAAAGATTGGCTAATAAATGTCCAGATGGCCCTTACCTATGACAAGCTGGGCTACCTCTTTACTACTAAAGCCCCCGCCGTCCCTGGTCTAGATTCAACCATCGCGGATATTAAAATCCATAAGACATGGGAAATAGATTGTGCGAAAGACAAGTGTCTCATGAGGGCTTCAATGGATAATGAACACCAGAGATGGCACGAGAAGAGAGACTTAGCTTCCATCTTCCTCCAAACCAAAGATTTATATGAAGAGCGATCTCGTATCGCAAGATACGAGACCTCGAAGAAATTATTTCAGGCGACAATGGCTCTCGGGTCATCTGTAGGGGACCACGTCCTTAAGATGAACAACTATATTGAAGAGCATGCGGACCTTGGGACCACGTTGGAGAACGAGTTGTATACGGACTTGATTCTACAGTCCTTCCCCTGTACCTATGCCCAGTTTTTATTGAATTTAAATATTCAAGGGAAGGAAGTTACACTTCCAGAACTTCTCAACATGTTGAGGCATGCAGAGGGCACCCTAAAGAAAACCAGAGAGACACCCGCTCTACTTATTGGGTAATTTTCTTTCTCTAGATCCAAGGTGAAAGCCAAAGGGAAGAAAAAGAAAGGCCTCACCTAGCCGAAAGGTGGTGTCAATAAGGTACAGGGAAAGGGCAAGGCAAAAGTATTAGGGCCGACTGGAGGGAAAGAGGAGTGTGTCTATTGTCACAAGAAAAGATATTGGAAGAAAGACTGCAGAGCTTGGAAAGCCAAGAACCAGGATTCGAAGCAAGTTGTGGTTTCAGCTTCAGGTGTGTTTATGATTGAAAACTGTCTGTCAATCAACTCTACTTCCTGGGTATTGGATACCGGTTCAGGATCTCATATCTGTAATTCATTGCAGGCACTGAGAAGCTGTAGAGTTATAATGGCAGGTGAAATGACCCTCAGGGTTGCTAACGGAGCGAGCGTGGATGTTGTTTCCGTAGGGGAATATCACATAGGATTGACAAGTGGACACACTTTGGTTTTGCGTAACTGTTTTTGTGTACCTAATTTCACATGTAATATAATCTATGTATCTTTATTATCTAAAGAAGGTTATGATTTTACATTTATAAGCGATGTTCTAAACATTCACCTTAAACATGGTTTGATTGGGTCAGATATACTAGACAAAGGTATATACGTATTAAACCAACACAAAGTTTTCAACGTCCAGAACACACTGAAAAGAAAGTCTCCAGAATCAAATCAAGCTTTCTTATGGTATTGTAGACTAGGTCATATCAATGAAACACGGCTGGCGAAGTTACATAGAGAGGGATATTTGGATCCGTTTGAATATCTGTCTTATGCAACTTGTCAATCATGTCTTAAAAGAAAGATAACAAATATTCCGTTCACTGGACACAGAGTAAGAACCACCGAGCTCTTAGGACTCATAACAGCGAATTGTGTGGTCCAATGCGTACACATACAAGAAGTGGTTATTCCTACTTCATTACATTTACGGATGATTTCTCAAGGTATCGACACGTATTCCTGATGAAACATAAATCCGAGGCCTTTGAGAAATTCCAGGAATATAAGAACGAAGTGGAAAAACAAACAGGTAAAAGTATCAAGACACTTCGATCTGATTGAGGTGGTGAATACTTAAGTGCCGAGTTCCTGAATTATTAAAAAGAGAATGGAATTCTCTCTCAGCTTACTCCTCCATAAACACCTCAAAACAACGGTGTATCAGAAAGGCAGAACCGCACATTATTAGATATGGTACATTCCATGATGAGTAACGCTGAGTTACTACGATCTTTCTGTGGTTATGCACTAGAATCTGCTGCATATCTTTTGAACAAAGTTCTTACTAATTCAGTTTCTACCACACCATATAAAACGCAGAGTGGGAAGAAACCCGATCTTAAGTATCTTAAGATATGGGGATGTCCTTTTTTGTCAAAAAGCAGCATGCGGACAAGCTTGAGGTACGATCGGTACTGTGTAAATTTATGGGATACCCAAAGAATTTCAGGGGGTATCTTTTCTATTACGCATAGGAACAAAATGTTTTTTTTCTCGGCATGCCTACTTTCTGGAGACTCAATTTCTTGAAAAAGAAATAAGTAGGAGCGCAATAGAATCGGAAGAAATTCCATAACCACAAACTATTACTGAAAGCATGGTGGAACCAGAAGTTTCAAAAGAACCGGACATCCCTGCACCACTCCGCAGATCTAGTAGGCAGTCTCATCTACCCGAGAGATACTACGGTTTTCTCGTAGACGGGGATAGAGAGGATTGCATCTTCAATGATAATGAGCCAACTAGTTTCCAGCAGGCCATTACGAGCAGAGACTCAGTAAAGTGGCTGGATGCAATGAGGACCGAAATGGAGTCCATGTACAACAACAAAGTTTGGACTTTAGACATTGCACCTCAAGGGGTAAAACCCGTAGTCTGTAAATGGATCTTTAGAAAGAAGATTGGTGCAGATGGACAGGTTGAAACCTATAAGGCTAGACTTGTAGCAAAATGTTTTCGTTAAAGACCTATCTTGGACTATGATGAAACCTTTTCTCCAGTAGCTATGCTTAAATCCATTCGAATCCTACTTGCCATTGCTGCCTTTCATGATTATAAAATTTGGCAGATGGACGTAAAGACTGCTTTTTTGAATGGAAATTTAGAAGAGTGTGTTTATATGGATCAGCCAGAGAGTTTCATAAAGAGTGGGAACAGCGGAAGAGTGTACAAGTTGCTTAAATCCATTTATGGCTTAAAGCAGGCACCGCGGAGTTGGAACATCTGCTTTGATGAGACGGTCAAAGAATTTGACTTTATAAAAGATCCAGATGAACCATGTATTTATAGTAAGATTGTAGCGAGAACTATGGTATTCCTTGTCTTCTACATGGATGACATTCTCCTGATAGGAAATGTCATTCCTATGCTACAATAAGTCAAAGGATTCTTGTCACAGAAGTTCTCCATGAAAGGCCTAGGTGATGCCTCATACATTCTAGGGATACAGATCTTTTGTGATAGATCTAAGAAGATGTTGGGACTTTCACAGTCCAGGTACATTGACACCATACTGAAAAGATTCAGTATGGAAGATTCCAAGCGCGGTAATCTACCGTCTTGTCAAGGGATCACCCTCTCCAAAGAGATGTCTCCCAAGATTGATTTGGAAAGGGATCACATGAGTATTATACCCTACGCTTCTGCGGTAGGATCTATAATGTATGCGATGTTATGTACCAGACCAGATGTTGCTTACGCACTGAGTGTGGTAAGCAGGTATCATTCAAACCCTGGAGAGAAGTACTGGATAACAGTAAAGAACATTCTCAAGTACCTGAGAAGGGCTAAGGAGATGTTCTTAGTGTACGGTAGTAAAGAACTCCAGATCGAGGCATTCGCTGACTCCAGCTTCCAGAGTGACAAGGATGACTCCAAATCCATGCCGGGTTATGTCTTAACCCTCAAAGGAGGGGCGGTCTGTTGGAAGAGCTCCAAACAGGATATCGATGCTAACTCGATGATGGAAGCAGAGTATATCACTGCATGTGACGCCGCGAAAGAAGCAATTTGGATGAAGAAGTTCATTACAGAACTTCAGGTGGTTCCGTCCATTGTTGATCCAATACCTTTGTATTGTGAGAACAACGGGGCTATAGCTTTAGCGAAGGGACCAAGGTCCCATCAGAAGTCCAGACATATCTTGAGGTAGTATCACCTGATCAGAGAGATCGTAGATCGCCGAGAGATCGAGGTGCGGAGAGTATACACGGAGAAAAACATTGCAGATCCACTCAGAAAGGCCATCCCTCAGACACAGTTCGAGAGGCTATTCGAGATGTTAGGTCTGCGATATACCAATACATGGTCTTAGTGCAAGTGGGAGATTGTTAGTGATATATGCCTCAGAGGCCATTATTGTATAGTACTGGATTGTATATTATATTTTGGAAGCTTGGGACATACACATATATAATAACATTCTTTCTTAACATAATAGTATGCTATCTGGTTTGATTCTATCTTAACATGTGTATATGTTTCTTTTAACATATCGCTTACACATGTTGATAAAGCCCTTAGGATCTTTACTTGACTTCCAGCGTTGTGATGGCAGTCACACTTGTGGAGGCTGGGTAGTCTATAAGCACATCCTTAAATTTGTCCCTAGTCGTAGGATTATCGAGACTGGGCATCGATACTCCAGAGTAGACTAGTGTATACGCTTCTTATCCCCGTCAGGGGAGGTAGCCTGTCCCCCAGCCATTGGTATACGGTACCAAAGATAGTATACACATGCTCATTGGGTTATGAGTTACACTGAACGGACTCGCTGGAAACTGCTGGTTGGTATTATACCTATCGTCAAATGGCATTTCCCCGGTGACATGAGTACAGGTTAGTCTGTTGACTTGACAGCACTATTCCTCTCGAGTGTGTTCCCAATGTACATAGATTACTACCCTACCACGGCTTAAATGAGTCATACAAACACGTAGTAGTTGGGTGCAGTCCCGAAGTACTTGCAAGCAGTAAGGGATAGAAGGGATTCATCTCTCCCGGTATTGGGAGTTGATATCGCGCTGTGTACGGTTGGCCAATACACAAAGTCCCTGGCCAGGGCAAATGAGATTTACTGGTAGGTGCACCAGTATTTTCTCAGGGTGTATTGGGTTCCACACCGACACAACTTATTGCGCTATTAGGGGTCTGACGTTTACCACCCCTAGGCCCGATATGCGATTCTCTTAGACGAACAGACCGGACTGTATGGAGAATGTCACCTATAGGCTGAGTTGGGTTTTCGGACGAGTTATCGTGTTGATATTCCCTTCGAAGGATACCTGGGTAGCCGTTATGTATAGCTAGTGCCATGGACATGCTTGTGGTTAAATCCACTGCCAGTGTATTGTCGAGTCTTTAGATTCCTACACAAAGGATTTCCCGGTTCAGGCGAAACGGTGTAATTTGCGTATGGTTTTATACAGGGGTGTTCGATTGAACATGTGCATTTATGCACATGCTTTAATCGTACGGTTTAGTAGTACTAGAAGGTTTGAAAGACAGACAGTTTTGATGCTAGTATTATATTGGTCTCTTTTCGGTATTTGTATTTTAACACGAATACAGTATTTATACGAATACGTGTATTTGTATAAATAGGGTATTTGTGAATTGATACAAATACTTGTATTTCTTTCTAAATATGAATACGCATATTTTGTATTTTCGGTACAAATACGGTATTCGTATTTTGGTATAAATACGGTATACGTATTTATACGGGTTTTGGTATACTTGATTATACACATACTAGTATTTGTATGTGTATGTATATCATGGTGAGGTGGCTACACAATCTCTCTCTCTCTCTTTTCTTCATCATTGAACATGGAAGTGTGTGGGCTTGTGACTCACCCTAGTGAGTTACCAAGCCCACCCACTTCTATTGTTTGTGATGAATAGATAAGAAAGTGTGTGAGATATTTTTGAGAGCATGGTTGATCTTTTCTTCACTTGAGAATTTTCTATAGTTGCCACCATCTTCATCTTCTTCCTCAATTCTCTCTCTTGAGTTGTGAGGATTAAAAGAGAGTATTTGTTTTCACAAACTATACCACTCTAAGCATCTTGTCTTAAGCAAGAATTGATCTTTAGTTTCTTCGGACGAAACTATCGCTTGAATCGGCATCCTCGGGTAGATCGTCTTTGACATGGAAGATCAGCTTCGAAAGCTTGTTCCATCAACCCAAAGAGCTTGAGGAGTCAACTTTCAAGATTCGAAGGACCGTCTACAAAGGTTGTAATTTCAACCAAGTAGTTAAAACTCTAGTTAGGGTTTGTTTAGTTTATTGTTTGGGCTTGTATTCTGGGAATTTTAGTGTTATGTGCTCAAGTTTTAAAGTTTTTTATTCCGCATAACTGTAGTTGACACGGCAAAGAGCACATATACACTTACAGTTTTGTCTCAAGAAGATAGCGAGCGGACACAAGCGTCGTCATCTATCATTGACCAAAGTCGCAACTCTTCAAGCGTAATACTTTTTGAGGAATCAGCCGTTTATTGGTCAAAATGGCTTTTCTCCATGCATATCTATGAGTAGGTAAGCTCCATCCTGGTAGACCTTATCTATGATGTACAGGTCTTCATAGCTTGGCTCGAACTTCTCCCGTTTTGCACGATTGGGAATCATTGGTCTTTTCACAACCAGCATGAGTTCGCCTTAGCGAAATGTTCTCGTCCTGATTAGTCTTTTGTATTACTGCGTCATCCTTGTCTTATAACCTTCTAGATTTTGTTGTGCTATAAGGCATGTCTCTTCAAGAGCATCGAGCTCTTTGAGACTAAGATGAGCATTTTCTTCATCCGTTAGCTCGTATTGAACTACCACTCGTAATGAAGGGAGTTCTATCTCCAGTAGGAGTACTGCTTCAGTGCCAAACACCAATGCATATGGTGTTGTATTTGTGGCCATCTTGAATGTTCTTCATTACGCCCAAAGAGCTTCATGCAGTCTCTCGTGCCAGTCCTTCTTGTTTCTTGACACAATATTCTTTATAATCTTAGTCAAGGTCTTGTTGAATGCTTCAGCTAGACTATGTTAGGAATATGTATGCCCTAGAGGCCATTATTGTACATTGATGTATATTATAGTGGATGCTTGGACATATATAGAGGACTTTCTTTCTCGACATGATAGTATGCTATCTGGTTACTCTTTACCTTAACATGTACACTTAGTATTATTATAATGTCTCTCTTATACATGTTGATAAAGCCCTTAGGGTGTTGGCTTGACTACCAGGACTATGATTCGGATCATACTACTGGGACCTGGGTAGTCCACAAGCACATCCTTTAATAGTTCTTAGTCGAAGGTATATCGAGACAGGGCATCGATATTCCATAGTAGACAAGTGTGTATGTTTCTTGACCCTGTATGGGGGCGATGGTTGATCCCATAGCCATTGGTGTTTGACATCAAAGATTGTACACAGGTGCTCCTTATAGAATGGGTACACCAAACAGGACTCGCCGAGAACTCCTAGATGGTAATATACCTATCGTCAGATAGCTGTTCTCTGGTGACACTGGTACAGATTAGTCTGTAGACTCAAGATCGTCATAGAGTCTTGTGTGGTTCCATCTGTGCATTGATTTCCTCCTTACCACGGCTCAAAGGATTTGTGCAAACAGGTGGATTTTGGGTACAGTCCCGAGTCACATGGAGGCAATGATCGATATGAGGGGTTTTGCCTCTCCCGGTATAGGGAGTTGATGTTGCGCTATACTCGATTGGCTATAACAGGAAGTCCCTGGCCAGGGCTGTTGATGAGATTTACTGGTAAAAGTTATCAGTAGTTTCTCGTACCGTTATAGGCCACACATCGGCATGTCTTATCAAGTTATTGGGGTCTGATGATTCCACCCTCAGACTCGATATGCGACATATCAGACGAAGAGACCGGACTGTACAGTAAGTGTTACTTATAGGCTTCACAGGAGTTTGGACAAGCTTGCATGTTGATCTTCTATTCTCTCAATACCTGGGTAGCCGTTACGTCCAGCTAGTACCGCTGACGACTTGTGGGTAACTGATGTGATCATTACCTACTGTTGGCATATTGACGAGTCTTTAGAGTCCCACACAGAAGTTTCCTATTTCAAGCGAAACGAAGTAGGGCACATATGCTGATATGTGTGGGGGCCCGATTAAATACGAGTATGTGATACCGTATTCTAATCTGGCGGTTATTTATTATCGGTTAGGTTATATATGATATAACCGGATTATTGAATCAAGTGTTGATTTGATAATGTGATATACAAATTAATGATATTAGTCGGTCATATATGATATAACCGGATTATTAAATCAAGTGTTGATTTAATAATTTGATATATATTATATTTGTTATAATTATATATTAACTAATATAATTGCTCACTAATTATTTTCTTAATATATATATATATTTGTGTATATATATAATTGTGTATATATATATTATGAAGCATGGTTGATTTTCTATTTTAGGAAAATAGAAAATGGGGTGGAAAAATGGGGAGACTTTTGAGTTATGGGTGAAGCATGACTTTGATGATATTTTATTCATTTGCTTGCACTATTGAAGCATGGTTCAGTTGATTTATTAGAGTTTATTCCATGCTTCAATAATGAGAGGTATTTGTTAAGCTATTCTTCACATGAGAAAAAGAACTAGTTCATTTTCTTCACTTGAGCTCATTTGCTCTCTAGCTCTCGCCATCTTCTTCACCTCCACCTCCAAGCTCAATCCCTCACATGAGTTGTGAACCCTTGAGCTTGTGAGAACCCTAGTGAGCAAACAACACCCCTACTTTACCATCCTACACTAGATTAGCACTTTGGTGTAGTGTGTTTACTTCACTAAAGAGTTTAGTGAAGAGGTAGCTTAGATTAGCGGAGTTTCGGATGGATCATCTTCTGCACGAAGATCGCAAAGGAAGCTCAATCCAACTTCAAGTGGAGCTTAGTAGAGTCGCGTGGACTACTACATAGAGCTGGAGAAGAGAAGGATACGGTCTACAAAGGTTGTAGCATCTTTCCCTTAGTGTAAAGTTTTTGTTATATCATGTTAAACCCTAATCATCTAGTTTAAGATCTAGGTTAGTGTTAATTAGCATCCCCAAATTTTAAAATTGGCATGCTTGAGGCTAGTAAAACCCAGTGGTGGTGCTAACAAACACTTTCATGGTATCAGAGCCGAGATAGAACATTTGGGTAGGTCTTTACGAAGTTAAAGTGTTCGATCGGTTTTCGAAAAACCAGATTTTTTCAAGTTTCTGTCGATTTTCAAAAGTTGAAATTTTTGTGATTAAAAATATGCAGAAATTCATGCAGGGTATTATATGGAACCTTAAGAAATTAGATGCTCCAATTCCACCAAAGCGCCGTGGAACCGCGGCCCAAACCCATGTTTGGTCGCGGTTCCGCCGCACTTTTGTGGCATGATGGCATCGTTTTTCTTATGCTCCTCCAGTGAAATATTTGGCACTTTCTGGATGTTTTTAATGAGACTCAAGTTGTTGAGGTCTCTGGATTTGTTGGTGTTTGTTAAATCGATCGAAAAGTTTAGCGTCGTATAGATTATGATGATATGTGATACAATATTTGGAATTCACAATAATTTGTTTTGTGAAAACTAGTTAGTATATTGTAAATCCAGTCGTTTAGTCTTGTGTGATCGATTGCCATGGAGTTTTGATTCGAATCAAAACTCTGTCGCAATCGCGTATAGTATGCAATCACTTAGTCGGGAATCTTGTTGAATTATCCGACAATTTATTGAAAAGAGTTTCCAATTTGAGACTAAAATGCAAGGTTTATAAGTTAGGCATGAAATTCGGAATATGAGATATTCCGGGTTTATGATGTCTACGGTTTTTGCGGATTCTAAATATTGTAGTTTTCATTTCTTTTTTGCGACCGTAAGTGTAATATGTGGTGTATCCCCGATCTCATTGCTATATGTCCATGGATTTTGGGATACGCATATTTACTTACATTGATGACATGTGATGTTATGTGTTGCTGATATGTTATATTGGATCATCATGATTGAATAGCCGGGGGGTTTTGCGTGAGATGAGAATTTTTTTAAATTTTCATTCATGTAAAAATGTATGTAATATTCTTTTATTGGGACACTTCCGAGTTAAGGATGATTTCACCATTGATGTATATTATTTACCTTTCCGCATTAGGATAGACCCACGGCGGGGAGCACAAGTAACCTGGTTCCAGAGTTCAGTGGAAGACCATCTCGAGGAGTCGAGACCAAGTCTCCTAACTCTAGAATTGGAAGGGTTGCTTGCCGCTTTCATAGGGGTCTAGGGATATGGGTTTGGCTATTCATCACGACTGTGCAATCCGTGTTTTTCATTACTGGCTGAATTTAAAACACGTACCTCCTGGTATAACCAATATTTCATATGTTTTGCTTCTGCTGCTGTTCTGTGATGTGATCATATAACTGTGTGAGACGAATGCTATATATATATGATATATATAATAAACGTTACTTATGTTTTTCACCCATGCTAGTCCAGCCCCCGCTCTGTCGTTAGTTAAGTAACCTAACGGTGCATGACAGGGCCCCATGGCGAATGCGGATGGCATAAACGTACGTTATATTTTCGTTTCTTTTCTGTGATGTTTAGGGAAACATAAATGATGGGACTTCATTAATGAGATTAATAAAAAGAAAAGAAACCTAAAGATGTAGAATCGAAATTTTAAAAAGGTAGCTCTAGTTCTTGCTTTGCATAGTGGTATTCCTTGATGAATATCCGACACCTCATTCGATAAGGAAAGAGCCGAGATCCCTTCACCGGGAGTGAGCTCTTTAGCAAAACTAGCAAATGCTACAACCCACTAGGTTTTGTTTTAATAGCTTCTCTTGTTCTTGTTTTGCATAGTGGTGTTCCTTGATGAATATCCAACACCTCATTCGATGAGGAAAGAGCCGAGATCCCTTCACCGGGAGTGACCTCTTTAGCAAAACTAGCAAAAGCTACAAAAAAAACTCCTTTTCAAATCACTAGATTCTACAACGATATCAAGTTCATTACGTTAAAGGTTTTCTTCAAAACCAGCCGTAGCCCTCTGTCATTTCAGATAAGTGCTATTTAGTATTCGTGCTACGTTTGTTGGCCTTCGTCAAGGCGTAGTGTGCGGTAGCTGATTAGTGCTTATTTGCAGCATGTGATGCGATTGGATTAGAGTATTTGTGCGAATTTGTTGACCTTTGTCAAGGGTCGTGCGGGTGGGTTTAATTCAATCAAGAAATGAACGGGTTGAACTTGACTAGCGCCCTATGGTTTGTTAGCCTTCGTCAAGATCATAGGACGTTTGGGGTAAAACCAATTATCGAGAATTTCAAGTGTTGAAATTTGCAACAAGATTGCATACCTTCTATATGATAGTTGGATCCCAATACCCACTCCGAGTAAGAGTTACTACTGGGAGAGTTTTCCACTTTATAATTAGCTGATCAAGTAGGTGCCTAAGAAAGGTGTTAATAGGGTTATGCCCCTGCGGAAATGAGGTTATTTAATTAGTTCCATGCAAAAGTATGGGGAGAATCCCTCGGAGTACCAATGCCTGCCTGGCTGAACGATTGGCGAATTTGTAGGGTGTAATTAATCCCGGCTAATCTTACTTTTTATGGTTTAAAGGAAGATTTGATAAAAACAGTGGGAGCCATCCTGATTAGATAAGATAATAATCAATCTAATGTTTCAAAGAGCGCACGCTAATGCGTTTCCTTCTCTCTCTCTCTCTCTCCAGGTAGCGACCAATGACATGCCTTAATCAAGATAATAATATGGATGTATTGACCGAACCCGCTTATTGTACTGAGCTCGAGAACGTTGGTTCCGCTTTTTCTTATGATTGTAATAAGTCTGAGCAAGGAATAGGGGAATACCCGGATTACCACCCCACCCAAACGAAGAAGGAGCATGTTGATGCATCTTCTTTGGGTGTGTTAGTAATCGAGAACTGTTTCTCAGTTTGCTCTATGTCCTGGGTATTGGATACCGGATCAGCATCCCACGTATATAATTTGTTACATAGGCTAAAGAGATGTAGAGAACTGGGAAAGGGTGATAAGTCTCTAACAGTATGGAATGGTGCAATTGTTGCAGCCAAAGCAGTTGGCGAATATCACCTTGTATTACCAAGTTGTAATACAATGATTTTGATTGACTGTTATTACATACCGAAGATGATGTGCAATATTATACCAGTCTCTTTATTACATAAAGAAGGATATAATTTTGTACTGCAGGATAATATTATGAAAATTTTCCTAAATCAAGTGTTGATTGGGTTTGGTATGTTGTGTAACGGTATATACGTTCTGAATCAAACTACAGTTCTAAATATACAGAACACACACAAGTGGAAAAGTTCAGAAATGAATAAAGCCTTCTTGTGGCACTGTAGACTAGGTTATATCAATGCGACAAGGCTAGCTAAGTTGCATAAAGATGGATATTTGAATCCGTTCGAATTTACATCTTATGATACTTGCGATTCGTGTCTCAAAAGTAAGATGACCAAAACTCCGTTTACTGGACACGGAGAAAGAGCTACTGAACTCTTGGGACTGATACATAGTGATGTATGCAGTCCTATGTCTACATATACCAGGAATGGTTCCTCGTACTTTATTACATTCACCGATGATCTCTCAAGATACGGACATGTGTTCCTGTTGAAACATAAGTCTGAAGCTTTTGAGAAATTCAAGGAATATAAGTGAGAAGTGGAGAACCAAGCGGGTAAAAGTATTAAATACTTCGATCTGATCGGGGAGGAGAATACTTAAGCATGGAGTTCTTGGATTATTTAAAAGAGAATTGGATTCTCTCTCAGCTTACTCCTCCGTACACACAACAGCACAATGGTGTATCGGAGCGCAGGAATCGCACCCTATTAGATATGGTGCGCTCTATGATGAGTACTGCTGAGTTACCAATTTTTTTTTTTGGGGTTATGTGCTTGAGACAGCCGTACAACAATTGAATATGGTTCCCACCAAATCCGTACCTACCACTCTATATGAGATATGGAAAGGGAAGAGACCATGTCTTAATTTTATTAAGATATAGGGTTGTCCGGCTTATATTAAAACGCAAAATCTGGACAAGATCGAGGAAAGGTCAATTCTGTGCAAGTTTGTAGGATATCCCAAAAATTTGCGAGAGTATATCTTCTACCACACCGAAGAACAAAAAATGTTTATTTCTCGACATGCTGCCTTTTTGGAAAAGGAATTTTTTGTGAAAGAAATTAGTGGCAATGAGGTAGAACTGGAAGAAGTTCCGGCTACACAAACTGTAACTGACAATTATATGGAACCGGAGGATTCGATAGTCCCCAACGAACCCCAGCCACTCCGAAGATCTAGTAGGGTTCCTCTTCCATCTGAGAGATACTACGGTTTTCTCATATAGACGGTGGGAGCGAGGATTGCATCATGGAAGATGATGACCCAACTAGTTTCGAGCAGGCCATCATAAGTGGGGACTCTGTGAAATGGCTGGATGCTATGAGATCTGAGATGGAATTCATGTACACCAACAAAGTACGGACTATGGAAGTTTCTCCTGAAGGGGTAAAACCCATCGGGAGCAAGTGGATTTTTAAGAAGAAAATTGGTGTAGATGGAAAAGTTGAGACTTTCAAAGCTAGACTTGTAGCAAAAGGTTTTCGTCAACGACCTGGTGTCGATTATGATGAGACATTTTCTCCTGTTTCCATGCTTAAGTCCATCAAGATCCTACTTGCCATTGCCGCATACCATGACTACGAAATCTGGCAGATGGACGTCAAGACCGCTTTTCTAAATGGTGATTTAGAAGAGAGCGTGTACATGACACAGCCAAAGGGCTTTGTAGATTGTGGGAGCAACGGAAGCGTGTGCAAGCTGCTCAAATCAATCTATATTAAAGCAGGCATCACGGAGCTGGAACAACTGTTTCGATGAAGCTGTCAAAGAGTTTGACTTCATCAAAAAAGTAGATGAACCTTGTATATACAAGAAGGTTATAGAGAGTAAGGTTGTTTTCCTCGTATTATACGTGGATGGCATACTCTTGATAGGAAACGATGTTCCTATGCTACACTCGGTCAAGCTCTTTTTATCACACAAGTTCTCCATGAAAGATCTTGGTAATGCCTCCTACATCCTGGGGATAAAGATCTATAGAGATAGATCTAGACGGATGTTGGGATTTACCTGCTTGTTCAGGAATCACTCTCTCCAAAGAGACGTCTCACAAGACTGATTTGGAGAGGGCTCGCATGTAAGAAATACCCTATGCTTCGGCATTCGGGTCTATCATGTATGCGATGTTATATACCAGACCAGATGTAGCTTACTCACTAGGTGTAGTGAGTAGGCATCAATCAGATCCTGGGGAAAACCACTGGACAGCTTGAAGAACATTCTTAAGTACTTGAGAAGGACTAAAGAAATGTTCTTGGTGTACGGTAACGGTGAACTCCAGGTAGAGTCCTTTATCGATTCGAGCTTCCAGAGTGAAAAGGACGACAGTAAGTTGGTCTTGGGTTTTGTCTTTACCCTCAACGGAGGGGCGGTATGTTGGAAGAGTTCCAAGCAAGATACCGTAGCAGACTCGACGATGGAGGCCGAATACATCGCTGCCAACGATGCTGCCAAAGAGGCTGTGTGGATGAAGAAGTTCATAGCTGAACTTGGTGTCGTTCCATCCATTGAGCATCCAATACCTGTGTATTATGATAATAATGGAGCAGTGGCTTTGGCCAAGGAACCCCGGTCGCATCAGAGATCCAGACATATTCTCAGGCGGTATCACCTGATCCGGGAGATAGTAGATCGACGGGAGATCGAGGTCAGGAGAGTTGACACGAAGGACAACGTAGCAAATCCACTCATGAAAACCCTTCCCCAGACGCAGTTTGAGAGACTTTTCGGGATGTTGGGTATGAGATACAACAACTAGCCTTAGTGCAAGTGGGAGATTGTTAGGAATATGTATGCGCTAAAGGCCATTATTATACATTGATGTATATTTTAGTAGACGCATGGACATATATATAGAGGAATTTCTTGCTCCAAATGATAGTATGCTATCTGATTACTCTTTATCTTAATATGTACACTTGGTATTATTATAATGTCTCTCTTATACATGTTGATAAAGCCCTTAGGGTGTTGGCTTGACTACCAGGACTATGATGCGGATCATACTACTGGGACCTGGGTAGTCCACAAGCACATCCTTTAATAGTTCCTAGTCGAGGGTATATCGAGACAGGACATCGATATTTTAGAGTAGACTAGTGTGTACGTTTCTTGAACCTATATAAGGGCGATGGTTGATCCCATACCATTGGTGTTTGACATCAAAGATTGTACATAGGTGCTCATTAAAGAATGGGAACACCGAACATGACTCGCCAAGAACTCCAAGATGGTAATATACCTATCGTCAGATAGCAGTTCTCTGGTGACACTGGTACAGATTAGTCTGTAGACCCGAGATCGTCATAGAGTCTTGTGTGGTTCCTACTGTGTTTTGATTTCCTCCCTACCATGGCTCAAAGGAGTCGTGCAAATAGGTGGATTTTGGGTACAGTCCCGAGTCACATGGAGGCAATAAGTGATAGGAGGGGTTTCGTCTCTCCCGGTATAGGGTGTTGATGTTGCGCTATGCTCGATTGGCTATAACAGGAAGTCCCTGGCCAAGGGGCTTTGCTTTGACCGGAGCGGTCAGTACCGACGGGTTCTGCAGGTATTGCTTGATTTCGTCCAATGCACTTTGGCATTTATGATCCCAAACGAACGGTGTCCCCTTCTTCATTAGATGGCTGTAAGGGCGGCATTTGCCGGAGAGGTTGGCTATGAACCGCCGGATACACGCGAGCTTTCCTTGGAGAGACCGCAATTGTTTGAGAGTTCTTGGCGTGGGCATTTCCATAATCGCCTTGATCTTTGATGGGTCTATTTCGATGCCTAGGTGTCGTATGATGAATCCTAGGAATTTTCCTGAGGAGACTCCAAACGCTCATTTCAGAGGATTTGTCTTTAGATTGTATTTCCGAAGACGCTGAAACACTATGTTTAGATGTTCCCAGTGCTCCTCGTACAATTTGCTTTTCACCACATGGTCGTCAATATAGCATTCGACAATCTCATGTATGAGGTCATCGACGATCTTCGTCATGGCCCTCTGGTAGATAGCGCTTGCGTTCTTCAAACTGAAGGGCATCACCTTATAGCAGAATATGCCTAGCAGAGTTCGGAAGGCGGTGTGCTTTTGGTCTTTAGGATGCATTTTTATTTGATTGTAGCCTGAAGATCCATCCATGAAGGAGAAGACCTCATGAGTAGACGTGTTATCGATTAACAGCTCGGTAACAGGTATTGGGAAGTCATCCTTTGGACAAGCTTTGTTAAGGTCTCAAAAGTCCACGCAGATGCACACTGTTCCATTTTTCTTCATCACTGGAACAATGTTGGCAATCTAGTCAGGATACTGAACTTCTTGGATGAAGCCAGAGTCAATTAGTTTCTTGACTTCGGCATTGATACTCATCTCGAGTTCGAGCCGCATTCTTCTTGGCACCTGTTTGACTGGCATGACATCCGGCGATATAGCTTGTTTATGTACTGCTATTTCTGGATCTAGTCCCGGCAACTCGGAATAATTCCATGCGAAGCAGTCTTTATATTGCATAAGCATGTCATTTTGTGTGGCCACCTGTTTTTTAGACAACTCACTGACGAATGTGGGTTTTGACTCGTTTTCCGTCCCCAAGTCGATTTTTTTCAAGTTGTCTGCCGTAGTGTGTATCCCATTTTCCAGCTCTTTTAGTGCCGGTGGAAACTCTGAAATCACCTCATCCTCGTCTTCATTTGCGAAACACCTGAAGGAGCCATCTATATTCTCGTTCTCTCCCCCCTTTGAGAGTGTTATCATATGGAAAGTACGAGTTCGCTTCCATTCTTGGTGTTGAGCTGGTCCCGCATTCGTGATATAGGTTCTCTTTTGCTCATGCTCTTGCAGTAGGGTCACCCTCCAGCTGTCGGATAAAGCGAACCTGCCCTGTTGATATTGGTCTTTGACCCGGTCTTTAAAGATCAAGCAGTCTTCAAGAGGATGTCCTATTGCTCGATGATAGGAGCAATAATCCGGAAGATGGATCTCGTTTAGTTGTTTGGGATTCCAAGACTCCGGGAGCGTCATCATCTGATGCTTGATGACAAGGTTGAATATTTCCTTGTCTTGTCTTGAGGGAAATAGTATTCTCGACCCATATTCTTGATGAAAGACGGATTCTAACTGACTTTTTCTTGATTGCGTGGCTTCTTGGATCCGCTTCGCTGTTTTAGAACGTCATTCTCGTTCTCCACCATGTTTTTGCCTTTATGTCGGGCTTTTTCCTTGTCGCGAGAACGTACAGCGGGCCGAGGGTGAAGGGCATCGTAATTTTCCTTTTCCGCAGACTACTAAATGAGACGCTGTGTCCTGGCCTTTTCGTAAATAGCCATTTCGCGGTTGTGATCATCCCAAACCTTTTGACTGGCCTCCTTTATTAGCTTGTCAACTTTCTCTTCGAACGACAGACTTGACGTTCTTATAGCGGGATTTTGCTTCGTTTCAACATCACAGCTATCTGGAAAAGCTTTCCCTTCTTCACCGGAGTTATTTATAACACAGCAGCCATGGAATTGCTCCCGTTTCTTAGACCGAACATATCTAAGCCCAGCCATCTCCATCCTCTCGTTGGGCATCTTTCACTGAGTCCCGGGAATGTCCCAAATCTTGTTGTAGAACTGGGATTATCAAACGGTTTGTTTGAAGGGCACGCCTTGGTATCTTAATAGCCTTTTTAATCCCTCTGCGTAATATCTGGTTAGACGGATTGGTTTAAGTCTGTCAAGTGCAAACTTGGTACCATGCCAGACTTCTTTCTCCACTCTGGTCACTGTAGAGTGATAGAAGATGATCGCCTTTTCACCTCATCGCCTGTGAGGGACGTAGAAAGTCCGCAGCTTTTGCACGCTATATGTATCAAGCGCATCAAATTCTTTATAATGCCGCGGCGGAACTATGGTGATTTGCAAGCTCTGATCAGCTCCAGTAATGGTTTATGCTGATGGGCGAGTGGAGAATACGGCGTAAGTCTCATCCTCAGAGTCACTGCCAAAGACCAAAATAGGAGTAGATGATCTGGGCCTGTTGCATTAGGGTTGCCCCGAGTAGACTATCTCTTCATCTTCCTCGGTATCGCTCCCAAAGATTGGGATAGTGGAGATAGCTTTTTGTTTATTCCCCGGCTTATGACATCTTTCTGTGTCTTTGAAGTCTGGTAGGAAGTACTTTGCGTCTTCATATTTTCGGACTTTGTTTATAGAGAATGGATTTAGCTCCCCTGTAACTGTGTACTCGATGCCGTCTTTGAAATACTTCATACACTGGTGTTGTGTAGAAGGGATGATATTGTACTCGTGCAACCAAGGCCGGCCGAGCAAAGCGTTATAGAAAGCCTTGGCGTCGATGCCATGAAATTTGATGTCAGTGACGAGAAGCCCGATGCGTAATGTCAATATTATGGACCCAAGCGTCCGTGATGACTGTGGGTCAAATACGAAGATAGTAATTTTGTCCCGAGCCAGGCGCTGAACGTTCATGCAAATCTCCTTCAGCACCTATACGTTGAGAAGGTTGACGGGGGACCCGTTGTCGACCAGGATCTTTCCGAGGAGGAGATCTTCATCGCTGAATGTGATGTCAGCTGTATGAACCTCTGTCAGCTTATCCTTCATCTTTTCTTCCGCAAGGAAAGCTTGGAATTGTTCGGGTTCCTGTAATGCCCTGATCAGAGAATCTCTTACTTCTTTGGATAGGAGGAGAGCATCCAGTATGCTCAATTGTGAGGGTATCTTCTCAAAATGTGCCAGGACATTGTAATCCACCTTGTTTTTTTAGGTAGGTCCTTAGTTGTGAGCTCTTTGACGACTCTATCATCGAGGGAAATATCCTTAGGGACTTTTTCCTTCCCCTTGTCTCTTTTGCTCGAACCTTTGTTTTTAGGCCCGAGATTCTTTTCAGGCAACGTACGGTTACGCAGCTGAATGTTCTCACAGTTCTTCTCCTTTTCTTCTTTTCCAGAGGTGGATTCTTTGAAGAGAGGGCCAAGGGTCATTTCTTCCTCAGATTCTCTCCCGAATGTAAGAACTCGAGATTTTTCTCTTGTCAAACTGGTATCAACCATATGACAGTTGCCATCCATTCTTTCATGCTCGTCTGTCACGCTTCTTTGCTGTCAACAAGCCTTGTGCTTCATCCGCTTGAAGTGTTGTCGGTAGGCAACGTATCCATGCTACCACTTTTTGAAGGAATTGCACTCTTCGGTGGGGTGTGTGACCCTTCGATGGTATAAGCAGTAGTTCGGATGTATATCCATTTCGTCAAGGCATATGATCCCAGGAGTGCTTTCCACAAGAGGGGGCAGCTTCATTCCCACTGACAGGGCTTTGGCGAGCCGCTTCTGTGTTTTGATCCTGCTCTTTTTTGTAGCAGGTGTGCATTGGATTGGTTTGAGTGCTTTACGGCTCTTCCCCGCTGCGTCTTTTTCATCCTAACGCCGATGCTTGTACTTTTCGTATATGGCCGTTTCACGTTCTCGGTCAGCTCTACTCTTTTGAAAAGCTTCATTTAGCAGCCTGTCAATTGGGCCTTCTGGCAGCTCCGGGGATTTTGGCACCAATCCGGCCCCCAGTTCCTCTGCGTTGCTTTCCGATGCCAAGGGATTTTCTTCATTATTTAACGACGGATGAGAAACCATGTGGCAACTTGCCACATAGTCTCGGGTTCTCCCTGATGAGCGATGTTCCTTATCGTCGTCACTATCTCCGTTCTCAAGTATATGGTTAAGAAACTCTTCGAGGGTGACTGGGGTCCGTGATCAGTCGAAAATATTGCATTCTTAACACATCAATTGTAGGGTTCCTAGGCACACTAAAGAGGTCTCACAAGGCATCAACCATGCCAATTTCAAATTTTACAAGTGCCGAGAAACCCTAATACGGATCGTTGACTAGAGATTAGGCGAAAGATGAAACTAGTTAACGACTTAATTAAAAGTAAGAAGCTACAACCTTTTTAGATCCGGTTCTCCACTTCCTTAGCTCCACGTAGACGTCCCCTCGCAGTCCATGTCGGATCTCGGACTCTAGCATCGGCTTCATCGGAGAAATGAGCGGGCTAGGTCGTCGGTTTCGATGCCGAAGATGATCTACGTCGAGGCAACACAAGATCAAGCTCCAACTTCACCAAGCCATGAAACTTATGAAGAAAACACCCTATACTACTTGGCAAGAGGTAGAGGATGAAGAAATAGGAAGTGGGTTCACTTTAGAATTGGATTTCTCACTCATTTGCTCAAGTTGCCATTGAAGCTATCAAGCTTTTTCTTCTTGAAGAAGAAGAAGAAGAAGAAGAAGAAGAAGAAGATAATATCATAAGTCTTTTCAAAATAGAAAATAATGTGAATACTTATCATATGGCAACCATGATTAGGTGTAGAGAATAGACTATAGTTAGTGGGAATGGTTAGGGTTAAGCATGAGACAAATATGGTCACTTAGTCAAAGCTTCATGAAGCTTCAACTAGCAAACAAAGAAAGCCACCATTCATTTATTTTGCAAAATAAATAAACAAAATAAATAAATGATTAAGAAAATGAAAACCCTAACCATTACACAACCATGGTTTAATCTTTACACAAACTCAAGTTAGCTTGTATCATCAAACATGATACAAACAAGTGCACACAAAAATATATCACATATATAATATGCAAATCTAGTGAGAAAATCCTTTTAAGTGAACCAATACTAGTTAATGCAAAGTAATATATCAAATATATAATTATACATTAAATCATTAAATCAATACTTGATTTAACGATCCGGTCATATCGCATATAACCAACTAATATCCAATGTATCGGCTTATCGAATCAATCGTTGATTCGATAACGAGGTTATATCATATACAACCATTCGATACATTCATCGCGAGAATAGAATACGGTATCACATACACGCATTATTCTCGGTCCCGCACATATCTCATATGTGCTCCTATTTCGTTTCGCTTGAGCCAGGAAACCTCTGTGTAGGACTCTAAAGACTCGTCAATACGCCGGTAACAGATGATGATCATATCAAGCACCCGCAAGCCGCAAGCGGTCTGCTAAACATAACGGCCACCCGGGTATTGAGCGATCAGAAGATCGACGAGCAAGCCCGCTCACACTCCTGTGAATCCAACCAGTAACACTTACCGTACAGTCCGGTCTGTTCGTCTGATATGTCGCATATCTCGCCTAGGGGTGGTAAACGTCAGACCCCGGTAGCTCGATAAGTCGTGTCGATATGAGGTCTATAACAGTTCGAGAAACTACTGGTAACACTTACCAGTAAATCTCAGCAACCCTGGCCAGGGATTTCCGGTTATAGCCAATCGAACACAGCGCAACATCAACTCCCTATACCGGGAGAGACGAATCCCCTCCTATCGCTCATTGCCTCCATGTGATTCGGGACTGTACCCAAAAGCCACCGTTTTGCACGCTCTCTTGGACGTGGTAAGGTGGAAATCAAAGCACAGTGGGAATCACACAAGACTCTATGACGATCTCGAGTCTACAGACTAACTTGTACCAGTGTCACCAGAGAACTGCCATCTGACGTGAGGTATAATACCATCTGGGAGTTCTCGGCGAGTCCGTCCAGTGTACCCAGTCTCTACTGAGCACCCGTATATCATCTCTGATGTCAAACACCAATGGATATGGGATCATCCATCGCCCATCTGTATGGGTCGAGAAGGTATACGCTAGTCTACTCTGGTATATCGATGCCCCGTCTCGATACACCCACGACTAGGGACCTTGAAGGATGTACTTATAGACTACCATGTTCCCAGTAGTATGATCCGCATCATAGTTCAGGTAGTCAAGTACACATCCTAAGGGCTTTACCAACATGTAACAGAGAGACAAACAGTATACACGTTAAGGTAAAGTGTAACCAGATAGCATACTATCATGTCGAGCAAGAAAGTCATCCCTATATATGTCCCAGCATCCACTACAATTTACATCCTATGTACAGTAATGGCCTCTAAGGCATACATATAACTAACAATCTCCCACTTGCACTAGGGCCATCTGTAGCAGTGGTTGTAGTATCTCATACTCAACCATCCCATAAAAGTCTCTCTCTGGGAATAGGCCTTTGTGAGTGGATCCGCCGTGTTGTCCTCTGAGTCTGCTCTCCTAACCTTGATCATCCTGGAGATCAACCATCTCCATGATCAGGTGATACTGCCTTAGAATATGTCTGGATCACTGATGGGACGTTCGTTCCTTGGCATAAGCCACAACTCCATTGTCACATAATGGGAGGAACAAAGTTCATCTCATGAACAAATATACATCCAGACTGCCTCTTTGGTAGCATCTTAAGTAGCGATGTATCCAGCCTTTATCGTCTAGTATGCCACGGTATCTAGCTTGGAACTCTTCCAACATACCGTCCCTTAACTGAGGGTAAAGACAATGCCTGTGACTGACATTCAGTCGTCCTTATCACCCTGGAACCATTCCAGTGATTCTCCCCAGGACCAATTGATACCTTCTCACTACAACTAGTGAGTATCCTAATATCCATTTAGATCTATCTCATAGATCCAAAACCCAGGATTTAGAAGGTATCACTTTGATCCTATATGGAGAATCCATGTGATAAGCGGAGATCGACCGAGTGTAGCATAGGAAACTCCTTCCCTATCAAGAGTATGTCATCCACGTACTCTACGAGGATACTACCATACTCCCTACTACCTTTTTGTATATATAAGGTTCATCTACCATTTTGATGATGTCAAACTCTTTGACTGACACATCAAAACAGACGTTCCAACTCCGCGATGCCTGCTTTATCACATAAAACATCTTGCACACGTTTCCGCTGCTCCCACTGTCTACGAGGCCCTCTGGCTGTGTACTTATAGACGTTCTCTTCTAAATCAGTATTTAGAAAAGCAGTCATGGCACCCAACCGCCAGATATCGTAGTCATGGTATGTAGCCGTGGTAAGTAGGATCTGGATAGACTTAAGCATAGCCACTGGAAAAAGGTTTCATCATTATCCACGTCTGGTCGATGACGAAAACCTTTAATAAGTCTAGCTTTGAAAGTCTCAACTTTTCCATCTACACCAAGTAATCTTCTCAAGATATACTTGCTCCTGATGGGGATTTAACCCTTCAGATATAGCAGCCAAAGTCCATACTTTGCTGGTGTACATGGATTCTATCTCAGATTGCTAAGCATCCAGCCATTCTTACTGAGTCCCTACTCTTGATGGCCAGCTCGAAACTAATTAGGTCATCATCTCATGATGCAATCCTCGCTCCCACTGTCATAGAGAAACCGAAGTAACTCTCAGGTGGGTGAGGAACCTTACTAGATCGGCGGAGAGGCTGAGGTTCGTTGGAATCTACTGAATCCTTTGGTTCTGTCAAATCATCAGCTGTAGTTTGTATAGCTGGAACATTTCCAGTTCTACATGACTGACCTTGCCTCGAGCTTGTCCGGATTTTGCTTTTAGACATAGGCCGGACAACCCCAAATCTTAACTAGCTTAAGATATGGGCTCTTCCCTTTCCATATCACATATGAAGCGGTAGGCAGCTGATTTGATTGGAACCCTATTCAATAGGTATGCAACTTCATAAGTGCGTAACTCCCTAAAGGAAATAGGTAACTCAGTAATACTCATCATAGAGCACACCATATCATATAGGGTGTTATTGCTCCGCCCCGATATACCATCGTGCTATGGTGTATACGGAGGAGTAATGCTGAGAGAGAATCTCATTCTCCATTAGAATAGTCCAGGAATTCCATGCACAAGTATTATCCTCCTTGATCTCATCAAAGGACATAATACTTATATCCATATTGGTTCTCTACTTCTAACTTATATTCTGTGAATATCTCAAAAGGTTCGGACTTGTGTTTCAACAAGAACATATGTCTGAATCTAAAGAGATCATCAGAGAGTGTAATGAAGTACAAAGAACCAGTCTTGGCATATGTAGACAGGGGACCTTACATACATCAACATGTATCAATCCCAAGAGTTCACTAACTCTTTCTCTATTTCCATTAAACAGAGCTGTGGTCATCGTATCTTTGTGACATGACTAGCAAGTTTCACAAGATGTAAATTCAAACTAATTCAAATATGCATCTAAATGTAACATTAGCCAGTCGGGTCGCATTGATATGACCTAGTCTACAATGCCTCAAGAAGAATTCGTTCATTTCTGAACTCTTCCCCTTGTCTGTGTTCTGTATACAAGGAACTGTAGTTTGATTTAGAACGTCAATGCTTTTAGATAACGTGCCTGAACCGATCAACTTTTGATATAGGAAATGTTCAAAACATTATCCAACAATACAAAATTTTATTATTTCTTTACTAATAAAGAGACTGATATGATTTTGTATATCAGGTTCGGTATCTAATAACATTCGTTCAGAATCAATATATTGGTAATACAGGGTGACAGTGACCGACAGACTTGGCTGCAACTCTTGCCCCGTTTTCTGCCTCATGAAACTTATCACCCGTTCTCAGTTCTTTACCTTTCTGTAGCCCATGTAACAGATTACATATCTGGGATCCTGATCCGGTATCATATACCCAGGACGTAAAGGACATAGAGAAACAGTTCTGTATAATGAACACACCCGAAGATGATGCATCAGCATGCACACTCTTCGTTTGGGCGGCATGGGAAATCTGGTATTCCCAAATTTCCTGCTCTGTCTTATAACAATTATAAGTTGGAGCGGGAGCAACGTTCCCCAGCTCAGTATAACAAGCGGGTTCAGTCAATATATCCGTATTATTATCTTGATTAAGGCGTGATATGGTTGCTACCAGGAGAGAGGGAGAAGAAAACACTCAGCGTATGCTCTTGCAAGATCAGATTGGTTTTTATTTTATCTAATCAGGATGGGTCCCACTGTTTTTATCAAATCTTCCTTCAAACCCTAAAAGGAAAGACAAGCCGGGATTAATTACACACTACAAGTTCGCCAATCTTTCTGCCAGGCCAGTGTCGGTACTTTGAGGGAGGTGCCCCGTGCTTTCGCACGGACCTAATTAATGTAAACCTCGTTTTCCCAGAGGCGTAACCTCGTTAACACCTTTCTAGACACCTACTTGATCGGCTAATTGTAATGTGTAAAACTCTCCCAGGAGTAACTCTTACTCGCAGCGGGTATCGGGATCCAACTATCACATAGAAGGTATGCAATCTCATTGCAAATTTCAACACTTGAAATTCCCGATAATATTTTGCCCCTAGCGTGCTATGACCTTGACGCATGCCAAACAACCCATAGTCCGCTAGTCAAGTTCAACCCGTACATTTCTTGATTGAATTAAACCCACCCGCACGACCCTTGACGCATGCCAAACAACATCGTACGAATACCCTAATCCAATCATATCGTATGCTAGCAGATAAGCACTAGTTAGCTACCGTACACTACGCCTTGACGCATGCCAAACAACCGCAGCACGAATACTAACTAGTACTTATCTGAAATGACGGAGGGCTACGACAGGTTTTTCTGAAAACCTATTGCGTAATGAACTTGATATCATTGTAGGATCGAATGAATTTTTGAAATGGAGTGTTTCTGAGGCTTTCCTAGTTTTGCCAAAGGAGTCACTCCCGGTGAAGGGATCGTCGTTCCTTTCCTCGTCGAATGAGGTGTGGGATATATCATATATATCACTGTGCAAAGCAGAAACTATAGAAGCTATCAAAAGACAAACCGAGAGTCGTAGCATCTGCCAGTTATTGCTAAAGGAGTCACTCCCGGTGAAGGGATCTCGGTCCTTTCCTTATCGAATAAGGTGCAGGATGTTCTACAAGGAACACCGCGATGCAAAGCAAGAACTGTAGCTACCTGTTTTATTTTGAAATTTGATTCTACAACATCTTGGGTTTCTTTTCTTTCATTAATCACATTAATGAATTCCCATCATTTAATATACCTAAACATCACAGATAAATACGACGTACACTTATGCCATCCGCATTCGCCTCGATGTCCCCTCGTGCACCGTTAGGTTAGGTAACTAACGACAGAGCGGGGCAGGGCTAGCGCGGGTGTAAAACATAAGTAACACCTATATAATATATCATATATACTATATACTGTATCTATCACAGAACATCACATGATCACATCACAGATATCGCAGCAGAAGAAACATATGAAATATTGGATATACTAGGACGTCCGTGTTTTCAATACGAGCCAGTATAAAACACGGATTCCACGGTCGCGATGAATAGCCAAACCCACACCCCTAGACCCCTACGAGAGCGGCAAGCAACCCTACCAATTCTACGGTTAGGAGACCCGAACTCGACTCCTCGAGATGGTCTCCCACTGGACCCTAGAACCCGGTTACTTGTGCTCCCCTCCTTGGGTCTATCCTAGTGCGGAAAAGTAAATAATATACAAAAGGTGAATAAAAGAATATTACATACAAGTTTTTACATGAATGAAAATGAAAAACACTCATCTCACATAAAAAACCCCCCGGCTATTCAAACACGACGATCCAATATAACATATCTAGCAACACATAACATCACATGTCATCAACGTAAGTAAACATGCGTATCCCAATTGTCGTTGACATATAGCAACGAAACCGGCGATATCACATATTACACTTACGGTCACAGAAAAGAAAGTGTAAAACTACAACAGTTGGAATCCGCAATCTCTTTAGACATCGCATACCTAATCAAATGAATTCCTTAGACATCGCATGCCTAACAATTATAAACCCCGCATTTTAGTCTCAAAATCGAAAACACTTTTCAATATAAAGTCGGGCAATTCAACAAGATTCCCGAAAAACTGATCGAATGCTCGTCGCAAACTTTAGTAGGCGGCCGCACCCCCGATACCGTCGACGAAGTGCACCAAGGCGGAACACCGCTGCCGCGAGCACCCCAACGGATGCTTTCGGCGACGGGGTTCTCCTACAGTCTTGGTCGGGGCTATGGGGTGTAGCTGTCTATTAAGTTTATCCGGCGAGTATCCGCGTACGCTACGTGATTGCGACGGACTTTTGATCGCATCAAAATTCCGTGGCAACCGATCAAGTGAAACTAAAGTGCTGTGTTTATAACATTCACTCAGTTATCACATAACTACTTATGAATTCCAATTATTGTATCCCATTCCATATAAACAGAAAATGTTAAACTTTCCGATCGAACAGTCAAACACCCAAGTTTTTCCGATACAGCTCAACACATGAAATAAGTCTAAAAACATTCAGTTCATGCCTCAGTACCAACGGTCCAGCCGTAGAAGGGTCAAGCCAACGCCTCACATGTGGCACGCCGTACTGCCCCAAACTCTAAGGTTCAAAGGGCAGTTCAAGACGGTCACATAATCGAGTTAAGGTTTGTTGTCTTTTAGAGGGTCCATCGCGTTACTTGCACTACTCAGAACGTCTTTAAACCACAGAAAAATCCAACACTTGGAAATTTTCCGGCAGGGAAAAAAGTGGGTATTTTTATCCGGTCGAACTTTTTAACATATTCGAAAATTATCCGGAAAACACATAGACAAAATTAGACAATCCGATCGAATAATCGAATCCCCAAAACAACCCAGAAAACTCAATTCTTGAGTGCAGATTAAAACTTCCCAGAGAACATAGGAAACAGATACGGGCATTACTGTATAAAAATTAACCTCTAATCTGTGCATACGGCCGCGGAACCGCTGCGAATAGCACGCTAATACCGCGGTTCCCCAGTGGTTTAGTGGAGTTAGGGGTTCGTTTTCAACAGTAACTCTTAGAATTTCCTGCTCTATTTTCTGAGAATTTTTAATTCACAAAAATCCACAAATCCAGAAAATTTCCAGAGAGCATTTTGGATTTAGGGTTTCGGTTCGATCGGACTTCAAACTCCGTCTAGACTTCACTTAAGGCTCTAGCTAGGCTCTGATACCACTGTAGGGTTCCTAGGCACACTAAAGAGGTCTCACAAGGCATCAACCATGCCAATTTCAAATTTTATAAGTGCTGAGAAACCCTAATACGGATCGTTGACTAGAGATTAGGCGAAAGATGAAACTAGTTAACGACTTAACTAAAAGTAAGAAGCTACAACCTTTGTAGATCCGGTTCTCTACTTCCTTAGCTCCACGTAGACGTCCCCTCGCCGTCCATGTCGGATCTCGGACTCTAGCATCGGCTTCATCGGAGAAATGAGCGGGCTAGGTCGTCGGCTTCGATGCCCAAGATGATCTACGTCGAGGCAACACAAGGCCAAGCTCCAACTTCACCAAGCCATGAAACTTGTGAAGAAAACACCCTATACTACTTGGTAATAGGTAGAGGATGAAGAAATAGGAAGTGGGTTCAATTTAGAATTGATTTCTCACTCATTTGCTCAAGTTGCCATTGAAGCTATCAAGCTTTTTCTTCTTGAAGAAGAAGAAGATAATATCATAAGTCTTTTCAAAATAGAAAATAATGTGAATACTTATCATATGGCAACCATGATTAGGTGTAGAGAATAGACTATGGTTAGTGGGAATGGTTAGGGTTAAGCATGAGATAAATATGGTCACTTAGTCAAAGCTTCATGAAGCTTCAACTAGCAAACAAAGAAAGCCACCATTCATTTATTTTGCAAAATAAATAAACAAAATAAATAAATGATTAAGAAAATGAAAACCCTAACCATTACACAACCATGGTTTAATCTTTACACAAACTCAAGTTAGCTTGTATCATCAAACATGATACAAACAAGTGCACACAAAAATATATCACATATATAATGTGCAAATCAAGTGAGAAAATCCTTTTAAGTGAACCAATACTAGTTAATGCAAAGTAATATATCAAATATATAATTATACATTAAATCATTAAATCAACACTTGATTTAACGATCCGGTCATATCGCATATAACCGACTAATATCCAATGTATCGGCTTATTGAATCAATCCTTGATTCGATAACGAGGTTATATCACATACAACCATTCGATACATTCATCGCGAGAATAGAATACGGTATCACATACACGCATTATTCTCGGTCCCGCACATATCTCATATGTGCTCCTATTTCGTTTCGCTTGAGCCAGGAAACCTCTGTGTAGGACTCTAAAGACTCGTCAATACGCCGGTAGCAGATGATGATCATATCAAGCACCCACAAGCCGCAAGCTGTCTGCTAAACGTAACGTCCACCCGGGTATTGAGCGATCAGAAGATCGACGAGCAAGCCCGCTCACACTCCTGTGAATCCAACCAGTAACACTTACCGTACAGTCCGGTCTGTTCGTCTGATATGTCGCATATCTCGCCTAGGGGTGGTAAACGTCAGACCCCGGTAGCTCGATAAGTCGTGTCGATATGAGGTCTATAACAGTTTGAGAAACTACTGGTAACACTTACCAGTAAATCTCAGCAACCCTGGCTAGGGATTTCCGGTTATAGCCAATCGAACACAGCGCAACATCAACTCCCTATACCGGGAGAGACGAATCCCCTCCTATCGCTCATTGCCTCCATGTGATTCGGGACTGTACACAAAAGCCACCGTTTTGCACGCCCTCTTGGACGTGGTAAGGTGGAAATCAAAGCACAGTGGGAATCACACAAGACTCTATGACGATCTCGGGTCTACAGACTAACCTGTACCAGTGTCACCAGAGAACTGCCATCTGACGTGAGGTATAATACCATCTGGGAGTTCTCGGCGAGTCCGTCCAGTGTACCCAGTCTCTACTGAGCACCCGTATATCATCTCTGATGTCAAACACCAATAGATATGGGATCATCCATCGCCCATCTGTATGGGTCGAGAAGGTATACGCTAGTCTACTCTGGTATATCGATGCCCCGTCTCGATACACCCACGACTAGGGACCTTGAAGGATGTACTTATAGACTACCATGTCCCCACTAGTATGATCTGCATCATAGTTCAGGTAGTCAAGTACACATCCTAAGGGCTTTACCAACATGTAACAGAGAGACAAACAGTATACACGTTAAGGTAAAGTGTAACCAGATAGCATACTATCATGTCGAGCAAGAAAGTTCTCCCTATATATGTCCCAGCATCCACTACAATTTACATCCTATGTCCAGTAATGGCCTCTAGGGTATACATATAACTAACATCAACTTCCCTACTCTTATTAATCATCTAAGGGTATTTATTGTAAATATAATACGGATTACAAATTCATCTATAAAATACCAAATACCACGTGTTATAGTTATAATTAACATTCTAGAGGGAAATTGTATGTTTATTACTACACGCATAATTTTTGTATATCTCAACACTTTCATCAAGATTGTATGCAGGTAATTCTTCACGTCAAATAACTGGAATTGCAAAATTGCCGATAAAATGCAGCAAGACAAAGACTTAAAATCTGGCACAGATTCAGAAAACATAAAATGATTCCAGACATCAAAAGAACACCCAAAGACTAACGTCAAATCACCCCAGAAAGTTGAAGAAGAGATCTCCTTATATGGCCACGGATCCGTGGCCGATCCAGGCCGATCCGCCGCGGTTCCGCAGCCGTATTGACTCATCGGCGTTTGAAAATTCTCCAGAGCGTTCCTTGTAACGGCCTAGCTTCCTCAAGATGCTCCATTTCCACGTGGCATCTTCTGAAGGCTCTGCATAACTACCAAGCTTATGAAGGAAGATTAATTGGAAATCTACAAAAGGGGATCTAGATCTAAATTTTAGGGGTTGTTCATTGGTTGTTCAATTAGTGGTTAATTAGTTACACAATTGGAGCAACAATTCAAAATTCAAATTCAAGTTGAATGACACAACTTGAGATCAAAATCCAAAGCAAAATCAAGATCCATTGAGAAGCAAATCAAGCGAGAAATCAACGATCCCTCATCGCAACGCCGGTCATCATCAAGAGCAAGAGATCCGCGACGATCGACGCCTCACGGCGATCGAGCCACGCAAAGATTGACGACAAATTCACCTCTTCAAAGGAGCGATCGAGAGCTTAATCTTGTACCTCGAATTGAGGAGTTGTGTAAATTTGAAGAAGATTTAATGAAGGTGATAAATTGTTAATTCTCGTTTTCATTACATTCTTGCATTATAAAATATCTCATTTGTGATTATTTAATTTTTATGATGTGTGAATGAAATCTCTGCTTGTGGAGGAATCGAGAGAATCGGTAGATCCAATGATGATGAATTCTTTTAATAATCTTAAGTCTTATGAGAATTGTGAACTCTAGGAAAAAGAATCATCAATAATCTAATTTGGAGCGAGATCAATGTTCTTGATTATTTCGTTGCAAATTAGGGATCAAATGATTGATGATCCTCTTTGCTAAAGGCTAGAATTGAATGAGGATCAATGAAAAGACAAGGGATAGTGAAGGAGAAATCCTAGTCTCTTCAATAGATCCATAATCTTCATTCATTCATCATCGATCTAGATACAATACATCAATAGATAAGATTAGTCATAATTAGTATTCATCATGGCTACTAGTTCGATCGATTCCTACAAGCTATTCTTCAAATCTTGATAACTAAGAAATTTGGACATCTTCTTAATTCTTGATCTATTTTCTTTATGTTTCTTAAAATCAAATCTCATAAATCTTGAATCAATTCTCTTAAATTTTCTTTTATATTTTTTAATTCGACTCAAATCTAGCAAAATCAAACTAGTACACGCATCTCAGTGGACGATCCGTATTCATTGACGAAACTACAATAGATACCGTCAATTGATTGCGGTATAAATTTCTTTGGTTGTGATAAAACTATTGGATATAGTGCCCTCAAGGCAATTATCATAGTCGCAGACAGATGATTGTGATGATTGAGGTATGACCTATACCGATAAAACAGTCTTACTCAAGATGATAGTATGCTATCTGGTTCGTTTTTATCATCATGAACATGTTGATAGAGCCTTTAGGATTCTTGCTTGACTGGCAGCAGTATGATGGCGATCATATTTGTGGGAGCTGGGGTCTATAAGCATATCCTTAAATGTCCCTAGTCGTAGGAGTATCGAGACCGGGCATCGATACTCCAGTGTAGACTAGTGTATACTGATCGAGACCCCAACGAGGGGTGGTGGCCAGGTCTCACAAGCCATTAGTGTTAGTTTGTTCACCTAAGATAGTATGCAGGTGCTCATTGGGTTATGAGTACACTGGAAGGACTCGCCGGGAATCTGCTAGTTGGTATTATACCTATTGTCAGATAGCAGTTCCCAGGTGACATGTGTACAGGTTAGTCTGTCGACCTGAGATCGTCATTTGTCTCATGTGAGTTCCCACTGTGCTTTGATTACTACCCTACCACGGCTCAAAGGAGTCGTGCAAACAGGTTTTAGTTGAGTACAGTCCCGAGCCACATGGAGGCAGTGATCGGATCGTCGGGGATTCGTCTCTCCCGGTATTGGGGGTTGATATCGCATTGTGTACGGGTGGCCATCACCACAAATCCATGGCCATGGTAGATGAGGATTACCGATCTAGGATCAATAGTTTCTCAGGAGGTGATGGGTATCATGCCGACACTATATATCGTGTTGTTAAGGGTCTGACTTTATCCACCCCCTAGACTCGATATGCGATACTCTTAGACGAACAGACCGGACCGTACGGATATTGTCACTGACAGGCTCAGTAGGGGTTCAGGATGAGTTTGCTTGTCGGCCTCCCTTTCGCTCAATACCTGGGTAGCCGTTACGTACAGCTAGTGCCACTGACGTGCTTGTGTTTAAACCCACTGCCAGCGTATTGACGAGTCTTTAGAGTCCCACACAGAGAGTTTTCACGGTTCAGGCGATATGGTGTACATGGCGTATGTTGGTACATACATGTGTCCGATTAAATATGTGCATGCTGCGCAGACTTTAATCGGACGGTTGATAATACTAGCGGCTTAGGATTAAGCCGGATTATTAAATCGGGTTTTTGATTTAATAATTTATATATGTGTTTGTATATACGTATTCTAGTATTATTGTTCACTATTCGTTTTCTCTCTTGGCTATTCGTATTTTTGTACGAATACGCGTATATGTATTTCGATACATGTACCGGGAAGTATTCCGTATTTTATACGGAATAGCTTCTAGAAGGTGCCACCTCATTTGTATGAATTTCCATTTATGGAAATTCATTTGTTTAACAAATGAGGTGGAGGGTGTGAGGTGGCACAAGCATGGCATGAACATGGATTCAAAGTATGGTTGGCATTGTTTATTATTTTAATTGTTTAATTTGAAAAAGGAAATGATATTTTTTTATGATTGAGAGAGGGGGGGGCCGACCACATTATTGTGGGCATGGGGGTTAATTTATTTTGGCTAATGACATTAATCACTCCCTCACTCTCTCATGCTCTCAAGGAAAAACAATTAGCCATTTTGTTCATGCCAAGTCTTCATCACCTCCTTCATCTTCTATGGATGCTCCATGAGCACTAAGGGTAGAGAATGTAGTGACACTTTCATACACCTCGACTCTCCATAGCTAGCGACTTTGGAGCGTCGGTTGTTTCGTTCGACGAAGCTGGAGCTTGCACTGTTTCCCTCAGGTGGATCATCGGAGATGGAGGAAGTCCGGCGACAAAACCACACCAAGGAGCCACTAGGAGCTTGGAATGAAGACCGAAGGACTCGGATCATCTCGGTATAACAATTCTAACCCCTTTATCAGTTTGCTAGTTAAGGTTTTAAGGTCGATCCGGAAATCGGGTAACGGTAGCGCCGGTTTTAGAATTTTTTGTTCCGCATTTGGCCGCGTTTCGATGGCCGGGACGCTGCCGGAACCCTTCATGGTATCAGAGCCACCCTTTAAACCCCTTACTAGCTTGTTTAAACGTGCTTAAAAGATCGATCGACGGAAATTGCAAAAATCACGATTTCATTTTCTGTTTGCTGTCGATTTTCAAAAGTGGTCCAAAATTATTTCAGGCATCTTAAAAATCCGTGCAGGCGATTTTAAGGTTACAGAAAAAATTTGGGCTCCTGAAGCCTCCAATTCGCCGCGGAACCGCCGCACTAACCCCTATTGGCGGCGGTTCCGCGGCCATTTATTGGCGACGGGCCTCCAAATTTTCACTGTAGCTAATATACTTGGAATTGTGATTTTTGTGATATTCTGTTTTAGCCCAATTTTCAGTGAAATGTTGTTTTGCTATTGTGGCCAATTTGGAACTTAGTCGATCGATAATTTAAGCGTGCGTTTGACAGTACATACATTATAATCTGCGACCGTGAATTTCATTTGATTGGTAAACCCGTCTAACTGCTATATGTTCTTTTAGACGGGTTTGCGAACGTGACATTCACGTTGATGTTCTGTGTTGTGCTGTGATGTTGGTTGGATCGTCGTGGTGGATAGCAATGGTGCAATGATAGTACAGTTTTATTTCATTTGTACATTTGATATTGCGGGGCGAGCGTCCGACAAGTGGACTACCGTCACTACCAGTTTGTATATTATTCTTTTGGGGCACGACCGGGCTGAGGTCGATGTCACCCTTGTATATTATTTTATTTTCTGTACTAGGATTACCCTGAGGTGGAGTGCACGAATAGCCGGGTTCTAGAGGGCAACTGGTCCGCATCTCAAGGCATTCAGACGGAGGGGACCTTACTCTAGAATTGGCGGGCTATTCGCCGCACTCGTAAGGGGTATAGGTTGACCTTGGAGGGGTACTCAAGTTACCGGATTCCGAGAAGTGTCGGGTGGCCTATTCACGTTGTTGAAGGGGGCTGCCTCACTTCTGGTTTTGGCGGGTAACTTGCCGTGCTCGTAGGGGTCTAGGTTTCATTGCACATGCTATCCACACGACAGGGAACGTCGGGTCTCACTTGCGGCTCAAGTGAAACTCGGGGCTCCAGATTATCCACCATTCTGTGTTGCTTCTGTGATGTTGCTTTATATCATGCCTAGGACGAATGTTATATATATATATATATTTATATATACTAGTAGATGTTGTATATGTTTTTCACCCACGCTAGTCCAGTCCCCACTCTGTCGTTAGTTAAGTAACCTAACGGGTGATGACGGGACCCAGTAGCGAATGCGGATGGCATATACGTACATTTTATTTTCGTTCTTTTCTGGTGTGATTAATTGATGGGACTGCATAGATTCTTAGCAATGCAAAGATAAAAAAAACCTATATATGATGTTGTTGGAACCAAGTTTTTAAAATTGACATTACAGACGTTCTCTTTTGCTTTGCACAGTGGTATTCGGTTATGAATATCCTGCACCTCATTCGACGAGACAAGGGCCGAGATCCCTTCATCAGGAGTGACCCCTTGGGTAAAAGTTTGCGTCAACGTAATAACTTTACTATAGTCGATTATTTTTTCTTTGCATCGTCGTATTCAGTTTGGGATATCCTGCACCCCATTCGACGGGGAAAGAGCCGAGATCCCTTCACCGGGAGTGACATCTTTAGCAAAAGTTTTTGCCACTATAAATTTATAAAACCACTTGGATTCCTTCAACGATATCAAGTTCATTACGTTAAAGGTTTTTCGCTAAAAACCAGCCGTAGCCCTCCGTCATTTCAGACTAGTATTGCTTAGTATTCGTGCTACGTATGTCATGCATTTATCCGAGGTGTAGTGTTCGGTAGCTATGTAGTGCTTTTCTGTTGCAGAGATAATGCGATTGGTTAGGACAGTCGTACTATCATTTTGATCTTTAGTCAAGGCTCGTATGGGTGGGTCTAATGCAGTCAAGATAATGACGGGTAGAACTTGACTAGGACCTTTTGACATTTTGATCTTTAGTCAAGGTCACTTGGGTCCTAGGGGTAAAAATCATATCGGGAGTTTCAAACATACAGGAAACTTGTCAGGCTTGCGCATACCTTCTGTAGTGTGGTGACTTGAGTGGCTTCCATCAAGTTATCATGCGATGATAGTTGGATCCCGATTCCCATTGATCAGTAGGATTACTCCTCGGGTGATTCCGACTAATTCTCCTTTTGGGTTTGGAGGAGAATTCGAGGAAACAGTGGGAGCCATCCAGATTAGATAAAGTGATTAACCATTCTGATCTAGGTTAGAGTGCATGCTGAGTGTTTCTTTTCTCTCTCTCTGGTTGCGACTATGACCCGACTTTTGACTAAAACTCATGAAACCAAGTTAACCGAACCTTCTTTAAAAACTTTGGCTTTTGGAATGTTACGGTGTCACATACATCATTGCCACTTCTATATCACCTTTACATTTCTCCAGAACACCTCGTATCACTACGAACATCCACTTCCATTGGATACATCCATCGTATAGTTACATACGAACTCGAAGGAACTTTTTCGAGGATGGATTCTGGTTCTGGAGAGATTGAATAGGATTATTCGATTGTCTTTTCCCTTTACCTTCTCTCAGGTTGTGAGGGCTCCTAGGATTAGGAGAGGGTACACCTATTGAGCTTATTGGATAGTCTTCCTCCAAACCATAGGCAGGTGCCGAACGGTATGGAAGGAAGAAAACCAACAAGCTTAACTATGGTGTACAAAAGGTAATAAGTAAAGACATATAAAGGGATTAGAATAATGGCAAAGGAAATTGCGATCACCATCATTCACGACAAAGACCGTGTATACCCCTGCCACTCCTACATCCACTTTGCTTTTCTTTAGAACACTCCGTATCACTACGGATATCCACTTCCATTGGATAAATCCATCGTATAGTTACATACGAACTCGAAGGAACTTTTTCGAGAATGGATTCTGGTTCAGGAGAAATTGAATAGGATTATTCAGATGTCTTTTCTCTTTACCTTCTCTCAGATTACGAGGGCTCCTAGGATTGGGAGAGTACACCTATTGTGCTTATTGGATAGTCTTCTTCAAAACCTTAGGCTGGTGTCGAAGGGTAGGGAATAAAGAAAACCAATTAGCGTAAAGGAGGTGTACAGAAGGTAATAAGTTAAGACATATTAAAAGGATTGTAGTGAGGGCAGGTAAGTATATGGTTACTGTCATGATTCAGGATAATGGAAGAGAAGTTACTAAGAATACCAGTTAACCCTTTTTGAAACATTTTCATGTTTCAGTTTTACTGTGCGATGTTAATTGAAAACTGTTTTCCTAATAAGAATCTAACTCCGTAGTATGTATTTACCGGATTAGTTTCTCACATCTGTATGTTATTACAGATAGTGAGTGGGAGTAAGATATTGGGAATTGGGTGATTAGATCCTCTTTATATCAGAATTCGTTGTAATTGGTGATATTTGAAAAAATCATCTGGATTTTGCCGGATGGCAAATATTTGGTTTTGAATATCCGTTGTTATGCACCAATTTCAAACTGATATATCTATACATTTATTTTATAAAGTGAGATATAACTTTTTGATATTGTGTCTATGACATTTAACTATATCAGTTGGTGATTAGGTAAGGTGCATTCAACAGCGGTGTAACTCTTCTTAACCAAAGTACAGTTTTTCAACCTACGACGCACGGAGTTTGAGTTATTGGACTCAGGGGACTTATACAAAGTATTGTATGTTGTCCAGTGTTCATTAGGACAATGGGGTTGGTACTCGCACTGCATTCTGTTTACTCATAACTTCTCTGATTCTAGACATGGATTTCGTTGAAGTGCAAGGTTCAGATTTTGAGAAGTTATAGGTATCAGAATAAAGTAGAGAACCATTTGTTGGAAGTATCAGGATTCTTCGAGGAAGTCGAAGATATAGATACTTGTGTTTGGTATTCCATTGATAGTAATGGTTTTGAGAACTTGCTTCTCTTTCGGGTTACTCATATATGGATGCACTCCTAGATGAGTAATGCCGAATGGCCTTTTTCCATTTGATTGATATGCACTAGAGACAGCTGCATGTTTATGAATCTGGTTCCAATTAAATTAGTCCTTTTGTTTCTATATTAGATATATATATATAATAAATTTATATCTTAACGATGTTATGGTAAAGGGAGTTGTCCGGCTAATGCTTAAAACCAGAATCCGGATAAACTCAAGGTACGTTTCAGTAATGGCTGTTTGTGGGTTATCCCGGGCTTTGACGAGGGTTAACTTTCTACCATCAGGAAGATCAATATTTATATTGTTCTTGACTCGCCACAGTTTTAATAAAATGGATTTTTTCAGAAAACAGAAGTGGGAGTATGGTAGAACTGGAAGTTATTCCAGAACCACAAACGATTACTGGAAATTTAATAGAACCTAAGAATTCAATTGTATTTGATGTTCCATTAGCCACTCCGTAGATTTGGTGGGTAATCTCAGGCACCCGAGAGGCACTTCGGTCTTCTCAGAGACGGTGACAGGGAGGTTCTTGTTTACCCAGACTTGCCATTGCTGTTGTTCTAGACTATAAGATCCGGCAGGAGGATGAGTATAGCGTTGTTCTAAACAAGCTTTAGAAGTGCACATGTATATGACTCTGCCAGAGGGTTGTTGTAGTCAGTGGGAGCAGCGGAAGCATAGTGGGAAAGTAGCTTATGTCTATTTATAGACTAAAGCAGGTATAGCGGAAATAGATTATCTAATTTTGATGTGACAGTCATAGGCTTTGACTTCATCAGAATAGGAGATGGATCTGCTAAGAAGGTAGTAAAGAGTGATGTCCAGGTATTTTTGATGACATGCACTTGATAGGAAGAGATATTCCTATACTACAATCGGTTATACTGTGGTTGTCACAAAGTTGTTTCTCCACATAGGATATGGATATAATATCAGGTTTCTGGTTACTAGATCTAGATTTGGGGAGTATCCCAATCTGGGTACTTTGACATTATTCTAAAGGAATTTTAGAATGGACGACTCCTAGCATGGTGGTGTACCTGCAGGTGATGGAGTTACCCTCCCTAAAGGTGTCTTACAGACTAAAGGAGAGAGGGGTCTGCATGATTAGCACATCACTTGCTTAGACAATTGAGTTAATCATGCAATGTCAAGTACCACACCAGATATTGCTTTTGCACTAGATGCAATATACAGATATATTAATCCAATCCTGGAGAAATATTGGGAAGCAGTTATTGAACATAAGTGAATGTTCTAGGGAAATGATTACAACAGCCTCCTTCAGGAGACGGTTATCATTTCCGGCTTCCAAGGTGTCCTGGATGACAGAGTGACTGTCGGAGTTATAGTTTTTCCCTCATTTTAGGGACGGTATGTTGGACAGGTGGTCCAAGCAGATTCTGAGGAAGGCATGGCGCATGTTACTAATTAAATTCAGTGGATGATACAGTCTAGGAGGTTTGCTGGATTTGGAGATTATTTATGAACTGGGTCTTATCAGATATCCAGACAAATTCTTAGACAGTTATTACTCATTTCGGGCGATAGTCTTCTCCGCGAAGTTGAGATATGGAGAGATACAGAAAGAAACATTGGAGAGGATCTACTCACTGAGGCTATTTCTCGAACGCAATCATTTTCGCAAACGGGCTTTGCGAAACTGATTAGTAGAGACGTTGGCTGTTCGGTATCACACGGGCTGTGAGCATGCGACATCGCAATAATTGGCCTTAAGTGCAAGTGGGAGATTGTTGGATATAGTGCACTCAAGGCAATTATCATAGTCACGGACAGATGATTGTGATGATTGAGGTAGGACCTATACCGATAAAACAGTCTTACTCAAGATGATAGTATGCTATCTGGTTCGTCGTTATTATCATGTACGTGTTGATAGAGCCCTTAGGATTCTTGCTTGACTGCCAGCAGTATGATGGCAATCATATTTGTGGGAGCTGGGGTCTATAAGCACATCCTTAAATGTCCCTAGTCGTAGGAGTATCGAGACCGGGCATCGATACTCCAGTGTAGACTAGTGTATACTGATCGAGACCCCGACGAGGGGTGGTGGCCAGGTCTCACAAGCCATTGGTATTACTTTGTTCACCTAAGATAGTATGCAGGTGCTCATTGGGTTATGAGTACACTGGAAAGACTCGTCGGGAACCTGCTAGTTGGTATTATACCTATTGTCAGATAGCAGTTCCCAGGTGACATGTGTACAGGTTAGTCTGTCGACCTGAGATCGTCATTTGTCTCATGTGAGTTCCCACTGTGCTTTGATTACTACCCTACCACGGCTCAAAGGAGTCGTGCAAACAGGTTTTAGTTGAGTACAGTCCCAAGCCACATGGAGGCAGTGATCGGATCGTCGGGGATTCGTCTCTCCCGGTATTGGGGGTTGATGTCGCATTGTGTACGGGTGGCCATCACCACAAATCCATGGCCATGGTAGATGAGGATTACCGATCAAGGATCGATAGTTTCTCAGGAGGTGGTGGGTATCATGCCGACACTATATATCGTGTTGTTAGGGGTCTGACTTTATCCACCCCTAGACTCGATATGCGATACTCTTAGACGAACAGACCGGACTGTACGGATATTGTCACTGGCAGGCTCAGTAGGGGTTCAGGATGAGTTTGCTCGTCGGCCTCCTTTTCGCTCAATACCTGGGTAGCCGTTACGTACAGCTAGTGCCGCTGACGTGCTTGTGGTTAAACCCACTGCCAGCGTATTGACGAGTCTTTAGATTCCCTCATAGAGGGTTTTCACGGTTCAGGTGATATGGTGTACATGGCGTATGTTGGTACATACAGGTGTCCGATTAAATATGTGCATGCTGCGCAGACTTTAATCGGATGGTTGATAATACTAGCGGCTTAGGATTAAGCCGGATTATTAAATCGGGTTTTTGATTTAATAATTTATATATGTGTTTGTATATACGTATTCTAGTATTATTGTTCACTATTCGTTTTCTCTCTTGTTTATTCGTATTTTGGTACGAATATGCGTATATGTATTTCGATACATGTACCGGGAAGTATTCCGTATTTTATACGGAATAGCTTCTAGAAGGTGCCACCTCATTTGTATGAATTTCCATTTATGGAAATTCATTTGTTTAACAAATGAGGTGGAGGGTGTGAGGTGGCAAAAGCATGGCATGAACATGGATTCAAAGTATGGTTGGCATTGTTTATTGTTTTAATTGTTTAATTTGAAAAAGGAAATGATATTTTTTTATGATTGAGAGAGAGGGGGGCCGACCACATTATTGTGGGCATGGGGGTTCATTTCTTTTGGCTAATGACATTAATCACTCCCTCACTCTCTCATGCTCTCAAGGAAAAACAATTAGCCATTTTGTTCATGCCAAGTCTTCATCACCTCCTTCTTCATCTTCTATGGATGCTCCATGAGCACTAAGGGCAGAGAGAGAAAAATGTAGTGACACTTCCATACACCTCGACTCTCCATAGCTAGCGACTTTGGAGCGTCGGTTGCTTCGTTCGAAAAAGCTGGAGCTTGCGCCGTTTCCCTCAAGTGGATCATCGGAGATGGAGGAAGACCGGCGACCAAACCACACCAAGGAGCCGCTAGGAGCTTGGAATGAAGACCGAAGGACTCGGATCATCTCGGTATAACCATTCTAACCTCTTTATCAGTTTACTAGTTAAGGGTTTAGGGTTGATCCGGAAATCGGGTAACGGTAGTGCCGGTTTTAGAATTTTTTGTTCCTCATTTGGCCGTGTTTCGATGGCCGGGGCGCTGCCGGAACCCTTCAAAAACATTTCCATACACACAAAAGAACGATCAATCAAATGGCGCCGTTGCCGGGGATGTGTGCTATTTTGTTCGTTTTTGTTATTTGAGTTGAAAATTTATTATTCCATCAGAATTTTTAGATCAAAATCGCATCAAGCGCTTAACGATTAGTTGTGAGTTTTGCGAGGGAATCTAGAATCATCGTAGCAGTGCGATCAAGATTCAGAGAAGTTCTGCAAATTCCAGAGGAGTACAAGAAGCTACAGTAAAATTTTAAAACCCTAACTCCTCCTTCCCACCGCGAATCCGCGGCCAATAGCAGGTTTTTGTGGCGGTTCCTCCGCCTTTTAGGTGGTTCACTGTTCCAAACTTCTGTGGTATATTCTCTGTTCTCTCCTCTTTGATCTTGTCCAATAACACTTTTCTGCAGGATTCTTTGCAAAATTCGCAGCGCCGCTAAAAGAAAAATTATTGCGTGTTTTGATATTGGTTGTTTGCATATTTTAATACGGAAATTAAGGGGCAAAGACCAAATTCAGATTAGGTAGGGATTTCATTACCCTTCCTAAGCCCCAAAAATCACAAAACATGAATTCGCATCACCCTCATTAACTAAAAAATATCTAGACAAGACTCTAAGGACCGTCGCGCTCAATTAGGATAGAAAGAGATCGTGGGTAATCTATTGCTTATCCGCGTTTATTTTGTGGTGTCTAAGGCAAGTGTGTCTAAGAAAAGTGGTTACTTAATTAGGCCCACTACTTACGTATTGGAGAACCTCCCACTTACCTGGCACTTACCTGGCTACAGAAGGGATAAAGAGGCAGTAGAGGATCTATCTTGCGACTTGTCTTCTGGAAGTCCAAGAGCGGTCTAGAGACTTGACCAAAGTGACTATTAGATCTTGGGTTGCTTGTGCATTGTTGTGTGATTTTTAAAAAAAATCCGTCTTTTTTTTCAAAAACAAACACCAAACCAACATTTTTCTCTAATTATCACAACGCTGCCACTTGTGCTAAACCATTAGTGCAAGCTCGGCTGGACACGGGATTCTAGTGCCCGTCTTGTCCGTGTTTCCCTTATCGACTCCAAAGTCGGTATTTCTACATTTTCTTTTTCCCCACCACCCGCCAAGATCGCGATGGACGGATATCCATCAAATTTTAATAACACCACGCTGCCACCGTCCGCAGGTGCGCGGAATCCTCAGCGCATTTCTCTCCAGGAGAGATGCTACCCTACACGTAGTCCTCTCTCTACTTGTATTTCTATACCACCAGCCAATGTGGATAATTTTGAAATTAAACCTCATTTCATCAAACTTTTACCCAAATTTCACGGGCTCGAGTCTGAAGACGCATACCTTTTCATCACTAAATTCGAAAACGTATGTGCTATGATGGGTACTTCACAGCTTTCCATGGATGCTATGCATTTATGTCTTCTCCCATTCACTTTGTGCGATTTAGCCGAGAAGTAGCTTTATAACACACCCGCACATTCTATTTCAACATGGGATGAATTCATTACAGCATTCCTTAAGAAATTCTATCCCAATCATAAGACCGCCCGTGTTCGGAGCAAAATCTTCCAATTTACCTAACTTCCCAATGAACCATTTTGGAAATGCTTTGAAAGGTTCAAGGATCTTCTTATTCAATGTCCTCATCATGGAATCCCTAGATGGGATCTGTGTCACATTATCTATGAGGGTATTGATCTCATGACAAAACAGATGCTTGAAACCATGTGTCAATGTCAATTCTTGTCTAAAGATGATGGCGAAGCTTGGAAATACCTGGAAGATCTTGCCCAAAACACTTTACAATGGGAAAGTGTTAGTCACTCATCGTCTAGGGAAGGTATTAATCAACTCGATGTTTCCGTCTTAATGAAAGCCGAAATGGCCGCAATACAAAGGAAACTCGACGCTATTGAAAACAGAATCTCTTCAGCCTCCCTAAATCAGTACACACTCCCCAAAATTGTTTGTAGATTCTATTCAAACCCATCACATTTGATGGAAGAATGTCCTTTGAATGTATCGTTTCAAGGTCAAGAACACACTAATGCTGCATTTCAACAGCAAAGACCTGGAAACGATCCTTCTTCTTCCAATTATAATCAAGGTTGGAGGAATCGCCCTGATTTTGCTTGGAACCAATACCAAACTCAAAATACGGTTCCAAATCAAAATAACTTTCAATGGGTCCCTCCATAGTAACAGCAACCACCACAAATGAGTCAGCACCCCTTTCAACAACAACCTTTACAAAACACAGCCAACAACTTTGATCCTTCTTCTGCCGGTACCAATAAACCCTCTGCACTCGACTTGTTCATTGCACAGTCCATGCAAACGAATGACATTTTAACATCTTCTATCCAGACGTTAGTGCAAAGCACAGTATCCCACGGTGAGAGTATCAAATTGATAGAAGCACAAATTGCACAACTGACTGCAGCAATGAGTGCTAGAGAGAAAGGGATCTTCCATCTCAACCCTTACCTGATCCTTGGTGTTCACAGTATAATGTGAATGCACTTACCACGTTGAGATCTGGAACAGTGCTGGATAACCATATGGGTGAACAAATTGAAACTGATAATGAGGAACCAATTGAAACCCCGGCTTCCACTTCTACTTCCACTCCTACTTCTACTCCTTACCCTATTTCGTCTAGTTTACCTTCTTCATCCGAGCCTATTCTCTGTTTTCCCCAAGGCTCGAACCCTCCACCCACCTCATCCTTTCCACCCCCACAAACTTCTCCACAAGTGTTGGACCCAACACTTATTGATAAAGCTCCATTTCCAGATAGGTTGAGGTCCAACAAACCGAATGCACAAATGGAGAAGGTTGTGGAAATGTTTAAGCAAGTTAACGTAAATATTCCTCTCCTAAATGCTATCCAACAAGTTCCAGATTATGCGAAAATCCTTAAGAACTAATGCACTAGGAAGAGAAAAACTCAAGTGCCGAAAAAAGTTTTCATGTCGAGTAATGTAAGCACAGCTTTTACACAACAATTACCGAAGAAACGTAAGGACCCTGGCTATCCTACAATCTCTATTTCTATTGGGGGTAAAAATATCAACCGTGCTTTACTCGATTTAGGCGCTAATGTTAACTTGCTTCTATATTCTGTATATGAGCAATTGGGTATCGGAGAATTAAAACCATCGCAATGCACTTTACAGATGGCAGATCGATCTATCACCAAGCAAAGGGGTATGCTTGAGAATGTGTTGATAAAAGTCGGAGAATTTATATTCCCTGTGGACTTTATTGTTTTAGATACATAGCCTGTAGCAAACCTACGGAACCAAATTCCGGTGATTCTGGGTCGACCTTTTCTTGCGATTTCCAACGCTGTAATCAATTGTTGAAACGGTTCTATGACCCTATCCTTCGGGAATAGATCAATTGAACTTAACATCTACATGTTGGGAAGTCAAGCCTCCGAACACTATGCTCATGTATGTTCTGTCGAATTAATGGATGTCGACAGCAGCGAACTTGAACAGCATCACGATACTGATCTAGACTCTTTTCATACGTTGTTGTTTGACCCAGCGATGTATTATACATATACGGACCCTTCTTTTGAGTTGTCCGGGTCAACATCTAACGCTTATTCTGAACTTTTCATGGAGTCTGAGTATCATCCCGTTCTTTCCAATGACATTATTCTTCGGGATATCGATGAATGCTTCGCTGATTAACTCGCATTCTTAGCAAACACAGGTGTTGAGATGAATCATCTCCAAAACAAAGAAATTGAACCTCCATCCTGCCTTCTTGACAATCACGAGAATGCAAGTAATCCATTATCATCATCACTGTGTCGTCTCTCCAATTTGAGACGCAAATCTATTCTATTACACCCCTTATCTCTTCCTCATTTCTTCTTTGCTCTATATAATATATTCTTCCACCAACCGGTGCGTTTCACTGATAAAATTTTTGAATGGTTGGTTCTGACTTTCGGTCTTTGTAAGGCTTTGTATTGACCAGTAACTTTGACCCCCCCTCTTGTGATTTTAAAAGCTTAACATTGTTTAACTCAAGTTTGGGGGTGTATTTTTAGCTCTTGAAAACAAATGTTGTCCTCAAAATTGTGAGCCAAAAATAAGTTTGGGGGAGATTTTCACGTTCACTTATTCTTGTTCCCGTTAATAAATTTTTCCTCCCAAGATTACAGGTTTTTGAGATTTAACAGATGGCAACAGTGAGGACACTGTTGAAAACAAGTTTGGGGGAGGTTTGTGCTTATTTACGCATCACTTTGCATCATAATTTGCATAAGCACAAAACATATAATAAAAAAAATAATATAATAAAAAAATGTGTTTATAAATAAGATAATAAAAGATTAGAAAGTGAAAAATTACATTTAAAATATTGGAAAAATTTAAGAAAATCAAGAAAGTTAGATGTTTTCTTAAATGAATAGTAATAAGTAGTTATGAGCCGTTGTCCCAAGGGTTAGTAAGATGAAGGATTTCATTAATCTGAAGATAAAAATAAGTCTAAAAAATAGTTCCTATTCTAGAAGCCAAATATTTGAATGTTGATACCCTACTATACGCACTTACACATGTCTTGAGACTCGGGATAGTAGAGGATACCTTGAAATGCTCTTGTCTAAAAGCCAAAAGTATGAGGGAAATATAAAATGGTGTAGAAAAATGAACACTGGTTTTGTAAACACCATGGCAGCAATAAAAAAATATAGCGAGGGTGCTTCATCACCTAGTGCCTTAGACCAACTGGTTTGGGAGTCACTACTAAGTCTTAGGTGTTGCAAGACGAGGAAAATATTAAATACGCCTACTCTGCAAGCACATGAGTAATCGATCGGTTAGTACCTCAAGAAGTATTAACGGTCGCATGAAAAATATGTGAGCAATTCCATCTAAATGTTCATCAATTAAAAGGTACTGAGGTAGATGGACAAGAGTATGATAGCTTGAATTGAATTCTCCGAGTGTAGGGATGTCCAGTACACACACGTAGGGGTATATGATCGATATTTGGAAGAAAGGTAGGAATGAAGAATAAATAAGATATTTTATTGAGGGATGATGTGATTTCCAACATTTTTCATGTCTATTAAGATAGGGCTCATAGCAACCGAAAAGCTAGTGTAGTTGGAAACTCTAATTTTCAAAGTTTTTCTTTTATAATTCTTATCTTTATATGTAACTTTCACAGTCTTCCTTTTATTATAGGATTTGGTGGGTGCAATCCGCTGAAAACCCTCAGGAGACAACACTCCTCCTACTAGGGACACCTAGAGGTTTAAAGGCTTGTTGCATGGGCTCAGTGCAATCGTGTTGCCTACGAAAGTGTGCTAGTTAGTTTTTCTTAATAAAATTTTCTCCTTCTCTTGAATAAAAGATGTTTGCTCGAGACGACCAAAATTAAGTTTGGGGGAATTTGATCAGTCGAAAATATTGCATTCTTAACACATCAGTTTCCCTGCTCTTATTAATCATCTAAGGGTGTTTATTGTAAATATAATACAGATTACAAATTCATCTATAAATACCAAATACCACGTGTTATAGTTATAATTGACATTCTAGAGGGAAATTGTGTGTTTATTACTACACGCATGATTTTTGTATATCTCAACACTTTCATCAAGATTGTGTGCAGGAAATTCTTCAGGTCAAAGAACTGGAATTGCAAAATTGCCGATAAAATGCAGTAAGACAAAGACTTAAAATCTGGCACAGATTCAGAAGACATAAAACTATTCCAGACATCAAAAGATCACCCAAAGACTAACATCAAATCACCCCAGAAAGTTGAAGAAGAGATCTCCTTATATGGCCACAGATCCACGGCCGATCCAGGCCCATCCGCCGCGGTTCCGCAGCCGTATTGACTCATCGGCGTTTGAAAATTCTCCAAAGCCTTCCTTGTAACGACCTAGCTTCCTTAAGACGCTCCATTTCCACGTGGTATCTTCTGGAAGGCTCTACATAACTTCCAAGATTATGAAGGAAGCTTAATTGGAAATCTATAAATGGGGATCTAGATCTAAATTTTGGGGATTGTTCATTGGTTGTTCAATTATTGGTTAATTAGTTACACAATTGGAGCCACAATTCAAAATTCAAATTCAAGTTGAGTGACACAACTTGAGATCAAAATCCAAAGCAAAATCAAGATCCATTGAGAAGCAAATCAAGCGAGAAATCAACGATCCCTCATCGCAACACCGGTCGTCATCAAGAGCAAGAGCTCCGCGACGATCCACGTCTCACGGCGATCAAGCCACGCAAAGATCGACGATAAATTCACCTCTTCAAGGGAGCGATCGAGAGCTTAATCTTGTACCTTGAATTGAGGAGTTATGTAACTTTGAAGAAGATTCAATGAAGGTGATAAATTGTTAATTCTCGTTTTCATTACATTCTTGCATTATGAAATATCTCATTTGTGATTCTTCAATTTTTATGATGTGTGAGTGAAATCTCCGCTTGTGGAGGAATTGAGAGAATCGGTAGATCTAATGATGATGGAATTCTTTTACTAATCTTAAATCTTATGAGAATTGTGAACTCTAGGAAAAAGAAACGTCAATAACCTAATTTGGAGCGAGATCAATATTCTTGATTATTTCATTGCAAATTAGGGATCAAATGATTGATGATCCTCTTTGCTAGAGGCTAGAATTGAATGAGGATCAATAAAAAGACAAGGGATAGAGAAGCAGAAATCCTAGTCTCTTCAATAGATCCCTAATCTTTATTCATTCATCATCGATCTAGCTACAATCCATCAATAGATAAGATTAGTCATAATTAGTATTCATCATGGCTACTAGTTCGATCGATTCCTACAAGCTATTCTTCAAATCTTGATAACTAAGAAATTTGGACATATTCTTGATTCTTGATATATTTTCTTTATGTTTCTTAAAATCAAATCTCATAAATCTTGAATCAATTCTCTTGAATTTTCTTTTATGTTTTTTAATTCGACTCAAATCTAGCAAAATTAAACAAGTACACGCATCTCAGTGGACGGTCCATATTCATTGACGAAACTACAATAGACACCGTTAATTCATTGCGGTATAAATTCTTTGGTTTTGATAAAACTAATCTATACACACAAAAGATGATCAATCAGTCCGCGCCTTCTGGTTGTATTCTTCCAGCGCGTCAATATACTTTTACAGGTCCGTGTGCTGGTCGTCAGGCTGTACGATCTTCTTGGTCTTCTTCTTTCCTTTCAAAGACTTTGAAGGCTTGACCTAGGTGTTTTCCCCATCGTTAGCAGTTTTCAGTGTGGGACGCAGTTTCAGCATCCCTTCAATGATCTCGGGCTCCAGCGGGCTTTTCTATCTGATCGCCGGACATGCTTGAAGATCCTTCAGCATTCTTTTGGTTTTAGCTGAAAGGACGACTTCCTACGGTGCTTCCCCTATTGATACTGGTCCTCGATCCAATTTTTGATGACGTAGCAATCTTCAATCGGGTGGCTCACCATTATATGATAGGAGCAATAGTTGGGGTTGTTGACGTCACCAGGCTGCTGTGGACATTTTGGGTCTGGAAAAATGATGAGTTTGTTGCGCACTGCTGGTTTGAACAGTCTCCTCGTTTTATCATGGGAAACGAGTAAGCACGTCCTAGCTTCTCTTCCAGGGATTGGCACGGACTTGCGTTGTTTTGGAGAGCAACCGGGTTTGGGTCACTCGGTTGCTGTTGAGTATTGGCAACGAAGGCCTCTTTCCCTTTAGTGTTTGCATTCCGAGGGTCCATTTTTTAAGAGGAAGGCCCATGGACCATCTGGTCCATTTAGGCCAACTTGTCGATCAAAGACTGGAAGGTGGTAGGCTTAAAGAACGTCATAAACTGGGACACAGTCGCCTGAGGATCGAGAGTCCCTATGAACATGCCTACGGCAGGAGCTTCTTCGATGCGTTGTTCGCATTTTGACCAGAGGTTCCGCCACTGGATCGCGTATTGAACCCAAGTCTCTCCTGGCTTCACCTTGGCATGATTAAGGCCATGATCGGGGTGCGCTCGCTTGCGCTGGCGAACCGATACGTGAATAGCAGTTCTATCTCTGTGAATGTTTTGATGGAGTCATTTAGGATCTCTGAGTACCATTCAAACGCTGTCTCTGACGGCTGCCAACGAACTGGCGAAGCAGCAATTTGTCATCGCCTCCAGTATTGCCGCATAAAGCTCTGACCTGAGCAACGTGCTGATGCGGGTTTCCTGTCCCTTTGTACACATGGAATTTGGGGATCGTATATCCCAGTGGGTATTTGATTTGATCGTACCATCCTGGGTACGGTCGCTTGGTTCCAATGACTTGGCCAGCCACTTCGCTTACCTGATGAGCTCATATTTGTTGAGCTATGTAATCATCAAGGGCAGCTTTGGAGATCTTTTCCTCCCTGGCTGTCGATAAAGCTAGAAGGGGGTTTGATGTTTCCTCTCTGTCATCCTCGATAATTATCAGCGGGTCTTCAGTAGGAGGTTCTGGCTGGATCATCATTCCAGCCATGTCTTGGAACAAAAGTGCCATATGCTTTATATTAGCAGCATGTTCTGCGGCCTCCTTATCGTTTCTTTCAAGCACACTTCACAGGAACTCTGTATCGGTCTCCTGCTCCTGGCACTGTTCCGATGCTCACTCTGGACTTTCTTTCTGTCCGATGAGTGCTGCCATTTTCATCAGCATCTCCTGGAGCTTTTGTTGTTGCTCCTAAGCCTTTGTTAACGACCGAGTTTGCGGTCGATGACCCACGGAAGCACGACTTTCCTCATTCCCGGAAGCCATGTAAACCGTGAGCACGATCATGCCCCCAGATTTGGGGCGTTTGGATCCATCACATTTGGGATTTGCCGCCGGTGGTGGGAGATTTCCGGCCTTCTCTTTTTGTGGGAGGTCGAAGTTGAAGGAGCCATTGTAGCAGGCACCTGTGTGAAAGAAGTCCCTCGTTGTATGCTGGAGAGATGATTTTCCTCTTGTCGAACCTTCATTTTCTCCGGTTAACGAGAGTAGTTCTTGTTGATAACAGAATCTTGGACTTTCCTCTAGACTCTATGGATTTGTGAGGATAGCCGCTGAGGGGGCTGCTCCGGCATTGCCTACGTCATATTTTCAGTAGGAAGTGGAGATTTCTTCAGCACCGCGGTTAGAGAGTTTTTCCGCGCCCTCATTAGCGGTTCAAAGCTATTCCCGGTTGGAACAGCAGCGTCAACTTCCACCATTGGAGCTGGTGGAGTAAGTCCAGAGGGGGAGTTGCCCCCAGCTCTTCTCACCCGGCACCAGTGGCGACGTCGAGCGTGTCTTGTAGACGGGACCACCTCAGTTGTGGAAGCATCTCTGTCATGCCCCGGCTTCGATAAGGGGCTATTGTTGGTGTCAGCATGTCAAAGACTGACTTTCGTTGAGAGGGAACAACCAATCTTTCGAAGGACGATTTTCTGGTAGGGGAAGTACCTTTAACGACTTTACCTGCAGCAGGAGTTGGAAGGACTATTCGTTTTGGGATATCCCCTTCGGGTATCGCGAGCCTCTTTGCGGGCCCACTTGAGCTTCGACTCAGCCTGTTGAAGGCTGAGGTGGAAAACTTGGATGGCCCGTTGAGAAGGGCCGTGGTGGTTGTAAGTCGATCGAAGACCGACTTCTTGGGAGCTTCCTATGGTTGCACTGGGGCGCTGAAACTCGCTGGCAGGAGCATGGTCCTAAAGAACAATCCAGTGGTGGCTTGAGTTACCTGCCCCACCGACATTGAAAAGATGGAGGCCGCATTGGGCCCATATGTCATTTCTCTAGTTGGGGTGGAGCGGGAGTTGTTGTTGCAGTTTGTGCAGCTAGAAGCCATTGATGTTCACTTCTTCTTTCTGCATAGGAACAAGACACCAAATTTTAGTACCTCGATCCAAGGGCAACCATAGCGAACAGCGATTTTGTTCGCGAAACAAGACACACGAAGTGTGGAGTGGAAAAAAGAAAAGGTCCCACCGGGCGTGCCAGAATCTGTTCACCGCCGAAAGACGCGACCGGGACGTTGGGACGTCTAGCCTGAATTTAGGGGCAAATGCTATTTGGATTTATCCGTCCACCTCTCCAAAGATTCCAAATTGATTTACGGCACCATATATCGGAGGTTTGGACGGATGCGGCCATTGTAGCAGACTTCATCAGATTCCCCTTCGTTTTACGAGGCTTTTTTTTAATTATGGGGACACTCTTCCCTGCAGGCGCAAGCCCCTGCAGTTAATTACGTTACCGCATCGCGATAACCACTTTCTCCTGCTCCAGAAGTTTACTTCGTGTGTGTTTTTATTTGTTTTAGTTGTGATTGCGCATGGATTGTATACGGAGACAAATTTATGTCATCGCCCGTAGGACGCGCATTAGTCCAAATCCGTATTTTAGATTTGGGCTTGGGGTGATTTAATGATCGTTAATCTGGTTTGAGATTAAGATCAACTTAAACATATGGGTATTTGGAGCTCGATTTGTTTTTATTAAGGATACATTAATCCAATTTGAGACTAAGATCCACTTAACTGGGTTTCAGGATCATTTTTATTTCAAATCCAACAATAGAGCATTTGGGCTCCATTGTCTTAGTTTAGGGACATTTCGGTCCATTATCGCCATTTTGGGGACGTAGTTCTAGTTTGAGGACATCTCGGTCTGTTGATCACCATCTTGGAGGTGAGATTTTAGTTTAAGGACGTCACGGTCCGTTGATCACCATTTGGGGGTGAGATTTTAGTTTAAGGACGTTACAGTCCGATGTTGCCATTTTAGAGGCAACAGTTAGTTTGAGGAAGTTTCAGTCCCTTGTTAGTTTAGGGACGTCTCGGTCCATTGTCTATCTTACGTGCACGTGTATTTGTTACATGACGGGATGAGCAACGATGATATGGGATGCATCCAGTCTGGGATTTGATTTGATTTGGGATGTGCACGTCAGTTTGGAAAGCGCACCAAAAAGCAGTTGGTTGTCGGGACCCGCCACTTCTCTGAAGACGTTGAGGAATTACAACAACATGTATCAGAAGTGTAAAGAGATGTACCCTTGAACCAATTCCCGTAATTGAGATAAAAGTTATTAATGGTAAACCCAGGAATCATTAGTCATATTTTGAGACTAAGATTTTTTCAAAGGAATGTGGGACAGATATCGTTTTGGGATATCATCAGTTGGAAGATCGACAGTCGTATTTGGGACTAAGATCAGTTTGAGCATATGGGCTCGGTTGATCTGAATTAGGGAGTTTCTACTCTCAAGGGACCTAACCAACTTGGGCTTGGTCCACACAGTTTTCTTTTTATTTGGAAAAAAAGTGCTAAGCACTTGTTTAGGCTCGGTCCCCTCTTTTATTTGCAAAATGTGATGAGCACTTATGTAAATTCTGACCCTCACATATAATCATGTGGGTTTTTAGTCATGGGGATTGCCCAATAAGTGTTAAACACTTTACCTCTTTTGTCTTTATATGGATTGCTAAACACTCTTAATGGCGCCCACGTACGAAGCACGAGTGGAGCTAGGCGCTAGGCGCTGCCTAGTTAGTGCCAAACACTTTTATTCTGTGGTGCCCACGTGAGGGTCATGTGAGGCACTGGTCGCTGAGCGCCGCTCAATGTGTGCTAGGCACTCCTGTAGCGCCCACTTGAGGGGCACGTGGGGCGTTGAGCACCGCCCACTAAGTTCTAAGCACTCCTGAGTTCTTTGTAGGGCCCACGTGAAAAGCACGTGGGGTGCTGGACGCTGAGCGCCGCCCACTGAGTTCTAAGCAGTCCGGAGTTATTTTGTAGCGCCCACGTAAGAGGCATGTGGGGAACTAGGCACTGAGGGCCATCCACTGAGTGCTAAGCACTCCTAAGTTCTTTTGTAGCATCCACGTGAGAGGCACATGGGGCGCTGGGCACTGAGCGCTGCCCACTGAGTGCTAAGCACTCCTGAGATCTCTTTTTTTTTAATGATCCACAGGATCTTTATTTACTTTTATTTACCTAAAATTTCTAAGAAGAGAGTTCTTCTTCCTTGAGAATTTAATTCTCTGTTCTTTCGAAGCTTTCTCTTTTTTTAAGCTTATGGGGGGTTTCTCCTCTTTAGACTTTAAGTCTTCGGTCCTTTATATAGTAGGGGCAGTTTGTTGGTTAGCTCCGAAGAAATCTCTCATTAAGAGATCCCAAATGATTTGGGGATTTTACCCACCGTTGGACCTTTAATCCAAAGACTTCTGTTTTACAGAAAATATTATTTTGTCTTTAACAAGATTAGGGAAATGTTTATAGAATTTATTCTGTAGATCGGTGATTCTTTAATCACCATTGGATTTTTAATCCAACGGTACTCTGTTTTACAGAGGGCAATCTTTCTTGTTTAGAATGATTTGAGGAATATTTCCTCTAAACAGAATTTAATTCTGCATCCTAATGATTTATCGTCTTTGTTGGATCTTTGATCCAACGGCTCTGCTTAACAGAGAGTAGAATTTAATTCTACTGAACGCCGGCGCTCACGTGTTGTGCACGTGGGCGCTGCTTAAGATTTTTGTGTGCTTCGCACACGGTCGCTACTCATATAAGAGTTTTTAACTCTGGCGCTGGCACCCTCGTGGAAGACGCATGAAGCGCTGCCTCTTGAGTTTTGAACAGAGCTTTGCTCTTTTATTGGGGGAAACAACATGTTGTTCATCACGAAAAAATGCATTTGAAAACCGCTCATTCATTATCGTTTTGTGTTATATCGGTATTATTCATCCGTGTCTGCTCAATGAGTACAGATTACAGGTATTCATGACAAAATGCTGGAAACACACTCAAATGCACGGATACGATATTTGTGAGTCGACACTGCAACAGAAACGGAAAACCGATCGATATTCGAGAACTTTTGCAACAAATACATGTGTGCACAATTTTTGTCCATTTTGGTTCAACATGTCACAATTTAAATTTCAAGTGAGATCACAAGTATATTTGGATGCATTAACCTTAGTGGGCAACTATAATGATGAGGGTTTGAGCAAGTGGGCAAGTAGTCATGAGTGAGTGATAAAGTTATGATGTGATGGTTTAAAACTAAACAATTTCTCTCCAAATCTATAGATTAAAACTAAAGTGTTTATAAAAGAATCAAACCATACCAGAGAGATCATGGAGAGGACATGAGATCATCACACAAAGACGGGCCCTACCAACCACCAGAAAACTGACCAAATCCCTCTATTTCACGCTACCGGCGGTTTTGTGGTCTCCAAAGTGTATCATTTTTTTCCTAGTCATTTCTCATTGTCACATCACTTCTTTTTTATTGTTTGTTTATTTTTTTTGAAGTGCCTATAAATACCACATCAGAGGAAAGGCAAAGGGTCCAAGTTTTGTGTTAAGACCAAATTCTTCACTTTTGTAATTCTTATTTTGTAATTTTCAGTTGTATCTTGAGTTCTTGCCTCTTTCTCTTGACCTTGTAATTTCTTAGTTGAAATTACAACCTTAAATTTTAAATTCTTGAACTCGATTAGTTTGTATCTTTTTTGCAAGTTTAATAAAATAAGCTTTTAGTTATTCATATCATGTCATGCTCATTTCAACTTGTGAGATCTTTTTCTTTTCTTTGATCTTGCAAGCTCTTAAATGAGCTTGCAAATTTAAAATTTAGTATTTGATTTCATACTAATATTTGGACTCAAAGGACACTTGAAGACTTCATATTGGACATATCGGTTCTTAGTATTTCTTAACTTTTGCTTTACTTAACTTGCATTTTTATGTGCTCTTCTCTTTTTGTGTTTTCATTAATTCTTGTGAATATGTGTGAGTAGTTTAATAACTTGTTAAGGGTAGAATAGGGTTAGTTTATATAGGAGAAGTGTTAACTAATTTCCTTTAAAATCCATTAACTTGTAATTGAAACTCCGACCAAACGATTCGCAATCCGCTTTGTTAAGTACCCTATCCTACCACGATAGCGGTGATTCCTAATTGTGACCGATTGCGATTGGTTTTCCGGAGGCGTAAGTTAAGAGATAAGAACAGAAGGAAAAGGGATAAGAAATACAAATTAAGCGCACAATCGCAAATACCATATTTCAAGCTCCCTAATCCGTGTTGTTACCGATTACCTTAGCATCAATATCAAGTTAGGTTTATAAGGAAACGACAAGTATTATCCTAGCTCATGATAACCTAAAACTACCCCTAACAAGTCCTTTCTTTTGAACATATCGTATTTTACAACATTTAGTACACAAACAACTCCAAGTTACGGACTTAATTCGTTAAAACAAGTTTAAAAACCTACCATCTCCCTGCAGACGACCCGTATTCATCTCGGCTCGCTACACGCGACACCTTTTGATTATTGTACTTTAAAACTTAAAACGACACGTAAAATCCTTACCAATCAAATGGCGCCATTTCCGGAGAGTTGGTAACGCTTTTATACTTGTAGTCTCGGGTTAATTTGTGATTATTTTGTGTATAAAACAAACTAACTTTCCAAAATCAACAAAAACATAAAAATTTAAAAAACCGACACGAGAACTAATTTGTGACATTTGTTCTCTGGAAATTTGATCTGCTAACACTATGTGTTTAATTAGGAAAATCAAAGTATAACAGTGGCATATTAGGATAACATAGAGCACCCACACAAAAATTGAACACCTAACTATTAATTTCGTCCTCCGGTTTTAGCTATTTTCCCGCTAACGGCAGTTTTATTGGAAGGGTTTGCAAAAATTAATTTTTGGTTTGCTCCATTGTTCTGTTAGTACTCTATTTTTATTGTTTGATTTTCAATATTTTTTGTGTGCAGAATTTTGGCTATCTATATCGCTTTCTAACTCAAATATCCGTATTTTTCGACATTTGTAGATTTGGAAGGATTGACAAACAGCGATTGTGCTGAGCAAAGTGCGTTTTCAAGTTCAAGGCGATAGAAAACTACAGTGCCAAAGATCTGGATAGTTTGACACGTGCAAGCAAACCATTCAAGCATTCGATCGGAGACTATTTCAACAAGAGTTTCTTAACTCGACAAATTTCGGTGCGTATTTTTCTAAACACCTTCTTTCTCAAATCCTATGCTCTAATATTCATATATTTTGCAGGATTCTTTGCAAATTTGCCGCAAATAGCCAGAGAAAAACTAACCGTATTTGTTCCAGCACCGCGCTTAAACTAAAAAACGATTATGAAAATCCTATTTTGAATTGCGCATTGCATTGTAAACACGGACTTTAAGGGGCTATAACACCAAATTAGGTTCGGTAGGGATTTCATCACCCTCCTTAAGACCTCTGAAATCACTAATTGCATAAGCATCACCATGAGCTTAATTAAAAAATATCTAGACTCAGCCAATTAAGGACTTGTCGCGTTCAATAGGACAGAGGAAGGTTGTGGGCATACGGTCGTTTATCTAAACTTGACTTTTGTGGTGCCTAGGCTAGACAAGTGAAGAGGCAATATTAAAAGTCCCGTCACATGGTGATTCGTGAGCGGAACCCTCCTTACCTCACTTATGCTTACCTGGCCACAATTGGCTGTGAAGAGACGATTTGAGAGTTATCTCATAATTTGTCGCTTTGGAATAGTCAGAAGCAAGTCTAGTTGGACTTCAGAGGACTCTAGTTCTAGGTATTGACTGTGCATTTGTGACTGTGCAGTTGTGATTGTGTTTGATTGTTTTGCATACGTCATTTTTACATTCTGTCAAAATAGAACATAAATTCGTCTTTTTCCACACTTCTCTTTCACCAAACACTTTTCTCCATTGATATTTTCTTACCCTCACCTTCTACGCTTTGACTACACTAAACTAATTTAGACTCGGGACCCTAGTTCTTATTTAGTCCGTGTTTCGTTAGTCGATACCGACAACGCAATCGACTAAGAAGTCGAAACTCCTTCCATGCCCCTTTCACCATTACCTTTGCCGGTCAACTCCGATGTTGACCGTGATCCTGTCCATACTTTTTCACCTTCACTTTCACCAATCTCTTCTTCCGAGATGTCAGGATTTCTTCCTAACATCACTTACCTACTACGGGAATCATTCCACCGCCACTTGGTGCGAATAACCCACCATCTCTTGTGGCAGCGCCACAACGGATTGCTCTTCAAGATCGTTTCTACCCAACACACGTTGCGGTTCCCACTTATCTTTCTCTTCCACCAGCCAATAGGACAACTTCAAGATTAATCCCCACTTCATCAACATGCTGCCCAAGTTTCACAGGCTTGAATCTGAAGATGCCTATATCTTTATAAACAAATTCCAAAATGTGTGCGCAATGATGAAGACAACCCAATTGTCTGACGATGCTATACTGCTATGTGTTATACTTTTCACTCTGTATGATCTTACTGAACAGTGGCTGTATAGCACCGCATCACATTTGATAACCAGTTGGGATGAATTTGTGAAAGGATTTTTGAAGAAATTCTATCCAAATCACAAAATCGCTAGGATCCGAAACGAGATAAACCAATTCACCCAGCTTCCAACCGAACCTTTTTGGAAGTGTTTTGATCGGTACAAGGACCTCCTTATTCAGTGTCCTCATCACGGTATTGAGAAATGGTAACTTTGCCAAACTTTGTACGAGGGCCTGAATCCAGCAACTAGGCTGTTGATAGAAACCATTTGTCAATGCCGCTTCCTATCTAAATCCGACGATGAGGCTTGGCAATTCTTCGATGATCTTACAGATCAGACGCTACAATGAGAGAGCACCAGACTGAATGCTTCATCTTCTTCTACTTTTTCTTCCGGTCAGTCTAGGGCAGGCGTTCACTAGCTCGATATCTCTATTGCAATGAAAGCCGAAATGGATGCAATCACGAGAAAACTTGAGGCGATTGAAAGCAAATTTTCATCTCCATCTCCTAGCCCTGTGGCTCCCCTGCACAACATTTGTGTTTATTGTTCAGATTCATCTCATTTGACCGAAGAGTGTCCTTACAATCCACTATCTCAAGGACAGGATCGGGTTAATACTGCATTTCAGCAAAAACCAAGAAACGATCTATACTCTTCCACGTGTAATCCTGGTTGGAGAAACCACCCTAATTTTGTCTGGAACCAGAACCAGAGCCAGTTCCAAGGCCAGAACAACTTTCAGAGGGCCCCTCCACAACAACAACAAGCTCAACAACAATTTCAGCAACCTTTTCAGAATCCGACGAACAACTTTGCACCATACAACAATTCTTTTTCTCAAAACAACAACTTTGTTCCGTCCAATACCAATAAGGTTTCCTCACTAGAACGGAGTCTTGATGCTTTTGTGAAGCAATCAACTCAATACACCGCGAATATTCAATCTTACATTCAATCACTTGTGCAACACACAGCTTCTCATAGGAAGAGCAGAAAAACCATCGAAACCCAGATTGCACAGCTGAAAGCAGCATTAAGCGAGCGAGAGAAAGGAAAACTTCTGTCTCAACCATTACCCAATACTGGTCACCCACATAATGCGCATGTTGCTCTCAAACAACAGAACCATAACGTGAGTGTCGTGACTACGTTGAGATCAGGAAGAATGCTGAACAACATCGGCACACGGAATGATGATGATGACGACACTCCAGCTGCTTCTTCTTTTTCTTCATCTTCTAAGCCCATTTTCCATTCTTCACAGGGCACTTCTTCAAAAACTGCTACTTCGAACAGACCCACCTCTCACTCCACTCAAACTCCAGTTTTGGGTTCTGTTCCAACCCCACAATCGCTGCCATAAATATTGGACTCAACCAATTTAAGAAAAACTCCATTTCCAAACCAGTTGAGATCCAATAAACAAAGTCTACAAATAGAGAAGGTTGTGGAGTTGTTCAAACAGGTTAACATAAACATTCCTCTCTTAGATGCAATCCAACAAGTCCCCTCTTATGCGAAAATCTTGAAAGAATTAAGCACTAAGAAGAGGAAATCCCACATACCGAAGAAAGTTTTCTTGGCAATTAATGTGGACGATGTTGTTACCCAAGATTTAGCACAAAAACGGAAGAACCCTAATTTTCCTACGATTTCAATTACCATTGGAGATAAGAACATCAATCGCGCACTTTTGGATCTCGGTGCCACTGTTAACTTTCTTTCTTATTCAGTTTATGAGCAACTCGATGTAGGAGAACTGAAACCTACACATTGTACTTTTCAAATGGCTGACCGATCTATTACCCATCCTAAGGGTGAGCTAGATGATGTGTTGATTAAGGTTGGGGACTCTATATTCCCCGTTGACTTCATTGTTTTAGATACACAACCTGTAGCCAAACCCAAAGAATCAAATTCCGGTGATTCTCGGTCGCCCATTCCTTGCAACCTCAAAAGCGGTGATCAATTGTCGAAACGGTTCCAAGAACCTATCTTTTGGTAACATGACAATTGAAATCAACATTTTCAAGTTAAGGAATTAGCCCTCCGAACCGAACGCTCATATACTGGATATCTGTTCTATTCAGGAGATCGCCCCCGAGGATTGTAAATTTGAAGAATTTCTGTTTGATCATGATGATCTTGATGCCACTAGTGTGCTCTTTTTTGAACATGCTACTTTCGACCATGACAAAGAATACGAGTGCATCACGTTTTTCAACGATCTTGACATATCATTGTTTCCCCCAATCAGAGAGCAAAGCTCTATTCAGAATCTCAAAATTTGAAATTTGAACTGAGGCAGCGGCCCACGTGAAAGGCACGGGAGCGCTAGCACCCAGAGCGCCAGCGCTAAGAGTCAAAGACTCTGAGGCAGTGCCTCATGTGCAAAGCACGAGAGCGCTCGCGCCTAGAGCGCCAGCGCTAAGAGTCAAAGACTCTGAGGCAGTGCCTCACGTGCAAAGCACGGGAGTGCCAGCGCTTGAACTAAATGTTCTCCACCATTGGATCAAAGATCCAACGAAAATGATAAATCATCAAATTACCAAAATAAAATTCTGTTGAGGAAATACTCCTCAAATCTTTCCAAACAAGAAAGATTGTGCTCTGTAAATCAGAGCACCGTTGGATCAAAGAACCAATGGTGATTAAAAATCACCAAGATACAAAATAATCTATGTATGGGAAAACATTTTCCCAATCTTGTCAATAACAAGAAAGATGTCTTCTGTTAAACAGAAGCCCTTGGATCAAAGATCCAATGGTGGGAAACATCCCTAAATCAATCAGAGATCTCTCAATGAGAGATTTCCTTAACTGATTTAACAAATCATCCTCCCCTATATAAAGGACCCAAGAATTCAAGTCTTGCATAGAGGAACCCCTTATAAACTTCAGAAAAACAGAGAGAAACCTCCCTATAAGTTTCAAGCTTTCAGAAAAGAAAAAGAGAAGAGCATGCTCTGAGAAGAAGAACCTTCATCAAGGTAAATAAAAAGAGAGGGATCATAGCATCTCTTGATAAAAATAAGAACTTAGTTCTTAGATCTAGGAGACAAAGTCTCCCTCCATAAAAAGAAGAACTTAGTTCTTAGATCCACGAGACAAAATCTCTCATAAAGGGAAAAAAAAAAGAGATCATAGTATCTCCTCATAAAGAAGAACTTAGATCTGTGAGACAAAGTCTCTTATAAACGAGAATTTAATTCTCAGAGCACTGAACTAACCAGAGCTTCGAAAGAAGCGCTTCAGCACTCCAAGTCTGGCGCTCAACGCCAAGCGCACCACGTGCTCCTCACGTGTGCGCTATTTCATAAGAAGAGCCTTAGCGCTCCAGGTCTGGAGCTCAGCGCCAAGCGCACCACGTGCTCCTCACGTGTACGCTATTTCATAAGAAGAGCCTCAGCGCTCCAAGTCTGGCATTAAGCGCCAAGCGCGCCACGTGCTCCTCACGTGTGTGCTATTTCATAAGAACCGCCTTAGCGCTCCAAGTCTGGCGTTCAGCACCAAGCGCTTCACGTGCTCCTCACGTGTGCGTGTAGGTTTACTAGGCACTCTCACAAGGGTCTATAAGAAATCAACCATGCCCGATTTAAAATTTAGACGTGCCGAACAACCCTAACCAAGATCTTTAAACTAGAGATTAGGCGAAACAAAGCAAGTAAACAACTTTACTTCTAAGAGTTTGGGATTACAACCTTTGTAGTCCGGTCCTTCACTTCATAAGCTCCGTGTTGTGGTCCCTTCGCAGCGATCATCAAGTTCTCGGACTCTAGAGAGGCTCCACGAAGAGAAAGATGCAAGCTTGCTTCCGATCTTCGATAACTAAGATGATCTTCCTTGAAGTTTCTATAACACAAGATCTCACTCACTAAATGAAGTGAACACCCTAATCTAATTGGAAAGAATAGATTAGGATGATGAATCAGGAATTTAGCTCTCATTTGTTTTCTTAATCTCACTCATTTTCATCACCTCATAAAAAGCTAGAAAGCTTTTCATCCAAAGAAGAAGAAGGAAGAAGATGAACAAATCCTTTTGTGATGAATAATGAATCCATTGAGGTAAGAAATGCAACCATGAGTTAAGTATGAAGACTTAACCCATGTAGATATTTAACTATGGTTAAAGGGTTGGGTTGGGTTAAAGAAATATCACAAAATATCAAGGTCAAAGTCAAAGCTTCAAGAAGCTTCTTGAAAGCTTCATGAATGTTTAACCCTAATCCAAACCCTAACCATAATTAAACTCCACAAAACATGTTGCATTTATAAGCCTAATATGTTACAATATTATATATCACATATACAATATTTATTGTAACAAAATAAAATAATACAATTAACATATATCGCATATATATCAATGTATTACCCGAGTGAGAAAAAGAATCTTTTAGTGAGCTTATATTAGTTAATGCAATTTAATATTTTCAAATATATAATTATATATTAAATTATCGAATCAACACTTGATCCGATAATCCGGCTATTTCACAAATAACCGACTAATATAATCTGTATCAGTTCATCGAATCAACACTTAATCCGATGACCCGGCTATATCACATATACCTGGCCGATATCTCATATCGCGAAAATGTAATACGGTATCACATACTCGTATTGTTCTCGGTCCCGCACATATCATATATGTGCTCCTACTCCGTTTTTCCTGAGCCAGGAAACCTCTGTGTAGGACTCTAAAGAATCATCAATACGCCGGCAGTAGGTGATGATCATATCAAACACCCACAAGCTGCAAGTGGTCAGCTAAACATAACAGCCACCCAGGTATTGAGCGATTAGAAGATCAACAAACAAGCCTGTACATTCTCCTGCGAATCCAGTCAGTAACACTCCCGTACAGTCCGGTCTCTTCGTCTGATATGTCGCATATCTCGCCTAGGGGTGGTAAACGGTAGACCCCAGACGATATGAGGTCTATAACAGTTCGAGAAACTACTGATAACACTTACCAGTAAATCTCAGCAACCCTGGCCAGGGATTTCCAGTTATAGCCAATCGAACATAGCGCAACATTAACTCCCTATACCGGGAGAGACTAATCCCCTCCTATCGCTCATAGCCTCCATGTGATTCGGGACTGTACCCAAAAGCCACCTTTTTGCATGCCCTCTTGGACGTGGTATGATGGAAATCAAAGCACAGTGGGAATCACACACGACTCTATGACGATCTCGGGTCTACAGACTACTCTGTACCAGTGTCACCAGAGAACTGCCATCTGACGTGAGGTATAATACCATCTGGGAGTTCTCGGCGAGTCCGTCCAGTGTACCCAGTCTCTATTGAGCACCCGTACACCATCCTTGATGTCAAACACCGATGGATATGGGATCATCCATCGCCCATCATATGGGTCAAGATGCATATACGCTATTCTATCGATGCCCTGTCTCGATACACCCTCGATTAGGAACAGTTATAGGATGTACTCGTCGACTACCGTGGCCCCACTAGTATGATCTCATCATAGTCCCAGTAGTCGAGTACATATCCTAAGGGCTTTATCAACATGTAACATAGAGACTATCATAGTACATGTTAAGATAAAGAGCAACCAGATAGCGTACTATCATGTCGAGCAAGAAAGTCCTCCCTATATATGTCCAAGCATCCACTACAATATACATCGTATGTACAGTAATGGCCTCTAGGGCATACTTATAACTAGCAATCTCCCACTTGCACTAAGGCCATCTGTTGTGGTATCGCATACCCAACAATCAGCTGTGGTTGATGTATCTCATACTTAACCATCCCATAAAAGTCTCTACTGGAAAAAAGGCCTTTGTGAGTGGATCTGTGCTGTTGTCCTCTGTGTCTACTCTCCAAACCTCAATCTCCCTGGAGATCAACCATCTCCATGATCAGGTGATGCTGCCTAAGAATTATATCTGGATTTCAGATGGGACGGCGGTTCCTTGGCATAAGCCACAACTCCATTGCCACACAATGGTAGGAACAAAGTTCATCTCATGAACTCATATATATCTGATTGATTCGAAAGAGTGTGTTTGTAGTTAACAGCAATCAGAACGGTGTCGCGCGTAGCTAGACCGAGGTGAGTACGGGTCGTCCTCAGGGAAACGTGGAACCTTTTACTCTTACTTTAGATGTGTTGAAAGAGAGAAGGAAATAAGAATTTTGTGAAAAGTTTCTAGATCTACGTTAAGCAAGAATGCAAAAATATAGATCTAGATTATTTTAGAGATTTAGATAATATAATAAGAGGGCTTGTAGGGTTCGTTAGGATTTAGTAGTCATGGACGATTAATTAAAAGTTACCCTTTTTATCCATTAATAGATTTAAAACTAAAATGATGGTGATGCGTGTAGATTAGGGTTTCTGGAGGGAAAAGGAATCCCACTCTTAACCCTTATCTCGACACGGAACTCCGTTCAAATCTAGCCTTTACCAAAACAATCATTAATCTAATCTCTAATCGCGGTCGGAACTAGCAAAGAATTGATAGCGCGCCCGATTAGGATGTTAATGATTCTTTTGATAAAGTTCATAAACTTTATAGGACTTAAAAAGGGTTTAGGGATGTTCATCATCCATTAGCCTACCCTAATCCTACGAACCCTAACAAGCGGAGAATTACTCGCGCATGTTGGGAGAAGAAGATGAAAAGACAGAGAGGGGAAATATAATGTAAAATGCAAAAGAATTAAATAAAATAACTACCTTTATTAATCACTTGAACAATCTACACTTTATTCCGTAGAAAATGATTACAAACTAGTTGCTTCTCGATCTTTCCTAAGGAGGTAGACGAACAGTTGATGATCAGCCTGGATGCGTGAGCGTCTGGGGCTTCGTGATCGCGTCGGCTTGATAAATTTTCCAAGAGACTCTCGGTGCCTTTTTAAAGTGCAAAGCCAGAATCGTTTGTTTTCAAAGATGGTAAAATATAGCAGAGATTCATCGCCCAAAATTTAGGAAAGTAATCCCTCTATCATGCCGTGGATCCGCGGCCCAAAGGGGGTGCGGCCGCGGATCCGCGGCCGTTTAATCTCCTCCATTCATCAAACCTTAGGGCATCTATCATTGTGACATTTGGACTCCTCTGGAACCTTTGTATCTTTGAAATCTTCTCGTAGTCGCTGCCAGACTTGGTCTCCAAGTTTTGATTCTTAATTAGGCAAGTCTTCTTCAACAACTTGATTTGCTTGATTCTAGTCTTTGAAAAATTCTGCACACTTGGAAATCTTTTGCACAACTCAAATAATCTTTAGTAGAATTTGTTCTACTAGGATTTGGTCAATGAATTTATTTGCATACATTTTTCTACCAAATGCTAATTATAATATATCAACACATGGAAAATAGTATTTTTACACATAAACCCTCATATGTATGATATATTATAATAAAGTCCTTCTTTAATATGAAACTGGTAGGAAAAATGTAATACAAATGTGCAGTTTTATCAACTGAACAAATACCCCCAAACTTATCTTTGATCGTCCCGAGCAAACTAGTTTATTCAAGAGGAGAAAAAGAAAGGAGAAAACTAAGCACACTTTCGTAGGCAAACACGATTGCACTGACCATGTGCAACAAGTCGTTAAACCTCTAGGTGTCCTTAGTAGGAGGAGTGTTGTCTCCTGAGGGGTTTTCAGCGGATTACACTCACAAAAGAGAGATGGTGACATTTACATTTAAAGATAAGAACCATGAAAGAAAGACTTTGAAAATGAGAGTTTCCAACTTCAATAGCTTTTCAGTTGTCATGAGCCCTATCTTAATAGTCATGAAAAAATGTTAGAAATCACATTATCCCTCAATAAAACATCGTCTTTATTCTTTATTCCTACCTTTCGTCCAAACATTGATCATATACCCCTACGTGTGTGGATAGAACATCCCTACACTCGGAGAATTCAATTCAAGCTTTCATACTCTTGTCCATTTGCCTTAGTACTTTTTAACTTTATAAATATTTAGGTTTGCTCATACCTTTTCATGCGACCGTTAATACTTCTTGAGGTACTAACCGACCGATTACTCATGTGCTTATTGATAGGTGATAATATTTTCCTCGTCTTGCACCACCTAAGGCTTAGCAGTGACTCCCAGACCAGTTGGCCTTAGGGCACTAGATGAAGAGGCACCCTTGCTATATTTTTTTATTGCTGCCTTGGCGATAACAAAACCAGTGTTCATTTTTTTTTCTTTTCACCATTTTTATATTTTTTTCATTTTTTTCATTTCCTTCATACTTTGGCTTTTAGACAAGAGCATTTCAAGGTATCTTCTACTATCCCGAGTTTCAAGACGTGTGTAAGTGCATATAGTAGGGTATCAACATTCAAATGTTTGGCTTCCAGAATAGAAACTATTTTTTCAGACTTATTTTTATCCTCAGATTAGTGACTTCCTTCATCTTACTAACCCTTGGAACAACAGCTCATAACTACTTATTACTAGTTCGTTTAAGAAAACTTCTAATTTTCTTGGTTTTCTTAAACTATTCCTATCTTTTGGATGTAATTTTTACTCTTTTGTTATAAAAGATTTTTTTTTTAATTTTTTTGAAAATGTTGTGCTTATATAAAATCTGATGCAAATTGATGTGTAAATAAGCACAAACCTCCCCCAAACCTGTTTACAGCAGTGTCCTCACTGATGTCATCCGTTAAGCTCAAAAACCTGTAGACTTAGGAGGAAATTATTAATGGGGGAAAGAATATATGAAAGTGAAAATCCTCCCCCAAACTTATTTTTGGCTCACAATTTTGTAAAAATCATCTTCTTTCAAGAGCCCAAAATATACCAGTCCCCCCCCAAACTTAAGTTAAACAATTTTAATCTTTTAAAATCACACGAGGGGGTCAAGGTTATTAGTCAATGCCAAGCTTTGCAAAGACCGAAGGTCAACACCAACCATTCAAAAATTTTATCGATGAAGCACCAAGATTGGTGGAAGAACATGTCACCTTTCGACAAGAAGAAGTGGGGAGGTGATAAGAGGTGTAATGGAAAAGAATTGCGTCTTAATTTGGAGAGACGACACAGTGATAGTAATGATGGATTACTCGCATTATCATGATTGTCCAAAAGAAGGGGTGGAGGTCCAATTTCTTCATCTTGGAGTTGATTCATCTCAACACCCATGTCTTGTAAAAATGCGAGTTCATCAGCGAAAATTTCCTCAAAGCTTTCGTCGATACCCCGAAGAATAATGTCATCAAAAAAAATGGGGTGATCGTCAGACTCTATAAAAAGTTCCTTATCAGCGTTAGATGTTGACCCGGACAACTCGGTGGAAGAGTTCGTGTCAAGCAACAACATATGAAAAGAGTCAGAATTATGAGGTTGATCATATTCGCTGCTGTCGACATCCATTAATTCGACAGAACACACATGAGCATAGGGTTCGGAGGGTTCACTTCCCAACTTGTAAATGTTAAGCTCAATTGACTTCTTTCCAAAGGATAGGGTCATAGAGCCGTTTCTACAATTGATTACTGCGTTGGAAGTGGCCAAAAAGGGTCGACCGAGTATCACCGAGATTTGATTGCGTGGGTTTGACACGCGTTGTGTATCAATAACGATAAAGTCCACAGGAAATATGAATTCCCCGATTTTGATTAACACATCCTCTAGCTCACCCCTAGGTTGGGTGATAGATCAATCGGCCATTTGAAGAGTGCAATGCGCCGGTTTTAACTATCCGATCCCTAATTGTTCATAAACAGAATACGGAAGCAAGTTAACACTAGCACCTAAATCGAGTAGAGCACGATTGATATTTTTACCCCCAATAGAAATTGAAATTGTAGGACTTCCGGGGTCCTTTCGTTTCTTGGGAAGTTGCTGTGTAAAAGCTGTGCTCACATTACTCGCAAGGAAAACTTTTTTAGGTACTTGAAATTTTCTCTTCCTAGTGCACAAGTACTTTAGGATTTTCGCATATGACGGAACTTGTTGAGTAGCATCTAGGAGAGGAATGTTTATGTTAACTTGCTTAAAAATTCCACAATCTTCTCCATTTGTGGACTTGGTCTGTTGCCCTTAACCTGTTTGGATAAGGTGCTTGATCAATAAGTTTTGGGTCCAACGTTTATGGAGAAGACTGTGGGGATGGATTCGATCCCAAAATTGGAGTGGGAATCGACTTAGATAGATTCGGCAAATTGTTCGAGCCTTGGGGAAAATGGAGAATAGGCTCGGGTGAAGGTGGGAGATTGGACGAATTAGGCAAAGATGAAGAAGCTGGGGTATCATTGGTGTCACTATCATCACATTGCTCACCCACTAGGTTATTCAGCACTTTTCTCGATCTCAACGTGGTAACAGCACTCACATTATAACTTTGTGAGTGGCCAGGATTAGGTATGGGTTGAGATGGGAGTTTCCCTTTCTCTCTCGCACTCATTGCGGCGTTTAACTGTGCGATTTGGTTTTCTAATGATTTAATACTCTCACCATGGGAGGCAGAGTTTTTCGTTATGGTATCAATAGAAGACCTCATCTCAGCCGAAATTTGCATGGATTGTTTCATGAACATATCCAAATTTTGTGCAAGTGAGTTGTCAGTACCGGCCACTTGTGGTGTAGAAATGTTGGCCGGATTTTGGAAATTCTGTGACTGAAAGGGGGGCTGATTCTGTGGTTGCTGTGGAGGAGGTCTTTGATAATTGCTTTGTTGGTTTTGATTCCAAGCAAAGTTAGGATGATTCCTCCATCCTTGATTGTACGTGGAAGAATAAGGTTCGTTTCTAGGTCGCTGCTGAAAAGCAGCATTCGCTTAAAACGATGCATTCATAGGACATTCTTCCGTTAAGTGTGAAGGATCCGAACAGCAACCACAGACGGTCTTAGGAAGCGTGACCTGATTTAGGGAGAATGATGAGAATTTGTTCTCAATAGCATCGAGTTTCTTCTGTATCGCTGCCATTTCGGCTTTCACTGCGATAGAAACATCGAGCTGGTGAATACCTCCCTTAGTTGAAGGTGGTCTTACGCTTTCCCACTGCAACGTGTGTTCAGCAAGGTCTTCTAGATATTTCCACGCTTCACCGTCATCTTTAGATATGAAATTGCATTGACACATTGTTTCAAGCATCTGCTTTGTCGCTGGATTAATGCCCTCATATATAATCCGACATAAATCCCATCTTTGTATTCCGTGATGGGGGCATTGGACAAGCAGATCTTTCAAACGTTCAAAGCACTTCCAAAATGGTTCATTGGGAAGCTGGGTGAACTGGTTGATCTCGCTCCTAATATGGGCAGTCTTATGGTTTGGGTAAAACTTCTTAAGAAATGCTATGACAAATTCATCCCAATTAGTGATAGAGTGTGCGGCAGTATTGTAAAGCCATTTTTCTACCAAGTCGCACAGTGTGAATGGGAGAAGACGTAAGCGCATAGCATCTAAAGTCAATTGTGAAGTACCCATCATTGTGCATACATTTTCGAATTTGGTGATGAAAACGTACGCGTCTTCCGACTCAAGCCCGTGAAATTTGGGCAGCAGATTGATGTAGTGGGGTTTAATTTCGAAATTATCCCCGTTAGGTGGTGGAAGAGATAGACAAGTGGGAAGAGAACCACGGATAGGATAGCATCTCTCTTGGAGAGAGATGCGCAGTGGGTTCTGCGCACCTTCGGGCGGTGGCAGCGTGGTGTTATAATTTGATGGAGTGCCATCCATCTCGGTCGTGGTGTGTGGTGGAAAAGAAGATGAAGAAGTACCGACTTCGGCGTCGATAGCAGGAACGCGGACAAGACGGGCACTAGAATCCCGTGTCCAGCCAAGCATGCACTAAGCGAGTATAGCGCAAGTGGCAGCGTGTGTATGATTTAAAATTGGTTTGTTTTGAAGAAAGTGGGACTCAAGACAAATCACTCTAAAATACACAAGCAACCCTAGAACTAAGGTCACCTAGGTCCTGTCTCTAGACCGCTCATAGACTTCCAAAGGACAAGCCGTAGGATCAATCCTCTACCGCCTCTGTACTACCCTTGTAGCCAGGTAAGTGCCAGGTAAGTGGGAAGGAACCACAGTAGTGGGCCTAATTAAAAACTACTAGCCTTTGACACACTTGCCTAGACACTACAAAAGTAATGCGGATAAGCGATAGATTACCCACGACCTTCCTCTGTCCTTATTGAGCACGACAGTCCTTAGAGTCTGGTCTAGATATTTTTTAAATTAATGAAGGTTTGATGTAGATGCTCGGTTTGTGATTTGTGGGGCTTAGGAAGGGTGATGAAATCCCCACCTAATCTTGATTTGGTCTTTGCCCCTTAAAGTCCGTATTAAAATATGCAAAACGAAACCAATCACAAAACTTTTGCAAAAAGATTTTTGAGCGGCGCTATTTTGCAAAGAATCCTGCAGAAAATAGATTTTATTGGATTTGAGAGGAGAGAGAAGGAGTTAAGAAAGATACCAGAGAAATGTGAAACCCTAGATCTCCTGTTTCCTCAAGTCCGTGACTCCAGATTCCCTCGCAAAATTCACACACAAATCGTTAAATATGCAATTTGCAGTTTTGTTTTATTATGATATAGATCGTATAAGAATTCAACACAAATAGTAAAAATAAAAAGTATGCACGTATCCCCGGCAACGGCGCCATTTGATTGATTCGAAAGAGTGTGTTTGTAGTTAACCGCAATCAGAACGGTGTCGCGCGTAGCTAGACCGAGGTGAGTACAGGTCATCCTCATGGAAACGTGAAACCTTTTACTCTTACTTTAGATGTGTTGAAAGAGAGGAGGAAATAAGAATTTTGTGAAAAGTTTCTAGATCTACGTTAAGCAAGAATGCAAAAATATAGATCTAGATTATTTTAGAGATTTTGATAATATAATAAGAGGGCTTGTAGGGTTCGTTAGGATTTAGTAGTCATGGACGATTAATTAAAAGTTACCCTTTTTATCCATTAATAGATTTAAAACTAGAATGACGGTGATGCGTGTAGATTAGGGTTTCTGGAGGGAAAAGGAATCCCACTCTTAACCCTTATCTCGACATGGAACTCCGTTCAAATCTAGCCTTTACCAAAACAATCATTAATCTAATCTCTAATCGCGGTCGGAACTAGCAAAGAATTGATAGCGCTCCCGATTAGGATGTTAATGATTCTTTTGATAAAGTTCATAAACTTTATAGGACTTAAAAAGGGTTTAGGGATGTTCATCATCCATTAGCCTACCATAATCCTACGAACCCTAACAAGCAGAGAATTACTCGCGCATGTTGGGAGAAGAAGATGAAAAGACAGAGAGGGGAAACATAATGTAAAATGCAAAAGAATTAAATAAAATAACTACCTTTATTAATCACTTGAACAATCTACACTTTATTCCGTAGAAAATGATTACAAACTAGTTGCTTCTCGATCTTTCCTAAGGAGGTAGACGAACAGTTGATGATCAGCCTGGATGCGTGAGCGTCTGGGGCTTCGTGATCGCGTCGGCTTGATAAATTTTCCAAGAGGCTTTCGGTGCCTTTTTAAAGTGCAAAGCCAGAATCGTTTGTTTTCAAAGTTGGTAAAATATAGCAGAGATTCATCGCCCAAAATTTACGCAAGTAATCCCTCTATCATGCTGCGGATCCGCGGCCCAAAGAGGGTACGGCCGCGGATCCACGGCCGTTTAATCTCCTCCATTCATCAAACTTTAGGGCATCTATCTTTGTGACATTTAGACTCCTCTGGAACCTTTGTATCTTTGAAATCTTCTCGTAGTCGCTGCCAGACTTGGTCTCCAAGTTTTGATTCTTAATTAGGCAAGTCTTCTTCAACAACTTGATTTGCTTGATTCTAGTCTTTGAAAAATTCTGCACACTTGGAAATCTTTTGCACAACAACTCAAATAATCTTTAGTAGAATTTGTTCTACTAGGATTTGGTCAATGAATTTATTTGCATACATTTTTCTACCAAATGCTAATTATAATATATCAACACATGGAAAATAGTATTTTTACACATAAACCCTCATATGTATGATATATTATGATAAAGTCCTTCTTTAATATGAATCTGGTAGGAAAAATGTAATACAAATGTGCAGTTTTATCAACTGAACAATATCCAGACTGCGTCTTTGGTAGCATCCTTGGTAACGATGTATCTAGCCTTTAATCGTCTAGTAAGTCACGGTATCTAGCTTGGAACTCTTCCAACATACCGTCCCTCTACTGAGGGTGAAGACAATGCCTGCGACTGACATTCAGTCGTTCTTATCACCCTGGAACCTTTCCAGTGATTCTCCCAAGGATCGATTGATACCATCTCACTACAACTAGTGAGAATCCTAACATCCATTTAGATCTATCTCATAGATATAAAACCTAGGATTTAGGAGGTATCACCTTGATCCTATATGGAGAATCCTTGTGATAAGCGGAGATTGACCGAGCGTAGCATAGGAAACTCCTTCCCTATCAAGAGTATGTCATCCACGTACTCTACAAGGATCACCACCAAACTCCCTACTACCTTTTTGTATATACAAGGTTCATCTACCATTTTGATGAAGTCAAACAATTTGACTACCACATCAAAACAGACGTTCCAACTCCGCGATGCCTGCTTTATCGCATAAAACATCTTGCACACGTTTCCGCTGCTCCCACTGTCTACGAAGTCCTCTGGCTGTGTACTTATAGACGCTCTCTTCTAAAACATCATTTAGAAAAGCAGTCATGACACCCAACCACCAGATATCGTAGTCATGGTATGTAGCAGTGGCAAGTAGTATCTGGATGGACTTAAGCATAGCTTTGAAAGTCTCAACTTTTCCGGGTACACCAAGTAATCTTCTCAAGATATACTTGCTCCTGATGGGGATTTAACCCTTCAAATAAAGCAACCAAAGTCCATACTTTGTTGGTGTATAAGGATCCCATCTCAGATCGCTAAGCATCCAGTCATTCTTACAGAGTCCCACTCCTGATGGCCAGCTCGAAACTAGTTGGGTCATCATCTCATGATGCAATCCTCGCTCCCACTGTCATAGAGAAAACCGAAGTATCTCTCAGGTGGGTGAGTAACCTTACTAGATCGGCGGAGAAGCTGAGGTTCGTTGGAAACTATCGAATCCCTTGGTTCTACCAAATCATCAGCTGCAGTTTGTATAGCTGGAACTCTTTCCAGTTCTACTTCATGACTAATAATTTCTTCACAAGAAATTCCCTTTCACAAAGGTGGCATGTTGGGAAACAAAACATCTTTTGTTCCTTGGTTAGGTAGAAGATATTCCCTTGCATATGCTTGGGATATCCAACAAACTTCCACAGATCTGACTTTGCCTCGAGCTTGTCCGGATTTTGCTTTTTAGACATAGGCCGGACAACCCCAAATCTTAACAAACTTAAGATATGGGCTCTTCCTTTTCCATATCACATATGAAGTGGTAGGCAACTGATTTGATTTGAACCCTATTCATTAGGTATGCAGCTTCTCAAGTGCATAACTCCCAAAAGGAAATAGGAAACTCAGTAGTACTCATCATAGAGCACACCATATCATATAGGGTGATATTTCTCCGCCCCATACAATCGTGCTATGGTGTATAAGGAGGAGTAATGCTGAGAGAGAATCTCATTCTCCTTTAGAATAGTCCAGGAATTCTGTGCTCAAGTATTCTCCTCCTTGATCTCATCAAAGGACATAATGCTTATACCCGTTTTTGGTTCTCTACTTCTAACTTATATTCTGTGATTATCTCAAAAGTTTCAGACTTGTGTTTCAACAGGAACATATGTCTGAATCTTGAGAGATCATCGGTGAATGTAATGAAGTACAAAGAACCGGTCCTGGCATATGTAGACAGGGGACTTTCATACATCAACATGTATCAATCCTAAGAGTTCACTAACTCTTTCTCTGTTTCCAATAAACGGAGCTGTGGTCATCTTATCTTTGTGACATGACTGGCAAGTTTTTACAAGATGTAAATCCAAACTAATTTAAATATGCATCTTTATGTAACTTTAGCTAGTCTGGTCGCATTGATATGACCTAGTCTACAATACCTCAAGATGGATTCGTTCATTTCTGAACTCTTCCTCTTGTGTGTGTTCTGTACGTTAAGAACTGTGGTTTGATTTAGAACGTCTATGCTTTTAGATAACGTGCCTGAACCGATCAACTCTTGATATAGGAAATGTTCAAAACATTATCCAACAATACAAAATTATATCCTTTCTTTACTAATAAAGAGACTGATATGATGTTGTATATCAGGTTCGGTATCTAATAACATTCATTCAGAATCAATGTATTCTGGTAATACAAGGTGATAACTACCAACAGACTTGGCTGCAACACTTGCACCGTTTCTATCTCTTGAAACTTATCACCCGTTCTCAGTTCTCTACGTTTCTGTAGCCCATGTAACATATTACATTTGCGGGATCCTGATCCGGTATCTCATACCCAGGACGTAAAGAATATTGAGAAACAGTTCTGTGTAATGAACACACCCGAAGAAGATGCATCAACATGTACTTTCTTCGTTTGGGCGGCACGGGAATTCTGGTAATCCCCTATTTCCTGCTCTGTCTTATAACAATTATAAGTTGGAGCGGGACCAACGTTCTCTAGCGCAGTATAACAAGCGGGTTCGGTCAATACATGCGTATTATTATCTTGTTTAAGGCGTGACATAGTCGCAACCAGGAGAGAGAGAGAAGAAAACACTCAGCGTGCGCTTTTACAAGATTAGATTGGTTATCAATTTATCTAATCAGGATGTCTCCCACTGTTTTAGTCAAATCTTCTTTCAAACCCTAAAAGGAAAGACTAGCCAGGATTAATTATACCTTACAAGTTCGCCAATCTTTCAGCCAGGCCAGTGCCGGTACTTTGAGGGAGGTTCCCCGTGCTTTCGGACGGACCTAATTAAAGTAAACCTCGTTTTCCCAGAGGCATAACCCCATTGACACCTTTCTAGACACCTACTTGATCGGCTAATTGTAATGTGTAAAACTTTCCCAGGAGTAACTCTTACTCGCAGCGGGTATCGGGATCCAACTATCTCATAGAAGGTATGCAATCTCATTGCAAATTTCAACTTTTGAAATTCCCAATAATATTTTACCCCTAGCATCCTATGACCTTGACGAAAGCCAAAAACCATAGGCTACTAGTCAAGTTCAACCCGTCATTTCCTGATTGAATTAAACCCACCCGCACGACCCTTGATGAAAGCCAACAAAGCCGCACGACTACCCTAACTTAATCGCATCATATGCTTATACAGATAAGCATAAATAGCTACCGTACACTACGCCTACGAATACTAAATACTACTTATCTGAAATGACGGAGGGCTACGACAGGTTTTTAAGAAAACCTTTTGCGTAATGAACTTGATATCGTTGTAGAATCGAGTGATTTTAATTGGAATGTTTTTTAGGCCTTTTATAGTTTTGCTAAATAGGTCACTCCCGGTGAAGGGATCTCGGGTCTTTCCTCATCGAATAAGGTGCAGGATATTTCATAAATATCACTATGCAAAGCAAAAACTATAGAAACAATCAAAATACAAACCGAGTTTGTAGCATCTGCTAGTTTCGCTAAAGAGGTCACTCCCGGTGAAGGGATCTCGGCTCTTTCCTTATCGAATAAGGTGCTGGATGTTCTATAAGGAACACTGCTATGCAAAGCAAGAACTAGAGCTACCAGTTTTTAAACAAGTTTCTACAACATCTTTAGGTTTCTTTTAGTTTCATTAATCTCATTAATGAAGTCCCATTTTATTATGCTTCACAAGCATCACATTTGAAACGAAATCTGTAATATAACATATATCTCATATATATAATATAAACATTCGTCTCAGGCAGTAATATGATCTCATCATAGAACATTGCAGCAGAAGAAACATATATGAAATATTAGATATACTAGTAGGTCTGTGTTTTAGTACGAGCCTGTATAAAACACGGATTCCACGGTCGCGATGAATAGCCAAACCCACATACCTAGACCCCTACGAGAGCGACAAGCAACACTGCCAATTCTAGGGTTAGGAAACCCGGTCTCGACTCCTCGAAATGGTCTCCCACTGGACCCTAGATCCCGGTTACTTGTACTCCCCACCTTGGGTCTACCTAATGCGGAAAAGTAAATAATATACAATGGTGACATCATCCTCATCCCAGAATTGCCCCAATAAAAGAATATTACATACAAATGAATTTTACATGAATGAAAAAGAAAAACTCTCATCTCACATAAAACCCCCGGCTATTCAGAACACGAAGATCCAATATAGCATATCACAACAACACATAATATTACATATCATCAACGTAAGCAAGTATGCATATCCCGATTGTCGTTGATGTATAGCAACGAAGCCGGCGATACACCACATACTACGCTTACGGTCGCAGAAAAGAAAGTGTAAAACTACAACAGTTGAAATCCGCAACCTCCTTAGACATCGCATGCCTAACCAAATGAATTCCTTAGACATCGCATGCCTAACAATTATAAACCCCGCATTTTAGTCTCATTATCGAAAACACTTTTCAATCTCAAGTCGGGCAATTCAACAAGATTCCCGACATCCTGATCGAATGCTCGTCACAAACTTTAGTAGACGGTCGCACCCCGGATGCCGTCGACGAAGTGCACTAAGGCGAAACACCGATGCCGCAAGCACCCGAACGGATGCTGTTGGCGACGGGGTTCTCCTACAGTCACTTGGTCGGGGCTATGAGGCGTGGCTGTCTTTTAAGTTTACCCGGCGAGTATCCGCGTACGCTACGTGATTGCGACGGACTTTTGATCGCATCAAAATCCCGTGGCAACCGATCATCTGAGACTAAAGTGCTAGATTTATAACATTCAAATTAGTTATCTCATAACTACATGTGGATTCCAAATATTGTATCACATTCCAGATAAAAAGGCAATGTTAAACTTTCCGATCGAATAATCAAACACCCAAGTTTTCCCAAATAGTTCTCAACACTTGAAAATAGTTTAAAAACATCCATCACATGCCACAGTACCAATGGTCCAGCCGTAGAAGGGTCAAGCCAACGCCTCACATGTGGCAACGCCGTACTGCCACAAACCCAAAGGTTTAGAGGCGGTTCAGACGGTCACATAATCGAGTTAAGGTTTGTTGTCTTCTAGAGGGTCCACCGCGTTACTTACACGACTTAGAACGTTCTTAAACTACGGAAAAATCCAACACTTGGAAATTTTCAGGCAGGGGAAAAAGTGAGTTATTGATATCCGGTCGAACTTTTTAACACGTTCTAAAATTACCCGGAAAAAACTTAAACGAAGTTAAACTTTCCGATCGAATCAACGAATGCAAAAGATCTCCAGAAAACTCAACACTTGAGCAAATATTTAAAATCCCCAGAAGCATAAGGAAATACCTACGGTTATTACTGTGCAAACACTATCCCTCAATCCTCAATACTTGCCGCGGAACCGCCGCCAATACCCTGGTTTGGCCGCGGTTCCGCGGCGCTTTGATGGAATTATGGGATCGTTTTTCACAGTAATTCCTAAAATACCCTGCTTATTTTTCTGAGCATTTTTAATACAGAAAAAATCAACATTTTTAAAAATTTCCAGATAAGGGGGTAAGATGAGGTTTCGGGGTTCGATCGGACATTAAACTTCGTATAGACTTCGCCTAAAGCTCTATCTTGGCTCTGATACCACTGTAGGTTTACTAGGCACTCTCACAATGGTCTATAAGGCATCAACCATGCCCGATTTAAAATTTAGACGTGCCGAACAAGCCTAACCAAGATCTTTAAACTAGAGATTAGGCGAAACATAGCAAGTAAACAACTTTATTTCTAAGAGTTTGGGATTACAACCTTTGTAGTCTGGTCCTTCACTTCATAAGATCCGTGTTGTGGTCCCTTCGCTGCGATCATCAAGTTCTCGGACTCTAGAGAGGCTCCACGAAGAGAAAGATGCAAGCTTGCTTCCGATCTTCGATAACTAAGATGATCTACCTTGAAGTTTCTATAACACAAGTTCTCGCTCACTAAATGAAGTGAACACCCTAATCTAATTGGCAAGAATAGATTAGGATGATGAAGTAGGAATTTAGCTCTCATTTGTTTTCTTAATCTCACTCATTTTCATCACCTCATAAAAAGCTAGAAAACTTTTCATCCAAAGAAGAAGAAGGAAGAAGATAAACAAATCCTTTTATGATGAATAATGAATCCATTGAGGTTAGAAATGCAACCATGGGTTAACTATGAAGACTTAACCCATGTAGAAATTTAACTATGGTTAAAGGGTTGGGTTGGGTTAAAGAAATATCACAAAATATCAAGGTCAAAGTCAAAGCTCCAAGAAGCTTCTTGAAAGCTTCATGAATGTTTAACCCTAATCCAAACCCTAACCACAATTAAACTTCATAAAACATGTTGCATTTATAACCCTAATATGTTGCAATATTATATATCACATATACAATATTTATTGTAACAAAATAAAATAATACAATTAACATATATCGCATATATATCAATGTATTACCCGAGTGAGAAAAAGAATCTTTTAGTGAGCATATATTAGTTAATGCAATTTAATATATCAAATATATAATTATACATTAAATTATCGAATCAACACTTGATCCGATAATCCGGCTATTTCACAAATAACCGACTAATATAATCTGTATCAGTTCATCGAATTAACACTTGATTCGATGATCCGATGACCATAGGCTACATCAACTCCCTATACCGGGAGAGACGAATCCCCTCCTATCTCTCATTGCCTCCATGTGATTCGGGACTGTACCCAAAAGCCACCTTTTTGCACGCCCTCTTGGACGTGGTATGATGGAAATCAAAGCACAGTGGGAATCACACAAGACTCTATGACGATCTCGGGTCTACAGACTACTCACTACCAGTGTCACCAGAGAACTGCCATCTGACATGAGGTACAATACCATCTGGGAGTTCTCGGTGAGTCCGTCTAGTGTACCCAGTCTCTACTGAGTACCCGTACACCATCCTTGATGTCAAACACCGATGGATATGGGATCATCCATCGCCCATCATATGGGTCAAGATGCGTATACGCTAGTCTACTCTGGTGTATCGATGCCCTGTCTCGATACACCTTCGACTAGGAACAGTTATAGGATGTACTCGTCGACTACCGTGGCCCCACTAGTATGATCTCATCATAGTCCCAGTAGTCGAGTACATATCCTAAGGGCTTTATCAACATGTAACATAGAGACTATCATAGTACATGTTAAGATTAAGAGCAACCAGATAGCGTACTATCATGTCGAGCAAGAAAGTCCCTATATATGTCCAAGCATCCACTACAATATACATCGTATGTACAGTAATGGTCTCTAGGACATACATATAACTAACAGTGCGCTATTTCATAAGAGCCACCTTAGTGCTCCAAGTCTTGCGCTTAATGCCAAGCGCTCCACGTGCTCCTCTCGTGGGCGTTAAGGGAACACAAAGTGTTCTTTAAATAAGGCCTCAGCTCCATAAAGAGTGTTCAACACTCAGTAAAAGACAAAAAGAAAAATGGGTGTCAGAACCCAAATCAATGCTCAGCATTATTGGATAAAAAAGGACTGAGCCCAAACAAATGTTCAACATTTTATGAAAAACTAAGTGGGCTGAGCATAAGTTGGCCATAAGTCCCCAATTCAGATTAAACAAGCCCATGTGCTCACAATCTTTTAATTGGTTTTAGTCCCAAACCTGACTATAGATCTCCCAACCAACATTGGTTCAAGGGTATATCTCTTCATACCTCTGATACATGTCGTTGTAATTCTTCAACGTCTTCAGAGAGATGGAGGGTCCCAATAACCAATAACTTTTGGTGCATCCCAAAACGGTTGAACCAAAACCGTACAGACTACGATGTCTTTAAACCAGACTATGATGTCTTTAAAATGGACTATGAGGTCCTTAAACTCATGGACTATGATGTCCTCAAACTTTATGGACTATAAGGTCCTTAAACTCATGGACTATGATGTCCTTAAACATTATGGACTATAAGGTCCTTAAGCTTATGGACTATGATGTCCTTAAACATTACGGACTATGAGGTCCTTAAGCTCATGGACTATGATGTCCTTAAACCCAATGGACCCTAACGTCCCTAAACTAAAACAATAGAGCACAAACGCTCTTTTGTTGGATCTAAATGATCCCCAAACCCCATTAAGTAGATCTTAGTCTATAAGTTAGACTAACATATCCTTAACAAACATTTAAGTTGATCCTAATCTCAAATGAGATTAACAAGCCTTAAACCAACCCAAACACAAATCTATGAAAATACGGATTTGGGCTAATCCACGCCCTACGGGCGACAACATAAATTTGTCTCTGTATACAATCCACGGGCAACCACACAAAAAAATAAACACACACGACACGAAGTGACTTTCTGGAGCAGGAGAAAGTGGTTACCGCGATGCGGTAACGTAATTAAGTGCAAGGGCTTGCGCCTGCAGGGAAGAGCATCCCCATAATAAAAAAACCCTCACAATGAGGGGGAATCTGACGAAGTCTACTACAACGGCCACATCTGTCCAATCCTCCGATACACGGTGCCATAAATCAACTTGGCATCTTAGGAGAGGTGGACGGATAAAACCAAATAGCATCTGCCCCCAAAATTCAGGCCAGATGTCCCAACGTCTCGGTCGCGTTTTTCGGCGGTGAACAGATTCTGGCACTCCCGGTAGGACCTTTTCCTCTTTCCACTCCACACTTCATTTGTCGTGTTCGCGAACGAATCGCGGTTTAATATGGTTGCACCTGGATTCGAGGGACTAAGATTTGGTGTCTTGCTCCTGTGCAGAGAAAATGGCTTCCAACTGCACCAGCTGCAACAACAACTCCCACTCCGTGCTCGCTGGGGAAGTGAGCTATGGGCATCAAGCGGCCTCCATCTTCGCCATGCCAGTGGAACAGGTGACACAGGTCACCGCTGGACTGTTCTTTGGGACCATGATCCCACCAGCAAGCTTCAGCGCTCCAGTACCGTCGCACGAAGCTCCAAAGAAGTCGGTCTTTGATCGGCTTACTACTACCACGTCCCCTTTCAACGGGTCGTCTAGTTCCAGCACCTTGGTCTTTAACAGACTGGGCCAAAGCTCCAATGGGCCCGTGAAAAAGCCCGCAATACCTGAAGGGATTATCCCGAAACGAATAGCTATCCCTGCTCCAGTAAATGAAGTCTTCAGAGAGACTTCTCCTGCTAAGGGGTCGGTCTTCACAAGACTGGCCGTTCTAACTCCCGCTCCAGGCGAAGTCACCAAGACTGCTTCCCCTGCTCGAAAGTCTGCCTTCAACAGGTTGGCCATCCTCTCTCAACGGAAGTCAGTCTTTGACAGGCTAACACCAAAAACAGTTTCTCATCAAAGCATGAAGCACGATGCATCTTACCCGACAAAGGAGGTGATCCCGGCCGCACGACATGCTCGACGTCGCCACTGGCGCCGAGTGAGGAAAGCTGGGGGCAATTCCCCTTCTGGACTGACTCCGCCAGCTCCAACGGTGGAAGTAGATGCTGTTGTTCCAACTAGGAACAACTTTGAACCTCTAAGGAGGGTGTGTAAGAACTCTCCAACTGCCGTGTTGAAAAGATCTCCTCCACCTGTGGAGAACGTTACAAAGGCAATACCGGAGAAGCCCCCTCAGCGGCTGTCTTCCAAAATTCACAGGGTTTGGCGAAGGGTCCAAAAATCTGTGATTGACCAAGACTACTCCCGCCGACCGAAGAAGATGATGGTTCGGAAAGAGAAGGACCACCCTGTCGTACCACATAAGGTGACGTCTACTTGGGTGCCCATAGCAAAGGCCCCCTCAACTTCAACCGCCCACAAAAGGAGAAGGCCGGAGAAAATCCATATGTCTGCGACGAAGCTCAAAGGCACTGAACCTAAACGCCCCAAGTCTGGGGGCATGGTGGTGCTCACCATTTACATGGCTTCCAGAAAAGAGGACAGCCGTATCTCCACGGGTCATCGACCACTTACACGGTCTGTGACAAAGGCTCAACAGCAGAAGCTCCAGGAGATGCTGACAACTATGGCCGCACTCACTGGGCCAAAAGCAAACCCGGAGACATCGTCAGAGTAGCGCCAAAAGCAGGAAACTGATAGCGAATTCCTCTGAAAAACGCTCAAGGGGAAAGACAAAGAGGCCGCTGAACAAGCGGCTAACATAAAGCAAATGACACTTCTGTTCTAAGATATGGTGGGCATGATGATCCAGCCAAACCCTCCAGCTGAAGATCCTCCAGTAATAATTGAAGACGATAGAGGGGAGACATCAAACCCTCTTCTGGCCTTTTCAGCTGCAAAGGAGGAAACAATCTCGAAAGCTGCGCTCGATGATTATATAGCTCAACAAATACGAGCTCATCAAGCGAACGAAGCCGCTGGCCAAGTCGTCAGAACTGGACGACCATATCCAAGCTGGTATGATCAGATTAAGTACCCACCAGGATACAGGATTCCTAAGTTCCACGTATACAAGGGGACAGGTAATCCCCATCAACATGTCGCTCAGTTCAGGGCTCTGTGCGGCAACACTGGGGTTACGATAAGCTACTGCTTCACCAATTCGTCGGCAGCTTGGCGGAGACGACATTCGAATGGTATTTAGAACTTCCCAACGACTCCGTCAAAACTTTTACAGAGATGGAATTGCTATTCACCCAGCGTTTTGTAAGCGCTAGCGAACGCACCCCAATCACGGTATTGATGGATGCCAGGGTAAAGCCGGGAGAAACATGGGTTCGGTATGCAATCCAGTGGCGAAACCTATGGTCGAAATATGAACAATGCATCGAAGAAGCTTCTGCAGTAGGCATGTTCGTAGGAACCCTCAATCCGCAGGCGACCATATCCCAGTTCATGATGTTTTTCAAGCCGACTACCTTCCAGGCCTTGACTGACAAGCTGGCCCAAATGGATCAGATGGGCCATAGACCGTCTTAATCGAAAATGGAGCCTCAAAACGAAAAAGGGAAAGGGAAAGCGACCTTCGTCGCCAATGCTCAGCAGCAGCCCAGTGGTCCAAAACCAGCTGATCGCCAAAACGATAGACAGCGATTCTTCAACGAGAAGCTAAAACTCCCTTATTCATTTCCCCGGGATAAAACGAGGAGACTGTTTGAGCTGGCGGTGCGCAACAGGCTCATCAATCTGCCAGATCCAAGACGTCCACTGCAGCCGGGCGATGCCAACAATCCTAATTACTGCCCCTACCACCGAGCAGTAGGCCATCTAATCGAAGATTGCTTTGTTTTCAAAAACTGGATTGAGGACCAATACCAGCAAGGTAAATTCGCGTTGTCTAAAAACTGGAGGGTAAACCCACCACAACCACACGCTCCGAAAAAGATGGACACGCTGGGGGCATTATGCTCATTTATAGAGGAAACTCCATGGGAAGTTGTTCTTTCAACAAAAACTAAAAGAATGCTGAAAGATCTCCAAGCATGTCCGGCAATTTGATGGAAGAGCCCGCTGGAGCCCAAGATTATTAAGGGGATGCTGAAGCCGCGCCCAACGCTGAAAGTTGGTGAAGGTGGACAAAACATTCAGGCCAAGCCTCCAAAGTCTTTAAAGAAAAAGAAGAAGGCCAAGAAGCCCGTCTAACCCGAAGACAGCCGTATAGGTCTACAGAAATACATCAATGCACTGGAAGAATATAACCAGAAGGCACGGACGGATGAATTCTTTAAACATGTTCTTGAGAATGAAGCCGATGACGCTGATGAAGGAGACAATTCTTCAGAAGAGCCCGAGGATTATGTGGCAAGCTGCCACATGATATCTCACTCATCAATAAATAGCAAAGAAGCTCCTGATGCAGAGAAACTGGAAGCAGATCCAGAACCGGAATCAAAATCTCTGGAGCCATCAGACGAATTGATTGACAGACTGCTGAGCGAAGCTCTTCAGAAAAGAAAATATGACCGAGAGCGTGAAACGGCCATATATGAAAGTGCCAACCGTCGGCGTCACGTTGAAGAAGCTCCGGTAATGAGACGCCATAGAGTACCCCAACCGGATAGAAGCACTTATGCCGCCAGCGAAAGCAGGTTTAAGATAAGGAAGCAGTTCGCTAAAGCCCTGTCGATGGGAATTAAGTTGCCACCTTTCAAAGAAGACACTTCAAAAAATACATTCCCAGACGAACTAGATGCACATCCAAACTACTGCTTATACCATTGGAGGATCATACACCCTACCGAGGAATGCATGGCCTTTAAAGATTAGTGGCAGGGATACATTACTTATCGACAGCATTTCAAGCGGATGAAGCGCAAAACTCGTCGAGAGCAAAGAAGCACGACAGATGAGCGCAAAAGAACTTCCGGCGACTGTCACACGGTTGATTCCGGGGGATCGCAATTTCTCACCCTCGGGGGCGATTCTGATGAAGAAATAGCTCTCGGCCCTCTCTTTAAAGAATACACCTCAAGAAAAGAGGAAGAGGCGAAGAACTGTGAGAATATTCAGCTGCGCAACCGTACGTTGCCAAAAAAGAATTTCGAATCTGCAAACAGGGGATCAGATAGAAAAGATAAGGGGAAGGAAAAAGTCCCTGAGGATATCGCCCTCGATGATCGAGTCGTCGAAGTGCTGGCAGCCAAGGACCCGCCAATAAAAAATAAGGTGGATTATAATGTTCTGGCACACCTGAGGAAGATACCCTCACAGCTAAGCATTCTCGATGCCCTTCTGCTATTTAAAGAGGAGTGAGATTCTTTGATCAAGGCATTACAAGAGCCCGAGTAGTTCCAAGCTTTCCTTGCCGGAGAAAAGATGAAGGACTGGCTGGAAGAAGTGCACACGGCTGACATCACATTCGGGGATGAAGATCTCCTCCTCGGAACATGCGAGCACAACCGTCCCTTGTATGTCACCGGATACTTCCATGACATAAAGATAGGGAAGATCCTAGTTGACAACGGGTCCTCTGTCAATCTCCTAAATGTGAGAGTGCTAAAAGAAATCTGCATGACCGTCCAGCAGCTCGCTCGGGATAAAATCACCATTTCCGGGTTCGACTCCCAGTCATCACGGACGCTCGGGTCTGTGATACCGACGTTACGCTTTGGGCTGCTCGTCACTGACATCAAATTGCATGTCGTTGACGCCAAGACTTACTACAACGCTTTGCTCGGCAGGCCTTGGTTACACGAGTACAACATCATCCCTTCTACACAACATCAGTGTATGAAGTACTTCAAAGATGGTCTCGAGTATACCGTGACAGGGGAGCTGATCCCATTCTCTGTGAATGAAGTCCGAAAGTACGAAGATGCAAAGTATTTCCTACCAGACTTTGAAGACACGGAAAGATACCATAAACCAGAGAATAAGCAGAAAGTTATCACCACTATTCCGGTCTTTGGGAGCGATACTGAGGAGGAGGAAGAGATAGTCTATTCAGGACCACCCTAATGCAACAAACCGGGACCGTCTACCCCTATCTGGTCTTTGGCAGTGACTCTGAAAATGAGGTCAACGCAGTATTCTCGGTTCGTCCATCAATGCATGCCTTCACTCGAGATGATCAGAGTTTGCAAATCGTAATGGTTCCGCGGCAGCACTACAGAGACCTTGATGCGCTAGAGACATATAGTGTGCAAGAGCTGCAGACATTCTATGTCCCTCCCAGGTAAAGAGGTGAAAATGCGATCCTGTTCTATCGATCCATGGAGACTAAAGTCGAAAGAGAAGTCTAGCACGGTGCCGATCTTACGCTCGACAGACTCCAACCTATCCGTCTGCCCAGATACTACACAGAGGGATTGAAAAGGTTACAAAGACTCTAAGGAGTACCATTCAAACAAAGTTCTCGACAAGCTCAGTTCTACAACAGGATTTGGAACATCCCCAGAACTCAGCGAAAATTGCCCAACGGAAAAATGGAAATGATCGGGTTTGGATATGTCCAGTCCAAGAAACGGGAGCAGTCCTATGGTTGCTATGTCATAAATGACCTTGATGAAGGAGGGGGTGCTCTTTTAAAAAAAGGTGCCGACGCTGAACCAGAACGCGGTCCTGCCATAAAAATGCCGAGTCCGTTGTTTGAAGAACAGATGGACAACAAAGTACGGGAAGAGAGTCAAGAAGTTCGGAATGACCAAAACCGCGAAATGTCCATTTACGAGAAAGCCAAGACGCAACGCCTCCTTCAGCAGTCTGCGGAGGATGACAATGCCCTCCACCGTCAGCTTACCATACATTCCCAAGATAAGAAAAAGGCCCAATGCAGAGGTAAAAGCAAGTTGAAGAACGGAAAGAACGTTCGACAGCGGCAAAAAGGATCCAAGAGGCCACGCGATCAAGAAAAGGTCAGCCAGAATCCATCTCTAATGAAAAAGATGGGTCGAGCATATTCTTTCCCTCAAGACAAGACAAGGAAGATATTCGATCTCGTCCTGAAACATCAAATGATTACTGTAGGGTTACTAGGCACTATCACAAGGGTCTATAAGGCATCAACCATGCCAGATTTAAAATTTAGAAGTGCCGAACAACCTAAAGCGAGGATCTTTGCTAGATAATTAAGGTTAACAAAGCATGTAAACAACTTTACATTTAAGAGAGAGGGATTACAACCTTTGTAGTCCGCTCCTTCGCTTCATAAGCTCCGAGTAGTAGTCCCTTCGCCGTGATCCATGATCTCCCGGACTCAAGAGAGTCTATACAAGCCGAACGATCCATGCTTGCTAGAAGTCTTCCTTTTCAAAGATGATCTACCTTGAAGAATCTTTAACTCAAGCTCTCACTTCTCTAATCAAGTATTAGAGAAGTGAACACCTTAATCTAAGTGTCTAGAATAGATGAGGATGATGAAGTAGGAATTTAGCTCTCTTTTATTTTCAAATTCTCACACTAATTCATCACAAAACCAAAAGCTGGAAAGCTTTCCAAGGAGGAAGAAGAAGATGAAACCTTTTGTGATGAATAATGAAATTGTTACTTTGGTTAAAAAACAACCTTGAGTTAATAATATCAAGTATTAACTCATGTAGATAATTAACTAGGGTTAAGGGTTTAGGTTGGGTTAAATAATATCTCCAAAATATCAACACAAAATATTTTTGCTTCAAACAAAACATAAAGCTTCTAGAAGCTTCATGAAAATGCTAACCTAAATCAAATCCTAACCTTGTTTAATATCCACAAATCATGTTGCTTTTGTAATCATAACTTGTTACAATATTATATATCACATATATAATATATTTTTGTAAGAAAAGAAAATAATACAATTAACATATATCGCATATATATCAATGTATTATCCGGTGAGAAAATGAATCAATAAAGCGAGCCAATATTAGTTAATGTAATGTAATATGTCACATATATAATTATACATTAAATTATCGAATCAACAATTGATCCGACAATCCAGCTATATCGCATATAACCGACTAATATTACATGTACCGATTCATCGAATCAACACTTGATCCGATGACCCGGCTATATCATATATCGCGAGAATAGAATACGGTAACTCATATCGTATTATTCTCGGTCCCGCACATATCACATATGTGCTCCTACTCCGTTTTGCCTGAGTCAAGAAACCTCTGTGTAGGACTCTAAACAATCGTCAATACGCCGGCAGCAGGTGATGATCATATCAAACACCCACAAGCTGCAAGTGGTCAGTTAAACGTAACAGCAACCCAGGTATTGAGTGATCAGAAGATCAACAAGCAAGCCTGTACATTCTCTTTTGAATCCAATCAGTAACACTACCGTAAAGTCCGGTCTCTTCGTCTGATATGTCGCATATCTAGTCTAGGGGTGGTAAACGTCAGACCCCAGTAACCGATAAGTCGTGTCGATGTGAGGATCATAAAAGGTCGAGAACCTATTGATAACACTTATCAGTAGTACTCTATATCCACCCTGGCCAGGGACTTCCAGTTATAGCCAATAGAACGCACCACAACATCAACTCCCTATACCGGGAGAGACGAAACCCCTCCTATCGCTCATTGCCTCCATGTGATTCGAGACTGTACCCAAAAGCCACCGTTTTCCATGCCTTCTTGGACGTGGTATGATGGAAATCAAAGCACAGTAGGAATCACACAAGACTCTATGACGATCTCGGGTCTACAGACTAACCTGTACCAGCGTCACCAGAGAACTGCCATCTGACGTGAGGTATAATACCATCTGGGAGTTCTCGGCAAGTCCGTCCAGTGTTCCCAGTCTCCACTTAGCACCCGTACACCATCTTTGATGTCAAACACCGATGGATATGGGATCATCCATCGCCCATCATATGGGTCAAGATGCGTATACGCTAGTCTACTCTGGTGTATCGATGCCCTGTCTCGATACACCCTCGACTACGAACAATTATAGGATGTACTCATTGACTACCCTGGCCCCACTAGTATGATCTCATCATAGTCCCAGTAGTCAAGTACATATCCTAAGGGCTTTATCAACATGTGAGAGCAAGACAGTAAACTAATACAAGCCAACATGTTAAGACAAAGTGAAACCAAATAGCATACTATTATGTCGAGCAAGAAAGTCCTCTTTATATATATCCAAGCATCCACTATAATATACATCATATGTACAATAATGGCCTCTAGGGCATATACATAACTAACAATCTCCTACTTGCACTAAGGCCAGCTGTTGTAGTATCTCATACCTAACATCCCGAAGAGTCTCTCAAAATATATCTAGGGAATGGTCTTTGTGAATGGATTCGCAGTGTTGTCCTTCGTATCAACTCTCCTGACCTCGATCTCCCGGCGATCAACTATCTCTCGGATCAGGTGATACCGCCTCAGAATATGTCTGGACTTCTGATGGGACCTGGGTTCCTTAGCCAAAGCCCCAGCTCCATTGTTATCATAATACAAAGGTATTGGATGCTCAATGGACGGAACCACACCAAATTCAGTGATGAACTTCTTCATCCAGACAACCTCTTTGGCAGCATCGTGGCAGCGATGTATTCAGCCTCCATCGTCGAGTCTGCAACGGTTTCCTGTTTGGAACTCTTCCAACACACCGCCCCTCCATTGAGGGTAAAGACAAATCCCGAGTGCAACTTAGAGTCGTCCTTATCACTTTGGAAGCTCGAATCGGTAAAGGACTCCACCTCGAGTTCTCCGTTACCATACACCAAGAACATCTCCTTAGTTCTTCTCAAATACTTGAGAATGTTCTTCACAGCTATCCAGTGACTCTCTCTAGGATCTTCATGATACCTACTCACTACACTTAGTGAGTATGCTACACCGGGTCTGGTATATAGTATCGCGTACATGATATAGCCTACTGCCGAAGCATAGGGTATCCCTTGCATGCGAGCTCTCTCCAAATCAGTCTTGGGAGACATCTCTTTGGAGAGAGTGAGTCCAGAGATCGTGGGTTAGTTCCCACGCTTTGATTCTTCCATACTAAACCTCTTTAGTATGGTGTCAATGTACCTGGATTGGGACAATCCCAGTATCCGTTTAGATCTATCTCTATAGATCATAATTCCCAGTATGCATGAGGCATCACCTAGATCTTTCATTGAGAATCTTTGTGATAAGAAGAGCTTGACCGATTGTAGCATAGGAACATCATTTCCTATCAAGAGTATGTCATCGACGTACAATACGAGGAAGACAACCTTACTCTCTGCAACCTTCTTATATATACAAGGTTCATCTACGTTTTTGATGAAGTCAAACTCTTTGACTACAACATCAAAGCAGATGTTCCAACTCCATGATGCCTGCTTTAACCCGTAGATGGATTTAAGCAGCTTGCACACCTTTCCGCTGCTCCCACTATCTACGAAGCCCTTCTGGCTGAGTCATGTACATGAACTCCTCTAAATCACCATTTAGAAAGGCGGTCTTAATATCCATTTGCCAGATTTCGTAGTCATGGTATGCAGCAATGGCAAGTAAGATCCGGATGGACTTAAGCATAGCCACTGGAGAAAAGGTTTCGTCATAATCCACACCTGGTCGTTGACGAAAACCCTTTGCAACAAGTCTAGCTTTGAAAGTCTCAACTTTTCCATCTACACCAAGTTTCTTCTTAAAGATTCATTTGCTCCCAATGGGTTTTACCCCTTCAGGAGCAACTTCCAAAGTCCATATTTTGTTGGTGTACATAGATTCCATCTCAGATCGCATTGCATCCAGCCATTTCACAGAGTCACCACTCGTGATGGCCTGCTCAAAGCTAGTCGGGTCATCATCTTCTCGCTCCCACCATCAACGAGAAAACCGTAGTATCTCTCAGGTGGATGAGAAACCCTACTAGATCGGCGGAGAGGCTGGGGTTCGTTGGATACTACTGAATCCTATGGTTCCAATAAATCATCAGTTGTAGTTTATGGTGCTGGAACTTCTTCCAGCTCTACCGCTTCGCCACTAATTTCTTTTGCAAGAAATTCCTTTTCTAAAAAGGTGGCATGTTGAGCAACAAACACCTTTTGTTGTTCACCGTGGTAGAATAGATATCCATACGAATTGCTTGGATATCCTACAAACTTGCAAAGAACTGAGCGTGCCTCGAGCTTGTCCGGATTTTTCCTTTTAACATAGGCCGGACAACCCCATATCTTAACTCTTTTAAGAGATGGTCTCTTCCCATTCCATATCTCATATGGAGTGGTAGGCACAGATTTGGTTGGAACTCTATTCAATAGGTATATGGCTGTCTCAAGCGCATACCCCCAGAAGGAAATAGGTAATTCAGCAGTGCTCATCATTGAGCGCACCATATCTAATAGGGTGCAATTCTTCCGCTCCGATACACCATTGTGCTATGGTGTATAAGGAGGAGTAAGCTGAGACAGAATCCCATTCTCTTTTAGATAATCCAGGAACTCATTGCTCAAGTATTCTCCTTCTCGATCTGATCGAAGGATCTTAATACTTTTGCCCGTTTGGTTCTCTACTTCGTTCTTATATTCTCTGAATTTCTCAAAAGCTTCATACTTGTGTTTCATCAGGAACACATGTCCGTATCTTGAGAGATCGTCAGTGAATTTAATGAAGTAGGAAGAACCGTTCCTGGCATGTGTAGACATGGGACCACATACATCACTATGTATTAGTCCCAAGAGTTCTGTAACTCTTTCTCCGTATCCACTAAACGGAGTTTTGGTCATCTTGCCTTTGAGACATGACTGGCAAGTGCCATAAGATGAAAATTCGAACGGATTCAAATATCCATCCTTATGCAATTTAGCTAGCCGTGTCGCATTCATATGACCTAGTCTACAATGCCACAAGAAGGATTCGTTCATTTCAGAACTCTTCCTCTTGTGTGTGTTTTGTACATTAAGTACTGTAGTTTGGTTGAGAACGTATATGCCATTAAATAATGAACCTGATCCAATCAACTTTTGATTCAGGAATATGTTCATAACATTATTCTGTACTACAAAATTATATCCTTCTTTATTCAATAAAGAAACTGATATAATATTGCATATCAGGGTCGGAATGTAATAGCACTCGTTCAGAACCAATGTATTACCATTTGGTAATACAAGGTGATATTCGCCAACTGCCTTGGCTGCAACATTTGCACCATTCCCTACTCTTGGGGAAAGATCACCCTTTCCCAGTTCCCTACCTTTCCGTAGCCCATGTAACATATTACATATATGGGATCCCGATCCGGTATCTAATACCCAGGACGTAGAGTGAACTGAGAAACAGTTCTCGATAACAAACACACCCGAAGAAGATGCATCAAAATGCTTGTTCTTCGTTTGGGCGGCGTGAGAATCCAGATATTCTCCTATTCCCAGCTCAGTCTTATAACACTTATAAGAAAGAATGGGACCAACGTTCCCCTGCTCAGTATAATAAGCGGGTTCAGTCAATACATCCATATTATTATCTTGATTATGGCCTGACATGGTCGCTACCTGGAGAGAGAGAGAGAGAGAAGAAAACACTTTAGCGTATGCTCTTGCAAGATTAGATTGGTTATTATTTTATCTAATCAGGATGTCTCCCACTGTTTTTATCAAATCTTCCTTCAAACCCTAAAAGGTAAGACTAGCCGGGATTAATTACACCTTACAAATTCGCTAATCTTTCAGCCAGATCAGTGTTGGTACTTTGAGGGAGGTTCCCCGTACTTTCGCATGGACCTAATTAAAATAAACCTCGTTTTCCCAGAGGCTTAACCCCGTAAACACCTTTCTAGTCACCTACTTGATCGGCTAATTGTCCTGTGCAAAATTCTCCCAGGAGTAACTAATACCCGCAGTGGGTATCGGGATCCAACTATCTCATAGGAAGTATGCAATCTCATTGCAAATTTCAACAATTGAAATTCCTGATAATGCTTTTTCCCCTAGCAACTTATGACCTTGGCTAAGGTCAACAAATCATAAGTGCTAGCCAAGTTCAACCCGTCATTTCCCGATTGAATTAAACCAACCCGTACGACCCTTGGCTAAGGTCAACAAAGTCATACGACTATCCTAACTCAATCACATCTCATGTTTTAGCAGATAAATACTAATTAGCTACCGTACACTACGCCTTGGCTAAGGTCAACAAACGTAGCACGAATACTAACTAGTCTCTATCTGAAATGACGGAGGGCTACGCAGGTTTTTCAGAAAACCATGAGCGTAATGAACTTGATATCGTTGTAGAAACAGGTGATTTTGAAAAGGAGTGTTTTTGAGGCTTTTCTAGTTTCGCTAAAGAGGTCACTCCCGGTGAAGGGATCTCGGCTCTTTCCTTATCGAATAAGGTGCAGGGTATATCATATATACCGCTGTGCAAAGCAAGAACTATAGAAGCAATCAAAAACTAAACCGTGAGTTTGTAGCATCTGCCAGCTTTTCTAAAGAGGTCACTCCCGGTGAAAGGATCTCGACTCTTTCCTCATCGAATAAGGTGCAGGGTATATCATATATACCGCTGTGCAAAGCAAAAAACTGTAGCTACCCTTTTTTGAAAATTTGATTCTACAACATCTTTTAGTTTTCTTTTCTTTTATTAATCTCATTAATAATTCCCATCAGTTAATTCTTCCTAAGCATCATAGAAGAAACGAAAGCAGTAATATTTATATATCATCATATATATTGTATAAGCATTCGTCTCAGGCAGTAATATGATCTCATCACAGAACATTGCAGCAGAAGATAACATATGAAATATTGGTTATACTAGGACGTCCGTGTTTTATTTCGAGCCTGTATAAAAATACGGATTCCACGGTCGCGATGAATAGCCAAACCCACATCCCCAGACCCCTGCGAGAGCGGCAAGTAACACTGCCAATTCTAGGGTTAGGAGACCCGGTCTCGACTTCTCGAGATGGCCTCCCACTGGACCCTAGAACCCGGTTATTTGTGCTTCCCTCCTCGGGTCTACCTAATGCGGAAAAGTAAATAATATACAACGGTGACATCAACCTCAACCCGGAAGTGCACCAATAAAAGAATATTATATACAATGAATTTTACATGAATGAAAATAAAAACCCTCATCTCACATAAAACCCCCGGCTATTCAGAACACGACGATCTAATATAACATATCACAGCAACACATAATATCTCATATCATCAACTTAAGAAAGTATGCGTATCCCGATTGTCGTTGATGTATAGCAACGAAGCCGGCGATACACCACATACTACGCTTACGGTCATAGAAAAGAAAGTGTAAAACTACAACATTTGGAATCCACAATCACTTTAGACATCTTAAATCCGAAATATCACATACTTCGCATTTCATGCCTAACTATATGAATTCCACATATTGTATCACATTCCAGATAAATAGACAAAGTTAAACTTTCCGATCGAATAATCAAACACCCAAGATTTCCCAAATAGCTCAACACTTAAGCGGAGTTCAAAAATTCCCAGAACATGTCACAGCCCCAATGACCCAGCCGTAGAAGGGTCAAAACAACGCCTCACATGTGGCAACTCTAAACTACCACAAACCCTAGGGTTCAGTGGCAGTTTTTATGATCACATAATCGAGTTAAGGTTACGTTCTTCTAGAGGGTCCACAGATATGCTTGCATGTTTTTCCGAAAGTTTCAAACTCGAGAAAAATTCAACACTTGAAAGTTTTCCGTCATGAAAATAATGAGTTATTAATATCCGTTCGAATCTTTTAACACGTTCTAAATTACTCGAAAAACTAAACGAAGTTAAATTTTCCGATCGAATCAACGAATACAAAAGATCTCCAGAAAACTCAACACTTGAGTAAGATTAAAAATTCCCAGAAGCATGTAGTAATAGCTACGGATATTACCTACAAATACATGTCCCTAATAACCAAGTACGGCCGCGGAACCGCAGCGCAAAGCATGTTCTTGCCGCGGTTCCGCGGCGACTTGAGGGTATTAGGGGTTCGTATTTCACAGTAATTCTTAGAATTCCCTGCTTAATTTTCTGAGTATTTTTAATACGGAAAAATCCAAATTTTTAAAAAATTTCCAGAGAGGGGGTTAAAAATGACGTTTCGGGGTTCGATCGGACTTTAAACTTCGTCTACACGTCGCCTAATGCTCTAGCTTGGCTCTGATACCACTGTAGGGTTACTAGGCACTATCACAAGGGTCTATAAGGCATCAACCATGCCAGATTTAAAATTTAGAAGTGCCGAACAACCTAAAGCGAGGATCTTTGCTAGATAATTAGGGTTAACAAAGCATGTAAACAACATTACATCTAAGAGAGAGGGATTACAACCTTTGTAGTCCGCTCCTTCACTTCATAAGCTCCGAGTAGTAGTCCCTTCACCGTGATCTATGATCTCCCGGACTCAAGAGAGTCTACACAAGCCGAACGATCCATGCTTGCTAGAAGCCTTCCTTTTTAAAGATGATCTACGTTGAAGAATCTTTAACTCAAGCTCTCACTTCTGCAATCAAGTATTAGAGAAGTGAACACCCTAATCTAAGTGGCTAGAATAGATGAGGATGATGAAGTAGGAATTTAGCTCTCTTTTATTTTCAAATTCTCACACTAATTCATCACAAAACCAAAAGCTAGAAAGCTTTCCAAGGAGAAAGAAGAAGATGAAACCTTTTGTGATGAATAATGAAATTGTTACTTTGGTTACAAAACAACCTTGAGTTAATAATATCAAGTATTAACTCATGCAGAGAATTAACTAGGGTTAAGGTTTTGGGTTGGGTTAAATAATATCTCCAAAATATCAACACAAAATATCTGCTTCAAACAAAACATAAAGCTTCTAGAAGTTTCATGAAAATGCTAACCCAAATCAAACCCTATCCTTGTTTAATCTCCACAAATCATGTTGCTTTTGTAATCATAACTTGTTACAATATTATATATCACATATATAATATATTTTTGTAACAAAAGAAAATAATACAATTAACATATATCGCATATATATCAATGTATTATCCGGTGAGAAAATGAATCAATAAAGCGAGCCAATATTAGTTAATGCAATGTAATATATAAAATATATAATTATACATTAAATTATCCAATCAACACTTGATCCGACAATCCAGCTATATCGCATATAACCGACTAATATTACATGTACCGATTCATCGAATCAACACTTGATCTGATGACCCGGCCATATCATATATCACGAGAATAGAATACGGTATCTCATATCGTATTATTCTTGGTCCCGCAAATATCACATATGTGCTCCTACTCCGTTTTGCCTGAGTCAAGAAACCTCTGTGTAGGACTCTAAAGAATCGTCAATACGTCGGCAGCAGGTGATGATCATATCAAACACCCACAAGCTGCAAGCGGCTAGCTAAACGTAACAGCCACCCAGGTATTGAGTGATCAGAAGATCAACAAGCAAGCATGTACATTCTCCTGTGAATCCAATGAGTAACACTACCGTACAGTCCGGTCTCTTCATCTGATATGTCACATATCTAGTCTAGGGGTGGTAAACGTCAGACCCCAGTAACCGATAAGTCGTGTCGATGTGAAGCTCATAACAGATTGAGAACCTACTAATAACACTTATCAGTAGTACTCTATATCTGCCCTGGCCAGGGACTTCCAGTTATAGCCAATCGAACACAGCACAACATCAACTCCCTATACCGGGAGAGACGAAACCCCTCCTATCGCTCATTGCCTCCATGTGATTCGAGACTGTACCCAAAAGCCACCATTTTGCACGCCTTTTTGGATGTGGTATGATGGAAATCAAAGCACAGTGGGAATCACACAAGACTCTATGACGATCTCGGGTCTACAGACTAACCTGTACCAGTGTCACGAGAGAACTGCCATCTGACATGAGGTATAATACCATCTGGGAGTTCTCGGCGAGTCCGTCTAGTGTACCCAGTCTCCACTGAGCACCCATACACCATCTTTGATGTCAAACACCGATGGATATGGGATCATCCATCGCCCATCATATGAGTCAAGATGCGTATACGCTAGTCTACTCTGGTGTATCGATACCCTGTCTCGATACACCCTCGACTAGGAACAATTATAGGATGTACTCATTGACTACCCTGGCCCCACTAGTATGATCTCATCATAGTCCCAGTAGTCGAGTACATATCCTAAGGGCTTTATCAACATTTGAGAGCAAGACAGTAAACTGATACAAGTCAACATGTTAAGACAAAGTGAAACCAAATAGCATACTATTATGTCAAGCAAGAAAGTCCTCTCTATATATATCCAAGCATCCACTATAATATACAACATATGTACCATAATGGCCTCTAGGGCATATACATAACTAACAATTACGCTCCCGGAGTCCAAGCACCCCAAACAAGCAAACGAGGTCTATCACCCAAATTATTGCTCCTATCACCGAGTAATAGGTCATCCTCTTGAAGACTGCTTTACTTTCAAAAACTGGGTTGAAAACCAATATCAACTCGGCAGGTTCGCTCTATCCGACATTTGGAAGGTGGCCCTGATTGATTTGTCAAAAATATTTCTAAACTGCAATCAAGAACGACGTCACTTGGTAGCTAGCCGGTGAGTACGGGTTGGTCCACAGGGATGTTGTGAATTTTCTAATTGCTCTTACGAGTTAATTCTGATGGGTGCCGGATTGATTAAATCTAAAAACTAAATTAATCTAGATCTAAATCTTGCTAGGGTTAGGTTTAGGTTAAGTTTGGAAAGTCAATAAATCTTACCGCTTTCTATTCCCATATTAAGATTTTATTAGGAGTTATGGTAATTATTAATAAAGGGGATTAGAACCAATTGGAAAGATGTTTCTTCCTCTAGGTTCTTGTCCTTCCTTTATCAATCCTTACCCTAACCTCCATGGAAAACATGCTCAACCGGGCCTTTATACTACGGTATCACCGCTACCTCGTAGGATAGGGTGCCGTAGGGAGCGATGTATGCATGTATGTATGGAGTCCTATTAATTATATGTGATGGGCAAGAAAGGGGTGAGAGATCTTCATCTCTCAAATCTAACCCTAACAAGCGAGGAGACTACTCGCTCATTAGGGAATTGAAAAACATTTATCTAGGGCAGAGAATAAAAGATCTAACTATCTAACTAGGGTAAGGAATTAAATTTAACTAGGGCAGATAAGAAATTACCTAGAGTAAGAATTGAAAACTTACTCCTAAATTGATGCTCTCCAAAAATAATTCTGAATTTTATTAATGAAAGGAGGCATGACCTAATACAAGAATTTGGGTCTCTATTTATAAGACATAGAAAACCCTAGGTTTACAATCGCCGCATGTCTGCTATTACAAAAATACCCCTAGGAAGACTAGTCAGCGCCGCCAAGTATTATGGAAGTTTTTTTCGCCACTACGGGCATTACACGGCCGCGGAACCGCGGCCGCAGCCTTGGTTTGGCCGCGGTTCCGCGGCTAAAAGAGGGACTTGGAATCTGCAATTTCTTCTGCTGGTTCTGGTTCTCTTGTACTTCCTGTTTCTGCAGTTGGTTCTTCAGAATATTCTCTCGTTCTCTTCCAGATCTTCACAGTGAGTAATGCAGTGGACTTTAACCGTTCGCTTTGTGTCGAACTCTTGAACCTCGTGATACCTTCTATTTTGTGAACTGATCTTCGTGTAGGCTTGATCAAGATCCTTCCATTTGTTGGTCGAAGTCCCACTTTTGTATCGTCTTTTATCTTTTTCACTGTTTTAGCTCCGAGAACCTGTAACCTGTACTATGTAGCAGACATGGGTCAAAAGCACCTGTTTATTTGTAAAATGTAGGGTTCCTAGGCACTCTCAAGAGGTCTCACAAGGCATCAACCATGCCAATTTCTAAAATACGGTGCCGAGAAACCCTAGACTAGATCGTTGGCTAGAAGTTTAGGCGATAAAGCGAGCTAGTTTACAACTAAACTATAAGATAACGGAAATACAACCTTTGTAGATCCGGTGCTCCACCTCCATAGCTCCGCAATGAAGTCTCCTCGCTGTCCAAGTCGAACCCCGAGCTCTAGCGTCGGCTTCATCGGAGAATGGACGGGCTAGGTCATCGACGACGATGTCGAAGATGATCTACGTCGAAGCATCACTAGATCAAGCTCCAACTTCACCAAGTCAAGAAACTTGTGAAGAAAACACACTCTACTACTTGGAAAGAGGTAGAGGATGAAGAAATAGGAAGTGGGTTCACTTTAGAATTGGATTTCTCACTCATTTTCATCAATCACCATTGATGAAGTGAAGCTTTCTTCATTGAAGAAGATGAAGATGATATTATGATAAGGATATTGAATAGAAAAGAAAAATCAATTCTTATCATAATGTTAACTATATTTATGTGTAGAGAATTGACCAAGGTTAAAGGAATGGTTAGGGTTAAGGAGATGAAGACAAAATGGTCACTTTGGTCAAAGTGGCATGAAGCTTCAAGAAGCATCATGAATGAAAGCAACCATTATCTTTTCATTTCTCATTTCTTTTAATCCAAATTATAAAGATAAATGAATGAATAAATAAGTAATGGATAAACAAATAAAAACCCTAACCATTTATTTAACCAAGGATTAATTCTTTACACAAAACCCTAGCAATCTTATATCATCAAACATGATACAATCAAGTGCACAAAATATATCACATATACAATGTGCACATTCGAGTGAGAAAATCCATCTTAAATGAACCGATACTAGTTAATGCAAAGTAATATATCAAATATATAATTATGCATTAAATCATTAAATCAACACTTGATTCAATGATCCGGTCATGTCGCACACAACCGACTAGTATACAATGTATCGGCTTATCGAATCAATCCTTGATTCGATAACTAGGTTATATCGCATACAACCATTCGACACATTCGTCGCGAGAAAGGAATACGGTATCACATACACGCATTATTCTCGGTCCCGCACATATCTCATATGCGCTCCTATTTCGTTTCGCTTGAGCCAGGAAACCTCTGTGTAGGACTCTAAAGACTCGTCAATACGCCGGCAGCAGATGATGATCATATCAAACACCCACAAGCCGCAAGCGGTCTGCTAAACGTAACGGCCACCCGGATATTGAGCGATCAGAAGATCGACGAGCAAGCCCGCTCACACTCCAGTGAATCCAACCAGTAACACTTACCGTACAGTCCGGTCTGATCGTCTGATATGTCGCATATCTTGCCTAGGGGTGGTAAACGTCAGACCCCAATAGCTCGATAAGTCGTGTCGATATGAGGTCTATAACAATTCGAGAAACTACTGGTAACACTTACCAGTAAATCTCAGCAACCCTGACCAGGGATTTCCTGTCATAGCCAATCGAACACAGCGCAACATCAACCCCCTATACCGGGAGAGACGAATCCCCTCCTATTGCTCATTGTCTCCATGTGATTCGGGACTGTACCCAAAAGCCACCGTTTTGCACTCCCTCTTGGACGTGGTAAGGTGGAAATCAAAGCACAGTGGGAACCACACAAGACTCTATGACGATCTCGGGTCAACAGACTACTCTGTACCAGTGTCACCAGAGAACTGCCTTCTGACGTAAGGTATAATACCATCTGGGAGTTCTCGGCGAGTCCGTCCAGTGTACCCAGTCTCTACTGAGCACCCATATATCATCTCTGATGTCAAACACCGATGGATATGGGATCATCCATCGCCCATCTGTATGGGTCGAGAAGGTACACGCTAGTCTACTCTGGTATATCGATGCCCCATCTCGATATACCCACGACTAGGGACTTTCAAGGATGTACTTATGGACTACCTTGTCCCCACTAGTATGATCCGCATCATAGTCCAGGTAGTCAAGTACACATCCTAAGGGCTTTACCAACATGTAATAGAGAGACAATCTGAGTACACGTTAAGGTAAAGAGTAACCAGATAGCATACTATCATGTCGAGCAAGAAAGTCCTCCCTATATATGTCCCAGCATCCACTACAATATACATCCAATGTACAGTAATGGCCTCTAGGGCATATATATAACTAACATAAAATGCATAAGAATGGGGAATATAATAATGCAATATTATGATATGAACAAATACCCCCAAACTTATCTTTTGCTCATCCTCGAGCAAACGTAGTTTTATTCTCGACAAAAACCTAACCTCACTTTCGCAGGGAATCGCGATTGCACTGAGCTCGTGCAACAAGCCGTTAAACCTCTAGGTGTCCCTAGTAGGAGGAGTGTTGTCTCCTGAGGGTTTTCAGCGGATACTACCCACAAAATTCTATCAATTTGGCCTATTGACTTTAATTCTCCAATTATGTTTTCTAATAAGGAATTCTATTATCTTCGACGCGTAAACTATCCACCCGTATTCTTCATGCTTCCTTATCATTTAACTTAAGATTATATATGTTCTGCAGACCTATTTAGCTTTTGGCATCTTTTAAGTTTTCCTTCTATGGTTCTATCTCAACTTAGGAATTTTTATTATCTCTACTAAAGATACAAGTTCTATTCTTCATTCCTCTCTCTTATCTAAATCCCAATCACATACCCCTACGTGTGTGTGTAAATCACCCCTACACTTGGAAATTCAAATCAAGCAATCATACTCTTGTCCGTTGTCCAAAACACTTCTTAATAGGTGAATTTTAAATAAATTTTGTTTACACATCCTTCATGCGACCGTTAATACTTCTTGAGGTACCAACGACCGATTACAAAATGTGTTTGCACTTTTAAAGCGTACTTCCTAGTCTTGTAACACCTAAGGCTTTAGCAGTGACTCCCAAACCAGTTGGTCTAAGACACTAAGTGATGAAGCACCCTCGCTAAAAATTTTTCTATATTATTTTTTTTCATCCTTAAGTAATTACAAAAACCAGTGTTCATTTTTTTTCTTTATTCACACATGTATTTTTTTTTCCATCGTACTAAGGACTTTAGACAAGAGCATTTCAAGGTCTCTTCTACTATTCCAAGTTTCAAGGTGCGTGATTGTGCAAATTGTAGGGTATACATTTTCAGAATCTAGACTTAAGCTTAGGAATTATGTTTCAAACTCATACTCTAATAAAAATATCAATACTTTTCCTTTGTTTTGACTTAGCCCAAGAAGTGAACTCAAAATTTGCCTATTTCTAAATAAACTACAAAGACATATACTTTCTACTGCTAAACTAAAAGAAAGGTTATTTTTAGGGTTTGTAATCTACTAAGTCTAAGATCTAGTTGTTCCTAGCTAGTTAACCTATTTGTCAAACTCAAGTCAAATAAGGCCAAAATTGAATACTTTAATTTTTATAATTTTTTTTTAAAATTTTCAATTTTTTATGGGTTTTAAAATAAGTATGCAAATGCAAAAATATACACATGAATGCGAATGAAGAAAGCTTACCGAGCATACCCCCAAACATAAACTTAACGGTGTCCTCACTGTCATGCCACACCAAGAGGGTCAAAATGTCGGCACTCCCCTGTTTATTTATTTAAATTTTTTTTTATTGTTAGAAGAAAAACAAAATATATATACAACAAGGTTCCCCCCAAACTTAAGTGAAACAGTGTTTCCACTGTTTAAGCGGTAAAGTTCAGAGTTAGGGAGGAGAAAAATCAAACTATACAAGGCCTTACACAGACCAAAAGTTAGCACCAACCATTCAAAAATTCTATCGTGATAATGGTGGGGTTGGTGAAAGAATGGAGTGTAAAGAAAAGAAATGAGAAGCACACGAGACCGTGTGGAGATAGAAACGGTATACGGTCTCGGTGGAGGAGAATGGCGAAGGGAAAAAAGAAATGGTAGTGGTTCTACTTCTTCGAGTGGAGGTTGATTAATCACAAAATCCGTATCGTTTAAGAATGCGAGTTCGTCGGCGAAAATATCTTCGAAACTTTCGTCGAAGGTCCAATTGAAAATTATCGAACTTAAAAGATCGGATTGTGATTCATCAACACTCGGTATCATTAGAGGAAGATTAGAAGAACAAAAGAAAGTGGGAATACGAACTTGAGGGTGGGGATGGAGTGTATAAACTAGCACAATATGTAATGACCGATGTGTAAAAAGCGATTGCGCTAATCTATCAACTAGCGGAAAAACGAGATTAAGTCCTTCAAGATTCGTGAGCAAATATGGATACGTCGAACTTGGTATTGGAGATGAAAGCGTAACGGTCTCTTGCAAGGTCGGAACGAGGACAGAGGGAAGTGAGTGAGGAAGGGTATCAGTTAAAGATTCAGGAGGGTGTACACAATCAGTGGAAGGGACATGATGAATTAGGAAATCCGACTCATCAAACAAAACTGGTTCATCCTCAATAATTTCCTAAATATTCTCCTCAAAATTTTGCTTATCCATGTCATTATCATCAAAATCAAGACGCATATGAAGCTCGGGAGAAACATTTAATGACTCGGGATGATGAATTGGACATAAAATTTCAATCAAATCTATGGGTTCATCATCCAAAATATTCCCGGCGTCTATATCCTCAATCAAGTGAAAATTAATTTTTTCTGACACCTCATCAAAAACATGGATATTCATCAATTTAGGTTCTAGAGTGGAGGTGGAAAGTTCAAAAGGATTAGGTGTGGTTTCACTTGAAAGGGATCTTCACAATCTCCCAAATCAAGCACTATTAAGTCACACAACTCGTTAAATGTTTTATTTTCAACTTGTGAATCATTTGGGACAATTGATGGAAAACCGGAATTGTGGGCTTCAATTGGGTATGGGTATGTTTGACTTGGAAAGGTGTAGAACACACTCTCTCCTCTCAAATTCGCACTCCGTCCAACCTCCTCCTCATACATTGGGATTTTTAGAGCTAGTTGGAAACTAGCTACCGGATCACTAGGTTGCATAAGGGCGACCATGGACGCATCCACATTGTAGGGTTTCCTTAACACCTCTAATAGGGTTTAGAAGCATCATACATGCTATAACAATAAAATTTTGAGGTGCTAAGCAAACTATACAAAGAATCAAACTAGAATATATGAAGTAACTATAAATAGTATCAACAATTAAGAGTTAAGTTATACTAAGTGATGAGACTACAACCTTTGTAGACCTCTTTGGAAGACTCCTTGGCTTTGAAAAGGTTCGCTTGATCAACTCCTCGTCCACGACGATCCACCCGAAGCACTTTGCTCTAAGCTTGATGCTTCCTTCGATCTTTGAAAAGCTTGAAGCACAACACCCTACACAAGATAGCTAAGGTTGTGTAGGATGATGAAGTGGTTGCTATTCTTATTTAATACCTTTTCTTTTCTTTCTCTAACTCTAATTTAACATTTAAAAGATAGCTAGGGTTTTGAGGAAGAAGATGGCTCTCTCTTTTTCTTTTGGAGTGAAAATGATAATAATAATTGAAAATGAGAGAGAGAGAGAGATATCTTATCATAACTATAACTATAGTTAAATATAATATCTAGATATTTCAATTTAGGTTAAAGGCCAAAGAAAAAGAAACCATGGTTGAGTTAAATTCAACCATGGAAATTTGTAGAAATGTGTAGAAGAAATGACTCATTAATCTTTTCTTTTGCCTTTAATCTTTATTGAAAATATCCATATATTATTTTATCTACAATATGATTCTTATATTGCCATCCTCTTTGTATCATCAACCATGATACTTTTTATGTATGTATGTATGTATGCACATCATCATGTACATATACATGCATGTATCCATAAGAAGAAAAGGATTTAAATAAATAATATAAAAGCCTATATTAAATCAACACTTGATTTAATAAATTGGTCATATCTTATACGACCCGACTAATATTAAATGCCCGATTAAAATACAGTATCATATACTAGTATTTAATCGAGGCTCCGCACATATCTCATATGTGCACCACTTCGTTTCGCCAGAGCCGAGAAACTTCTATATGGGACTCTAAGACTCATCAATACGCCAGCAGTAGATGATGATCATATCAAACACCTACAAGCCGCAAGCGGTCAGCTAAACGTAACGGCCACCCGGGTATTGAGCGATCAGAATAAGAACAAGCGAACCTGTCAAAACTCCTGTCAATCCATCCGGCAACACTAACCGTACAGTCCGGTCTATTCGTCAGATATGCTGCATATCGAGTCTTGGGATGGAATCGTCGACCCCAATAACTCAATAAGTCATGCCGGTATATGGTCTATAACAGATCGAGAAACTTACTGATAACACTTATCAGTAATATCTCAGCAGCCCTGGCCAGGGACTTCCCGTTATAGCCAATCGTGCACAGCACAGCATCAACCCCCAATACCGGGAGAGACGAAACCCCTCCTGTCGCTCACTGCCTCCACATGCCTCGAGACTATACCTAAAATCCACCTATTTGTACGACTCAGTAGAGCCGCAGTAGGGTGGAGATCAAAGTACAGTGGGAGGACACACAAGACTCTATGACGATCTCGGGTCTACAGACTAACCTGTACCAGTGTCACCTGAGAACTGCTATCCGACGTATGATAATACCATATAGGAGTTCTCGGTGAGTCCGTTCAGTGTACCCAGTCTCACTGAGCACCCGTATACTATCTTCGGTGTCAACACACCAGACGGATATGGGATCATCCATCGCCCATCATATGGAACAAGAATGGTATACGCTAGTCTAAACTGGAATATCGATGCCCTGTCTCGATATACCTACGACTAGGAACATTTCAAGGATATGCTTATAAACTACAGATGTCCCACTAGTATGATCCACATCATAATGCCAGTAGTCAAGCCAATATCCTTAGGGCTTTATCAACATGCACTAAATGAATATAAACATGATCAAGTGAACATATGATAAAGTAAAACCAGATAGCATACTATAATATCGAGCAAGACTGTCCCCCGAATATATATATTTATATACATATCAGTACATACACTATCTCATAATGGCCTCTAGGGCATACATATATCCAACACACATTCCACATCATTTTGTTTGTTGCTAAAATATAAGCTTCCAACGACTGTTCCAAACTAGACATGGGTTGTGAAGGGGTTTCGGTAAAAGATTCGAGATTGTTTGGATACGTGAAACTCCCAAATGGCTGTGTAGAAGCAGTGTCTAGTGAAGGTGGGAAAGTCGGGTAGGACTGGTAGGAATTGGATGGTTGGACAGGAGTAGGATCAACATTTGTATAAAAAGGTGAATGGACTTGTTGATCCTAAGAACTGGATGTGTGGAGAAGAGTGAAAGATCGGCTACGAGATTATGCAATATACTCAGCAATAGACATCAGTTTAGGAGTTACAACAGGACTCGAAAAAGTGGTATCAACGTACGAAGGTGGTGAAGGTTGACATGGTTGAAACAAAGTGGATTGCAACGTCGAACTGCTTCTCCTAGACGCTTCTATTTGATCTTTCAAAGAAATTTTGGGCATGGAGGGATCATCCTTAAATCGACCGAAACAATTCACGTACGAAGCAAAGTTAGGTTCAGGATACCAAAGTTCGGCAAGAGATTTGTGAGGTGGGATAGATGTAAGAAGGAGAAGAGAAAGAAGGGTGGTGGTGCAAGGAGTTCTTAGCGACAAAATTTGCAAGTCTGTTTTTCTAAAAAAAAAATTCCTCTTTTTTCTTTTATTTGGAACTTTTTTTTTTGCAAAAAAAAAGATTTTCGATAAAGGGCTTTGACACAAATGCAATCAACCACAAATGCACAATTAGGCCTAGATCTAGGGTCACCAAGGTCCGCTAGACCGCTCCTAACTGTTCCAAGGGGCTAGAAATAGGACCTCAAACCGCATCTTCACCGCCAATTGCGGCCAGGTAAGTGACAGGTGAGTGGGAGGCTCTCCACTACAAGTAGTGGCCCTAATTAAGTAACCACTCTCCTTAGACACACTTGCCTAGACACCGCAAAGTCAGGTTAGGATCAATGGCCGATGCCTACAAATAGTCCTCTGTCCTATTGAGCGCGACGTCCTTAGGGCTGAGTCTAGTATTTTTTTTAAATTAAAAATGGTCAATGCAAATGCCTTATGTGATTTCTGGGGTCCTGGGAAGGGTGATGAAATCCCCACCCAATCTGGATTGGTTTCAAGCGCCTTAAAGTCCGATTAAAAATATGCAAAACAGTAACAACCACTCGCAATCAAAATTTTTATTTGTTAAGCGCCGCGCAAAGAATCCTGCACAAGATTTGTTATTGGAAGGGGAAAGATTTTTTTAAGCGTAAAGAATCCTGCAGGAAATTTTTCAGAAGATATATTTTAGGTTGCAGAGGAGAGAGAAGGGGAGCTTACAGTGCAATTTTCACGAGCTGAGGTCACCACGGCGCCGCTCTTCCGATGCCAAAGCGTGCCTCCTACCGCGGTTCCGTGGTCCTCTAGATTGCATGGTTCCCGAAAAAAAAAATTAGACGATGATTTCACCAGATAACCGCGCTTCTGCGGTTGGAGTGGGGTTACTGCGGCGGTTCCGCGGTCTTCCTGCCTATTCAGTTCTCCAAATCTTTTCAGTTGCTCGGTTATGGTACTCCTCGGTTGTTCAGATCTTCTGTTTTCTGTTTCTCTTTCTGGATTTATCCAGATCCGAACTCGATTGTAGATCCTGCAAAATTCAAACAAGAATACCCTTCACAAAATACAAAGATGATAAATTTTTATATATTTTTTTTAATTTTTCAGTTTTTTATGATTTTTATGATTTATATTAACCCGAAATTGCAAAAAGAAAATAACACGCCATCCCCGACAACGGCGCCATTTGATTGATTTGTCAAAAATATTTCTAAACCGCAATCAAGAACGGCGTCGCTTGGTAGCTAGCCGGTGAGTACGGGTCGGTCCACAGGGATGCTGTGAATTTTCTAATTGCTCTTACGAGTTAATTCCGATGGGTGCCGGATTGATTAAATCTAAAAAATAAATTAATCTAGATCTAAATCTTGCTAGGGTTAGGTTTAGGTTAAGTTTGGAAAGTCAATAAATCTCACCGCTTTCTATACCCATATTAAGATCTTATTAGGAGTTATGTTAATTATTAATAAAGGGGATTAGAACCAATTAGAAAGATGTTTCTTCCTCTAGGTTCTTGTCCTTCCTTTATCAATCCTTACCCTAACCTCCATGGAAAACATGCTCAACCGGGCCTTTATACTACGGTATCACCGCTACCTCGTAGGATAGGGTTCCGTAGGGAGCGGTGTGTGCATGTATGCATGGAGTCCTATTAATTATATATGATGGGCAAGAAAGGGATGAGAGATCTTCATCTCTCAAACCTTCCCCAAATCTAACCCTAACAAGCGAGGAGACTACTCGCTCATTAGGGAATTGAAAAACATTTATCTAGGGCAGAGAATAAAAGATCTAACTATCTAACAAGGAAAAGGAATTAAATTTAACTAGGGCAGATAAGAAATTAGCTAGGGCAAGAATTGAAAACTTACTCCTAAATTGATGCTCTCTAAAAAGAATTCTGAATTTTATTAATGAAAGGAGGCATGACCTAATACAAGAATTTGGGTCTCTATTTATAGGACATAGAAAACCCTAGGTTTACAATCGCCGCATGTCTGTTATTACAAAAATACCCCTAAGAAGACTAGTCAGCACCGCCAAGTATTATGGAAATTTTTTCCGCCACTACGGGCATCACACGGCCGCGGAACCGCGACCGTAGCCCTGGTTTGGCCGCGGTTCCGCTGCCAAAAGAGGGACTTGGAATCTGCAATTTCTTCTGCTGGTTCTGGTTCTCTTGTACTTCCTGTTTCTGCAGTTAGTTCTTCAGAATATTCTCTCGTTCTCTTCCAGATTTTCACAGTGAGTAATGCAGTGGACTTTAACCGTTCGCTTTGTGTCGAACTCTTGAACCTTGCGATGCCTTCTATTTTGTGAACTGATCTTCGTGTAGGCTTGATCAAGATCCTTCCATTTGTTGGTCGTAGTCCCACTTTTGCATCGTCTTTTATCTTTTTCACTGTTTTAGCTCCGAGAACCTGTAACCTGTACTATGTAGCAGACATGGGTCAAAAGCACCTGTTTATTTGTAAAATGCATAAGAATGGGGAATATAATAATGCAATATTATGATATGAACAGGCCCCACCGCAAAAGCATATGCCAAAGGCAACGTATGTGGCGAGGGTAAAACCAGGCCAACATCGGTCCTGGAAACGATCTCGTACTTGCCACGTGATAATGCTGTCAGAAGAAGGAGTGCCCGAGAACATGGATGACCTGTCCTGGTGCTTCGAAAATGAGGATGAAGAAGAATTGATCTTGGAATTTCCACCGGTGCCAAAAGAATTGGAAGATGGAATACATACTACTGCGGACAACCTGAGGAAAATCGACTTGGGGATGGAAAACGACCCGCGGCCTACATTCGTCAGTGAGCTACTTTCTAAAGAGCAGGTGGCCACGCTCAAAGACGTGCTCATGCAGTATAAGGACTGCTTCGCATGGAACTACCCTGAGATGCCGGGACTAGATCCAGAAATAGCTGTGCACAAATTGACGATATCTCCAGACATCAAGCCAGTTAAACAAGCGCCGAGAAGAATGTGGCTCGAACTTGAAATGAGCATCAACGCCGAGGTCAAGAAGCTAATCGATTCCAGTTTTGTCCAAGAAGTTCAATACCCTGATTGGATCGCCAACATCGTTCCAGTGATGAAGAAGAATGGGACGGTGCGCATCTGCGTATACTTTCGGGACCTCAATAAAGCTTGCCCGAAGGATGATTTTCCCGTACCGGTTACCGAGCAGATGATAGACAACACTTCCACTCACGAAGTCTTCTCCTTCATGGACGGATCATCAGGGTACAATCAAATAAAGATGCATTCCGAAGACTAGAAGCATACCGCTTTCTGGACCCCGCTGGGCATATTCTGCTACAAAGTGATGCATTTCGGTCTGATGAACGCCGGCGCCACCTATCAGAGGGCCATGACAAAGATTTTCGATGAACTCATACATGAAATCGTCGAATGCTATATCGATGACCTCGTAGTAAAAAGAAAATCGTACGAGGAGCATTGGGAGCATCTCAAAATCGTGTTTCAACGCCTTCGGAAATACAACCTGAAGATGAACCCTCTCAAATGCGCGTTCGGAGTTTCCTCGGGCAAATTCCTAGGATTCATCGTACGACACCGGGGAATCGAAATAGACCCATCAAAGATCAAGACGATCATGGAAATGCCTCCGCCAAGAACTCTCAAGCAACTGCGGTCTCTCCAAAGAAAGCTCGCATATATCCGACGGTTCATAGCTAACCTCTCCGGCAAATGTCGCCCCTACAGTCATCTGATGAATAAGGGGACTCCGTTCGTCTGGGATTGCAAATGCCAAAGCGCACTGGACGAAATCAAGCAATACCTACAGAATCCGCCGGTACTGACCGCTCCAGTCAAAGGAAAGCCTCTCATCCTGTACACAACCGCCCTTGAAGGTTCCTTAGGCACACTATGGGCACAGGAAAATGACCAAGGGAAGGAGAGATCCCTCTACTATTTGAGTTGAGTTCTCCTGGGGGCAGAAAAAAACTACTACCCCCATCGAAAAACACTGCCTGGCGTTAATCTTCGCGATAACGAAGCTCAGACACTATGCGTTGGCGCATGAGGTCCACCTCATATCAAAAGTGGATCCTCTCAAATATTTGATGTCAAGAGCCATACTAATGGGACGGCTCGCTAAATGGGCCCTCCTCTTGATGGATTTCTCGATAACATACCGACCTCTCAAGGCAGTGAAAAGCCAGGTCATCGCCGACTTCCTCGCTGGGCATCCGATACCTGCCAATCCACCCCTAAATTGCGAATTGCCAGACGAGCACGCGTTTGACACGATCGGCAGGGAGAGAGGAGAGAGTGATATCCGATGGAAACTCTACTTCGATGGGGCATCTTCCATGAAGAAGCGAAAGCACAGCTCCCCTATAATCAAATCTGGGGTAGGCCTTATCTTCGTGACTCCATAAGGAGGGATAACTTTGCCTTTTCCTTAACAGAGCCGAGGACAAACAATGAAGCCGAATATGAAGCTTTGATAGCAGGTCTTGAGATCGCCGTCGACATGGGAATCAAAACCTCCTCATATACGGAGACTCCCAGCTGTTCGTTAGTCAAGTAAACGGCGACTATCAAACGTGCAAACCAGAGTTGCTGAAGTACGGCGAGAGAGTACAATAATTGCTGACGCAAATTCCTTCCTACGTTCTGGAAAGCATACCGTGTACGGAAAATATCAAAGCGGATGCGTTAGCCAAACTCGCTAAAGAACTAGCTGACGAAAACCTCGATGATGTAAGGATCGTTGTGGAAAGCCGTCGGGTTCTTGCACCGGCAGAAATATCTCCGGGGTCGTCCGAAGAAAAGGAAGCGACCAAGAAAACGGCCCTACAAATAAAAGACCAGGAAAAGGCTAAGGATTGGAGAGAAGTCTTTATATACTACTTCAAATCCCGTCGAACACCTGAAGATGCATCCTCAAGACATCAGCTCATTAAACGAGCTCTGTCTTTCGCCTTCGTCAATGACACGCTGTATAAGAGATCGTTCGACTCTCTATGGCTGAGATGCCTGGGACCGGAAGAAGCAAGGAGAGTCGTCCAAGAAACTCACGACGGACTCTGCGGTTCTCATCAAGCCAGGCCAAAGATGAAGCTGAAGATCAAAAGGATGGGCTACTATTGGCCCGCGATGATTCAGGATTGTCTCGAATACGCGAAACAATGCCACTCGTGCTAAATTCATGGGGACTTCATCCACCAGCATCCAAACCCGCTACACCCAACAGTGGCTAGTTGGCCATTCGAAATGTGGGGAACCGACATAATTGGGCCCATAGAACCAGCATCGTCCAAAGGACATCGGTTCATATTGGCGACAACTGATTACTTCTCCAAGTGGGCAGAAACAGTACCACTAAGAGATGTGAAGATGGAGAATATTCTCCATTTCTTTAAGGAACACGTCATCTATCGGTTTGAAACTCCGTGATGGATTATCTATGATAACGGGCCAGCCTAAGAAGTCACAGAATCGTCCGCTTCGCGCAGCAGCATAATATGGACTGGAGATACTCTTTGGTCTACAATCCCCGAGCTAACGGTCTAGCTGAGGCTTTCAACAAGACCTTGAAAAAGATCATGAAGAAGAAGGTGTTCAAAAATAAGAAGTACTGGCACAAGAGACTGCATGAAGCTCTCTGGACGTATCGGACCACGTTCAAAACGGTCGCAAACACAACGCCGTATGCATTGGTATTCGGCACTGAAGCAGTACTCCCCTTGGAGATAGAGCTACCTTCCCTACGAGTGCCAGTTCATTATGAGCTAACAGACGAAGAGAATGCTCATCTTCGTCTTAAGGAGCTCGACGCCCTTGACGAAACCCGGCTCATGACGCAGCAAAACTTGGAGACTTACAAAGCAAAGATGACGCGCTCATACGAGAGATTGATTAGGCCGAGAACATTCCGCCAAGGTGAACTCGTGCTAGTGGTCAAGAGACCTATGATCCCTAATCGTCCCAAACGGGAGAAATTCGAGCCGAACTATGAAGGCCCACACATCATAGACATAGTCTATCAAGGTGGGGCTTACTTGCTCATGGATATGCATGGCGAAAGGCCCTTCCGACCAATAAACGGCCAATTCCTTAAGAAGTACTACGCGTGACGAGTCACGAACCAGGTTAATGATAAATGACGCCGCCTATGTCCTCTCGCTATCTTCTTGAGTCCAGACTCTAAAAATAGTATCCAACGATACCCCATCCCAAACACGGAAACCTACGGACCGAAGCGTCTACAAACCGCAGCATCCTAAGGATGACGCAAAAAATATAATAAAAAAAAGAAAAGAAATAAAAAACAGTACATCGATAAGAGAAATGGGCACGGATGAAAACCCGAAAGGGCTCCATGAGTAAAAACGGCAGGGCTACCGGCGAGTTTGTGAAAACCCGAAAGGGCGCAATCTCGTTAAAAGACACTTGCAAGGTCCTCTCGACCTTTTAAGGAGAAAATATCTGCGTGAGATCCTTACGACTCACAAGGGAGAAACACACTTAGGGATCCCAACGATTCCTAAGGAGAAGTTACACTTACGAGATCCTCATGACTCGTTAGGAGAATTCGCCTATGAGACCCTCACGGCTCATAGGATTCAAAAGCCTTAAGCTACAGGGATCTGAACCTGTTCTTAAGCCGTCATACACCCTAATATGCCCTTCAAGCGGTTCAATACTGACCCTTGTATACAATCCACGGGCACAAATAAACGTTTCCCCCACCAAGTTCCACCAATGGCGCGAAATTTCCTCGTATGGTGAACGACACTTGTAAGTCCTCTCGACTTATATGGAGAAAACACTCTTGTAAGATCCTTACGACTTATAAGAGAACATACACTTAAGAACCCTCACGATTCTTAAGAAGAAAACGAACTTACGAGATCCTCACGACTCGTAAGGAGAAACATCTTTATGAGACCCTTACGGCTCATAAAGTCAAAAGCCTTAGTCGACAGGATCTTAACCCGGTTTGCTAAGCCACCTTTATTCGAACCGACAAAGGAAAATGATGATTCGCTCTTGGACATATCCCAGTTGTAGCGATGCTGATGCCTAAATCGGTATCAAATTCCAAGTCTAAACTCCCGATAAAAATCAGCGAGCCAAAAATGCATATGAAATAGCCGAAATGATGGGGCAACTTGCAACAAAATCAGCAAGTAAAATATATGGATACAAAAATAGCCGAAATGATTGGGCAACTCGCAATAAAAAGTAACGAGTAAAAAAAAATAGCCGAAATGATTGGGCACCGCGAAAAATAGCCGAAATGATTGGGCAATCGCGACTTTCGCGATACAAAAAGCTGAAATGATAGAGCATCGCGGAAAGAAAACAAAAAAAATACATATAAAATAAAACTTTTGCCCTGCAGGTAAGTCCATACTGACCCCTGTATACAATCCATGAGCATAAACGAAAAGGGAACCACATGTCCCAACAAACTCTATCAAAGGGAGAGTCAGGTCTCAGCGGCAATATCTGCATTCCAGAAGACCAGAAACGGCGTTCCTCCTCATGCCAGCAGGACACGGACGCGAAACTACAAATCGAAGCCACGACAAAGACTCCAGTTCCAAGACTCTGCGGTTCACAGACAACCTAAAGTCAATCCCGACACCGTAGAAAACGGAGAAAGTCGACCCTGACACCGTAGAAAACGGAGAAAGTCGATCCCGACACCGCGAAAAGCAGAACAAGTCAACCAGCCCCCAAGGAAATCAGTGTCCGTGGCAAAATATCTCGATTCAGGGAAATCAGCGTCCTTTACGAGAACCTCGATTCGCGTAGACCCGCAAGGAAATCAGTGTCTTTGAAAGAATCTCTCGATTCGTCTCAACCCCAGGGAAATCAGTGTCTTTGGCTAAACATCTCGATTCAGGGAAATCATCGTCCTTGAAGAGACCCTCGATTCGTTTCGACCCGCAGGGAAATCAGTATCTTTGCAGGAATCTCTCAATTCGTCTTAACCCCAGGGAAATCGGTGTCCTTGGCAAAATATCTCGATTCAGGGAAATCAGCGTCCTTGACGAGACCCTCGATTCGCGTCGACCCGCAAGAAAATTAGTGTCTTTGCAAGAATCTCTCGATTCTTCTCAACCCCAGGGAAATCAATGTCCTTGGCTAAACATCTCGATTCAGGGAATTCAACGTCCTTGACGAGACCCTCGATTCGGGTCTACCCGCAAGGAAATCAGTGTCTTTACAGGAATCTCTCGATTCGTCTCAACCCCAGGGAAATCAGTGTCCTTGGCAAAATATCTCCATTCAGAGAAATCGGCGTCCTTGACGAGACACTCGATTCGTTTCGACCCGCAGGGAAATCAGTATCTTTGTAGGAATCTCTCGATTCGTTTCGACCCGCAGGGAAATCAGTATCTTTGTAGGAATCTCTCGATTCGTTTCAACCCCAGGAAAATCAGTGTCCTTGGCAAAATATCTCGATTCAGGGAAATCAGTGTCCTTGACGAGACCCTCGATTCGTATCGACCCGTAAGGAAATCAGTGTCTTTGCAGGATTCTCTTGATTCGTCTCAACCCCAGGGAAATCAGTGTCCTTCACTAAACATCTCGATTCAGGAAAATCAGCGTCCTTGATGAGACCCTCGATTCGCGTCGACCCGCAAGGAAATCGGTGTCTTTGCAGGAATCTCTCGATTCGTCTCAACCCCAGGGAAATCAGTGTCCTTGGCTAAATATCTCGATTAAGGGAAATCAGCGTCCTTGACGAGACCCTCGATTCCCGTCGACCCGCAAGGAAATCAGTGTCTTTGCAGGAATCTCTCGATTCGTCTCAACCCCAGGAAAATCAGTGTCCTTGGCAAAATATCTCGATTAAGGGAAATCAGCGTCCTTGACGAGACCCTCGATTCGTGTCGACCCGCAAGGAAATCAATGTCTTTGCAGGAATCACTCAATTCGTCTTAACCACAGTGAAATCAGTGTCCTTGGCAAAATATCTCGATTCTGGAAAATCAGCGTCCTTGACGAGACCCTCAATTCGTTTCAACCAGCAGGGAAATCAGTATCTTTGCAGGAATCTCTCGATTCGTCTCAACCTCAGGGAAATCAGTGTCCTTGGAAAAATATCTCGATTCAGGGAAATCAGCATCCTTGACGAGACCCTCGATTCGTTTCGACCCGCAGGGAAATCGGTATCTTTGCAGGAATCTCTCGATTTGTCTCAACCCCAGGGAAATCAGTATCCTTGGCTAAAAATCTCGATTCAGGGAAATCAGCGTCCTTGACGAGACCCTAAATTCGCGTCGACCCGTAAGAAAATCAGTGTCTTTGCAGGAATCTCTCGATTCTTCTCGACCCCAGGGAAATCAGTGTCCTTGGCTAAACATCTCGATTCAGGGAAATTAGCGTGCTTGAAGAGACCCTCGATTCGCGTCGACCCATAAGGAATTCAGTGTCTTTGCAGGAATCTCTCGATTCGTCTCAACCCCAGGGAAATCAGTGTCCTTGGCAAACTATCTCGATTCAGGGAAATCAGCGTCCTTGACGAGAATCTATCGATTCGTTTCGACCTATAAGGAAATCAGTGTCTTTGCAGGAATCTCTCGATCCGTCTCGACCTCAGGGAAATTAGTGTCCATGCGCATGAAAAGAAAATCCTCTTATGAGATCCTTATGACTCTTAAAAGAAAACACACTTAGGAGTCCTCACGACTCCTAAGGAGAAAATACACCTACGAGATCCTTACGACTCGTAGGGAGAAAAGTCTTTATGAGACCCTCATGGCTCGTAAAGTTGAAAAGTCTTAGGTGGCAGATCCTAACCCTCTCTCCTAAGCCATCATTGCCTTGCAGGGAGGTCAATATAGACTACCTACGGGCCACACTCTCCGAAGTCGAATATCGACAAGGAGGGAAACAATCACTTACGAGTCCTCTCGACTTGTAAGGGAGAAAATTCTCTTGTGAGATCCTTACGACTCTCAAAAGAAAATGCACTTAGGAATCCTCACGGCTCCTAAGGAGAAAATACACTTACGAGATCCTCAGGACTCGTAGGGAGAAAAGTCTTTATGAGACTCTCACGGCTCATGAAGTTGAAAATTCTTAGGCAGCAGACCTAAACCTGCTTCCTAAGCCGTCGCTACCTTACAAGGAGGTTAAGATGCACCGCTATCTGCTATCTACAGGCCATACTTGCCAAAATTATATGTCACTGAAATGGAAGTGATATTCAAGAGTACGAAAGCTACTTTGCGCCAAGTCAAAACAAAAAGGCATAACTCATGGACGTCAACCACATATTATGCAAGGCGGTAAAAAGAACATTTGATTCGCATAAATTAAGCGTTCGAAGCTTATCCACTCATGTATGTGCAAAAAGGCTTAACGCATAGAATAAATGCATAGAAAGGGAAAATCTGCCATTCATACCTCAGAAAATTCTTGCATTGATGAAAACGGTAAGACAAAAACATCATTGAAAATGTTTACAATGGTAAAACATTAAATCCGGGACATGGGTTGAGAAATTCAGAAGTAAGGCCATCTGAAATGCTTCTGGCCTCTCTGACCATTTTCGTGTGCATCCTCTCATGAATGCAAGCGTCAAGATCCTCGCTAATGTCGTCCGTCCTCCGATAGGCAGCAATTATCGTCGTCTGTTGGAAAATTTGGTGCAAGATATCGACAAGATTATCTCGCCACCTCTTCGAGATAAGGCCCATCAGATATACCGAGTGCACCTTGTCTTCAGCATCATCCAGTGCCTTAAGCGGCATGGCTTCATAAAATCCAGGAAGTGCGTTCCAAATCGCTCTCATAACGATCTTCAAAAGAGCGGAGCGACGAGGAAGTAGTCGACCGTTGTATTCATCAAAGCGACTCATAATCTCAGCGCATTGAGCATTTGTAAACTCCTAATTTTGACAACGGCCTTGTGCGCGAATGTCTCCATGAGAAATAATTTCGTTAAGATCATACAGATGAGCGGCCATAGTGTCTGAAAAAGAAAATCAGTGAGAGTTTAGTGGTCAGACAAAATAAGAAATTGCTTATTGAAACAGAGGAATTTAAATAACTCTTGATATCCTCACACCCAACAAATTCAAATTTGTGCAATTAAGGAGGGAATCCTAAAAGGATTCTCATTTAATGAGAGGCCCCTTGGGCCAAGGAGTTAAACTCCCTCGAGAGAAACGCTCTGCAGAACAGGAGTGACATCTGTCAACTATAATCATGAGAGGAATACAATTCCCTAAAAATTTTAAGAGCTATGCTCTGTGAAGACGATGGAATAATCCATCAAAACACTAAAAAGCAAAGCTTTTACTGAATTAAAAACTCTGAGATTTTTAAGATCTGCAAAATGAACTCTAAGAGTTGTTCATTAATGGGTTAAGAAACCCTAAAAAAGATCTCTTTAGATCTGTGATCTAAGAAGAGCAAAGCTCTGTTGAGAAACCATAAAAATCTCTATTATTTTAGAAGAACAAAGCTGTGTTAATGGGTGAAACCCTAGATTATGAAGTAATCCCTTCAAAAATTTGATCTTTACCTAAATTTTTGACAGGGTTCGGACTCTAAGAGAGTTGTTAAGGCAGAGAGCATAGCTCTGAAGAGAGAATAAAATTTTCAAGGATAAGAAAACAAGAAGATGAACAGAAGTCATCTCAAAGGGCCAAAGGCCCTATTTATAGGCAGGGGAAGTCGATCCAACTTCCAAGACAATCCAACGGTGGAAGGGCTGTCACCGCTGCACTCATGTATGAGCCACGTGAGCGCAGCGGTGGGGGGCATTTGTTTCCCCCAATCAGAGAGCAAAGCTCTATTCAAAATCTTAAAATTTGAAATTTGAACTGAAGCAGCGCCTCACGTGCAAGGCATGAGAACGCTCGCGCCCAGAGCGCCAGCGCTAAGAGTCAAAGACTCTGAGGCAGCGCCTCACGTTCAAAGCACGAGAGCGCTCGCGCCTAGAGCGCTAGCGCTAAGAGTCAAAGACTTTGAGGCAGCGCCACACGTGAAAGCACGGGAGCGCCAGCGCTTGAACTAAATATTCTCCACCATTGGATCAAAGATCCAACGAAGATGATAAATCATCAAATTACCAGAATAAAATTCTGTTGAGAAAATACTCCTCAAATCTTTCCAAACAAGAAAGATTGTGCTCTGTAAATCAGAGCACCGTTGGATCAAAGATCCAATGGTGATTAAAAATCACCAAAATACAGAATAATCTCTGTATGGGAAAACATTTTCCCAATCTTGTCGATAACAAGAAAGATGTCTTCTGTAAAACAGAAGCCCTTGGATCAAAAATTCAATGGTGGGAAACACCCCCAAATCAATCAGAGATCTCTCAATGAGAGATTTCCTTAACCGATTCAACAAATCAGCCTTCCCTATATAAAAGACCCAAGACTTCAAGTCTTGCATAGAGAAACCCCCCTATAAACTTCAGAAAAACAGAGAGAAACCTCCCTATAAGTTTCAAGCTTTCAGAAAAGAAAAAGAGAAGAACAAGCTCTAAGAAGAAGAACCTTCTTCATGGTAAATAAAAAGAGAGAGATCATAGCATCTCTTGATAAAAATAAGAACTTAGTTCTTAGATCTAGGAGACAAAGTCTCCCTCCATAAAAAGAAGAACTTAGTTCTTAGATCCACGAGACAAAGTCTCTCATAAAGGAAAACAAAAGAGATCATAGTATCTCCTCATAAAGAAGAACTTAGATCTGTGAGACAAAATCTCTTATAAATGAGAATTTAATTCTCAGAGCACAGAACTGACCTGAGCTACCAAAGAAGTGCATCAGCGCTCCAAGTCTGGCGCTCAGCGCCAAGCGCACCACGTGCTTCGCACATATGCGCTATTTCATAAGAAGCGCCTTAGCGCTCCAGGTCTGGCGCTCAACGCCAAGCACACCACGTGCTCCTCTCGTGTGCGCTATTTCATAAGAAGCGCCTCAATACTCCAAGTCTGGCGCTAAGCGCCAAGCGCGCCACTTGCTCCTCACGTGTGCGCTACTTCATAAGAAGAGCTTCAGCGCTCCAAGTCTGGCGTTCAGCGCCAAGCGCTTCACGTGCTCCTTACGTGTGCGCTATTTCATAAGAGGCACCTTAGTGCTCCAAGTCAGCCGCTCAGCGCCAAGCGCTCCACGTGCTCCTCACGTGGGCGTTGAGGGAACACAAAATGTTCTTTAAATAAAGCCTCAGCACCATAAAGAGTGTTCAACACTCAGTAAAAGAAAAAAAAGAAAAAGTGGAGTCAGAACCCAAATCAATGCTCAACATTGTTGGATAAAAAGGGACTGAGCCCAAACAAATGTTCAACATTTTATGCAAAACTGAGTGGGCTGAGCCCAAGTTGGCCATAAGTCCCCAATTCAGACTAAACGAGCCCATGTGATCACAATCTTTTAATTGGTCTTAGTCCCAAACCTGACTATAGATCTCCCAACCAACATTGGTTCAAGGGTACATCTCTTCATACCTCTGATACATGTCGTTGTAATTCTTCAACGTCTTCAGAGAGATGGAGGGTCCCAATAACCAATAACTTTTGGTGCATCCCTAAACGGTAGAACCAAAACCTTACAGACTACGATGTCTTTAAACCAGACTATGAGGTCTGTAAACTGGACTATGAGGTCCTTAAACTCATGGACTATGATGTCCTTAAACTTTACGGACTATAAGGTCCTTAAGCTCATGGACTATGATGTCCTTAAACTTTATAGACTATGAGGTCATTAAGCTCATGGACTATGATGTCCTTAAACCCAATGGACCGCAACGTCTCTAAACTAAAACAATAGAGCCCAAACTCTCTTTTGTCGGATCTAAATGATCCCAAAATCCCGTAAAGTAGATCTTAGTCTAGAACTTAGACTAACGTATTCTTAACAAACGTTTAAGTTAATCTTAATCTCAAATGAGATTAACGAGCCTTAAACCAACCCAAACCCAAATCTAAGAAAATACTGATTTGGACTAATCCACGCCCTACGGGCGACAACATAAATTAGTCTCCGTATACAATCCACGGGCAACCACAAAATAAAACAAACACACACGGCACGAAGTGACTTTCTGGAGCAGGAGAAAGTGGTTACCGCGATGCGGTAACAGAATTAACTGCAAGGGATTGCGCCTGCAGGGAAGAGAGTCCCCACAATAAAAAACCCCTCATAATGAGGGGGAATCTGACGAAGTCTGCTACAACAGCCGCATCTGTCCAAACCTCAAATGCACTGTGCCATAAATCAACTTGGCATTTTCGGAGAGGTGAACGGATAAAACCAAATAGCATCTTCCCCCAAAATTCAGGACAGACATCCTAACGTCCCGGTCGCGTCTTTCGGCGGTGAACAATCACCACCCGAGTTGGAATCTTTTGAATTTTTGGATGTGCTAGTTGAACCATTTGTTGTTGCATACACTCACTTTGAATCCATCTTGGAATCCTTTGAGTTCTAGACACGTTCTTTGATCTTACCTTCAGTTGCTTCTTCTCTGACGCTCGAACACAAGCTACTGCCTCCTCAGCTTAAGTATGCTTACTTAGGTGAAAACGAGACTCTCCCGGTGATCATTTCGGTTTCTCTAGCTCTAGAGCAACAGAAAGCCAAGCTTTCGGTCTTGCAATCAAATCAGCAAGCATTTAGCTGGACGACGGAGGATATCAATCTGATTAGTCCCCTGATCGTTGAACATCACATTCACATGATGAATGATGCCAAACCAGCTAGGGATCCACAGAGATGATTGAATCCAGTCATGAAGGAGGCAATGAAGAAAGATATTGTCAAATGTCTGGATAGGGGTATCATTTACCCTATATCCCACAGTCAATTGGTCAGTCCGATACACGTTGTTCCTAAAAAGTCGGGCATTACGGTCATCACAAACGAGGTAAACGAGGCAAACGAGTTAATCCCCACTCGCACCCAAACCAGGTGGCGAGTATGCATTGATTATCGAAAACTCAACGCCGCAACGTGGAAAGATCACTTTCCGCTACCTTTCATTGACCAAATGCTCGAAAGATTAGCTGGACATGAGTTTTACTGTTTTCTGGACGGTTACTCAAGTTACAACCAGATTCACATTGCTGAAAAAGACCAGGACAAGACCACTTTCACTTGTCCTTTCGTCATGTTCGCACATCGTCGCATGCCCTTTGAATTATGCAATGCTCCCTCTAAATTTCAATGGTGTATGATGGTTATATTCTCTGACATGGTTGAGAAGTTTCTGGAGATATTCATGGACGACTTCTCCATATTTGGAGACTCTTTTAACGAGTGTTTACAACATATTGACACTATCCTTACCCGATGTAAGGATAAGAATCTCACTTTGAACTGGGAGAAATGCCACTCGTGAAGATATTGTTTTAGGACATATCATTTCGCGAAACGGCATAAAGGTTGAAAAAGCAAAAATTGATGTCATTTCCAACCTCCCTCTTCCAAAATGCGTCAGAGATATCAGATATTTCCTTGGTCTTGCCGGTTTTATAGACGGTTCATCAAAGACTTTAGCAAGATTGCTAGACCTTTGACTCTTCTGCTGGCCAAGGACAAAACATTCAATTTCAACTCGGACTGTCTGACTGCTTTTGAATCATTAAGAAGCTCACTCACTACAGCTCCCGTGCTATCTTCTCCCGACCGATGCAACCTTTTAAGATCATATGCGATGCATCAGACTTTGCCATTGGTGCAGTCTTAGGACAGCACATTGAAAAGATGCTGCATGTTATCTACTACACGAGCCGGACCTTCAATGACGAGCAACTGAACTATACAACAACCGAGAAAGAGTTCTTGATGGTTGTATTCGCTTTGAAGAAATTCATGCCATATCTCATCGGCTCCCAAGTCGTCGTCTATATTGATCATTCTGCTTTGAGGCGTCTTTTCATGAAAAAGGATGTCAAATCTCAGCTGATATGTTGGATCCTCTTATTTCAAGAGTTTGACCTTATCATTAAGAAAAAAAATGGATGTGAAAACATTATCGCCGATCATTTTTCACGACTTCCTTCTTCGCCAACGATACTTCTCCCGATAAACGATGCTTTTTCTGATGAACAACTCTTGACCGTATCTTGCAAACCTGTAACATTTTAGAAATATAAAATATTATTTTTGGAATTTAAATAATAAAATAATATATTTCACGAAAACTATTCGATTGCGAATTGAGGTTTTCATAAAATGGTATAATTATTTACCAATATTTGGAAAATAATTGGAGATTAATATATATTATTTATTAAAAAGGTATTTATTGGATTTGGGCATTTTATAATTTATTATATGCAAGTTTAAATTAAACTTGATTAGTGCAGTACTAACCACGATTGGGCCAAATCCAACTTCTTAATAACCATGGCTAGTGCACCATGACATGTTGCATTTTGTTGCATATTGTTTCATTTGTATTTGTGTTACATGTTTCTTTTTAGAGAGAGAGAAAAGATAAAGGAAATATATTTGATGAGAGAGAGGGGAGACACAATGATGACATGAAGCATAGGCTATGAGATAAAGAGAGTGAGAAAGAGATAGAGAGGGATAGCTCCCATTCCATCATTTTCTTCTTCACTTCATTATTTCCTTCTTCCTTCATTTCTTCACCTCAACTCTCCTTCTCCTCCTTCCTCCACCTCCTCTACCTCCTCCACAAACACCCCAAAACCTTACCAAAACCTCACCTCGCCTTCATTAAAAATGCACACAATCTCATCCTACATCCCTAGTGAGCTCAAGTTTGGATTTTGAGCACTTTTGAGCATCTATGGTTTTTCTTGAGTTGCTTCCAAGAGCTATAACTTTCACTTCTCATCTTGTAATTAGTTTCTTAACCTTCTAGTTAAGTTTAGAGTTCGATTTAGTGAAATTAGTGATTTTGGAATTTTCTAGGTTGATATTTAGTGGATGAATGGACTTGTAGAGATGCAATTGAGATTTAGTGAGTGTTTACAAACCCTTAGTGATGATTTTCCGGCTAAACTAGAAGACTAGAAACCCAATACACGAACTTAGAATTTTCCCGACATCGAGTTTTTGACAGTTTCTTATGGTTATATGGAATCTGCTATGACCAGAGAGCCCCATAAAATAAATTCCCATCACAGTGAGACGTGCAGGCAACTAGGAGTTTACCCCTGAAACCTGAGCCCCCAACTCCTTTTACTGGCTGCAGATTTATTGCTTGTGGCCGCAGTCTGCGGCCACATTGTGGTGGATCTCATTGATTTTTGGTTCATGGGTCCCTTACCTGATATCTAGACCAACCTTATATGCAAAATCTCTTAATTTGACCTAGGGTAGAATCTGGGAGTGTTTTCCTAGGTTGTTGATTTCGGGTTTCCGATTTCTATAAACTTAGTTTTGGTATTTGAGTGTTGGATTTAGTCGTCGAACGTTTGTAAATCAACGATGAGGGTTATTTGGTTGTTCTTGCATGCGTGGGCTATAGGTTCTAACCTATGAGCATTTCATATGTCGTATCGGTTTTCGGACTTGGTTTTAATAACGTTAAGACGTGTGTTTATTTGTAGGTACATTTGCGTGGATTTCCGACACGACGAAGGAGATCAAGAAGCTCATCGACATCGACTAAGAAAGGAGATTAGCAGGTGAGTAGATCTATATCTATAGGGAAAGTCGGGTGGATGGCATATAGCACCCCCACAACCATTTTAATGGAAATATTGATTTAAGATGAAATGAGAGGATATGCTTGATATGAGGATGTGAGGAGATATGAATACACAAATACATGTGCCAAGATATGTTATGAGATTAATATAGCAACGATGTTAGATTGAGATAGATATGATATGAGGATGATAAGGATATGACATGAGATTGATGTTATATATATGGATGAGAATGAAAGGTGAAATGAAGTACGAGACCTTAGATCCGTACCTTTGTTGATGAATAGGATGATAGTATCCTGATTCTGTTTAATGACACCGTATGATGGATTACTGTACGCGATAAGATATACCAGATGATTGATCCGCGCTTGTGATTTAAGGATGACGTTGGATATTGTCACATCTGATACTATGAGGCTGGATCGCCGATGTAAAGATTTCACCTGAACCATACTTATTTCCAAAACTGACAAATCGTATGCACTTTTGAATGGAAAGCTCAAGGGACACTACGGATTTTCAAGTGGTGACTTTTCCTCAAAAACACCGTAGCCCCCACTTGCATAACTACGATTCGTATCATTTAAACTGACCGTATGGTTCATGTGTAGTTACATACCTTATTATTGTTCAGGTTTATGCTGGATTATCCCTCGTGACATACGTACTATATTCCCGGTATTTACCGTTATATGATATCATCTGTTAGTACACCTGCACAATTACCGATGATGTGCATGTTACACTTACACAGATTCGCCGGCTCACACATTAATCATCAGTAATTGTTATGCCATTTACACAGTAGAATTTCTATATCATGGTATCATTCTTAATCGTAAAGTACATTCATTGTTCAGTACTATCATATGACATGCTTACATGATATACTTGATATGCTCACATTACTGTTCTATGTTGAACATGTTGTACTTTATGGTTATATGCATTGAGATGTTGTTTTCATGAGATCTTTGATTTTGAGAACCACGGTTATATTTAAAAGGAAATTATGTATTGTTTTAAAAACACGGTTTCTCATGATATGATATTTCGTGTCCACCATGAGTTTTATCGGTTCTGAACTATGTGATACCCGATTCGAGGAGTGAGGAGGAACCGTCTGCGGGTACATGGTGGACCCGGTAAGGTACCCCGGGACAAGAAGATCGTAGAGTTAGGAGATGAGCCCGGCAGGGCATAAACTACCTACCGGTGATAGTTTAGACCCGGCGGTTATCCGGAGGATACCGGGCGGAGTCATGAGATGGATATGAAGACCGACCTGAGGATGCAGCGCCTGAGATATGAGAATTTACGTGTCGATACTGGACACGGGTTTCATGATGTTTCGAGTATCGAGGTTGGACACTCAGGTTTTATGATGTTGATGTGTCGTTCATGGACACACGTTGGTTGATATACATATACATACAGGCATATGACTCAGATGATTGGATTTTTACATGTTGTTATTGGCACGACTTTATTGTTGATACATATGCATACATGGTCACTCTAAATACCATAGTATTACCTTCATGATACAGTATGACCTAGGGATCTCTGTTTAGTCGATTTCTACCTACTGATATTTTCTACTCGCGAGTTGGCAACTCTCCCCCGTTGTGCCACAGTTTTCTTGCAGGTTCGACCGCTTAGATCAGTAGCGGTATCGCTGGCACACAGCTTCCTTCAGGATGTTTTGCTTTGGTAGGTGGGACACACATTGGATCGTGACCACTCTTATACCTTTTATTTCTATTGTATCTACATAAACTCCATCAATCAGAAACTAGACTTTGTATATTAGTAGACCTAGATAGACTTGTGTATTTATGAGACTTAGAGCGAGATGGGTATATGCTCGCTATTTTGAGCTGATGATGTCTTGCTTTGCTTTCTTTCTGAGTTTGATCTTTGCCGTAGGGCATCGTATACATGTTTATTGGGTGGTTATGATTCCACTAATTGGCGAAGAGCTAGCTCCTACTTGGGGATTCCTATATATTGCATGTATGTAGTTTTGGATCAAAATAGACAAGGGAGGTGTTGCCCAAATTTTAAAGGACGAAAATTGTTTTCAACTATAGTAATATAATACACTTGTATATTCATATATCATTATTTACGCATTTAAAGAAGAACTTGATTTCATTATACCTTTATTTCAAAACTGCACCTTCACTATTTTCCGCAAAAAGGTTTAGATTTCTGGGCTTCGGCTTACTTGAATTACATTACACCTTTAGACTTTGCGTGATTTAAGTGCCAGTCACGTGCCAAATTCCGGATGGTGACAAAGTTGGTGATTTTTCTAAAATATTGCACATTTGAATGAATATTTTCCCTATTATTGTTAAGTATTAAAAGGTGTTTATTATAAATATAGAACATTTGAGGGTTTATTTGTAAAAAGTTTATTATCATATGTTTCTACATTATATTTGACATAACGAGGGAAAATATATGCATTATGAAATATTAGTAATTAAAATATGCATATCATATCAAATATTTCTAATCAATATTCTTAACATACAATATCATATAAAATGGTTAGGATAATATCTTAAAAATACCAAATACTACTAACACTTTGATCTGAGATATTGTGTAGATATTATCTCAGGTCTGGAATCCAAGAGATCTGGGATAAATCAAGATGTCGGAATCAAATCTGCTAAAATATTGAAGCAAATCGTAAGATTTAGCAACGGCAAAGACTCGGAGTATTATTTTCAGAATCGAAACATCAAGAGGATCTCTAAATATCAATACAAAACACTATAAAAAATCCCAAAATCTCACACCACTAAAACGCGGCGGAACCGTGGCCAAACAAGCCAATATGCGGCAGTTCCGCGGCGGATCTAGAGTCGTAGGATCTGAGATTTTAGTGGTTTGATGATATCTACATATATTATTATGTGGAATCTAGGGTTTCTAGTTTCTGTGACTATATATAGGAACCGAGATTTTCACATTCAAAATCATCACCGAAGAGATTAAGAGGTCCAAAGCGATCCACGCATCCGTGTGATCATCATCTAGTCATCTACTTCCAACAAGATAGAGATCTAGAGTAACTAGGGTTCTTGTACTCTACTTTCAAAGGATTTGTAAATGAAAATAGTTGATTAATAAAGGTGGTTGTTATTTAATTCTTTTGGCATTTAATTTCTGCATTTAATTTCTGCATCTTAATCATGTTTTCATTCTTCAACCTTTCTTCTAAACCTCCAACCATGAGTGAGTAATTCCTAGCTTGTTAGGGTTCGTAGGACAGGGTAGAACAATGGATGAGAAAATCATTTAACTTTTTTTTATATATTATAAAGTCTATAAAGTTTACTAAAATAAATGTTAATATTCTTATCGGGTGCTCTACCAAATTATTGATAGTCACGACCATGATTTGAGATCTGTTTAACACTTGTTTTGATAAAAGCTATACATGAATAGAGATCAATGTAAGGATAAGGGTTAATAGTGGGGAAACCCTAGTTTCTTCCAAAATCGCTAATCTACATTCATCATTATCGATCTACTTTTAAACTATTAAAAGATAAACGAAGTCATTTTTAATTATTCATCCATTACTACCAAGTCCTATGAACCCTACAAGCCTATTTCTTATAAATTTTACATCCATTTCAAATAGATCTATAACCAATCACCATATATTCTATCAACTCGTCTAAAGCAAGAAAAAAGTTCACGTTTCCCTGCGGACGACCCGTACTCATCGTGGCTAGATACCAGTGACACCGTCTTGATTATGGTTATTTATGAACACGCTTTTTTTAGCAGACCAATCAAATGGCGCCGCTGCCGGGTAAACAGATGTAATTTTTTTTCTTAATATTCGGGTTGAATTCTTATTAAATCCAAAACATAAAATAAACAAAACCGCATCTTGTGTATCTAACGATTATTGTGTGAGTTTTGCAAAGGAATCTGGAGTAACTGGTGTATTCAGAGACTTTCAACATAGCCTAGAGGAGCAGAGGGGAGCACTGAAGAAAATTTGGCAACCAATCCCACCTCTTTGCGGTGGAACCGCGGCGTCTCGATAGAGTTGGGCCCCCAAAATCTTCAGGTAATTTCCTAATATCTTTCTCTCTCCTCTAAGATCTAATACTCTGATTATCTTGCAGGATTCTTTGCAAAAAGTGCCGCTCAAAAATCTTTTTGCGTGTTTTGATATCGGTTTATTCGTGCATATCTAAACCGGACATTAAATGGCAATAACCCAAATTCAGATTAGGTAGGGATTTCATCACCTTTCCTATGCCCCACAAATCACAAAACGAGCATACTCTCACCCTACATTAATTAAAAAATATCTAGACCAAGCCTCTAAAGACCGTCGCGCTCAATTAGGACAGAGGAGGGTCGTGGGTAATCTATCGCTTATCCGTATTTCTCTTATGGTGTCTAGGTAAGTGTGACTAAGAAAAGTGGTTAATTAATTAGGCTCGCTATTTCGGTGATTTGTATAGCGGATACCTTCTAATTACCTGGCACTTACCTAGCCACAAGAGTGATAAAGATGTGGTAGAGGATTGATCCTGCGACTTGTCCTTTGGAAGTCTACGAGCGGTCTAGTGTCTTGACTTAGGTGACCCCAGTTCTATGGATTGATTGTGCATTTTGTGATTTGTTGAGTCAAGCCTCACATCCGACACTTTTTCAAAACAAACCTTCTTAAAAGAGTTCTCACATAACACACGCTGCCACGTGCACTAAACCCGCTTAGTGCATGATCGGCTGGACACGGGATTCTAGTGCCCATCTTGTCCGCGTTTTTTCTATCGACTCCGAAGTCAGTATTTATTCATCTTCTATTTTCCCTCCACCCACCACATCTCTCAAAATGGACGGATCTCCATCGAGATTTCACGAACCACCCTGCCACCACCCGTAGGTGCGCAGAATCCACTGTGGATCTCTCTTCAAGAAAGATGCTACCCCGTACGCGGGACCCTTCCTACTTGTCTCTTCCACCGGCCGATGGGGATAATTTCGAAATTAAACCCCACTTCATCAACTTGTTGCCCAAATTTCAAGGGTTTGAATCCGAAAACGCATACGTTTTCATAACCAAATTCGAGAACGTATGTGCAATGATGAGCATAACCCAACTTTCAGGGGATGCTATGCGATTACGTCTTCTTCCTTTTACCTTGTGCGATCTAGCAAAAAATGGCTTTATAGCACTACCACACATTCTATAGCCAAATGGGATGAATTCGTTATAAAACCGCCCGTGTTCGAAGCGAGATTAAACAGTTTACCCAACTTCCCAACGAAAAATTTTAGAAATGCTTTGAATGGTTTAAAAATCTTCTTGTCCAATGCCCTCATCACGGAATTGATAGATGGCAACTTTGTCGAATTATATATGAGGGTATTAATCTAGAGACAAAAAAATGCTAGAAATCATTTGTCAATGTCATTTCATGTATAAAGACGATGGCGAAACTTGGAAATTCCTGGAAGATCTCGCTGAAAAAACATTACAGTGGAAAAGCGTTAGAACAACTTCATCTTCATTTAGGGCAGGTATTCATCAGCTCGATGTTTCCATCGCAGTAAAAGCCGAAATGGCAGCGATACAAAAGAAACTCGAAGGTATAGAAAACAAATTTTCGTCAGCCTCCCTAAACCAAGTTATGCTCACCAAAACCGTGTGTGGTTGTTGTGCTGGCCTATCATATTTAACGGAAGAATGTCCTTTAATTCCTCCGTTTCAAGGTCAAGAACAAACTAATGCTACTTTTCAGCAACGATCCTTATTCTTCCACATACAATCAGGGATGGAGGAATCATCCTAATTTTGCTTAGAACCAAAACCAAACTCAAAATTAAAACCAATTCCCAAGCAACAATCAAAGGTTTCCCCAACAACAACAGCAGCCACCATAACAAAGTCAGCACCCATTCAACCACAATCTTTTCAAAATCCGGTCAATAACTTTGCACCTTATAATATTTCTTTTCTAACAGCCAGTACCGATAAAACCTCTTCTCTCGAACGAAACTTAGAGACGTTTATTAAACAATCCATAAAAACGACAGCTAATTTAACGTCTTCTATTCAAACGTTAGTGCAACACACTTCTTCCCACGGAGAAATTATTAAATCGATAGATGGACAACTTGCACTGTTAATTGCCGCGATGAGTGAGAGAGAAAGGGAGGCTTCCATCTCAACCTCTACCAAATCCTGACCACTCACAAAGCACAAACATCGCATTTAACCAACAAAATCGTAACTACATTGAGATCATGAAGAGTGCTAAACAATCATGTTGGTGAACATGTTGATAACGATGAAACCCCCGCTACTACTTCTAACCCTAATTCGTCTAGTCCACCATCTTCTTCTGAGCCTATTCTCCGTTCTTCACTAGGCTCAAACCCTCAGCCCACTTCCTTGAATAAGCTTCAAACGATCCCAAATCTAATTTTTGGATCCATTCCATCCCCATAAACTTCTCCACAAATGTTGGACCCAACCCTTATTGATAAAGCTCCCTTCCCAAAATGGTTGAGGGCCAACAAACCAAATGCACAAATGGAGAAGATTGTGGAAATGTTTAAGCAAGTTAAAATAAATATTCCTCTCCTAGATGTTATTCAAGAAGTTCCGTCTTATGCAAAAATTCTTAAGGACTTGTGCACTAGGAAGAGGAAAACTCAAGTACCTAAAAAGGTTTTCTTAACGAGTAATTGAGCAATTCTCTTACCCAATTGGTGCCCACAAAACGTAAGGACCTCGGTTGTCCTACAATATCTATAACTATTAGGGGTAAAAGTATCAATCGTGCTCTACTCGATTTAGGTGCTATTGTTAACTTGCTTCCGTATTCGGTTTATGAGCAATTAGGCATAAGAGAGTTGAAACCTGCGCATTGTACTCTCCAGATGGCTGATCGATCTATCACCCAACCTAAGGGTGAGCTAGAGGACGTGTTAATCAAAGTCGGAGAATTTATATTCCCTGTAGACTTTCTTGTTGTAGATACACAGCCTGTGGCGAACCCACGAAACCAAATTCCGGTGATTCTTGGTCAGCCTTTTCTAGCAACTTCCAACGCCATAATCAATTGTCGTAATGGTTCAATGAATCTGTCCTTTAGGAAGATGACAATTGAGCTTACCATCTACAAGTTAGGAAGTCAACCCTCCGATCCTTATGCTCATGTATGTTCTGTCGAAAAGATAGCTTCCGACACTTGCGAAGTTGAGGAACTTTGCGTTAATGATCTCGACGACACTAGTGCATTATTGTTTGATCCAGCAAATTACTATACTAGTGAAGACCCTTCTGTCGACAAGTCCACACCTAAGTCCGAACCCTTTGACTTGTCGAATGATTTAGTCGAGCTATCCGAATATCATAACATCCTTTTCAATGAGATTATCATTCGGAATATCGATGGAAGTTTTGAAGACATTTTTGACGATGAACTCGTATTTCTAGAAGACACGGGAGTTGTGATGAATCAACCAGCACCCAAATAAGTTAAACTGCCACCCCTTCTTCTTATCAAAATCGAGAATGCGAGCAGTGCACCATCACTGTTTCGTCTCTACCAACCAAGACGTAAACCCAATCGATTACGCCTCTTATCTTCCCACTTCTTCACATCTATGATCTTCTACCAACTATGTTATTACATCGATAAAATCTTCGATTGGTTGGTGTTGACTTTTGGTCTTTGTAAAGCTTTGCATAGACCAATAACTTTACCCCCTTTTTTATATAATTTTAAATGCTTAGTACTATTTTGCTCAAGTTTGGGGGGAGAAAATATTTTGGCTCTTAAAAGAAAAGCAATTTTTTTACAAAATTGTGAGCCATAAATAAGTTTGCGGGAGGATTTCACTGTCATTAATTCTTGTCCCCTTTACTAACTTTTCCTTCCAAGTCTACAGGTTTTTAAGTTTAAAGATGACATCAGTGAGGACACTGCTGCAAATTGGTTTGGGGGAGGTTTGTGCTTATTCACGCATCGTTTTGCATTATACTAAATAAAAGCACAAAATTTTTTTGATAAAAAAATTTAGGAAGTGAAAAATACATATGAAAGAAAGGAAGAGATTTACGAAAAGCAAGAAAATTAGATGTTTTAAAATGAAGCTAGTAATAGGTAGTCATGAGTTGTTGTCCCAATGGTTAATAAGATGAAGGGAATCACTAATCTGAGGATAGAAATAAGTCTGAAAAATAGTCCCTATTCTTGAGTCCAAACATCTAAATATTGATACCCTACTATACGCACTTGCACACATCTTGAAACTTGGGATAGTAGAGGATACCTTGAAATGCTCTTGTCTAAAAGCCTTAGTATGAAGAAAAATATATATATAAACAAAAATATAAATGAAATTAAAAAATGGTGAAGAAAAATGAACACTGGTTTTGTAATTAGTTAAGGCAGCATAAAAATAATATAGCGAGGGTGCCTTATCACCTAGTATCTTAGACCAACTGGTTTGGGAGCCACTGCTAAGCCTTAGGTGTTGCAAGACTAGGATATTGCTAATTATGCCTAAAAGAGTGAGCACATTTAGTAATCGGTTAGTTAGTACCTTAAGAAGTATTAACAGTCGCATGAAGAATGTGTGAGCATTTCCATCTGAAACATTCACCGACTAAAAAATACTAAGGAAGATGGATAAGGTATGATAGCTTGAATTGAATTCTCTAATTGTAGAGATGTCTTTTACACACACGTAGGGGTATATGATCGATGTTTGGAAGAAAGGTAGGGAGGAACACTAAAGGCGATGTTTTATTGAGGGACGACGTGATTTCTGACAACTTTTCATGACTATTAAGATAGGGCTCATGGCTACTAAAAAACTAGTGTAGTTTGAAACTCTTATTTTCAAGTTCTTTTGTTTATATGGTCTTTATCTTTATATGTAACTTTCATCATCTTTCTTTAATTAGGGGATTTTGTGGGTGTAATCCGCTGAAAACCCTCAGGAGACAACACTCCTCCTACTAGGGACACCTAGAGCTTTAACGGCTTGTTGCACGTGCTCAGTGCAATCGTGTTGCCTACGAAAGTGTGCTAGATTTTCTTTTTCTTTTTCTCTTTTATAACTAGTTTTCTCGGGACGATCAAATTTAAGTTTGGGGGTATTTGATTAGTTTAAAATATTGCACATTTGAATGAGCATTCCCTATTATTGTTAAGTACTAAAAGGTGTTTATTATAAATATAGAACATATAAGGGTTTATTTGTAAAAAGTTTAATATCATATGTTTCTACATTATATTTAATATAATGAGGGAAAATATATGCATATAATATTTATATGAAATATTGGTAATTAAAATATGCATATAAAATGGTTAGAATAATATCTCAAAAATACAATATCATATAAAATGGTTAGAATAATATCTCAAAAATACCAAATAATACTAATACTTTGATTTGAGATATTGTGCAGATATTAGCTCAGGTCTGGAATCCAAGAGATCCGGGATAAATCAAGATGTCGGAATCAAATCTGCCAAAATATTGAAGCAAATCGTAAGATTTAGCAACGGCAGAGACTCAGAGTATTATTTTCAGAATCTAGACATCAAGAGGATCTTCAAATATGAATACAAAACACCACAAAAAATCCCAAAATCCCATACGGCTAAAACGCGGTGGAACCGCGGCCAAACAAGCCAATATGCGGCGGTTCTGCGACGGATCTAGGGTCATAGGATCTGAGATTTTGGTGGTTTGATGATATATGCATATATTATTATGTGGAATCTAGGGTTTCTAGTTTCTGTGACTATATATAGGACCGAGATCTTCATATTCAAAATTATCACCGAAGAGATCAAGAGGTCCAGAGCGATCCATGCATCCGAGTGATCATCAGCTAGTCATCTACTTCCAATAAGATAGAGATATAGAGCAACTAGGGTTCTTGTACTCTACTTTCAAAGGATTTGTAAATGCAAATAGTTGATTAATAAAGGTGGTTGTTATTTAATTCTTTTTGCATTTAATTTCTGCATCTTAATCATGTTTTCATTCTTCAACCTTTCTTCTAAATCTCCAACCATGAGTGAGTAATTCCTAACTTGCTAGGGTTCGTAGGATAAGATAGAACAATGGATGAGAAAATCATTTAACTTCTTTTATATATTTTAAAGTTTATAAACTTTACCAAAATAAATGTTAACATCCTTATCGGACGCGCTATCAATTTATTGATAGTCACGACCACGATTTGAAATCTGTTTAACACTTATTTTGATAAGGGCTAGACATGAATAGAGATCAATGCAAGGACAAGGGTTAATAGTAGGGAAACAATGGTTTCTTCCAAAAACCCTAATCTACATGCATCACTATCGATCTAGTTTTAAACTATTAAAAGATAAAAGAAGTTATTTTTAATTATTCATCCATTACTACCAAGTCCTATGAATACTACAAGCCTTTTTTCTATAAATTTTACATCCGTTTCGAATACATCTACAACCAAACACCCTATCTTCTATCAACTCGTCTAAAAAACGAAAAGAGTTCACGTTTCCCTGTGGCCAACCCGTACTCATCTCGGCTAGCTACTAGCGACACCGTCTTGATTGCAGTTACTTTTACTAAACACTTCTTTTTTTAACGATCAATCAGTTAGTATCAGAGCGTTAGGTTTAAGCTTGGTTCAAATTTAGGCTTGACCTTATGGAACTTAGACTTGACTAAAGGGGGGTTTTAAGACTTGATGTAACACCCGAGTTCATTTATACCAATCTCAGTTTCCTTATTTACTTATCTATGGTCCATTCTTGATTTAGCGTGTTTGGGTGCGAATGATATTTTACTCATTACTTTGCATTCGACCCGACCCGCTTGCTTGAACCTGTTTGATTCGTATTTATAGATTACCCTGGCTTGTTGCATTGACTCGTGCATCTAGTATAAACTGCATATTGGCATTTCATCTGACATCACATGTTTTATCATATAACTTTAAGTCACAGAAAATATTTTTTTAAATTGCATTCCATAGCCTGCTTGATACCCCAAATCCTGTGGTAGCATCCGCGCATCCTGTTCTCGTTCCGTTCGGTGAAACGGATGTGTTGGATGGCTACGCGCACGTGCGTGCATCCGTTCTTGGGGGTATGCATTTTTTTTGACTGAGCATTCTTTTTGAAATCTGAAAGTCGAATATATTTTTTATATTTTTAATCTCAATTTTTAGACCCGACCCGGGCTTGTTTTGGAGTAAATTTGTATTTGCCAAAATCTCAATATGGACTAATATTATAATATTATATTCTTTAAATTTCTTTAACTATTAATATAAGTTTCTTAACTAAAATATATTTTTATATTTTTTTAGATTTCAAAGAATCTGACTCTCTCTCTCCGTTCTCACTCTCTCTCTGTCTCTCTCTTCTCTCTCTCTCTCTCTCCGTTTCTCTCTCCCTAATTAAATATATATAATTAATAAACCTAATATTATTATTAACCCTCTCTCATTCCTCTCTTTTATTTTCATTTTCGTCTTCCTCTCTTTTATTTTCGTCTTCCTCATCTCGCCACGAGAACGCGAGCCCTAACCCACTCCTGCAACCCTAGCCCTCACCTCATCATCGCCGCCGACCTCGCCACGACCTCATCACCACCTTCACCACCTTATCCTTCTCTCCTCCTCTATCCCTGCAACCCTAGAACCTCCACTGTGCGCATCTCGCCTCACCGCCGGCGACCACGTCGTCATCGCCTCATCCTCACCCCGTCGCCACCACCTTCTCTCCCTTCGATGCAAACCATCACTACATCCTCAAACCCCAGGTCTTTTTCCCTGCATAGAACCAAGCACCTTCCCTGCACTTGCAACCTTGCCGGCACTCTCGCGTCGCCGGAAACTCCGACCCCGTCGTCACCATCCCTGTCACCATGACCTCCCTCTCTCTTCCTTAAACCCCTGACCAGCCTCTTCTGTTCCTTCTTCTTCTCTTCTTCTTCCTCTTCTTCTTCTCCTATTCTTCTCCTCCTCCTCCTCTTTCCCTCGCCGGTGATCTCCCAAGATCTCCAATCTCGCAGTTGCTATTGGACTGAACCATGCCAAAGCAAATGGTTTGGAGGATGCAGTGTTGGGCATATCGTAACTGACCAGTCGGATGATTGCAATGGTCGCTGTGAAGAACCAAGCTATCCACCATGCCTTCCATTCTATACACATTTCCACTGTTGTAAGCCAGAAAACCCAAAGATAACAGACAGATGCACCAGATCGTGTCCGTATCGTGCCCAGACCATGCACCAGATCGTGTCCAGATCACGCCCAGACCGTGCAACAGATCGCGTCCAGATCGCGTCCAGACCGTGCACCAGATCGCGACTAGACCTAGTACCGTGTCGTGCCGTTTCACACACCGTATCGTTTCACGTCGCACCAGGCCGCCTGCATATCGACCTTTTGAGGAAAGTTTACCTTGCTACATGCTACATTACATTTTTGCATCTATTTTAATAAGCATAATTATTGAATCGATAACCGTACATCTATATAGTTTATTCTGTATCTACTTGCATATCATATTACATGTTCCAGTTTGTTGTTCTATTAGTACACATGCTTGTTTTGTATACCCATGCTTATGCTAGTTGATTGTGAGCACCCACATGATATCTTATACACCCTGACATGACTTGTTACACCCATTACTTGACACGACATGGTACCGTACACTCTTGACATGACATGACACCTAAAAACACCACTCGACTTGACCTGATGTACCATGGCTTTACCTGTTACCTGATCTTGTGTTTAATGCCAACAAACCTGACATGTAGTCCTCACGGACAGTTCCTGTTGTCTATCCAGACAAACCTGCTCCTACCTGATCCTGTGTTGGCATTAGTTCTTGATTACTGAATACCTGACTTAACATACATAACTTGGGGGTATGGGGAAATCAATGATGAACCCCTGACTTGTAACTCGACAGTTGCTTGCTTATACTGATCAGTTTTAGAGGCTAGGCCCGCCTCGTGACGATGCTGCTGACATCGTTGGTCTATACCCTTTTCCTTTTAGTGCCTAGCGGCACGTCTCGGTTTCAGCCCGAGAGTCTTAGACCGTGGTCCCGGGCATGCACGGGATACTATTGAGTTACATCGATGATTCATCAAATTGATTTCAAAGACTTGAGAGTAGTTAACCCAATAGACCAGTTTAGATAATTCACTACACATTACCCCATTGTTCTTACTCATATCACTGTTATGCTTGTTTTACCATTTATACTCATACTTGCATGTATTGCTACCCCTGTTTTATTATTGCTAGATGTTATGACGCGCTGACGTCTGGATTTTGCATGGCCCAGATTCTTCTACCTTGTTGCAGACTGATCAGGAATATTGCCACTGTTAGACCGAGCGGTGAAGATTCTGTCGGTATATAGTTTTACTTTCCAGGTGTTTCTTTTATTGTATCTTTTGCTTCCGCATATTATCATTTCTTGACTCATTTATTCTGGCTCATGGACATGTACTAGATAGTTTAGTTTACTTTCATGTTCCTTGATATCTCTACAGCCGTAATATGACTGTGGAAGGATTTTTCCTATCCACAGGTAACATGGTTGGCTATGTCACGTGCCCATCTTAGCGTACTCTAGGAAGCGGGGTGTGACATGGTTTCTTTAGTATCAGAGCCATAGGATATAGGTTAATCGAGTTTGATTCTTTTGTAGTTGGGTATTGGACCCAATACACGAATCAGAATGCTCGTGATTAGGAACATGTTCTGCCACATTGCTATCATGATTCTTGAATCATATCTTTCTTTCATCCTTCGCCTTGACGATATCCAAACCACTTTGCATCTCGACTTGAAACCTTTTGGTTCTCTATTGTTTCTCCCTATTTCTTGATTCTGATACTAGAATTTGGGCAACTTGAGTGGAGTTATGTAATTGTACCCATGAACTGCAGCATGGTTACAATACGGTACTCTATTTAAGTAACTTGGAATTCTAGTTTTAATTCATTTCCTTATTTTATGATCGTTATATTACCTTGTTTCTCTTGGTTTCATTGCTTATCAGTTATTGTTTTATCGCCAGCTTGAATCATGTTTACCGTGCTTAATCCTCTTCAGTATCTTGACTTCGGATGAAGTCATCTCGGTATCTTACTTGTTCATGTTTTCCCCGCATTAGAATTATTCAATTTTGGTGCATCCCTTTGTTTGTTGTTGTCTTGGGAATGGATTTTCTCGGCACTTTCCACGCTCATATTGATTGTAAGGAAAGGAAAGTGATTCTCCAGATTCCCGGACATCCGGATTTTGTTTTGTTGGAGGAAGCAGTTCTGTCGGGCCAGTCGAGTTTAGGTCTAGGCCGACAAACAATGTTCTTTCATCAATGGAGTTGATAAGAAAGAAGCGCCGGCTATAGTTCGAGAATTCATGGATGTGTTCGAAGACATCTCGGGTGTACCGCAAAACGAGATGTGGAGTTCGTGATTGATCGTGTTCCTGGTGCAGCGCCAATCTTAAATATGTATTATCCAATGGCACCAGTGGAGTTGGAAGAAGTCAAGAAGCAGATTACTAAATTACTTGAGAAGGGTTGGTTTCGCAGCAGCTTTTCACCGGGGAGCTCCAATTCTTCTAGTAAAGAAGAAAGACGGCACAAGAAGAATGTGCATCGACTATCGAGAATCAAACCGGGTGACTATTAAGAACAAGTAACCGATCCCTCGCATTGGTGAATTAATTGAGCAACTTTGTAGCGCGAGGGTATTCTCGAAGTTGGATTTGAGATCCGGATATCATCAAGTCCAAGTTAAATCAAAAGATATGTGCAAGACTGCGTTCCGACCTCGGTATCGACATTGCGAGTATTTAGTGATGCCCTTCGGAGTAACGAATGCACCGGCGATATTTATGGACTTGTTGAACCGAATCTTTCTCAGTTCTTGGACCAGTTTATAGTGGTGTTCATCGATGATGTTCTGGTCTACTCGAGGAGCACTGAAGAGCATGCAGAACACTTGAAGATTGCACTGCAGACATTGAGGCAAGAAAGATTGTATGCTAAGATGAGCAAGTACGAGTTTGGCTGGAAGAAGTGAAGTTTGGCGCACATTGAGGCGGGAGATGGATTCTCCGTTGATCCCGGAGGACTACAGCAGTTCGAGATTGGCCGATTCCGAAGAATGTTGCGGAGGTAAGAAGTTTCCTTGGACTTGCCGGGTATTATAGAAGGTTCGTGGAGAATTGTACTCGTTTGGTTGAGCCTCTGACCAAGCTTACGCGCAAGGAAGTACCATTGGTGTGGACGGATAAGTGTGCGTCAGCCTTTGAGGCGCTGAGGCAAGGATGGATAACCGCAGCATGGGAAGATTATAGCTTACGCATCGAGACAGTTGAAGACCCATGAGAAGCATTACCCAACTCCTGACTTGGAGCTAACAGCTGTGATGTTCGTTGTGAAGATTTGGAGACACTACTTATTGGGCGAAAGGGTCGAAGTATTCACCGATCACAAAAGCCTAAAGTACGTGTTCACTCAGAAGGAGCAAAATATGGGTCAGTGAAGACGGTTGAAGCTGATGGCTGACTACGATCTTAGTCTTAAGAACCAACCGGGAAAGTTAATGTTGTGCCGGATATGCTTAGTCGGTTGCCAACAATTCAGACGTGAACTGCACTAAAGGGACTTATTGAAGATTTTCGGAGATTCGATTTGGAGGTTGTGCCACCACAATCTTCGAGACTGTTGATGTAGCTGCAGGTACGGTCGTCGTTGATCGAGAATTTTAAAGCAGAGCAATTGCAGGACCCAAGACTGCAGAAGTTTCGAGAACAGGTTGAAGTTGGACTTCGAACGAGCTTAGTGGTTCATGAAGATGGTTTGTTGCGATGTGTTAGTCGTTTGTGTGTGCCAAGGGAGATATCCGTGAAGAAGTTATGAAGGAGGCACACAGTTCCGCGTATTCCATACATCCAGGATGCACGAAGATGTACCGAGATATACGACAACATTTCTGGTGGGAAGGCATGAAACGGGATATTGCCGTTTTGTGGCAAAGTGCTTGGTGTGTCAGCAAGTTAAGGCTAAATATCAACGGGTTGCTGGTTTATTGCGACCACTTCCGATTCCTCAATGGAAGTGTGAACGTATAACCATGGATTTCGTGACGGCTTTACCGCGGAGTCCAAAGGGCAATAATGCAGTTGGGGATTGATGATTCTTTGTCAATCAACGGAAGCTTTGGCAGAATGGTACATGCAGGAGAATGTAAGATTGCATGGAGTACCGGTGAGCATCATGTCCGACCGTGACACCCGATTCTTATCGCACTTCTGGAGGAGCTTACGGGAAAGTTTGGGGACTTGATTAAAGTTTGGTACAGCTAATCATTCTCAGACAGATGGCCAGTCAGAGAGAACGATCCAAACTCTTGAAGATATGTTGAGAGCTTACATGTTGTAGTTCAAGGGATCATGAGAGGATCATCTACATTTAGTGGAGTTTTCTTACAACCACAAGTTTTCAGGCGACTATTCAGATGGCTCCATTCGAGGCTTTATATGGTCGCAAGTTTCGTTCACCGTTTGTTGGGACGATATTGGTGGACGATGATTATTGGGACCAGATTTGGTTGTGCAGACAGTTGGGAAGGTTAATAGATTTTGGAATCATATTAAAGTAGCACGAGGCTGACAAAGAGTTGGGCAGATACGTTGAGAAGACAGGAAAGAAATCTCTAACTAGATTTGAAACTAGAGTTCGCCGTTGATGTTTTGGTATTCTTGAAGATATCACCGACTAGAGGGGTGATTCATTTCGGAAGTCGGGGAAAGCTTAGTTCTCGATTCGTTGGACCTTTTGGAGAATCAACTTAGGAACGAGAAGATGAAATACGGCTGAAGTTTCCACATCTATCCTTGTAGTTTCTTGATTGTTTATCCTATCTTGTTCTTGGAATTTCGAGGACGAAATTCTTTTGTAGTTGGGTAAAATGTAACATCCGAGTTCATTTATACCAATCCCAGTTTCCTTATTTACTTATCTATGGTCCATTCTTGATTTAGCGTGTTTGGGTGCGAATGATATTTTACTTATTACTTTGCATTCGACCCGACCCGCTTGCTTGAACCTGTTTGATTCGTATTTATAGATTACCCTGACTTGTTGCATTGACTCGTGCATCTAGTATAAACTGCATATTGGAATTTCATCTGGCATCGCATGATTTATCATATAACTTTAAGTCACAGAAAATATTTTTTTTAAATTGCATTCCATAGCCTGCTTGATACCCCAAATCTTGTGGTAGCATCCGCGCATCCTGTACTCGTTCCGTTCGGTGAAACGGACGTGTTGGATGGCTACGCGCATGTACGTGCATCCATTCTTGGGGGTATGCATTTTGTTTGACTGAGCATTCTTTTTGAAATTTGGAAGTCGCATATATTTTTGATATTTTTAATCTGAATTTTTAGACCCGACTCAGGCTTGTTTTGGAGTAAATTTGTATTTGCCAAAATCTCAAAACAGACTAATATTATAATATTATATTCTTTAAATTTCTTTAACTATTAATATAAGTTTCTTAACTAAAATATATTTTTATATTTTTTTAGATTTCACAGAATCTGACTCTCTCTCTCTCCGTTCCCACTCTCTCTCTCTCTCTCTCTCTCTCTCTCTCCGTTTCTCTCTCTCTAATTAAATATATATAATTAATAAACCTAATATTATTATTAACCCTCTCTCTTTCCTCTCTTTTATTTTCTTCTTCGTCTCTTTTATTTTCGTCTTCCTCATATCGCCACGAGAACGCGAGCCCTAACCCACTCCTGCAACCCTAGCCCTCACCTCATCATCGCCGCCGACCTCGCCACAACCTCATCCCCACCTTCACCACCTTCTCCTTCTCTCCTCCTCTATCCCTGCAACCCTAGAACCTCCACTGTGTGCATCTCGCCTCACCGCCGGCGACCACATCGTCGTCGCCTCATCCTCACCTCGTCGCCACCACCTTCTCTCCCTTCGATGCAAACCATCACTACCTCCTCAAACCCCAGGTCTTTTTCCCTGCACAGAACCAAGCACCTTCACTTGCAACCTTGTCGGCACTCTCGCGTCGCCGGAAACTCCGACCCCGTCGTCACCATCCCTGTCACCATGACCTTCCTCTCTCTTCCTTAAACCCCTGACCAGCCTCTTCTGTTCCTTCTTCTTCTCTTCTTCTTCCTCTTCTTCTTCTCCTATTCTTCTCCTCCTCCTCCTCTTTCCCTCGCCGGCGATCTCCCAAGATCTCCAATCTCGCGGTTGCTATTGGACTGAACCATGCCAAAGCAAATGGTTTGGAGGATGCAGTGCTGGGCATATCGTAACTGATCAGTCGAATGATTGCAATGGTCGTTGTGAAGAACCAAGCTATCTACCATGCCTTCCATTCCATACACATTTCCACTGTTGTAAGCCAGAAAACCCAAAGATAACAGACAGATGCGTCCAGATCGCGACCAGACCGCGCATCAGATCGCGTCCAGATCGCGCCCAGACCGTGCACCAGATCGTGACTAGACCCAGTACCGTGTTGTGCCGTTTCATAGACCGTATCGAGTCACGTCGCACCAGGCCGCCTGCATATCGACCTTTTGAAGCAAGTTTACCTTGCTACATGCTACATTACATTTTTGCATCTATTTTAATAAGCATAATTATTGAATCGATAACCGTACATCTATATAGTTTATTCTGTATCTACTTGCATATCATATTACATGTTCCAGTTTGTTGTTCTATTAGTACACATGCTTGTTTTGTATACCCATGCTTATGCTAGTTGATTGTGAGCACCCACATGATATCTTATACACCCTGACATGACTTGTTACACCCATTACTTGACACGACATGGTACCGTACACTCTTGACATGACATGACACCTAAAAACACCACTCGACTTGACCTGGTGTACCATGCCATTACCTGTTACCTGATCTTGTATCTAATGCCAACAAACCTGACATGTAGTCCTCACGGACCGTTCCTGTTGTCTATCCAGACAAACCTGCTCCTACCTGATCCTGTGTTGGCATTAGTTCTTGATTACTGAATACCTGACTTGACATACATAACTTGGGGGTATGGGGAAATCAATGATGAACCCCTGACTTGTAACTCGACAGTTGCTTTCTTATACTGATCAGTTTTAGAGGCTAGGCCCGCCTCGTGACGATGCTGCTGACATCGTTGGTCTGTACCCTTTTCATTTTAGTGCCTAGCGGCACGTCTCGTTTTCAGTCCGAGTGTCTTAGACCGTGGTCCCGGGCATGCACGGGATACTATTGAGTTACATCGATGATTCATCAAATTGATTTCAAAGACTTGAGAGTAGTTAACCCAATAGACCAGTTTAGATAATTCACTACACATTACCCCACTGTTCTTACTCATATCACTGTTATGCTTGTTTTACCATTTATACTCATACTTGCATGTATTGCTACCCCTGTTTTATTATCGCTTGATGTTATGACGCGCTGACGTCTGGATTTTGCATGGCCCAGATTCTTCTACCTTGTTGCAGACGGATCAGGAATATTGCCGCTATTAGACCGAGCGGTGAAGATCCTGTCGGTATGTAGTTTTACTTTCCAGGTGTTTCTTTTATTGTATCTTTTGCTTCCGCATATTATCATTTCTTGACTCATTTATTCTTGCTCATGGACATGTACTAGGTAGTTTAGTTTACTTTCCTGATCCTTGATATCTTTACAGCCGTAATGTGACTGTGGAAGGATTTTTCCTATCCACAGGTAACATGGTTGGCTATGTCACGTGTCCATCTTAGCGTACTCTGGGAAGCGGGGCGTGACACCTGAGTTTTCACCTTATAGTTTGACCTTCGTTGATGGAGTTGGTAGCTTTGTAGGGTGTTTTTCATCACCCCATTGAGATGGGAATACGCGTCACTTTTCAGGCGTATACAGATTCCCCATGCCTAAGGTAAACCGGGGTTTATTAATTGTGGGGATCTGAATCTCCAGCAGTCACCGACTAAGCTGCCGTTAATTACCTCTCGCCTTTAGAGCGAAGGAACCTCCAATTGACGGGTCAACTAGTCATGCGAACTCAGTATGCAGTGTGCGTGTGTTGTGTTTTGAAAAGGGATTTTGGATATATCGGGAGCCTCGCAGAGTTTACAGGGGTCCCGCTACACGGATAGCGGGCTGGGTGTCAAGAAGGCTACAGCCTCCTTGCGGAGTGCTGGGCAGCGCCCCGTTAGAAAAATTTTCCTAACGGGGGACGTGTTTCTGGTGTGGAGTGCATGAAAAATGAGGGGTGGGGAGCGTCTTAAAGATGCGTGCCAGGCACGTGGGCGCTGGGCGCCCACCGGTCGCGTGCCTGGTGCGTAGCGCTTGGCACTCGCGGGTCACTTGCCAAGCATGTGGGCGCTAGGCGCCCGCGTGTCACGTGCCAGGCGCGTGGGTGCTGGGCGCCCGCGGGTCACATGCGCAGCATGTGACCGCTGGGAGCTAGCGAGTCACATGTGCAGCACAAGACCGCTAGGCGCCAGCGGGTCACATGCGCAGCAAGCGACCGCTGGGCGCCAGCGGGTCACGTGCGCAGCATGCGACCGCTGGGCACATGCGCAGCACACGACCGCTGGTCGCCAGTAGGTCACTTGCGCAGCAGGCGACCGCTGGTCGTCAGCGGGTCACGTGAGCTGCATGCGACCACTGGGAGCTGAGCGCCCATGGGTCGCGTGAAGCGCATGTGGGCGCTTAGCGCCCGTGGGTGACGTGCCCTGCACGCGACCGCTGGGCGTCCGTGGGTCAATTGAGCGGCACGCGACCGCTGGAAACACCAGCGGGAAAAGGGGCTTAGCCCCTGGGTTAGGAGTTGAACTCCTAAGGGGGCTTTGGACTTGAACTCCTAACAGGGATTATATATAGATTTGGAGTAAAACTCCTAAAAAGGGGGTTGATTTATGGAGTTAAACTCCAACAGATCTTAAATGTAGTTAAACTCCTAGAAATCTTTGGATCTTCTTTTGAGCCTCGGATTCTCCTGGAATGGGATTTTTTGGAGATGGGTATCTTTCTTCTTCCTCTCTGTTGGCCGGATCTTGGGGGGAAAAGGGAGGTGAGACCTAAAATCTCACCTTTTAGGGATTTGATGGCAGATCCGAGCTCCCCTTCAAGGGGTTTATGGTGAAAAGCTATTTATTTTTGAAAAAGGAAGAGTTAAACTCTTGATTTAATTCAAAAGAAAAAAAGAAGGTTTAGAACCTTGGGGTAGGAGGAGGAGGTACAAACCCTAGTTTTTTTAGAGAGAAAAATTTATATTGATTTTTTCATCATGTTGACTTTATAGACTACACACTTTACATATAGCCCTTTGGGCTTTGCCAAATGGCACTTATGCCACCCCATGCGTTATGTGCTTATCTCTTTTTGCACATAAGCCATTGGGTTTACAAAATTTTGGCTTTTTGCTTATTTTACATACATTTATTTCTATGCATAAATATAAAAAAAGAATTACATTAAACCAAATTGTGGCTTCATTCCTTTTGTCATGCGGCCGGTCCCTTTGATCCGGACTTGGGCCCACTTGGCTTGGGGTTGACCCTGGGTTTTGACTTGGTCAAGTAGGGTGTAATTTTGACCCCAACAAAATGCCCCCATCAATAAATACACACCACATATGTGCGTTGTGTGCATGAAATTGATGGATCTTCTTTCGCGTGGAGGTCGACTCCGTTTTGGCGACATGGAGGTCGATGTTGCCCTTTTTGCGACGTGGACGGTCGGTGCTGCCCTTTTAGCGACTTGGACGGTTGGTTATGCCATTTTAGCGACGTGGACGGTCGGTGCTGCCCTTTTTGTGACTTGGACGGTCGGTGCTGCCATTTTTATGACTTGGATTGTCGGTGCTGGCATTTTTGCGACTTGGACGATCGGTGCTGCCCTTTTATCGACATGGACGGTCGGTGCTGCCCTTTTTGCGACTTGGACGGTCGGTGCTGCCCTTTTAGCGACTTGGACAGTCGGTGCTGCCATTTTTGCGACTTGGACGGTCGATGTCTTGCTCCGCTACTTATGGTTTCGGGGTTTGATTTGACTTGCTCCATTTTCTGTGGTGTCCGGATTTGATTTTTTTGATTTGATTTATTTTGGAAGTTCTCTATCCATTCAGCGAGATTTTTGAGCTTAGAAATGCTGCCGTGTAGGACGTTGATTTGATCCGTTTGATTTTTACCTTATTCGGCGGGATTTTTAAATTTGAGAGGAACTTGGAATTTGGATTTTGTTTGGCATCAGTATTGTTGTTCTGGGATAATGCCAGGAGCAACTCATTATTTGCCCCGGGAGGACTTGGGATTTGGTTTTTGGGTCAGCATCAGCATTGCTCCACTAGAATAATGCCAGGAGAAACTCATCATTTGCCCCGGGAGGACTTGGGATTTGGTTTTTGGGTCGGCATCAGCACCACTAACACTGAAGCAATGCCAGGAGCGACTCATCATTTTCCGTTAGGAAAACTTATTATTTTGGTTTTTGGTCGGCATCAGCACCACTAACACTGAAGCGAAATACCAAGAGCGACACATCATTTTCCGTCGCCCGTTGGGGAGCGATGGCCCAGGAGACAGGTTTAGATCCCTACCACCTAAGGCTTTTCAATTTTATGAGCCGTAAGGGTCTCATAAAAGCATTTTATCCCTACGATTCGAGGGGATCTGGCAGGTGTATTTCTTCCTAAGAATCGTGGGGATTCCTAAGTGTGTTGCTCCTTTGTGAGTTGTAAAGATCTCATGCGGGGATTTTCTCCTCACAAGGTCGAGAGGACATTGCGAGTGTATTTCATCTATTTTCACGAGTTTGCGCCCTTTCAAGTTTTCACAAACTCGACGGCAGTCCTGCTGTTTTTAGTCACGGAGCTCTTTCGGGTTTTCATCCGTGCCCGTTTTGCTTGTGGACATACCCCTTTTTTTAAGGCCGGTGGGACTTTAAATGTAGTCTCGCCGGTAAGACTTTGGGAGAGATAAGGGTCATTTACGCCCGTGGATTGTATACGGTTTTACAGGATGTATGATCCAAACCGTAGGGCCGGTGTGCTCAATTCTTCTGCGACTTGGAGCATTTACGCATAGTATTTCTTGAGATATCGGCCATTGATGGGTGGCATGGGCCTTTCTCCCTCGGCATTTATCAGCTGGTAGGACCCTCCATCAAACACCTTCTCGATGACGTATGGTCTTTCCCAGTTTGGCTTGAATTTTCCCTTGGCATGTCGATTAGGGATGATCGGTCTTTTGAGGATCACCACCAATTCGCCTTTCTTAAAAGCACGGAGACGGGTCAGCTTGTCATAGGCCCGTGAGATTTAGGCTCAGTATAGCTCCAAATTTTGTTGTACTGCGAGCCTCTTTTCTTCGAGAGCATCGAGCTCTTCGATCCGGAGGAACACATTTTCCTCCGCCGTCAACTCGTGCTGAACGGCCATTCTTAAGCTTGGAATTTCGACTTCGAAGGGGAGGATCGCCTCCGCTCCGAAGAGTAATGAGTATGGAGTAGACTGAGTTAGAGTACGGTTCGTGGTACGATATGCCCACAACGCCTCGTGAAGTTTGAGATTCCAGTCTCTCTTGTTGGCTGATGCATTTTTCCTCAGGAGCTTGCACAGAGTATTATTGAAGGCTTCGGCTAGCCCATTAGCCCTTGGATTATAGATGGAGGAATATCTCCAGTCTATCTTGTGTTGGGTAGCGAACCTTGAGAGTTTGAAGCTCTTGAAAGAAGGCCCGTTGTCAGAAATGATTCTTCTTGGTGTACCGAAACGGTATAGAATATTATGCTGGAAGAATGTCAGAATATCTTCTGTCTTGACTTCTTTTAGTGGGACAGCTTCAACCCATCTGAAGAAATAGTCAATTGCCACCAATATGAACCGGTGGCCTTTGGATGACGGAGGATCAATTTGGCCAACTATGTCGGTGCCCCAAACTTCGAAAGGCCACGACGCCACCGTTGGATGCAATGGATTGGGATGCTTGTTAATGAAATCACTGTGAATTTTCCAGAGATGGCATTTCTTTGCATGCTCTTCGCAATCCCTTATCATGGTGGGCTAGTAATATCCAATCCGTTTGATCTGAAGCCACATTTTGGGGCCGGACTGGTGAGCCCCGCAGACGCCCAAGTGAACTTCTTTCATGACTTTTTGGGCTTCGGTCGATGACAGGCACCTGAGCCAAAGTTGGTCATATGATCTGCGGTATAGCATATTATTTTCAAAAACGTATCGGAGAGCTCTCTTCTTCATCTGAATCCTCGTAGAATTTTCTTCGGGCAGCTTGTCATATCGAAGGTACTCTATAAAGGGTTCTCTCCAATCGGGCTCGTCTTGAATGATCGAAGCCTCTTCGGCAGGATTGTTCTCTTGTTCTATGCTTTCTTCTTCACGCAAAGAGACTGTAGGCAGAATTTGCCGGCTTCAAACTGTGATTAGTATTTCGTCCATGTCAGGATCAGCTAGCCCTTTAGCTAGGCGAGTGAGTATATCGGCTTTTTCGTTCAACGCCCGAGGGGCTCTTATTAGTTCAATGTGAGTGAATTGTTTCATGAGTTCCACCACTCAGCTTCTATATCGAGCAAACTAGGGTTTGTATATTTTATAGTCGCCGCTTACCCGGTTGACGACTGTTGGGGTCAAAAATTGCACCCCAGTTGATCGGGTCAAAGTCAAGGTCAACCCCAAGTAAGCAGGTCTAAGCCCAACAAGTGGGCCCATGCCAAAGTTGAGCCCCGCGGCCGGCCTCCCCCATGCCGAAATAAAAAATCATGTAATAAATAATTTTGATATAATTTTTTATGCATGGATGTAAGAAAATTGGTATAAAGCCAAATTACTGTAAAGCCCATGGCTTATGTGCAAAAGAAATGAGCACATGAGACATGGGATGGGCAAAATGTCATTTTGTAAAGCCCAAGGGGCTATGTGTAATTTTGTAAGCCTATAAAAGGCAACATGATAATAAAATAAAGGAGAACTTTTCCATTCTAAGAAAACTAGCGTTTGTAGCTCCTTCTCCTTCCTCAAGGTTCTAAAACATTCCCCCCTTTTTAAATTAAATCAAGAGATTAACTCTTCCCTTTTCCTAAAAGAAATAGTTTTTTCACCATAAAACCCTTGAAAGGGAGCTCAGATCTTCAATCAGATTTCGAAAAGGGGAGACTTTTAAGTCTCACCCCCTTTTCTCCAAGATCCAGCCGATCAAGAGAAGGAAGAAGGAGACCCATCTCCAAAAATCCAACTTTGGTCAGATCCAAGGCTCAAAAGAAACTCCAGGGCTAAAGAGAGAAGAGAGGGGTCCCCTTTGATCACCTCTGAAGATCTTTAGGGAGTTCAACTCCAAGACCCAAATCCTCAAAGGAGTTTAACTCCTATTCTAGATCATTTAGGAGTTTAACTCCAAATCTAAATATTTTGGAGTTTAACTCCACTCAAAATCCCTTGGGAGTTTAACTCCTAACCCAGGGGCTATGCCCCTTTTCCGCTGGTGTTCCCAGCGGTCGCATGCCATGCACGTTACCCACGGGCGCCCAGAAGTCGCGTGCCGCGCACGTGACCCGCGGGCGCCCAGCGGTCGCGTGCAAGGCACGTGAACCTCGGGCGCCCAGCCGTCGCGTGCATGGCGCGTGACCCGTGGGTGATAAAGCGCCCACGTGCGCCTTACGTGACCCGCGGGCGATAAAGAGCTAATGTGCGCCTCACGCAACTCGAGGGCGCTCAGCACCCAGCGGTCGCGTATAGTGCACGTGGCCCAAAGGAGCCCTGCGGTCGCATGCAAGGCACGTGGCTCGCGGGCGCAAAGCACCCATGTGCGCCTCATGCGACCCATGGGTGCTCAGCGCCCAGCGGTCGCGTGCAGCGCACGTGACTCGCAGGCGCCCAGCGGTCACGTGCAGCGCACGTGACCCGCAGGCGCCTAGCGGTCGCGTGCTGCACACGTGACCCGCTGACGTCCAGCACCCACATGCTAGGCACGTGACCTATGGGCACCAAGCGCTCACGTTCCAGGCACGTGACCCACGGGTGCCAGTGCCCACACGCCAGGCACGTGACCCGTGGGCGCCCAGTTCCCGCGTGCGATGCACTCGTCTTTAAGACGCTTCCCCCATTTTTATATGCACTCCATAATAAATATACTTCCCTCGTTAGAAAAAATTTCTAACGGGGCGCTGCCCCCACCCCGCAAGGGGGGCTGCTAGTCCCCTTAACCCCCAGCCCACTATCCGGGTAGAGGGACCCCCGTAAAAACTCTGCAGGCCCCCCGATATATCCATAACCCCTTCAAATCAAAACACTGCATATTGAGTTCACATGACCAGTTTAACCCGTCAATCGGAGGTTCCTTCGCTCCAAAGGCGAGGGGTAATTAACGGCAGCTTAGTCCGCGGCTGCCGGATATTCGGATCCCCACAATCAATAAACCCCCGCCTACCCTAGGCAGGGGGAATCTGTAGTACGCCTGACAAGAGCACTCGTATTCCCATCTCAATGGGGTGACGAAAAACACCCTACATATTCTGGCACGCCCAGTGGGACCTTTACTCTCCTCCCATATTTCGGGTTAAGCGTGAACTCAATCAATATACATATCGATTACCTGTACTGAAATCATGCTTCTTTGTGCAGGTTAACAAATTTCAAATTGCAATCTTCGAAAACAGCAAAAATTTCTCCAAGGACAAGCTCAGCTCTCGACACAGCTCTCATCTCCCACACGATGAAGATGGACGCCAGGACGGTCCTCCCGGCCAGTCTCAGGCAACAATGGGAGGAGCCGCCGCTACCATTTGGCTTTATTATGTTCGTGTCAGCTAACGATGTCCCTGCTCTTCATGCCCCGGTGATGGATAAACCAGCCTCAAAAGGGAAAAGACCGAATGTCATGGTCGCAAGGGCACCTCAACCCAAGCAAAAATCCGTTTACGAACGACTCTCCATTGCTCCAGCTGGGAGCAAGGCCATCAACACCAACAAAGCAACGAGGCATCTCGGGCAAGCTCCAACGGTGCCCTCGACAACTGCTCGATCGGGTATCTTCTCTAAGCTCCTCATCAATCGGCTCACGATGGCTTCCTGGATAACTGATGCCCGCCAAGCCCTTAAAATCTAGAAGCTAAGACAGAAAAGGCTCAAATACAGAGCCAACAAAAAGGCTAAGGCTCATGATAGGCTGAACTTCAGGGGGTTCCAAGAACAGGGTTACCCCGCCAAAGATAAAGAGTGTTAGTTATATGTATGCCCTAGAGGCCATTACTGTACATACGATTTATATTGTAGTGGATGCTTGGACATATATAGGGAGGACTTTCTTTCTCGACATGATAGTATGCTATCTGGTTGCTCTTTATCTTAACATGTACACTGATTGTCTCTATGTTACATGTTGATAACACCTTTACAATGAGTACTTGACTACCAGGATTATGATGCAGATCATACTAGTGGGAACAGAGTAGTCGATAAGTACATCCTTCAAATGTTCCTAGTCGTAGGTGTATCGAGATAGGGCATCGATATACCAGAGTAGACTAGCGTGTAGCTTCTCGACCAATGTAGATGGGCGATGGATGATCCCATATCCATTGGTGTTTGACATCAGAGACGGTATACGAGTGCTCAGTGGAGACTGGGTACACTGAACGGGCTCGCCGATTACTCTTAGATGGTATTATACCTATCGTCAGATAGCGGTTCTCTGGTGACACTGGTACAGGTTAGTCTGTAGACCCGAGATCGTCATAGAGTCTTGTCTGATACCCACTGTGCTTTGATTTTCACCTTACCACGTTCAAGAGAACGTGCAAAACAGTGGCTTTTGGATACAGTCCCGAATCACATGGTGGCAATAAGCGATAGGAGGGATTTTGTATCTCCTGGTATTGGGGGTTGATGTTGCGCTGTGCTCGATTGGCTATAACAGGAAGTCCCTAGCCAGGGCTGCTTCAGAGATTTACTGGTAAGTGTTATCAGTAGTTTCTCGACCCGTTATGAGCCTCATATCGACACGACTTATTGAGTTACTGGGGTCTGACGTTTACCACCACTAGACGAGATATGCGAAATATCAAACGAAGAGACCGGACTGTACGGTAGTGTTACTGATTGGATTCGCAGGAGTACGAGCAGGCTTTCTTGTTGATCTTCTGATCGCTCAATACCCGGGTGGCTATTACGTTTAGCAGACCGCTTGCAGCTTATGGGTGTTTGATATGATCATCACCTACTGCCGGCGTATTGACGAGTCTTTAGAGTCCTACACAGAGGTTTCCTGGCTCAAGCAAAATGGAGTAGGAGATAATATGGGATATGTGCGGGACCGAGATTAATGCGTGTATGTGATACCGAATTCTATTCTCGCGACATGTGACATCGGTCGGTTATATAAGATATAGCCGGGTTATCGGATCAAGTGTTGATTCGATAAGTTGTTACATATGATGTTAGTCGGTTATATGTGATATAGCCGAATTATTAAATCAAGAGTTGATTTGATAATCTAATGTATAATTATATATTTGATATATTAATTTACATTAACTAGCATTAGCTCACTTAAGATTTCTTTTCTCACTTTGTTTGTGCACATTGTATATATGTGATATATGCAAGTGTACATAATATTGTGTCATGTTTGATGATACATGCAACTTGGGTGTGTGTATGAATTACACCATGCTTGGTTTAATCCTAGGGTTTTTAATTATTTATGTAATTCAAAATTGTTGGAAATTGTCATGGCATGAAGCTTGTTGTTTGCATTGACCAAGTCCACTCTTTTGTTTTGCCTAAGATATTTATTAACCCAACCAATTGAACCTAGCCATGGTTAACTCTCTACAAAGGTTATTATATGATACTAACTCACCTAGGGTTGCCATTATCCTTTGGATAATTATCATGAGAGTTTTCTTCTTCTTCCTCCTCAAAAGCTTTCTAGCTTCAATGAAGATGAGAGAAAAAATATGAGAAAATCAAATCTAAAGTGAGCTCACTTCCTACATTATTATCTTCTACTACTTGCTATTTAGTATAGGGTGTTAGCTTCACTAATTCCACAATTAGTGAAGAGGTAGCTTAGGTTAGTGTCTCCGCGACGTAGATCATCTTCGGCCTCGAAGACTTCAATGCAAGCTTGTTCATTTCTTCATGGGAGCCTCTCAAGAGTCGGGAGTTCATGATCGCAGCGAAGGGACTACTACACGGAGCTATTGAAGTGAAGGACCGGTCTACAAAGGTTGTATTCCTTGTTCACTTTAGTTGCAAAGTTGTTTGCATATTGATTTCGTCACATTTTCTAGTATACGATTCTATGTTAGGGTTAGCTAGGACAGCTAAAATTTTAATATGGCATAAAAGATGTCTCCCGAAACCTTGCTGCCGTGCCAGACAACCCTGCAGTGGTATCAGAGCCATGTTAGGATTACGAAACCGAAATACTCCGAAAATTGAAACACGAAAATGTAGTTTCTGTCGAATTTAAAAAGTGTTCTAAAATTTTTTTAAACAAGTGCAGAATGTTGTATGAGATACATCATGAACACTACCCAAATTTGGACCCATCTGCTCGGTTTTAGGCCGGCCAGAAGAGCAAAATTTCCGAGCTCCTCGGGTGTTTTGTTGAGTTTTGACTCCAAATTTTGATGGTGTTCCAGGTACTGGGTTTTGGTGTTTTAGGTGTTGTTTGTTTTTTCTAAGTTTACATGTGATTTGATCTTATACTATAAGCAATTCAGAGTGTTTCGTATTCGTAGTTTTAACATTGTTTCAGGTATTCACATGTTGTCAAGCCGTAGTTAAAAAGTTCGATCGAATGTCAAAAACCCATTTTTCTAAGTTTAACGTATCCGGAAAATCATGCAAGTAATCTGTGAACCTCTAGAAGAATGAAACCCTAACTCGACTTTTTGGATCGCGGAACCGCGGTCATACCCTAGGGTTTGCCGTAATTCCGTGGCGACATGAGTGAGGCTTGGGTCTGCCCTTCTATAGCTGGTGCATAGGTACTGTGGCATGTTCTGGGTATTATTAAAACTATGCTCAAGTGTTGAGCTGTCGGGGAATTGTGGGACTTTGATGAATCGATCAAAAAGTTTAACGTCATCCGGGTATTATGTGATGGGATACAATATTTGGAATCCACAAAAGTAGTTATGAGATAACTAATTTGAATTTTATAAATCTAGCAGTTTAGTCTCATTTGATCGGTTGCCACAGGATTTTGATGTGATCAAAAATCCGTCGCAATCACGTAGTGTACGCGGATAATCGCCGGGTAACCTTACTAGATAGCCACGCCCCATAGCCCCGACCAAGCGACTGTAGGAGAACCCCGTCGCCAAAAGCATCCGTTCGGGTGCTCGGGCAGCGGTGTTCCGCCTTAATGCACTTCATCGACGGCACCGGGGGTGCGGCCGTCTAATAAAGTTTCCGAAGAGCATTCGATCAGGATGTCGGGAATCTTGTTGAATTGCCCGACTTGTTATTATAAAGTGTTTTCAATATCGAAACTAAAATGCGGGCTTTATAATTGTTAGGCATGTGATATCTAAGGAATTCATTTGGTTAGGCATGAAATCCAAAGTATGAGATACGTTGGGTTTATGATGTCTAAGGTGGTTGCGGATTCCAACTGTTGTAGTTTTTCACTTTCTTTTCTGCGACCGTAAGTGTAATATGTTGTGTATCGCCGGTTTCGTTGCTATATGTCAACGACAATTGGGATACGCATATTTACTTACGTTGATGACATGTGATGTTATGTGTTGCTGTGATATATTATATTGGATCGTCGTGTTTGAATAGTCGGGGGTTTTATGTGAGATGAGAGTTTTTCATTTTCATTCATGTAAAATTCATTGTATGTAATATTCTTTTATTGGGGCACTTCCGGGTTGAGGATGATGTCACCATTGTATATTATTTACTTTTCCGCATTAGGATAGACCCAAGGCGGGGAGCACAAGTAACCGGGTTCTAGGGTCCAGTGGGTGACCATCTCGAGAAGTCAAGACCGGGTCTCCTAACTCTAGAATTGGTAGGGTTGCTTATGTTTTACACCCGCGCTAGCCCTGTCCCGCTCTACCGTTAGTTACCTAACCTAACGGTGCATGACGGGACATCGAGGAGAATGCGGATGGCATATGCGTACGTTGTATTTATCTGTGATGTTTAGGTAACTTAAATGATGGGACATTCATTAATGAGATTAATGAAATAAAAGAAACCTAAAAATGTTGTAGAAACTTGTCTCGAAAACTGGTAGCTCTAGTTCTTGCTTTGCATAGCGGTATTCCTTATAGAATATCCAGCACCTTATTCGATAAGGGAAGTGCCGAGATCCCTTCACCGGAATGACCTCTTTAGCGAAACTAGCAGATGCTACAAACTCGGTTTGTCTTTTGATTGCTTTTATAGTTTTTGCTTTGCACAGAGATATTTATGAAATATCCTGCACCTTATTCGATAAGGAAAGAGCCGAGATCCCTTCAACGGGAGTGACCTCTTTAACGAAACTAGCAAAAGCCTCAAAAACACTCCATTTCAAAATCACTCGATTCTACAACGATATCAAGTTCATTACGCAAAAGGTTTTTTTAAAAACCTGTCGTAGCCCTCCGTCATTTCAGATAAGTACTACTTAGTATTCGTGCTACGTTTGTTGACCATATTAAGGCGTAGTGTGTGGTAGCTGATTAGTGCTTATCTGCATAAGCATATGATGCGATTGGATTAGGGTAGTCGTGCGACTTTGTTGACCTTGTTAGGGGTCGTGCGGGTCGGTTTAATTCAATCAGGAAATGACGGGTTGAACTTGGCTAGCGCTTATAATTTGTTGACCTTGTTAAGGTCATAGGTTGCTAGGGGCAAAATATTAGCGGAAATTTCAAATGTTGAAATTTGCAATGAGATTGCATACCTTCTATGAGATAGTTGGATCCCGATACCCACTGTGAGTAAGAGTTACTCCTGGGAGAGTTTTACACATCACAATTAGCCGATCAAGTAGGTGTTTAGAAAGGTGTCAACAAGGTTATGCCCCTACGAAAACGAGGTTTATTATAATTAGGTCCGTGCGAAAGAACGGGGAACCTCCCTCAAAATACCGACACTGGCCTGGCTGAAAGATTGGCGAACTTGTAGGGTGTAATTAATCCTGGCTGGTCTTACCTCTTAGGGTTTGAAGGTGGATTTGACTAAAACAGTGGGAGACATCCTGATTAGATAAATTAATAACCAATCTAATCTTGCAAGAGCATACGCTAAGTGTTTTCTTCTCTCTCTCTCCAAGTAGCGACCATGTCACGCCTTAATCAAGACAAGATAATAATATGGATGTATTGACCAAACCGGCTTGTTATACTGAGCTGGGGAACGTTGGTCCCGCTCCAACTTATAATTGTTATAAGACCGAGCAGGAAATAGGGGATTACCAGAATTCCCGTGCCGCCTAAACGAAGAAAGCACATGATGATGCATCTTCTTCGAATGTGTTCATTACAGAGAACTGTTTCTCAGTATCCTTTACATCCTGGGTATGTGATACCGGATCAGGATTCCGCAAATGTTATCTATTACATAGGCTACAGATAGGTAGAGAACAGAGAATGGGTGGTAAGTTTCAAGAGTTGGAAACGATGCAATTGTTGCAGCCAAGGTGTTGGCAGTTATCACCTTGTATTACCAAATATATTGATTCTGAACGAATGTTAATAGATACCGAACTTGATATACAATATCATATCAGTCTCTTTATTTAGTAAAGAAGGATATAATTTTGTATTGTTGGATAATGTTTTGAACATTTCCTATATCAAGAGTTGATCGGTTCAGGAACGTTATCTAAAAGTATATACATTCTAAATCAAACCACAGTTCTTAACGTACAAAACACACACAAGAAAAAGAGTTCAGAAATGAATGAATCCTTCTTGAGGCATTGTAGAATAGGTCATATCAATGCGACCCGACTAGCTAAGTTACATTAAGATGCATATTTAAATTAGTTTGAATTTACATCTTGTGAAACTTGCCAATCATGTCTCAAAGATACGATGACCATAACTCCGTTTATTGGAAACAGAGAAAGAGTTAATGAACTCTTGGGATTGATACATGATGATGTATGTACGTCCCCTGTCTACACATGCCAAGACTAGTTCTTTGTACTTCATTACATTCACTGATGATCTTTCAAGATTCGCATATATGTTCTTGTTGAAACACAAGTCTGGACCTTTTGAGAAATTCAAAGAATATAAGTCAGAAGTAGAGAACCAAAATGGGTATAAGTATTATATCCTTTGATGTGATCAGGGAGGAGAATACTTGAGCACGGAATTCCTGGACTATTCTAAAGGAGAATGAGATTCTCTTTCAGCATTACTCCTCCATATACACCACAGCACGTCGGTGCGTCGCGGCGGAGCAATCGTACCCTATAAGATATGGTGCGCTCTATGATGAGTACTACTGAGTTGCCTATTTTCTTTTGGGGGTTATGCACTTGAGAAGTTGCAAACCTATTGAATAGGGTTCCAACCAAATCAGGTGTCTACCGCTCCATGTGTGATATGGTATAGGAAGAGCCCATCTCTGAAGTAAGTTAAAGATTTGGGGTTGTCCGGCCTATGTCTAAAAGCAAAATCCGGACAAGCTCGATGCAAGGTCAGTTCTGTGGAAGTTTGTTGGATATCCCAAGCATTCGCAAGGGAATATCTTCTACCACACTGAAGAGCAAAAGGTGTTTTGTTTCTCATCATGCCACCTTTTGAAAAAGGATTTTCTAGTGAAGAAATTAGTGGTCGTGAGGTAGAACTGGAAGGAGTTTCATCTATACAAACTGCAGCTGATGATTTGGTAGAACCGAAGGATTCAATAGTTCCCGATGAACCTCAGCCTCTCCGCCGATCTGGTAGGGTTCCTCATCCACCTGAGAGATACTTCGGTTTTTCTCTATGACAGTGGAAGCGAGGATGGCATCATGAGATGATGACCCAACTAGTTTCGAGCAGGCCATCAGGAATGGGACTCTGCAAGAATGGTTGGATGCTAAGCGATCTGAGATGGAATCTATATACACCAACAAAATATGGACTTTGGTTGCTTTATCTGAAGGGTTAAATCCCCATCAGGAGCAAGTATATCTTGAGAAGATTACTTGGTGTACATGGAAAAGTTGAGACTTTCAAAGCTAGACTTGTTGAAAAAGGTTCTCGTCATCGACCAGATGTGGATAATGATGAAACCATTTCTAGTGCCTATGCTTAAGTCCATCCAGATCCTACTTGCCATTGCTACATACCATGACTATGATATCTGGCGGTTGGGTGTCATGACTGCTTTTCTAAATAGTGATTTAGAAGAGAGCGTCTATAAGTACACAGCCAGAGGGCTTCGTAAACAGTGGGAGCAGCGGAAACGTGTGCAAGTTGCTTTATGGGTTAAAGCAGGCATCGCGAAGTTGGAACGTCTGTTTTGATACGGTAGTCAAAGAGTTTGACTTCATCAAAATGGTAGATGAACTTTGTATATACAAAAAGGTAGTAGGGAGTATGGTGGTGATCCTCGTATTGTACATGGATGACAAACTCTTGATAGGAAAAGAGTTTCCTATGCTACACTCGGTCAATCTCCTCTTATCACAAGGATTCTCAATATAGGATCAAGGTGATACCTCCTAAATCCTGGGTTTTGGATCTATGAGATAGATCTAAGTAGATGTTAGGATTCTAACAAGGTGTAGTGAGATGGTATTAATCGATCCTGGGGAGAATCACTGGATAGCTTCCAGGATGGTAAGGTCGACTGAATGTCAGTCACATGCATTGTCTTTACCCTGAGTGGAGGGACGGTTTGTTGGAAGAGTTCCAAGCTAGATACCGTGGCAAACTAGACGATAAAGGATGGATACATCGCTACCAAGGATACTACCAAAGAGGTAGTCTGGATGTATATAAGTTCATGATATGAACTTCGTTCCTACCATTATGTGACAATGGAGTTGTGGCTTATGCCTAAGAACCCGTCCCATCAGTTATCCAGACATATTCTAAGGCGGTATCACCTGATCATAGAGATGGTTGATCTCCAGGGAGATCGGGGATAGGAGAGTAGACACAGAGGTTAACACGGCGGATCCACTCACAAAGGCCTTTTCCCAGGAGAGACTTTTATGGGAAGGTTGAGTATGAGATACTTCAACCACTGCTGATTGTTGGGTATTAGATACTACAATATATGGCCCTAGTGGAAGTGGGAGATTGTTAGTTATATGTATGCCCTAGAGGCCATTACTGTACATACGATATATATTGTAATGGATGCTTGGACATATATAGGGAGGACTTTCTTGCTCGATATAATAATATGCTATCTGGTTGCTCTTTATCTTAACATGTATACTGATTGTCTCTATGTTATATGTTGATAAAGCCCTTAGGATGAGTAGTTGACTACCAGGATTATGATGCAGATCATACTAGTGGGGACAGAGTAGTCGATAAGTACATCCTTCAAATGTTCCTAGTCGTAGATGTATCGAGACAGGGCATCGATATACCAGAGTAGACTAGCATGTAGCTTCTCGACCCATATAGATAGGCAATGGATGATCCCATATCTATTGGTGTTTGACAGCAGAGATGATATACGGGTGCTCAGTGGAGAATGGGTACACTGAACGGACTCGCCGAGAACTCCTGGATGGTATTATACCTATCATCAGATAGCAGTTCTCTGGTGACACTGGTACAGGTTAGTCTGTAGACCCGAGATCATCATAGAGTCTTATGTGATTCCCACTGTTCTTTGATTTCCACCTTACCACGTTCAAGAGAACGTGCAAAACGGTGGCTTTTAGGTACATTCCCGAATCACATGGAGGTAATGAGCTATAAGAGGGGTTTCATCTCTCCCGGTATTAGGGGTTGATGTTGCGCTGTGCTCGATTGGCTATAACAGGAAGTCCCTGGCCAGGGCTGCTTCAGAGATATACTAGTAAGCGTCATCAGTAGTTTCTCGGCTTGTTATGAGCCTCATATCGGCATGACTTATCGAGTTACTGGGGTCTGACGTTTACCACCCCTAGACGAGATATGCGACATATCAGACAAAGAGAACGGACTGTACGGTAGTGTTACTGATTGGATTCGTAGGAGTACGAGCAGGATTGCTTGTTGGTCTTCTGATCGCTCAATACCCAGGTAGCCATTACGTTTAGCAGACCGCTTGCGGCTTATGGGTGTTTGATATGATCATCACCTACTGCCGGCGTATTGACGAATCTTTAGAGTCCTACACAGAGGTTTCCTGGCTCAAGCGAAACGGAGTAGGAGCATATATGGGATATGTGCGGGACCGAGATTAATGCTTGTATGTGATACCGCATTCTATTCTCGCGACATGTGACATTGGTCGGTTATATGAGATATAGATGGGTTATCAGATCAAGTGTTGATTCGATAAGTTGTTACATATGATATTAGTCGGTTATATGTGATATAGCCGAATTATTAAATCAATAGTTGATTTGATAATCTAATGTATAATTATATATTTGATATATTAATTTACATTAACTAGCATTATCTCACTTAAGATTTCTTTTCTCATTTTGTTTGTGCACATTGTATATATGTGATATATGCAAGTGTACATAATATTGTGTCATGTTTGATGATACATGCAACTTGGGTGTGTGTATGATTTACACCATTCTTGGTTTAATCCTAGGGTTTTTAATTATTTAAGTAATTCAAAAATTTTGGCAATTGTCATGGCATGAAGCTTGTAGAAGCTTGTTGTTTGCATTGACCAAGTCCACTCTTTTGTTTTGCCTAAGATATTTATTAACCCAACCAATTAAATCTAGCCATGGTTAACTCTCTACAAAGATTAGTATATCATACTAACTCACCTTGGGTTGCCATTATCCTTTGGATAATTATCATGAGAGTTTTCTTCTTCTTTTTCCTCAAAAGCTTTCTAGCTTCAATGGATACAAGAGAAAAAATATGAGAAAATCAAATCTAAAGTGAGCCCACTTCCAACTTCATCATCCTCTACTACTTTCCATTTAGTATAGGGTGTTTGCTTCACTAATTCCATAATTAGTGAATAGGTATCTTGGGTTAGTGTCTCCTCGACGTAGATCATCTTGGACCTCGAAGAATTCAATGCAAACTTGTTCATTTCTTCAAGGAGCCTCTCAAGAGTCGGGAGTTCATGATCGCAGCGAAGGGACTACTACACGGAGCTATTGAAGTGAAGGACCGGTCTACAAAGGTTGTATTCCTTGTTCACTTTAGTTGCAAAGTTGTTTGCATATCGATTTCGTCACATTTTCTAGTATACGATTCTATGTTAAGGTTAACTAGGACGGCTAAAATTTTAATATTGCATGAAAGATGCCTTCCGAAACCTTGCAGCCGTGCTAGACAACCCTGCAAAGAGATGGCTGGAAATGTGGTCCAATCTGTCTACATGGTGGGCACGCGCAACAAGAGCAAGGACGGGGTCACCACATCTTAAATCCAGTCTGAGGCGAATGTGGTTTCCACTTCCCAAGACCAACATCCTCTGGGAGATAATGAAAACCCTTCCAGTGAGGCTGATAAGTAGAGAGATCCCTCGGTTCATGAGGAGTCGGGCTCGGAAAGCGAAGATGAGCCAATCTTCCGTCCCAAGAACGCAGAGCAGCAACTTCTCCGAGAGCTCTGAAAACAGCTCAGAAGCAAAGACAAAGAGATGGCCAAGCTCTTCTCAAAATTTGACGACTTGACAAACGTCGTCTTACGGCTCACGGCCCAAGTTGCTTCTCAGCCGTCCAATCAAGCACAAGGTTCTGCTCATGAACCTGGAAACTGTGTCCCGAGACAGCCGACGCCTATTCCCTCAAATCCAAAAGTGGGCGGACCGCACGAAAGTCATTCGCATCCTATCTCGGGAAATGTCTTGGCTACCGATGACAGTAGCCCGCTAACTCAAGAACAAATCATAGATTTGGTTTCCAACAAAGTCAAAACCTTGGTAGACGAAGCCGAAGCGCAAAAAGATATCAGTAGTAGTGGAAGACTATATCCCGCTCAGTATGATCTGGTAGATTTTCCTAGCGGCTATGTCATCCCTAAATTCGGAAGATTCGATGGGACGGGAAATGCGACTCAGTACATCGCCCACTTTAAAGCCACATGCGGGAATACTGGGGGCAATGATGCGCTTCTCCTCTGCCAGTTCGTTAATAGCTTGACCGATGTTGCTTTCGACTGGTACGCGAGCATACCGGATGGCTCCATCACAACTTTTGTCCAAATGGAGTCTCTGTTTTGGCAGAGGCTCATGAGCGTCAGCGATAAGATCACCAATGCCGACCTCATAAAGACCAAGCCAAAGAACAATGAAAGTAGCACGGATTTTATAACCCGATGGCGCAATCTCTCCCTCAAATGTGAACCGCCGATAGAGCATGACCAATCTGTCAGTCTCCTTGTCGGAAATCTCCCCGTTTCTATGCACTGCGGGTCTCAAAACATTCCAAGAGCTGATCAGGAAAGTTCAGATGTTAGAACGCTCAAAGCAGGAGTCCTCCTCTAACTCTCAAAATAACAATAGGTCCTGGAGAAACCGAATGGACGTAAATCGCAAAGGCGGAAATTCTGACGATACTGAATCTTTTAACACTTCGGCTAACTGAAATAAGCAAAGGATGAGCGAGCCTAATGCCAACTAGCCTCGGAAGCTAGTGTTCGGAGAGGGAGAAGAATCTCCACTAAAAGAGAAGTTGGATAAGGTCTATTCCTTCAGAAGGGACAAAGTCCGTTAAATATTCAAGGATGCCCCGAGAAACGGTCTACAATTGCCGGAATCAAAAAGACCGCAGGAAGCGAATATGACCGACGACCCTAAATATTGCCCCTATCACAGAGTAATAAGTCATGCTATTGAGGATTGTTTCGTCTTCAAAGATTAGGTCGAAAAACAATATAAGATAGGAGAGACAGAACTGTTTAAAGACGTGTTAGCAAGCAGTCAAGCTGCGACCGCCAACTTCATACAAAACAGCTGACCACCATGTCATTAAACTGGGAATAATCGACCTATAAGTCGTTAAACTGGGGATGTAAAAATGTGAAAATAAAACAAAAAATAATAAAAACAATAATAAAAATATATATATAAAGCCGAAATAATGGGGAAACTCGCAATAAAAATCAGCGAGTAAAAATAAAGATGAAAATAAAGCCGAAATGATAGGGCAATCGCGACTTTCACGATAAGAAAAGCTGAAATGATAGAGCAATCGCGGTTAAAAAAAACGGTGAATGATGAGTCGCTCCTGGTACCATATTCCACTGTAGCGATGCAGACACCATCCAAAATTCAAATCCCCAACGGCGAGTGATGAGTCGCTCCTGGTACTATGTTCCAGTGCTGCGATGCAGACGCCGTTCAAAACTCAAATCCCCAACGGCGAATGATGAGTCGCCTTGGTACCATATTCCAGTGCAGCGATGCAAATGCCAACCAAATTCCAAATCCTCAAACGGCGAATGATGAGTCGTTCCTGGTACCATATTCCAGTGCAGCGATGCAGACGCCGACAATTTCCCAAATTTCTTCCAGCCCTACGGTTGGTCCCCAAGTTGACTACTGTATACAATCCACGGGCTAAAATAATTCTCATCATACCCATACCCCACTGCAATCACCAGAAACGCGGCCGGTCTCCGCCCTCGGAATTATACTCCATTTGGGAAGACCCACTCATGCGTCCTCATGATACATGAGGAGAACAAACTTACGAGATCCTCTAGACTCGTAAGAAAACACCTTCGTGGGATCTTTACGACTCACAAAGGAAAAACACACATGGGAGTCCTCATGACTTCTAAGGAGAAAATACACCTACGGGATCCTTACGACTCGTAGGGAGAAAATGCTTTTATGGGACCCTTACGGCTCATAAAATTGAAAAAGCCTTATGTGATAGGGACCTAAACCTAGCTCCTAAGCCATCGCTCCCCAATAGTCAATGGCAAATGATGAGTTGCTCCTACCATTATTCCAGTGCAGCAATGCAGATGCCGACCAAAACCAAAATCCCATAATCCTCTCATGGCAAATGATGATTCGCTTCTGGTACCATATTCAAGTGTAGCGATGCTGATGTCAACCCAAATCAAATCAAACCAACAACCTCTGAGGCGGAATCATGCTTTATCTCAGAACGTACCCCGTGTCAAAATCATGCTTCGCCTCGGAATACCTGCTTTCTCCGTCGGAATTATGCTTCGACTGGGAATTGACCTCTGTATCGGAATCATGCTTCGCCTCGGAGAATCCACCTTCCTTATCGGAATTATGCTTCGCCTGGGAATCAGCCTCTACATCAAAACCAGTGACACTCCGTGCCGGGGAAACGTCGACCATAGACACTCTGTGCCGGGTACAAGTCAACCAACGACGTCCCTGTAAGAATTAAGCTTCGTCTCAGAATCAAGTCGCCCAACAAGCTCTACGTCGAAATCATGCTTCGTCTCAGAGTGCACCCCGTGTCAAAATCATGCTTCGCCTCGGTGTATCTGCCTTCCCTGTCGGAATTATGCTTCGGCACGGAATCAACCAACGACCTTCCTGTCGGAATTATGCTTCGCCTCAAAATCAAGTCAACCAGTGGCCTCCCGTCGGAATTATGCTCCATCTCGGAATCAAGTCACCAAACAAGCTCTGCGTCGGAATCATGCTTCGTCTTAGAGTGCACCCCGTGTCGAAATCATGCTTCCGCTCGGTGTATCTGCCTTCCCTGTCGGAATTATGCTTCGACTCAGAATCAAGTCGACCGTCCATATCGTAAAAAGGGCAGTGCCAGCTTCCCACAAAGCGGGAACCAAATCACTCCATTCCGGGGAAACGTCTACCAAGAACACTCCATCTCGGAGACGCGTCAAGCGTTGACCGTCCATGTCATAAAAAGGGCAGTGCCAGCTTCCCACAAACCGGGAACCAAATCACTCCGTGCCGGGTAAACGTCTACCACGAACACTCCGTCTCGGAGACGCATCAAGCGTTGACAGTCCATGTCGTAAAAAGGGCAGTGCCAGCTTCCTACAAAGTGGGAACCAAATCACTCCATGCCGGGGAAACGTCTACCACGGACACTCCGTCTCGGAGACACGTCAAGCGTCGACCGTCCATGTCATAAAAAGGACAGTGCCAGCTTCCCACAAAGTGGGAACCAAATCACTCCGTGCCGGGGAAACGTCTACCATGGACACTCCGTCTCGGAGACACGTCAAGCGTCGACCGTCCATGTCGTAAAAAGGGCAGTGTCAGCTTCCCAAAAGGCGGTAACCAAAGCAACTCTCCTCCACGCGACAGAAGATCCATCAATTTCATGCACACGACTCACATATGTAGTGTGCATTTATTGATGAAGGGGCACTTTGTTGGGGTCAAAAATTGCACCCTAGTTAACCGGGTCAAAGTCAAGGTCAACCCCAACAAAGCGGGCCCAAGCCCAAGCAAGTGGGCTCATGCCCAAGTCGAGCCCCGCGGCCGACCTACCCTATGCCGAAATAAAAAAATCATGTTATAAATAATTTTGATGTAATTTTTTATGCATGAATGTAAGAAAATGGGCATAAAGCCAAATTTCTATAAAGCCCATGGCTTATGTGCAAAAGAAATGAGCACAAGAGACATGAGATGGGCAAAATGCCATTTTGTAAAGCCCAAGGGGCTCTGTGTAATTTTGTAAGCCTATAAAAGGCAACATTATAATAAAATAAAGGAGAACTTTTCCATTCTAAGAAAACTACGGTTTGTGCCTCCTCCTCCTTCCTCAAGGTTTTAAAACCTTCCCCCTTTTTTTAAATTAAATCAAGAGTTTAACTATTCCCTTTTCCAAAAAGAAATAGTTTTTCACCACAAAACCCTTGAAGGGGAGCTCGGATCGTCAATCAGATTTTGAAAAGGGGAGACTTTTAAGTCTCACCCCCTTTACTCCAAGATCCAGCCGATCAAGAGGAGGAAGAAGGAGTCTCATCTCCAAAATACAACTTTTGACAGATCCAAGGCTCAAAAGAAGCTCCAGGGCTAAAGAAGGAAGAGAGGGGTCCCCTTTGATCACGTCTGAAGATCTTTGGGGAGTTCAACTCCAAGACCCAAATCCTCAAAGGAGTTTAACTCCTATTCCAGATCATTTAGGAGTTTAACTCCAAATCTAAATCTTTTGGAGTTTAACTCCACTCAAAATCTCTTGGGAGTTTAACTCCTAACCCTGGGGCTAAGCACATTTTCCGCTGGTGTTCCCAGCGGTCGCGTACCGTACACGTGACCCATGGGTGCCCAGCGGTCACGTACCGCGCACATGACCTGCGGGCGCCCAGCGGTCGCATGTAGGGCATGTGACCCGTGGGCGATAAAGCGCCGACGTGCGCCTAACATGACCCATGGGCGATAAAGTGCCCACGTGTGCCTCACGCAACTCGAGGGCGCTCAGTGCCCAGCGGTCGCGATCAGCGCACGTGACCCGCAGGTGCCCCACGGTCGTGTGCAAGGCACGTGGCCCGCGGGCGCTAAGCGCCTACATGCGCCTCATGCGATCCATGGGTGCTTAGCGCCCAGCGGTCACGTGCTGCATACGTGACCCGCTGGCGCCCAATGCCCAAGTGCCAGGAACGTGACCCGTGGGTGCCAAGCGCTCACGCGCCAGGCACGTGACCCGCGGGCGCCAATGCCCACGCACCAGGCACGTGACCCGTGGGCGCCCAGTGCCCACATGCCATGCACGTGTCTTTAAGACGCTACCCCCTTTTTTATATGTACTCCACACTAAATATACTTCCCCCGTTAGAAAAAAATTCTAACGGGGCGCTGCCCCGCACCCCGCAAGGGAGCTGCTAGCCCTCTTGACCCCCAGCCCGCTATCCGGGTAGTGGGACCCCCGTAAAAACTCTGTGGGGCCCTCGATATATCCAAAACCCCTTCAAAACACAACACTGCATATTGAGTTCGCATGACCAGTTTAACCCATCAATCGGAGGTTCCTTCGCTCCAAAGGCGAAAGGTAATTAACAGCAGCTTAGTCCGCTGCTGCCGGAGATTCGGATCTCCACAATCAATAAACCCTCGTCTGCCCTAGGCAGGGGGAATCTGTAGTACGCCTGATAAGCGCGCGCGTATTCCCATCTCAATGAGGTGACGAAAAATACCCTACAATGACAAGCTCGGAGTCACCGTAAACCCGTAGCCGAAGGATTTCCATTTCTATGGCGAGCTCCAGACCAGCTATCAGAGCTTCGTAATCGGCCTTGTTGTTTGTGCGAAACTCGGTGAGAGCAAAAGAACGTCGTAGGGTTCCTATCGATGGCGTGATGAACACCAATCTATCCCTGCTTTTATCCGCAGGATTCTTGATATGCCAGAGCTCGTCATTGATGAGGTACCATCGAAGTAGAGCTCCCAACATGGCTCATCATCCTCGGGGTGCAGCACTTGTTCGTCGGGTAACTCGCAATTGAGCGGTGACCCTTCTGGTATGGGATGAGAAACAAGGAATTCAACGAGAGCTTGCCCTTTTACTGCTTTCTGGGGAGTATAGATTATGTCAAATTCAAGCAGCATGACAGCCCATCTCACCATTCTACCGGCTAGGCTTGCTTTGGTCATCAAGTGTTTGAGCGGGTCGACCTTGGAGATCAGCATAACCCGATGAGCGAGCTGATAGTGCATCAGCTTCTTCACAGTGAATATCAGAGCCAGGCATTGCTTTTCGATCGGGGAATAGTTGTGTTCCACCCCGACTAAAGTTCGATTGAGGTAGTAGAGGGCATTTTCTTTTCCCTCCTCATTGTTCTGGGCGAGGAGTGCACCGAGTGAATCATCTAGCGCGGCAGTATAGAGAATCAATGGTTTATTTAGAATAGGGGCAACAAGCACTGGAGGGTGCAGCAGGTACTGTTTGATACTTTCGAATGCTTCTTGACATTCGACATCCTAGACAAAAGGAGCTCCTTTCTTCATGAGCTTCGAGAAGGGCCTACATCTTCCCGATAAATTTGAGATAAACCTTCGTATATAAGCAAGCTTGCCTTGAAAAGATCTTAGCTGCGTCAGATTCTTCGAAGGGGCATCTCCATGATGGCCTTTATCTTGGATGGGTCAACTTCGAGCCCTCGATGTAGGACTATGAAGCCCAGGAATTTTCCTGATGACACGCCCAAAGCGCTCTTCAGAGGATTCATCTTCAGACCGTATTCCCTCAGTCTAGTAAGAACGGTCCTAAGATCTTGGATGTGATCGGCTTTGGCTTTAGTCTTGACAACCAGATCATCAACATAACATTCTACGACTTTATGAATTAGGTCATCAAAGATATTGGACATTGCCCTTTGATATATAGCACCTGTGTTCTTCAGTCCGAATGGCATCACTTTGTAACAGTATATGTCGATCGGGGTTCGAAATGTTGTATGCCTCTCATCCTCAGGCGACATTTTTATCTGATTGTACCAAGACGAGCCGTCCATGAAGATGAACAGATCGTAATTTGAGATGTCATCGACCATCATTTCCATGAACGGAAGTAGGAAATCATCTTTAGGGCAGGCCTTGTTAAGGTCCCTGAAATCGACACAAACCCGGATCTGCCCATTTTTCTTCTTTACTGGGACAATGCATGCGATCCAGTCTGCGTATTTCTCTTCCCTGATGAAGCCAGCATCGATAAGTTTCTTAGTTTTCTTGATGACCTTTTCTTCCAGCTCCCTTCTCATTCTTCGAGGAGCTTTTTTGACAGGCTTGACATCAGGAGATATAGACAGCTTATGCACGGCCACTTCAGGGGAGAGGCCAGGCATTTCTTTGTACGTCCACACGAAGAAGTCGGCGAACTCATGCAGCAGGAAAATTATCTGCTCTTTCATTTTCTCTGACAAGAGTGAGCTGAAGTAGGTCGGCCTTGGATTATCAGGTGTTCCCAAATCGATCTCGGTTAGCTCATCGAAGGTTGCTTATCTACCATCTTCGAGCTCTTGAGGGGCTTCTTCTGGCACGGCTAGCTCGTCTTCTTCATTTGACTCTTCGCTGGCTTTCCAATATGAATCATGTAACATTCCTTGATGTCAGGTTGAATGAAACCTATGCCCCGTCTATCTGGGATTCGTCCATCGATGAGTGCTCGGACCTGAGGCGGATGCCACAGCCCCTCATAAAACTTCGCTTCGGAGTCCGTTTGATATAACCGACATCCACACTTTTTAAAATATTCACGCATCTCGGGCGTATAATATCTGGGGTTTTGGATGGCACTTATGCCTCTTTCATAGGGAAGGCACATGACAGACAAATCGTCCGGGTGGACCCATAAAACAGGATGCCCTTCTGCCCACTCATTCTCCTAGGAACGTAGAAGGTATTCAGCTGGTCCACGGTGGAGACTGACAATGCATCAAGCTCTTTGCATATCTGCTCCGGCACCCTTGTGACGGCTAGGGACCCTTCTATAATTTCGAAGGTCTCTCGTAGTTTTGCTCGCTGCGTGGGGGCCCAGTCTGCACAGCTGTTGCAAGGCGGGTCCTCTTCCTCCGACTCTTTAGTGTCGCTACCTAAACGAGGACGGATTTTGCTGCCAGATGGGCCTTCAGTATCAGACTCGTCTGTATCGCTACCGAAGTGAGGGTTGGTTTTACGGAAGGGCGGACTTCCAGCGTCGGACTCATCGGTGTCACTGCCGAAATGCAGACGCACTTGGAGGTTTTGGTTTCAAAAGTGACAGCCGGCTCGGATCTGCTTTTGAGCTTCAAAGCCGTTCTGTGCTTGGTCAGCGGTGGCTCGGTATTTTAGGAATCCACAATGTACCGAGAATCTTCATATCGGACTTCGTGCACAACGAACGGCTAGATGTCTCTGTCAATGCCTCTTTCTTCGCCATTTTTAGTATACTTCATGCATTGATGGAGAGTTGACGGAAAAATGTCATAATCGTGGAGCCACGGCCATCCCAAGAAAATTTTATAAGACGTGTCGGCGTCAATCACGTATATTTTGGCTTCGGTTTGTAGGTCCCCGAACCTGATTGGCAGAGCTATGGATCCCAGAACTTGCTGGAAATTTTGATTGAAGCCTTGGATGACAATCCTTTCTCTTGACAGGTGTCGGACATCCATTGACAAACTCTTCAGAGTCCGCAAGTTCATGATGTTCACTGAAGATCCCGGATCAATCAATATGTGATTAATCTGATCTCCGTCGCTGTACTCGGTCACATAAAGCGGCCGATTATGCTCAACCGTTCCTAGTAGCAAGTCTTCATCCTTAAAAGTGACTGCGGCGGCATGCAGAGCGTACTGGGATTCTTTCATATTAATTTCAACAAAACGATCCTGGTACTGCTTAGGGTTTTGTAGAGCATGGATGAAAACATCTCTAAGCTCCTTAGACAGGACCAAGGCATCGTAGTTTCTCAGGAGAGATGGAAGCTTCCAAAGATGAGCCAAGACATTGTATTCCACTGAGGAAGGACTTGAGTTTTCATTAGCCGGTTCTCTGCCATCTTCCTCATTAGCGACTTGTTTTCCCTTTCCTTTTGGGGCGTTGCCCTGATTTGGCGGTAGAGCCCTGCCGCTTCTGAGCTGGATTTGGTTGGCCTTTGTGGTGAGCTCCTCGTCTTCTTCGGAATAACAGAGCTCCTCCTCAGAGTCGCTGCCCAGATGGATGGCGTAGCAAGTCACTATAGGGATCTCTTCATTGGAGTCTTCTTCTAGCTCCTCCAGAATCTCAGTCGCTTCTACAGGGAAGAACTCCTTCAATTGAATTAGAGTCATTTCCTCTTGTTCATAGTCTTCGAGAGAATCAATATATTTTTGAATGGTCGATCTACCTGCAGACTCTTTTTCACGTCGAGCTGCACTTTTCTTCTTCTTGAGCTTTTTGGATTTTGAGCCTGATTGAGCCGAATTGGCAGCTGGAATGGTGGGTTTCTTCTGGCCTTCCCATTCTGTTCTGGGCTCTTTCCGAAGTAGCTTTATCATCTTCTTCATCTTATTAAATATGTGTGTACTCCATGAAGGCTGCGGTGAGTAGTTTTCATTTCTCAGGACAGCGGATTCAGCTGTCTGCTCCCAGAAGGCTTCAGTTTTTGTCTGTATAAAGTTGGTGGTTGCAACTTGATTGTTCACCAACACACTCTGGTTCAGCTCGATCTCTCCAGTCTTGTACTGCTTCTCGACCCAGTCTTTGAAGATATAGCAATCCTCGATCACATGGCTCACTACTCGGTGGTACGGGCAATATGGAGGATTGTCGGTCATTTTTGCTTCATGATGTCTTTTCGACTCCGGAAATTGTAGACCGTTGTTCAGGGCATCTTTGAATATCTTTCGGACCTTGTCCCTCCTGAAAGAGTAAATCTTGTTCTTTTTCTCCTCTAGGGAAGGCCCTTCTCCTCCCGGCACTGGCTTTTGAGACCGATTGGTTTTGGATTAGCCTGCCTTTCACTTGTCTTCATTGTCGGACGCATTGAAGACATTGGTACTGCTGGAATTCCCGCTTCTACAGTTGTCTTCTCTCTTGCTCTTCCAAGTCTTGTCTCTCTGAGAGTCCGGGTAGACTCTTGCTTCGAGTGTTCCAGCATTTGGACTTTCTTGGTCATCTCCTGAAATGTCTTGAGCCCTGCTGTACACAAGAATGGGACCATCCAATTGCTGAGTTTCCCAATGAGAAGGCTAACGGACTGGTCCAGCTCCAGCGGCGGTTCGCACTTGACCGTGAGATTACGCCATCGGGCGATAAAGTCGGTGTTGCTTTCATTCTTCCCCGGCTTGGTCCTCATAAGGTCAGCAGTGGAGATTTTATCACTGACACTCATGAACCTTTACTGAAACAGAGACTCCATTTGGGCAAAGGTAATGACGGACCGGTCTGGTATACTCGCATACTAGTCGAAAGCGACACCGGTCAGGCTATTGACAAACTGACGAAGAAGAAGCGCATCATTGCCCCCTGTATTTCCGCATGATGCTTTAAAGTGGGCGACGTGCTGATTTGCGTTTCCCGTCACGTCAAATCTTTCGAACTTAGGAATGACGTAGCCACTCGGGAACTCGATCAGATCGTACTGTGCAGGATATGGCCACCCACTACTGTCGATTTCTTTCTGAGCTTTGGTTTCGACTACCAATGTTGTAACCTTGCTAGTGACCAAATCTATTATCCGATGTTGTGTTAGCGGGATAGTGCTATCTGGGGACAAGGTGTCCCCAGTAGCGGAATGTGGCCGGCTTTCGTATGGCTCACCCAATCTCGGACCCAAGGGGACATGCATCGGTTGCTTCGGGTTGTCATCAACCGGCTCATGAGTAGAGACTCGTGCTTTATTGGGAGGCGCCCGAGCAATTTCAGCTGTGAGCTGCATCACAATGTTCGTTAGGTCGTCAATTTTCGAATAGAGCTTGGCCATCTCTTTATCTTTGCTCCTGAGTTGTTTTCGAACCTCTTGAAGCAGCTCTTGCTCTGCGGTCCTGGGGAGAAAAGTCGGCCCTTCCTCGCAGTCCGAGCTTGACTCCATATGGATTGAGGGGTCCTTCTGTCTATCGGCCTCATCAAGAGGGTTTTCATCATCCAGCGGAGGCGACTGTTCTTAGGAAGCGGCAACCACATTCAAGCCAGATTGGGCTTAGGATGTGGTGGCCCTATCCTTGCTTTTGCTGCGAAGGTTGTCGCTAGGGCGCGTGCCTGCCATATAGACCAAGTGGACAACATATCCAACCATAATTTCATTATTGGTAGCTGACTCGCCTCTTTTCTAGATCTGCCTCACTGCTTTCGCGCGGCACAGAGCGCTTGATAGACTCTCAAAGAGACAGTGTCATGCTTTCTCTGTTGGGGCTGGGACATGTCCCTTTGTAGCATTATTCGGACCAATGTCTTCTTGATTCTGGCGATCATGGTATTTTTCTGAACCAACTTCAGAGATTCGAAGGAATTGCTGACTTTTACGGCTGACTCAGCCGTCGTCGTGGGGTGACCCTGCTCTTAGAACCTCACAAGATTCTACTTGGCCGAAGTCCTAGCCCTTTTGTTGGCTCGATACCTGAGCCGCTTCTGTCTCAACCTTTCTGTTTTAAGCACTTGGTAGGCTTCGGCCCTTCGGGATGACATCGTAGACCGACTGACAGAGAGTCCAGAGAATATTCCTGCTCGCTCGTGTTGCGCCACGGCAGCGCCCCGGCCGTCTATCCGAGGCCAAAATGCGGAATCAAAATTTTTCTTAACTTTTGAACTGGCGCTACCGCGGACAATATACCCGGATCGTAACCATTAACCGATACTAGCTATCAAGAGAAAGGGTGAGAGATATACCGAGTGATCCGAGTCCTCCGGTCTTCTCTTCATCGTCCCGATCTCCCGCGGAAACTCCGGTCGTCGCCTCCTTGCCGGAAGGGCACCACATCGTCTGTATCTTTTACGGGCTCCCACCTCAATGCCGAGGCAACTCGGGCACGAAGCTGGCAAGTCGACGTGCCCAAGATGTGCTGTAGAATGTAGTGTAGATGATGCTTGTCTCTTTGGGGTTATGTAGTTGCCATGGTGATGGAGGAATCAAGGATGAGCAATGGAGAGAGCTTTTAAACTTTTGCAAGCTAAGAATCAAAAATGAAATGAAGCAAATTGCCATACATCAAGAATGAACTTCTCTCTTTTTCTCCTTCCCTAATAGTGGCCGGCCCTTTTGATATGAGGAAATGGTGGAGGAAAAAACCAAACTCATGAAGGGAGGTGAGTGTAGGATAAAGCAAGAGGTGACCACATCCAAAAACCATGATCACAAAGTCATATCATCTTTCATCTCATTTCTAATCTTAATAAAGCAAGAAATGATGATGGAAAAGAATGGTATCTAAAGATGCTATCATAATCAATCCATATGCAAGAAACCCCTCCACAAAATGTTATTTGCAAACTTGCAAATAACACCCTCCATCGGAAAAGTCCGGCCGGGAATGAACAAAGGAAAACCGGCCGGAACGGAATGCAAACTGGCAACTCCAGAAAACTGGTCCTGTAATAAATTACAGGAAAACCCCGATGCTGTGCATGCTCACCCGCATCTGTATTCCGACCGGATACAAATGCAATGAGACAAAATCTACACAGTACTAAACTAGGACCGGCTTAAGCCAAAGCCGGCTAGTAATATCCGTTCGATCCTGATCCGTGCAATACCGCACGTATCAGATCGAACCCTGCCAAATAACTATACGGCCACTAGTACAAAACTGTCCGATCCTGATCCGTGCAATACCGCACGTATCTGATCGGACCCTGCCATATCTCCATACGGCCTCTACAGCGTTTCGCCCGAAAGCTTGAGTAACTGAAAGTGTGGTGGACTCTAAAGACTCGCCAATACTATGGCTGTGGATTTAACCACTGGCACGTCAGAGGTATAAGCCAATACGTGACGGGCCACCAGCTATTGACCAAAAGGGACGTCGATGAGCGAACTCATCCTGACACCCTACTGAGCCTGTCAGTGACAATTTCCGTACAGTCCGGTCCGTTCGTCTATGAGCATCGCATGGTGGGCCTAGGGGGTTGGTAAAAGTCAGACCCCCAAAAGCGGTACAAGTCGTGTCGGAGTGTAGCCCAGAACACCCTGAGATACTACTGGAATACCTACCAGTAAATCTCCTGCCTCGGCCGAGGGCTTTGTGTAATGGCTCTCCTAGACACAGCGCGACCTCACCCCCAATACCGGGAGAGACGAACCCCTGCAGATCCGCTCACTGCTTCCATGTGGCTCGGGACTGTACCCAACTAAAACCTGTTTGCACGACTCCTTTGAGCCGTGGTAGGGTAGTAATCAAAGTACAGTGGGAACTCACACGAGACAAATGACGATCCCCAGGTCGATGAACTAACCTGTACACATGTCACCAGGGAACTGCCATCTGACGTCAGGTATAAGACCAACTAGCAGGTTCCCGTCGAGTCCTGTCCGGTGTACTCATAACCCAATGAGCACCTGTATACATCTTAGGTGAACCATCTGACACCAGTGGCTTGTGAGACCGGCCACCGCCCCTCGTCGAGGTCTCGACTGTATACACTAGTCTACTCTGGAGTATCGATGCCCTGTCTCGAAACTCCCACGACTAGGGACCATTTAAGGATGTGCTTATAGACCCCAGCTCCCACGTATATGATCGCCATCATACTGCTGGTCGTCAAGCAAGAATCCTAGGGGCTCTATCAACGTGTAATAGCGACCTGTCAGGTCACCTAAAGCAGTACACGATGATAAAGATAAACCAGATAGCATACTATCATCTCGAGTAAGACTGTCCTACCGGGATAGGTCCTCCCTCAATCATTGCAATCACGTGCTTGTGATCCAAACTATTGCGTTCAAGGAATAGCCTCAGTGAGTGGATCCGCTGTGATGTTTCTTTCTATGTCCCTCTATATCTCAAGTTCGCAGAGAAAGCCATATCCCGAAATGAGCAATACCTGTCTTAGAGTATGTCTGGATATCTGATGGGACCTAGCTCATAAATGAACTCTAAATCCAAACTTCTTAGACTGTATCGATGACTGAACCTAATCAGTACCTAGCGCCATGCCTCCCTCAGTATTGTCTTGGACCACCTGTCCGAAATACTGCCCCTTGTCAGAAAGAGAAACTATACCTCTGACAGCCACTCTGCCATCCATGTCACCTTGGAAGCCTGGAATGATAACCGTCTCCTAAAAGAGGCTGTCGTTATCACATCCCTAGAACATTAACTTATGTTCTAAAACTGCTTCCGACTGTTTCTCCAAGATTGGATTAATATCAACTTATTGCATCTACTACAAGAACAACATCTGGTATGGTACTTGACATCTTATGATTGACTCAATTGCCTAAGCAAGTGATCTGTCAATCACGCGCATCCCTCTCCCCTTTAGTCTGTAAGACACCTTTAGAGAGGGTGACTCCATTACCTGCAGGTACACTACCATGCCAGGAGTCGTCCATTCTAAATACTCTTAGAATGCTGTCTAAGTACCCAGATTGGGAAACCACCCAAATCTAGATCTAAAACCATAGATCTAGTAACCAGTATGTCAGATATTAGGTCCAAGTCCCATGTGGAGAAACTACTGTGTGACGACCAAAGCGTAACCGATCGTAGTATAGGAATATCACTTCCTACTCTGTGTATGTCATCCAAATACCATGACATCACACCCTACTACCTTCTTAACAGATCCATCCCTTATTCTGATGAAGTCAAACCTATGACTGTCACATCAGAAACTGATGATCTATCTCCGCTATATCTGCTTTAGTCTATAAATAGACATAAGCTACCTGTCCACCAATGCTTCCGCTGCTCCCACTGACTACGACAACCCTCTGCCAGAGTCATATAGACGTGCACTTCTAAAGCTAGTTTAAAACGACGCTATACTCATCCTCCTGCCGGGTCTCGCAGCCTGGAACAACAGCAATGGCAAGTGTGGGTAAACAAGAACTTCCCTGTCACCGTCCTTGAGGCTACCTGAGTACCTCTCGGGTGCCTGAAGTTACCCACCATATCTGCGGAGTGGCTAATGGAATGTCAAACCAGATTGAATCTTTAGGTTCTTATCAAATCTTTAGTAATCGTTTGCAGTTCTGGAATTACTTCCAGTTCTACCATACTCCCACTACTGTTTTTGAAAAAAAAATCCATTTTTAATAAAACTGTGGCGAGTCTAAAACAATATTTCTATTGATCTGCCAGATGGTAGAAAGTCAACCCTCGTCATAGCCTGGGTCAACCCACAAACAGCCATTACAGAAACATGCCTTGAGTTGTCCAGTGTCTGGTTTTAATCATAAGCCGGACAACTCCCCGTATCTTAACAACGTTAAGATATGAACTTTTCTACATCCAATATAGAACCAGAGGCACTGATTTAATTTAACCAGATTCAAATCATGCAGCTGTCTCCAGTGCATGTCAACTAAATGGAGAGAGGCCGATCAGCGTTACTCAACTTAGGAATGCTTCCAATTATGAGTAACCTGAAAGAGAAGCAATTTCTCTTTATCATTACTATCAACTGAATACCATACACAAGTATCTACATCTTCGATCACTTTGAAGAATCCCGATACTTGCTACACCTGGTTCTCTACTCTATTCAAATACCTATAACTCCTCAAAACTTAGACCCTGTGTTTCTACGAAACACATGTCTAAGAACTAGAGAAGTTAAAAGTAAACAGAATATAGTATGAGGACCAACCCCTCTGTCCTAATGGACACTGGACAACATACAATACTCTGTATAAGTCCGCTGAGTCTAACAACTCTTTCACTGTGCGTCGTAGGTTGAAAACTGTACTTATGGTTAAGAAGAATTACACCGCTGTTTGATGCTCCTTACCTAACCATCCACTGATATAGGTAAATGTCATCGACATAATATCAAAAGGTATATCTCACTCTATGAAAATAGACGTACAGATATATCAATTTGAAATTGGTGCACAACAGCGGATATTCAAAACCAAATATTTGCCGACCGGCAAACAGCCCAGATGATCTTCTCAAATATCACCGATTACAACGAATCCCGATATAATGAGGATGATCACCCTATTCCCAATGACTTACTCCCACTCATCATCTGTAAAACCATACAGATGTGAGAATCATACCTGGTAAATACATACCCTGGAGTAAGTATCTAATCGGGAAATCAGTTTTCTTTTAACATTACACAGTGAAACTGAAACATTGAAATGTTTCGGTGGGGTATTCCGGTATTCTTAGTAATGCCTCTTCCATTATCCAGATTCACAACTATAACCGTATAATTCTTTGCCACCTCTCCAAATCCCTTTATATGTCTTTAGTCATTACCTTCTGCACACCCCTTTAGGCCAATTGGTTTTCTTCCTTCCCTACTGTTCGGCACCAGCCTATGGTTTGGAAGAGGACTATCCAATAAGCATAATGGGTGTACTGTCCTAATCCTAGGAGCACTCGCAATGCGAGAGAAAGTGAAGAGAAAAGACAACCGAATAAACCGTATTCCTATTTCTCTTGGACCAGAATCCATCCCCGAACTGGAACAAGTTCCTTTCGAGTTCGTATATAACCATACGATGGAGTATCCAATAAACTGTGGATCTTCGTAGTGATACGGAGTGTCCTGGAGAAATACAAAGGTGATTTTAGGATTGGCGAAGAAATACTTGGTTTGATCGTGAATAGCAGTCACAATTTACTTTGCCCTCTTACTAATCCCTTGCTTTGTCTTAACTTAATACCTTCTACACACCATCGTTATGCTAGTTGGTTTTCTTCATTCCCTACCGGTCGGCACCAGCCTAAGGTTTGGAAGAAGACTATCCAATTTGCGTAATAGGTGTACTATCTCCTAAACCAAGGAGTACTCGCAACCTGAGAGAAGGTAAAAGGAAAAGACAACTGAATAATCCTATTCGTTTTCTCCAGAACCAGAAACCATCCTCGAAGTCCTTCGAGTTCGTATATAACCATACGATGGTTTTGTCCAATGGAAGTGGACGTTCGTAGTAATACGGGGTGTCCTGGAGAAAAGGGTAAAGGTATGAGTGGCAATGAGGTTTGCAACTCTGACAATCCAAAAGCCAGTGTTAAGAAGGTTCGGTCAACTTGGTCACTGAGTCATAGTCCAGGGTCGGGTCAAAGGTCGCTGCCAAAGAGAGAGAGAAAAGAAACACTCAGCGTGCACTCTAACCTAGATCAGAATGGTTATCACTTTTTCTAATCAGGAAACCTCCCACTGTACCTCAAATTCTCCTCCAAACCTGAAAGAAGAATTAGTCGGGATCACCCGAGGAGTAAACTAACTCATCAGTGGAAATCGGGATCCAACTATCATCGCATGATAACTTGATGGAATCCACTCAAGTCACCACACTCCAGAAGGTATGCGCATGCCTGGCAAGTTTCAGTTCTTTTGAAACTCCCGATGAAAGTTTTACCCCTAGGACCCAAGTGACCTTGACACAGTCAACAAATCAAAGAGTCCTAGTCAAGTTCAACCCGTCATTATCCTGGATTGCATTAAACCCATCCGTACGAGCCCTTGACACAGTCAACAAGGCCGCACGACTGTCCTAACCAATCCCATTAATATGCTACAAACAAACACTACTTAGCTACCACACACTACGCCTTGACACAGTCAACAAACGCGGCACGAATACTAACTAATACTTGTAAGAAATGACGGAGGGCTACGTCTAGTTTTTGGCGAAAAAACTTTTAACGTAATGAACTTGATATCGTTGAAGGAACTGCATAGCCTTTTATAAAAATATAGTGACGAAAACCTTTGCTAAAGAGGTCACTCCCGGTGAAGGGATCTCGGCTCTTTCCCCGTAGAATGAGGTGCAGGATATTCCAACTGAATACCGCGATGCAAAGCAAAAGTAATCGGCTATAGTGAAGTTATTGCCCTGACGCAAACTTTTGTCCAAGGGGTCACTCCCGGTGAAGGGATCTCGGCCCTTGCCTCGTCGACTGAAGAGCAGGATATTCCAACTGAATACCACGATGCAAAACAAAAGAGAATGCCATTGCAATAACAGCTTTTTGAAAAAGTGTTCCAACAACATCAGAATAGGTTTGTTTATCTTGCATTGATCCGAATCAACGCAGTCCCATCAATTGATCACACCAATAAAGAACGAAAATAATGATGTACGTATATGCCATCCGCATTCGCCACTGGGTCCCGTCATCACCCGTTAGGTTACTTAACTAACGACAGAGCGGGGGCTGGACTAGCGCGGATGAAAAACATATACAACATCTACTAATATATATACCAATATATTATATTCGCTCAAGACGTGATAAGAATGCAACATCACAGAAATGTACAGCATCACAGAACAATACAGATATCTGGGATCCCCGGGTTTCACAGAGCCGCTGCTGAAACCCGACGTTCCCCTGGTCGTGTGGATAGCCTGTGCAATGAAAACCTAGACCCCTACGGGTGCGGTAAGTCACCCGCCAAAACCTGAAGCGAGGCAGCCCCCTTCAGCACCGTGAATGGACCACCCAGCACTTCATGGAATCCGGTAACTTGGGCACCCCTCCTGGGTCAACCTGTACCCCCTACGAGTGCGGCGAATAGCCCGCCAATCCTAGAGTGAAGCCCCTTCAGTCTCAATGCCAAGAGATGCGGGCCCGTTGCCCTCTAGAACCCGGCTATCCGTGCACCCCTCCGCGGGGTAATCCTAGTACAGAAAGTAAAAATATACATACAACGGGTACATCGACCGCAACCAGGTCGTGCCCCAAAAGAATAATACAAACAGGAAGTGACGGCAGTCCACATGTCGGACGCTCGCCCCGCAATATCAAATGTACATATAAAACAAAACAGTACTAGCATTGCATCCAGGCTATCCCCACGACCGATCCGCAACATCACAGCATAAACACAGAACATCAACGTGAAAGTCACGTTCGCAAATTCGTCTAACCGGGCTATAGCAGTTAGACAGGATTTACCGATCAAGTGACATTCACGGTCGCAGATATAATGTAAATACTGTGAAATAATGTGTTTAAAATATCCAATCGATCAAAAATTAACAAGTGGGCCCCCAAGTAACACTGTAGCACTCACAGAAATTCTGGGCCCAATTTTAATATTCCAAAACCCCATTCTTAAGCCCAAAAGCCCACTACAAAAAATTGGCAAAATGAAGTGAATACCCTGCGGCGGAACAGCGGCAAAAGAGGGGTCATTGCCGCGGTTCCGCGGTCCTATGGAGTGATCAGCTTACCAAATTTTTGCAGTTTTCTTAGAATTTCATGTACATCAGTTTTCTACAACCTGAAAAAATTTTCGAGCCCGGAAAAAATCGACAGAAAACTGATGCATGCAAAACGCGGATTTTGGAATTTTGGTCGATCGAATAAGTAAAACACATTAGAACAAGCTAGGCAAGGTTAATGGCGTGGCTCTGATACCATGTTGCGCCACGGCAGCGCCCCGGCCGTCTATCCGAGGCCAAAATGCGGAATCAAAATTTTTCTTAACTTTTAAACTGGCGCTACCGCGGACAATATACCCGGATCGTAACCATTAACCGATACTAGCTATCAAGAGAAAGGGTGAGAGATATACCGAGTGATCCGAGTCCTCCGGTCTTCTTTTCATCGTCCCGATCTCCCGCGGAAACTCCGGTCGTCGCCTCCTTGCCGGAAGGGCACCACATCGTCTGTATCTTTTACGGGCTCCCACCTCAATGCCGAGGCAACTCGGGCACGAAGCTGGCAAGTCGACGTGCCCAAGATGTGCTGTAGAATGTAGTGTAGATGATGCTTGTCTCTTTGGGGTTATGTAGTTGCCATGGTGATGGAGGAATCAAGGATGAGCAATGGAGAGAGCTTTTAAACTTTTGCAAGCTAAGAATCAAAAATGAAATGAAGCAAATTGCCATACATCAAGAATGAACTTCTCTCTTTTTCTCCTTCCCTAATAGTGGCCGGCCCTTTTGATATGAGGAAATGGTGGAGGAAAAAACCAAACTCATGAAGGGAGGTGAGTGTAGGATAAAGCAAGAGGTGACCACATCCAAAAACCATGATCACAAAGTCATATCATCTTTCATCTCATTTCTAATCTTAATAAAGCAAGAAATGATGATGGAAAAGAATGGTATCTAAAGATGCTATCATAATCAATCCATATGCAAGAAACCCCTCCACAAAATGTTATTTGCAAACTTGCAAATAACACCCTCCATCGGAAAAGTCCGGCCGGGAATGAACAAAGGAAAACCGGCCGGAACGGAATGCAAACTGGCAACTCCAGAAAACTGGTCCTGTAATAAATTACAGGAAAACCCCGATGCTGTGCATACACACACACATCTGTATTCCGATAGGATACAAATGCAATGAGACAAAATCTACACAGTACTAAACTAGGACCGGCTTAAGCCAAAGCCGGCTAGTAATATCCGTTCGATCCTGATCCGTGCAATACCGCACGTATCAGATCGAACCCTTCCATATAACTATATGGCCACTAGTACAAAACTGTCCGATCCTGATCCGTGCAATACCGCACGTATCTGATCGGACCCTGCCATATCTCCATACGGCCTCTACAGCGTTTCGCCCGAAAGCTTGAGTAACTGAAAGTGTTGTGGACTCTAAAGACTCGTCAATACTATGGCTGTGGATTTAACCACTGGCACGTCAGAGGTATAAGCCAATACGTGACGGGCCACCAGCTATTGACCAAAAGGGACGTCGATGAGCGAACTCATCCTGACACCCTACTGAGCCTGTCAGTGACAATATCCGTACAGTCCGGTCCATTCGTCTATGAGCATCGCATGGCGGGCCTAGGGGGTTGGTAAAATTCAGACCCCCAAAAGCGGTACAAGTCGTGTCGGAGTGTAGCCCAGAACACCCTGAGATACTACTGGAATACCTACCAGTAAATCTCCTGCCTCGGCCGAGGGCTTTGTGTAATGGCTTTCCTAGACACAGCGCGACCTCACCCCCAATACCGGGAGAGATGAACCCCTGCAGATCCGCTCACTGCCTCCATGTGGCTCGGGACTGTACCCAACTAAAACCTGTTTGCACGACTCCTTTGAGCCGTGGTAGGATAGTAATCAAAGTACAGTGGGAACTCACACGAGACAAATGACGATCCCCAGGTCGATGAACTAACTTGTACACATGTCACCAGGGAACTGCCATCTGACGTCAGGTATAAGACCAACTAGCAGGTTCCCGTCGAGTCCTGTCCGGTGTACTCATAACCCAATGAGCACCTGTATACATCTTAGGTGAACCATCTGACACCAGTAGCTTGTGAAACCGGCCACCGCCCCTCGTCGAGGTCTCGACTGTATACACTAGTCTACTCTGGAGTATCGATGCCCTGTCTCGAAACTCCCATGACTAGGGACCATTTAAGGATGTGCTTATAGACCCCAGCTCCTACGTATATGATCGCCATCATACTGCTGGTCGTCAAGCAAGAATCCTAGGGGCTCTATCAACGTGTAATAGCGACCTGTCAGGTCACCTAAAGCAGTACACGATGATAAAGATAAACCAGATAGCATACTATCATCTCGAGTAAGACTGTCTTACCGGGATAGGTCCTCCCTCAATCATTGCAATCACGTGCCTGTGATCCAATAATTGACTCTGAGGGCACTATCTCCAACAGCTCGATCGTCAAGGGTAACGTCTGAGCTAGCTGGAGCCGCTTTGTGGCCCATTAGTGTTGACGGCCTTGCCCCCAGTTGTAACAGTAGAGAGCCTCTTGAATACGGATTTGCATTTGGGGTGGGATGCCCTGGCGACCACGACGTTGGGCCTCCTTCCCCTTAAGATCGGTTTGGCCATTTGGTTTGTCGGGACCTCTGCCAGATGAGCGCTTCCAGCAGGGTAGATGACGACCGAACAAAATTGATAGGGTGGCTCCACCCATTGCCGGCTGAGACTGACAGGGAGAACCACACGAGCATTGATCTTAACCACGTACGAAATTGGGGTCGCGTCAGCAGCTGAATTCATCTTGGGAGACATCGTCGTTGAAAGTTGATTGCTGCATGAAAGGAACATTACTTCAGTACAAACGTCGGTATATATGTTAAATGAGTTCGCATGAAAGCTTGACCCGAGATATAAGAGGAGAGAAAGGTCCTACCGGGCATGCCGGAATCTGTAGGATGTTTTTCGTCAACCCATTGAGATGGGAATATGCGTCGCTTGTCAGGTGTATACAGATTCCCCCTGGCTAAGGTAGACCGGGGTTTATTAATTGTGGGGATCTGAATCTCCGCCAGCCACGGACTAAGCTTCCGTTAATTACCCCTCGCCTTTGGAGCGAAGAAACCTCCGATTGACGGGTGAACTAGTCATGCGAACTCAGTGTGCAGTGTGCGTGTGTTGTGTTTTGAAAAGGGGTTTTAGATATATCGGGGGCCTCGCAGAGTTTACGGGATCCCACTACCCAGATAGCGGGATGGGGGTCAACGGGGCTACTGCCCCCTTACAGAGTACGGAGCAGCGCCCCGTTAGAAAAAATTTCCTAACGGGGGACGTGATTCTAGTGAGGAGTGCACAAAAAATGAGGGATGGGGAGCGTCTTAAAGACGCGTGCATGGCACGTGGGCGCTGGGCGCCGACAATTCACGTGCCTGGCGCGTGGGCGCTTGGCGCCCGCATGTCACGTGTCAGGCGCGTGGGTGCTAGGCGCCCGCGGTTCACGTGCATAGCACACGACCGCTGGGCGCTAGTGGGTCACGTGCGCAGCACGCGACCGCTGGGCGCCAGCGGGTTACGTGAGCTGCATGCGACCGCTGGGCGCTGAGCGCCCGGGGGTCACGTGAAGCGCACGTGGGTCACGTGCCCTGCACACGACCGCTGGGCGTCCGCGGGTCACGTGCGCGGCATACGACCGCTGGAAACACCATCGGGAAAAGGGGCTTAGCCCCTATGTTAGGAGTTGAACTCCTAAGGGGGCTTTGGAGTTGAACTCCTAACAGGGATTATGTATAGATTTAGAGTTAAACTCCTAAAAAGGGGGTTGATTTATAGAGTTAAACTCCAACAGATCTTGAATGGAGTTAAACTCCTAGAAATCTTTGGATCTTCTTTTAAGCCTCGGATCCTCTTGGAATGGGATTTTTGGAGATGGGTATCCTTCTTCTTCTTCTCTGTTGGCTGGACCTTAGGGGGAAAAGGGAAGGTGGGACTTAAAATCTCCCCTTTTAGGAATTTGATGGCAGATCCGAGCTCCCCTTCAAGGGTTTTATGGTGAAAACCTATTTATTTTTGAAAAAGGAAGAGTTAAACTCTTAATTTAATTCAAAATAAAAGAAGAAGGTTTGGAACCTTGAGGAAGGAGGTGGAGGTACAAACCCTAGTTTTTTTAGAGAGAGAAAAAGTTATATTAATTTTTTCATCATGTTGCCTTTATAGGCTGCACATTTTACATATAGCCCCTTGGGCTTTGCCAAATGGCACTTAAGCCACCCCATGCCTTATGTGCTTATCTCTTTTTGCACATAAGGCATAGGGTTTAAAATTTTTTGTCTTTTTGCTTATTTTACATGCATTTATTTCTATGCATATATATATATATATATATATATATATATAAAAGAATTACATTAAACCAATTTATGGCTTCATTCCTTTTGTCATGGGGCTGGTCCCTTTGACCTGGGCTTAGGCCCACTTGGCTTGGGGTTGACCCTAGGTTTTGACTTGGTCAACTGAGATGTAATTTTGATCCTAACAAGCTTGAATAAAGTGACGTACCATGTGTATGTTCTGCGGCATACTTACAACATGCTACTCCGCTTAAGTGACCTTAGGATGTACATTCCTTGAGATCCGTGATTCTATTCGTTCCTATTATCATACTCCTATTGATTCCATTCTTTCCTATGATCATATTTCCATTTCAGACCTATCGATTTCATTCGTTTCCTTGATTATCTTCATCGACACCTGCTTGAGGTTCCTGTCACCATAGCTATGAGAGCAGATAGAGCTACTACTAGAGATGCGGTCAGAGCGAGCTCGTCACGGACGAAGGCTGACCATAATGTTTGCTGGTGATATAGGAACGTATCGGTATATTGTTTGTGTTGAGATCTCTCGTTTGAGGTGAGTGTTCGGATCTGTACTGAATGATCGGGCCATTGATAGCGGCTGCCAGATTGAGAGGACTGTTGATGTACAGCCTACCCTAGAGATCGCAATATTGTCTACCGTGCAGATAGGTGACCCGGTTGTTGCTGTGATTGATGGGCTGTCGCCTCCAGAGTTGATCAGCTAAAACCTCTGGAGCTTTCAGACAGAGATGTGACAGAAGATCGCTAGTCCATCTTGAATAGAGTGACAGAGATGATTCGTCTAATTGGATGCCCGACGCAGGCTCAGTTAGATTGGAGAATTCCAGTTTAAAGGATCTTACCCAGATCTAGAGTAAATCAATCAAGAAAAGACATTGTTCGTTGGATGCTCCGATGCGAGATCGGTAAGTTGACCAGCTACAGATAGAAGGACCTCACCCAGATGCGTTGTGAGTTGATCGAGAACGGATGAATGAAGCATATTCCTCCGATAATTTGGACGAGTTCCCAAAGATGTAATCGGCTAAATATCTTCCACAGAATGGTGAAGATACCCGAGTGCGTAATTTCGAATCCGTGTGAGAGACTCCGGATTGACTGTAGTCGAGAAAGAATTGCAGTACTTAGCTAGCAAGTTATGACATCGAAGTGGATGATAATGAAGATGGGTGGAACAATAGGTTCGTGCGAGATACTAACGAGCTATTGTTACTCCCCGTTGATGCCAGAGGATTGATATGTATGCAAAAGCATTGGATACGGCCAAATTCCAGAGGAAAGCCGTGTTGAGAACGCAGCTGTCCGGAAATGAGAATAGGGTTAAGCAAAGAGTACCGACCTCCGTATAGTTCGGCATAGGTGATATCGGAAGAGACCTTGAGCAGGTTTTTTCTAGGATGCTATAGCGATAAGGAATTGCACCCAGGATCAGTTGTATCGCGCGTATTCAGGGAGCCAGATGCCGCCATCAGTAACGTGCCGTTTTGCGAGTGGTGATGTTAATTGGCTAAGAGAGGATCAGCGGAGTGCCAGAGCGGAACTGTTTCCTTCATTATACCCAACCGGGCCGACGAGCAGAAAGATTTTAGGATTAGTGGTCCACAGAGAAAACAGGGACCCAGAGACAGAGTACGCCAGACCGTGAGCAGGAGGCAAGCGGATGTTCTTGCTCTGCTAGCCTTGGGCGCATCGATATTTTTCGACATTGAAGGAGATGTACCTCAATGTCATTTATTGCGATTTGCATTTTGTGATCCGAGTATCATAATTTTATCGTTTGGACTTTGAGTTTCGATGATTGGGTTTCGTGATATTTGTTTTCGTGCACCATAGCTGTACCTACTAGATATTTTCATTTGTGCACAGTTATTGCACTTGATTTATGTTTTATACACCGTTATATCGGTTTACGATTTGTGCATATCTATTGCACTTGATATCGATTTTGTGCCTTGACTGCACATATTTATGATTCAATGGATTTGGATACTGTCGATTTGATTTCGTGCATGTTGTATGCACTCGACTTGACTTATGCACTCGGTATAGCTCGCATATGCTTGCAGTGCGTTGGTACGGATTTTGTGTACGCAGTTGCACACGTTTATTATTTTATACACCTTGGTACGCTCGGTGTTGTTTTGTGCTCATTTGAGACATTGAAGAGTTTTCGGGCACCTAGTGCGCCAGATATTTGTTTTTGTGCATTTGTTGCACTAAAATTATGTTTTAGTGCACCGTCTGCACTAACGCTCGTTATCATGCACTCTACTGCACTAGATGTTTTGTGCGGACTGACGCACTTGATTTAGATTTCTGCGCACACTGGACGAATGTGATATGATTTCGTTCACATCAGGTGCACTTGATTGAGATTTTTATTCGTGCATGTTAGTTGCACTTGGTTGAGATTTTCGTGCACTCTAGATGCACTTGATGTTGTTGTCGTGTACACCCGTTGCACTTGACAGATGCTCTCGTGCACACCTGTTGCACTTAGTTTTTGCTTCTGTGCACATTCATGGCATTTGTTTTGAACTTGGATTTTCATGCGCACCAGACGCACGTGATATAGGATATGCCTTTTGAGCCTGATTTTTACTTATGAGCATCATATTTTCATGTTGGGTACTATATTATATAGTAGCCGAGCAGGACTGATCTGATAACAGTACCTGAGTACTTTCGCATACATAAAAGTTTACCAAAAGGTTTTCATAAAGGAGCTATAGTCTCGCTAATTCCTACGCGCTCAGGAGTGACACGAACTTTTACAAAGGATAACCTTTTGGGGATATTTCAAAAAGGCGGAATGTATATTTTGAATAAAACATATATGAACGTATATTTACTACTTTACAAATGAGCGTCCGCCACTTGTACCGTGAGTTACGCATCGCACGGCGATTCGAAAAGGATTTTGCATGTGTTTTATTCAGTTTTGAAAATGGTTTTACAAGGATGTGTACTATATACGTATTACGATTTTGACTATAGTATATTGGATTTTAGCAGTGGATTTCAAGATTTGCATCTCCATTATAACTCAAGTGATTGCGTGATGCTTGACGGAGTTTGATTTTCAATTTTGCACTCGTTTTCATACGCACTCGATGCAGTGTGTTATGTTTGAGTATTCCATGATTTCGGAGCCCCGTGATTTAAACTGATTATTGAAATATTTTAGTATTTGGGGGTTTAAATTTAAATTCGAGGACCGAATTTATTTAAGAGGGGAAGATTGTAACATTTCAGAAATATAAAATATTATTTTTGGAATTTAAATAATAAAATAATATATTTCATGAAAACTATTCGATTGCGAATTGGGGTTTTCGTAAAATGGTATAATATATACCAATATTTGGAAAATAATTAGAGATTAATATGTATCATTTATTAAAAATGTATTTATTGGATTTAGGCATTTTATAATTTACTATATGCAAGTTTAAATTAAACTTGATTAGTGCACTATTAATCATGATTAGACCAAATCCAACTTCTTAATAACTATGGCTAGTGCACCATGACATATTGCATTTTGTTGAATGTTGTTTCATTTGTATTTGTGTTATAAGTTTCTTTTTAGAGAGAGAGAAAGAAAAGATAAATGAAATATATTTGATGAGAGAGGGGGGGACACAACGATGACATGAGGCATAGGCTATGAGAGAGAGAGAGTGTGAGAAAGAGAGAAAGGGGGATGGCTCCCATTCCATCATTTTCTTCTTCACTTCATTATTTCCTTCTTCCTTCATTTCTTCACCTCAACTCTCCTTCTCCTCCTTCCTCCACCTCCTTTACCTCCTCTACAAACACCCCAGAACCTTATCAAAACCTCACATCACCTTCATTAAAAATGCACACAATCTCATCCTACACCCCGTAGTGAGCTCAAGTTTGGATTTTGAGAACTTTTGAGCATGTAAGGTTTTTCTTGAGTTGCTTCCAAGAGGTATAACTTCCACTTCTCATCTTGTAATTAGTTTCTTAACATTCTAGTTAAGTTTAGAGTTCAATTTAGTGAGATTAGTGATCTTGGAATTTTCTAGATTGATGTTTAGTGGATGAATGGACTTGTAGAGATACAATTGAGGTTTATTGAGTGTATACAAACCCTTAGTGATGATTTTCCGGCTAAACTAGAAGACTAGAAACCCAATACACGAACTTAGAATTTTCACGACATCGAGTTTTTGACAGTTTGTGATGGTTTTATGGAATCTCCTATGACCCGAGAGCCCCATAAAATAAGTTCCCATCACAGTGAGACGTGCAGGAAACTAGGAGTTTACCCCTGAAACCCAAGCCCCCAACTTCTTTTACTGGCCATAGATTTATTGCTTGTGGCTACAATTTGCGGCCACATTGTGGTGGATCTCATTGATTTTTGGATCATGGGTCCCTTACCTGATATCTAGACCTACCCTATATGCAAAATCTCTTAATTTGACCTAAGGTAGAATCTGGGAGTGTTTTCCTAGGTTACTGATTTCGGGTTTCCGATTTCTATAAACTTGGTTTTGGTATTTGAGTTTGGATTTAGTCATCGGATATGGGTTATTCGGTTGTTCTTGCATGCGTAGGCTATATGTTCTAACCTATGAGCACTTCGTGTGCCGTATCAGTTTTTCGGACTTCGTTTTAATAACGTTACAACGTGTGTTGATTTGTAGGTACCTTCGCGTGGACTTTCGAGACGACGAAGGAGATCAAGAAACTCATCGACTTCGACTAAGCAAGAAGATTAGTAGATGAGTAGATCTATATCTACGAGAGAAGTCGGGTGGATGGCGTATAGCACCCCCGCAACCATTTTAATAGAAATATCGATATAAGATGATATGAGCGGATATGCTTGACATGAGGATGTAAGGAGATATGAATACACAAATACGTGTGCCAATATATGTTATGAGATTAGTATAGTGACGATATGAGATTGAGATAGATATGATATGAGGATGATAAGGCTATGACATGAGATTGATGTTATATATATGGATGAGAATGAAAGGTGATATGAAGTACGTACCTTTGTTGATGAATAGGACAATAGGATCCTGATTCTATTTAATAACACCGTACGATGGATTACCGTACGCGATAAGATATACCGGATGATTGATCCGCGCTCGTGATTTGAGGATGACGTTCGAGGATATTGTCATATCTGATACTATGAGGCTAAATCGCCGACGTAGAGATTTCACCTGAACTATACTTATTTCAAAAACCGACGAATCGTATGCACTTTTAAATGGAAAGCTTAAGGAATGCTACGGATTTTCAAGTGTCGTCTTTTCCTCAAAAACACTGTATCCCTCACTTTCAAAACTACGATTCGTATCATTTAAACTGACCGTATAGTTCATGTGTAGTTACATACCTATTATGTTAGTTATATATATGCCCTAGAGGCCATTACTGTACATGCGATGTATATTGTAGTGGATGCTTGGACATATATATGGAGAACTTTCTTGCTCGACATGATAGTATGCTATCTGGTTGCACTTTATCTTAACATGTACACTTATTGTCTCTTTATTACATGTTGATAAAGCTCTTAGGATGAGTACTTGACTACCAGTATTATGATGAGAATCATACTAGTGAGGCAGAGGTAGTCAGAAAGTACATCCTTCAAATGTTCCTAGTCGTGGGAGTATCGAGACAGGGCATCGATACTCCAGAGTAGACTAGCGTATATGCTTCTCGACCTATATGATGGGCGATGGATGATCCCATATCCATTAGTATTTGACATCAGAGAAGGTATATGGGTGCTCAGTAGAGATTGGTTATACTGGATGGACTCGCCGAGAACTCCTAGATGGTATTATACCTATCATCAGATAGCAGTTCTCTGGTGGCACTGGTACAGGTTTGTCTGTCGACCCGAGATCGTCATAGAATCTTGTGTGATTCCCACTGTGCTTTAATTTCCACCATACCAAGATCAAGGGATCATGAAAAAAGGTAGTTTTTGGGTACAGTCCTGTAAGTCTACGCTAGCGCCCCGGCCGTCTACAGACGCCAAAATGCGGAACAAAACTTTTTAACTGGCGCTATCGTATACTTTAACCCGGATCTGCCATTATTGCTAAACTAACAAACTGTAAAGAGTGTAGAAAGATTGTACCGAACGATCCGAGTCCTTCGTTCTTCAACCATCATCCCACGCTCCGTTGCGGCTGCTCCGATCTCGTCGATCTCCGATCTCCTCGTCGAGGTGGCACCACATGATCGGTTCTTTAAACGGGCTCCCGCCTCTGACTCGAGGCAACTCGATCGTCAAGTTTGCTAAAAGAGACGACCAAGATTGATGTAGAGAATGAGTAGATGAATATGTCTCACTTCGTCCAAATCCGTGGACGATCGCTTAATGAAGTTGCCGTGGAAATCGGGTAATGGAATGAAATGGACTGCGAAATTCCATACACCGATAAAACCTATCATAATCTTTTCTAGAAAATGAAATCAACAACCATCAGAGAGAGAGAGGGGGGTCGGCCTCTTTATAGAATGAGGGAGGTGACCGTAGGAGAGGGGGGTGACCATAGGATGCAACCTTATCATAACCAAAATATATTATGAACAAATATCAAGCATAAAGATCTTAAGCAAAACAAGAATGTAATGAAATCAAAGCATGAGTCACTTAGCCTTGTCATAAATTCTAGAACCTTCTAGAAGCACGACTCACCCTCATCCAAGAAAAGATAAATCCGTCTTTAACCGAATGTTAAAAGTCGGCTGATAGAAAACTGGAAACTGGCAACTTCCAAAAGTGATCCTGAAACGACTTTCAGGATAACCCCGAAACTGTATAAATATACCCGCATTTGTATTACGACCGAATACAAATGCAACTGAGACAAAGATATTATACCTACTCAACATAATACTCGGATCCGGCTTAAACCAAAGCCGACCAGTATCCTCTGTCCGAAAATCGACACGTGCGTAAACGCACGTGCATTTTCCGAACCCTGCCATAAAACCATACGGCCTCTACAACGTTTCGCCCGAACTTGGGAAACTGTCTGTGGGGAACTCTAATGACTCGTCAGTACCCTGGCAGTGGGTTTAACCACAAACCGTCAGCGGCACTAGCAATGCGTAACGGCTGCCCATGGACTGACCTCAAGGGATGCCGATGAGCGCACTCATCCGGAAAACCCTACTGAGCCTAACAGTGACAATGTATATACAGTCCGGTCCATTCGTCAATGAGTATCGCATATCCGCCTAGTGGGCTAGTAACGTCAAACCCCCAATAGCAGTATAAGTTGTTTCGGAGTGAAGCCCAATAACACCCTGAGATACTACTGGAGTACCTACCAGTAAATCTCCTGCCATGGCCATGGACTTTGTGTAATGGCTCTCCAAGACACTGCACGACCTCGCCCCCAATACCGGGAGAGACGAATCCCCTGCCGATCCGCTCACGTGCCTCCATATGGCTCGGGACTGTACCCAAAAACTACCTGTTTGCACGACTCCTTTGAGCCGTGGTAGGGTAGAAATCAAAGCACAGTGGGAACTCACACGAGACAAATGACGACCTCAGGTCGATGAACTAACCTGTACACATGTCACCAGGGAACTGCTATCTGACGGTAGATATAATACTAACTAGCAGATTCCCGGCGAGTCCTGTCCAGTGTACTCATAACCCAATGAGCACCTGTATACATCTTAGGTGATCCAACTGACACCAGTGGCTTGTGAGACCGGCCACCGCCCCTCGTCGGGGTCTCGACTGTACACACTAGTCTACTCCGGAGTATCGATGCCCTGTCTCGAAACTCCCACGACTAGGGACCACAATTAAGGATATGCGTATAAACCACCCAACTCTCACGTATATGATCGCCATCATACTGTTGGTGGTAAAGCAAGATCCTAAGGGCTCTATCAAAGTGTAACATGCAATCAGTCACCTGAACATGAACACGACTGATAAAGGCAAACCAGATAGCATACTATCATCTCGAGTAAGACTGTGCTACAGGGATAGGTCCTCCGCAATCATTGCAATCACGTACCTGCGATCCAATAATTGACTATGAGGGCACTACCTCCAACAATCTCCCACTTGCACTCAAGGCTAATATTGCGATGTCGACTACTCACAGCCCGTGTGAAACCGAACATCCAACTCCTCTACTAATCAGTTTCACAAAGCCCGTTTGTAAAACTATTGTGTTCGAGAAATAGCCTCGGTGAGTGGATCCGCCTAGAAGTTTCTTTCTGTATCTCTCTTAATCTCAAGTTCGCGGAGAAAGCCATCTCCCGAATTGAGTAGTACCTGTCTTAGAATATATCTGGATATCTGATGGGACCTTAGTTCATAAATGAACTCCATATCCAAACTTCTTAGACTGAATCGATCACTGAACCTAATCAGTATCGGGCACCTTGCTTCCCACAGTATCCTCTTGGACCACCTGTCCATAATACTGTCCCTCTTCGTTAGAGGGAAAACTATAACTCTGTCAACTATGTCACCTTTGAAGCCTGGAATGATAACCGTCTCCCGAAGGAGGCTGCCGTTATCAAATCCGTAGAACATGCACTTATGTTCTAAAACTGCTTCCTTATGTTTCTCCAGGATTGGATTAATACAAACTTATTGCATCTAGTGCAAAAACAACATTTAGTGTGGTACTTGACATCTCATGATTGACTCAATTGCCTAAGCAAGTGATCTGCCAATCATGCACATCCCTCTCCTCTTTAGTCTGTAAGACACCTTTAGAGAGGGTGACTCCATCACCTGCAGGTACACCACCATGCTAAGAGTCAACTATTCCAAAAACCATTAGAATATCTGTCAAAGTACCCACATTGGGAAACCACCCAAATCTAGATCTAAAACCATAGATCCAGAAACCAGAATGTCAAATATTATATCCATATCCTGTCTGGAGAAACAACTGTGTGACGACCACAGTACAACCGATCGTAGTATTAGGAATTTTACTTCCTACTCTGTGTATGTCATCCTGATACCATGACATCACACCCCACTACCTTCTTAACTGATCCATCCCCTATTCTGATTGAAGTCAAACCCATGACTGTCACATCAAAATTAGATGATCTTTCTCCGCTATAACTGCTCAAGTCTATAAATAGATATAAGCATCTTGACCACTATGCTTCCGTTGCTCCCACTGATTACGACAACCCTCCTACCGGGTCTCATATCCTGGAACAACAGTAGTGTCAAGTCTTGGTAGATAAGAACCTCCCTTTCACCGTCCTTGAGCCTACCGAAGTACCTCTCGGGTGTCTGAGGTTACCTACCATACCTGCGGAGTGGCTATTGGAATGTCAAACCTGATTGAATGTATAGGTCCTATTAAATTTTCCGTAATCGTTCGCGGTTCTGGAATCACTTCCAGTTCTACCATGCTCCCACTACTGTTTTCTGAAAAAGATCCATTTTACTAAAACTGTGGCGAGTCAAGAACAATATCACTATTGATCTTCCAAATGGTAGAATATCAACCCTCGTCATAGCCAGGGTCAACCCACAAACAGCCACTACAGAAACGTGCCTTGAGTTATCCAGAGTCTGGTTTTAAGCATAAGCTGGACAACTCCCCGTACCTTAATTTCTTTTAAGGTACGATCCATTCTATATCCAATACAGAAACTTTGGCACTTATTTAATTAGAACCATATTCAAATCATGCAGCTGTCTCCAGTGCATATCAACTTAATGGAAAGAGGCTAATCGGCATTACTCAACTTAGGAATCCATCCAATTATGAGTAACCTGAAAGAGAAAACTCGTTTCTCAAAACCATCACTATCATCTGAATACCAATCACAAGAATCTACATCTTCGATCTCTTTGAAGAATCCTGATACTTGTGACACCTGGTTCTCTACTTTATTCTTATACCCACAACTTCTCAAAACTTAGACCTTGTATTTCTATGAAACACTTGTCTAAATACTAGAGAAGTTATAAGTAAACAGAACATAGTACGAGGACCTACCCCTTTGTCCTGATGGACACTTGACAACATACAATACTCTGTATAAGTCCGCTGAGTTGAACAACTCAAAACCTGTGCGTTGTAGGTGGAAAACTGTACCCTGGTGATTTCCTCAAATATCACCAATTACAACGAATTCCGATATAATGAGGACAATTACCTAATCCCAATAACTTACTCCCACTCATCATCTGTAAAACCATACAGATATGAGAATGAAACCTGGTAAATACATACCCTTGGAGTAAGTGTCTAATCGGGAAAACAGTTTTTCTTTAACAATGCACTGAAACATGAAAATGTTTCGTAGGGGTATCCTGGTATTCATAGCAATGCCTCTTCCATAATCCAATTCATGACTTCAACCGTATATTTTATTGCCGTCTCTCTAAATCCCTTAATTTGTCTTTAGTCGTTACCTTCTGTACACCATCGTTAGGCTAAATTGTTTTCTTCCTTCCCTACCGTTCGGCACCAGCCTATGGTTTGGAAGAAGACTATCCAGTAAGCATAATAGGTGTACCCTCCTAAACCAAGGAGTACTCGCAACTGAGAGAAGGTGATGATAAAAGACAACTGAATAATACCTTATTCTTTTAAAGGTGAAATAGGAGTGGCGATGAAGTACGCGGTTTTGGTCGTGAATGATATCAGTCGCAATTTACTTTGCCCTCTTTCTAATCCCTTTATTTTGTCTTTACATATTACCTTCTGCACACCCTACTTAGGCTAATTGGTTTTCTTCATTCCCTACCTTTCGGCACCAGCCTATGGTTTGGAATAAGACTATCCAATAAGCGTAATAGGTGTACTCTCCTAAACCAAGGAGCCCTCGCAACCTGAGAGAAAGTGATAATAAAAGACAACTGAATAAACTAATTCTATTTCTCCTGAACCTTGATCCATCCTCGAAGGAGTCCCTTCGAGTTCGTATATAACCATACGATGGATCTATCCAATGGAAGTGGATATCCGTAGTAATACGGGTGTTCCGAGAAATGCAAAGGGTAAAAGAAGGAGTGGCAATGACTTATGCAACTCAGACAATCCAAAAGCCAGTATTTTAAGAAGGTTCGGTCAACCTGGTCACTGAGTCATAGTCTAGGGTCGGTCAAAGGTCGCTGCCAAAGAGAGAGAGAGAAAAGAAACACTCTGCGTGCACTCTAACCTAGATCAGAATGGTCATCATTTTATCTAATCCGGAAACCTCCCACTGTCCTGTCAAATTCTCCTCCAAACCTAAAGAAGAATCAATCGGGATCACCCGAAGAGTAAATCAACTCATCAGTGGGAATCGGGATCCAACTCTCATCGCATGATAACGTGATGGAATGCATCCACGTTACTCATACTCCAGAAGGTATGCGCATACTTGGCAAGTTTCAGTTTCTTTAGAAACTCCCGATATTGTTTTTGCCCCATGCTCTTATAACCTTGGCGTTGGTCAAAATGTCATACGTCACATGCCAAGTTCTACCCATCACTATCTTGTCAATTTGAACCCACCCGCACATGCCCCTGACGTTGGCCAATCGGCAGAACGACTGTCCCAAACTAACTCATCTATCTATGCAACAATTGAATACCCAGCAGCTACCAAACACTATGCCTTGGCGTTGGTCAAAATGCGTAGCTTGAATACTACTGAATACCCAAAAGAAGTGACGGAGGGCTACGGCTGGTTTTTGGCGAAAAACCTTTAGCGTAGTGAACTTGATATCGCTGAAGGAACCTGATAGCTTTTTAAAATATAGTGGCGAAAACCTTTTGCTAAAGAGATCACTCCCGGTAAAGGGATCTCGGCTCTTTCCTCGTGGAATGAGGTGCAGGATATTCCACTGAATACCGCTATGCAAAGCAACTTGTAATCGACTATAGTGAAGTTATTACTCTGACGCAAACTTCTGTCCAAGGGGTCAGTCCCGGTGAAGGGATATCAGCCTTTGCCCCGTCGAATGAGGTGCAGGATATTCCACTGAATACCGCAATGCATAACAAAAGAAACGTCTTTGTAATAACACCTTTTTTAAAATTGTTCCAACAAATCAAACAGGTTTGTTTTCCTTTGCATTGATCAGAATCAATGCAGTCCCATCATTCAATCACACCAGAAAAGAACGAAAATAAAATGTACGTATATGCCATCCGCATTCGTCACTGGGTCCCGTCATAACCCGTTAGGTTACTTAACTAACGACAGAGCGGGGACTGGACTAGCGCGGGTGTAAAACATATACAACATCTAATAGTATATAAACCAATATACAATAATCGCTCCAGGCGTGATAATATACAACATTACAGAAAAGTAATAAGCATCACATAACAATACAGATATCTGGGATCCCCGAGTTTCACAGAGCCGCTGCTGAAACTCGACGTTCCCCTGTCGTGTGGATAGCCTGTGCAATGAAACCTAGACCCCTACGGGTGCAGCAAGTTACCCGCCAAAACCTGAAGCGAGGCAGTCCCCACAGCATAGTGAATGGAACACCCGGCACTCCACGGAATCCGGTAAATTGAGCACCCCTCCTTGGGTCAGCCTGTACCCCCTACGAGTGCGGCGAATAGTCTGCCAATTTTAGAGTGAGGCCCCTCTGCCTCCCAAAGCCATGAGATGCGGACCCGTTGCCCTCCAGAACCCGGCTATCCGTGCACTCCGTCTCGGGGTAAAACCTAGTACAGTAATGAAAAATAGTACAATAGGTACATCGACCGCAACCTGGTCGTGCCCCAAAATAATATTATACAACAGGCAGTGACGGCTGTCCACAAGTTGGACGCTCGCCCCGCAATATCAAATGTACAAATAAACTCAAACTGTACTACCATTGCACACTGCTATCCACCACGACAAATCCGCAACAATACAGCACAACACAGAACATCAACGCGAATGTCACGTTCGCAAACCCGTCTAAAAGAACTATAGCAATCGGACGCAGTTTACCGATCAAATGACATTCCCGGTCGGAGATATAATGTAAGCACTGTAAACTAACATGTTTAAATTTCGATCGACCAAAGACCAAATATCAAAAAGTGGGCCCCACTGCTCACTGGTGAACAGTAACAATATCTGGGCAAAAACGATATTTACCAAAAAACCCAAAATCCAACAGAGAACCCATCGACAAAATTTGGGAGCACGTGCTCCCCACGTGGCCGCGGAAGCGCGGCCAAACCATGGGTTTGGCCGCCTTTCCGCGGCAGCTTGGAGGAGTCACGACCCCAAATTTTGTCGTGGCTCTTAAAATTCCCTGCACAGATTTTTAAGACATCCAGAAATAAATTTTGAGACCGTTTAAAATTAACAGAAACTGTCAGGTAGGAATTTTGCAATTTTTGTTTTTCGGTTCGATCGAAGTTTTAAACGCGTTAGCACAAGTTAGCATAGCAAAATGGTGAGGCTCTGATACCACTGTAAGTCTACGCTAGCGCCCCGGCCGTCTACAGACGCCAAAATGCGGAACAAAACTTTTTAACTGGCGCTATCGTATACTTTGACCCGGATCTGCCATTATTGCTAAACTAACAAACTGTAAAGAGTGTAGAAAGATTGTACCGAACGATCCGAGTCCTTCGTTCTTCAACCATCATCCCACGCTCCGTTGCGGCTGCTCCGATCTCGTCGATCTCCGATCTCCTCGTCGAGGTGGCACCACATGATCGGTTCTTTAAACGGGATCCCGCCTCTGACTCGAGGCAACTCGATCGTCAAGTTTGCTAAAAGAGACGACCAAGATTGATGTAGAGAATGAGTAGATGACTATGTCTCACTTCGTCCAAATCCGTGGACGATCGGTTAATGAAGTTGCCGTGGAAATCGGGTGATGGAATGAAATGGACTGCGAAATTCCATACACCGATAAAATCTATCATAATCTTTTCTAGCAAATGAAATCAACAACCATCAGAGAGAGAGAGGGGGGCCGGCCTCTTTATAGAATGAGGGAGGTGACCGTAGGAGAGGGGGGTGACCATAGGATGCAACCTTATCATAACCAAAAGATATTATGAACAAATATCAAGCATAAAGATCTTAAGCAAAACAAGAATGTAATGAAATCAAAGCATGAGTCACTTAGCCTTGTCACAAATTCTAGAACCTTCTAGAACCTTCTAGAAGCACGACTCACCCTCATCCAAGAAAAGATAAATCCGTCTTTAACCGAATGTTAAAAGACGGCTGATAGAAAACTGGAAACTGGCAACTTCCAAAAGTGATCCTGAAACGACTTTCAGGATAACCCCGAAACTGTATAAATATACCCGCATTTGTATTACGACCGAATACAAATGCAACTGAGATAAAGATATTATACCTACTCAACATAATACTCGGATCCGGCTTAAACCAAAGCCGACCAGTATCCTCTGTCCGAAAATCGACACGTGCGTAAACGCACGTGCATTTTCCGAACCCTGCCATAAAACCATACGGCCTCTACAACGTTTCGTCCGAACTTGGGAAACTGTCTGTGGGGAACTCTAATGACTCGTCAGTACCCTGGCAGTGGGTTTAACCACAAACCGTCAGCGGCACTAGCAATGCGTAACGGCTGCCCATGGACTGACCTCAACGGATGCCGATGAGCGCACTCATCCGGAAAACCCTACTGAGCCTAACAGTGACAATGTATATACAGTCCGGTCCGTTCGTCAATGAGTATCGCATATCCGCCTAGGGGGCTAGTAACGTCAGACCCCCAATAGCAGTATAAGTCGTGTCGGAGTGAAGCCCAATAACACCCTGAGATACTACTGGAGTACCTACCAGTAAATCTCCTGCCATGGCCATGGACTTTGTGTAATGGCTCTCCAAGACACTGCACGACCTCGCCCCCAATACCGGGAGAGACGAATCCCCTGCCGATCCGCTCACGTGCCTCCATATGGCTCGGGACTGTACCCAAAAACTACCTGTTTGCACGACTCCTTTGAGCCGTGGTAGGGTAGAAATCAAAGCACAGTGGGAACTCACACGAGACAAATGACGACCTCGGGTCGATGAACTAACCTGTACACATGTCACCAGGGAACTGCTATCTGACGGTAGATATAATACAAACTAGCAGATTCCCGGCGAGTCCTGTCCGGTGTACTCATAACCCAATGAGCACCTGTATACATCTTAGGTGATCCAACTGACACCAGTGGCTTATGAGACCGGCCACCGCCCCTCGTCGGGGTCTCGACTGTACACACTAGTCTACTCCGGAGTATCGATGCCCTGTCTCGAAACTCCCACGACTAGGGACCACAATTAAGGATATGCGTATAAACCACCCAACTCTCACGTATATGATCGCCATCATACTGTTGGTGGTAAAGCAAGATCCTAAGGGCTCTATCAAAGTGTAACATGCAATCAGTCACCTGAACATGAACACGACTGATAAAGGCAAACCAGATAGCATACTATCATCTCGAGTAAGACTGTGCTACCGGGATAGGTCCTCCGCAATCATTGCAATCACGTACCTGCGATCCAATAATTGACTATGAGGGCACTACCTCCAACAAGTCCTAAGTCACATGGAGAAAATGAGCGATAAGAGGGGATTCGTCTCTCCCGGTATTTGGAGTTGATGTTGCGCTATGCTCGATTGGCCATAACACGAAATCCCTGGCCAAGGTTGCTGAGATCTACTGGTAAGTGTTATCAGTAGTTTCTCGAATCGTTATGGACCTTGCATCGACATGACTTATCAGGCTATTCGTGTCTGACGTTATACCACCCCCAGGCTGTAATATGCGACATATCTGACGAAGAGACCGGACTGTACAGTAGTGATACTGATTGGATTCACAGGAGTATGAGAAGGCTTGCTTGTTGATCTTATAATCGCTCAATACCCGGGTGGCCGTTACGTTTAGCAGACCGCTTGCGGCTTGTGGGTGTTTAATATGATCATCACCTACTGCCGGCGTATTGACGAGTCTTTAGAGTCCTACACAGAGGTTTCCTGGTTCATGCGAAACGAAGTAGGAGCACATATGTGATATGTGCGGGACCGAGATTAATGCGTGTATGTGATACCGCATTCTATTCTCGCGATATGTGATATCGGACGGTTATATGAGTTATAGCCAGGTTATCGGATCAAGTGTTGATTCGATAAGTTGATTCATATGATATTAGTCGGTTGTATGTGATATAGCTGGAGTATTAAATTAAGTGTTGATTTGATAATTGAATGTATAATTATATATGTGATATATTAACTTACATTAACTAATATTAGCTCACTTAAACATTTCTTTTTCTCACTTTGTGCATTAGTATATATGTGATATATATTAATGTGCATTTCATTTTTGTTGTGCTTGATGTCACATGCTACATGGGTGTATGAGACTTACACCAAGCTTATGATAATCCTAGGGTTTATATTTATCCAAGTAATTAACAAATTGGTGGAATTATCTCATGGCTAGAAGCTTGGAGAAGCTTCAAGTGTTCATTGACTTAGTCCACTAATTTGTTTTGCTTGAGATATTTATTAACCTAACCATTATCCATAGCCATAGTTAAGTCTCTACATGAGTTAGTGTATGACACTAACTCACCCATGGTTGCTATTCTCACCTCATGAGTTTGATTACTCTACATCACTTCATCTTCTTCTTGATTGAGAAAAAGCTTGCTAGCTTTTCTCAAGGTGAGAAAATATTGTGAGAAAAATAAATCTAAAGTGAGCCCATTTCCTACTTCATCATCCTTTACTATATTAGCCATTTAGTTTAGGGTGTTTGCTTCACTAATCTACAATTAATGAAGAGGTAGCATGAGCTTGAGTCTTCTCAACGTAGATCATCTTCGGCCTCGAAGACATCGAGCAAGCTTGTTCATTTCGTCATGTGAACCCTTACTAGAGTTCGGGTGTTCACTACTTGGAGTGAAGGGACTACTACACAGAGCTTTTTGTCAGTGTATATGCCCTAGAGGCCATTACTGTATCATACTAGTTTGTATATTACTTGATGGAAGCTTGGGATATTCACAGTTGTATATACAATCTTGCTCGAAATGGTAGTATGCTACTTGGTTTGTCTCTGCTTTAATATGTGCATGTGTTTCTTTTAGCATATCGCTGATATACATATTAGTAGAGCCCTTAGGATCTTTGCTTGATTACCAGCGTTGTGATGGCGCTCACACACGTGGGGGCTGGGTAATCCATAAGCACATCCTTATACAGGTCCCTAGTCGTTGGACTATCGAGACAGGGCATCGATACTCCGGAGTAGACTAGCGTATGCGCTTCTCATCCCAGCGTGGGAGACGGTCTGTCCCACAGCCGTCAGTACGTCGTACTTGAGATAGTATGCGGGTGCTCGTTAGGTTACGGATACACTGGACAGGACTCGTTAGGAACTGTTGGTTGGTATTATACCTATCGTCGGTTATCAGTTCCCAGGTGACATGAATACAGCTTAGTCCGTTGACTTGACACTGTCACTTCGCCTCGAGTGTGTTCCCACTGCACTTTGATTACTACCCTACCACGGCTCAAAGGAGTCGTGCAAACAGGTAGTTTTTGGGTGCAGTCCCGAAGCACTTGGAGGCAGTGACGGTTAGACAGGATTCGTCTCTCCCGGTATTGGGGGTTGACATCGCGCTGTGTCCAGGAGAGCCATTACATAAGTAGTCCCTGGCCAGGGCAAGCTAGATATACTGGTAGGGTTCCAGTGTTATCTCAGGGTGTTCTGGGCTACACTCCGACACGACTTGTACCGCTATTAGGGGACTGACGTTCACCGCCCCCTAGGCCCGCCATGCGATGTATCAGACGAACAGACCGGACTGTACGGAGACTGTCACATACAGGCTCAGTAGGAGTTCAGATGGGGTCACCTCGTCAGTCTTCTTATCGGCATCTACCTGGGGACCGTTACGTACAGCTAGTGCCGCTTGCGGTCTGTGGTTAAACCCACTGCCAGCGTAGTGTCGAGTCTTTAGAGTCCCACACAGAGAGCTATTCGCCTTTAGGCAAAATGAGTAGAGGTCGCATGGTTTTGCGACAGGGTTCGTTCACATCCGCGCACTTGTGTACGTTTGTTGTCCGGACAGCTTATACTAGCGGGCTTTGGTTTAAGCCAGATCCTAGTATATGATTTGGGATTGGTTTTATCTCTTTGTACTCGTGTTCCTCGGATCACGAATACGGGTGCATATGCACAGTTGATTGAGACAGAGGAAGAGGACTTTGATTAGGGTTAATGACCATTGTCATTTTATTAACCCTAATGTTTATGTGTGTATTATAATTAATAGATATTGGCTATATATATATATATAATTGTGCATGGTTAGGATTGTTGACATTTTGACCATACTTGACTTGTTGACCTTAGTTGACATGTTGACCATCATCATTCCATATAAAAGATGCTTTTTGATCCTTGCAATTAGCATTAAATATGAAATGATAATGGTCATGTCTTGATTAACCTTGACAATTATCTAGCTAATTATCTATTTTTATAATTCACACATATATGTGAGAATGGCTTATTATTCTCTCATTCTATCATTTACTTTCTCTCTCTTGCTCTTCCTCTTCCTCAAGCTCTCCCCTCTCATGTGTTGAGAAACACTTGAGCTTGAGAAAAACCATTCCATAGTAATCTCTACTCTCATCTAGGATTCTAGGATTAGCACTTCTAGCACCCTAGTTACTTCTAGCTTGGAGTTGAAGCCAAAGGTTGAGGCTTTCGGGTGGATCCTTCTTCGACGTGAGAAGACGACAAAGGTGATCCCTTTCTACTACTCCAAGGAGCAAGGAGAGAAGGACATAAAGCCCTAGGTATAACCATTCTAACCTTTAGCTAGTTTCTAGTTAGCTTTATCTAGTTTTTGTTTAGCAAAGATCCTCCGTTGTCTAGTCCATGTTGCCTAGCATGATAAAAATCTGATTTTTATTCCGTTTTCCGCCTCCCCATATGCACCGGGGTTGACAACGTGGACTTACACTTTTGATGTGAAGGACCGGTCTACAAAAGTTGTATTCCTCATTCACTTAGATGCAAAGTTGTTAGCATTGCTTGTTCGTCTAAATCTCTAGTTAAGATTCTAGGGTTAGGGTTCTTTAGTATGGCAAAAATTTGAAAACGGCATGGACGATACCTCCCGAAACCTTGTTGTCGTGCTAGGCAACCCTACAATGGTATCAGAGCCAAGCTAGAGATTTAAACGTTGTTTGTTAGGATTACGAAACTGAAACAACTCCGAAACACCCGATGCAAATTCCTAGTTTCTGTCGAATTTTAAATGGCCTCTAAAAATTATTTTAGCAACTGCAGAATGTTGTATGTGTTATAACATGAACATTATGAAAATTTGAAGCATTTTGGCCGGTTTTTGGCCGAGCACATCGCCCTAAAAACCGAGGAGGCCGACCCTATTGATGTATTCTGGCTTTAATTTTTTTTAGTGTTCCAGGCTCTGAGTTTTGGCTTTTCAGGTGTTGCTTGTTTTTGCTAAATTTGCATGTGATGTTAACTTTCTGCAAAGGTAATTCAGAATGTTTCGTAGTCGTAATTCTAACATGTATTCGGTTTATTTAGACGACGTTAAAAAGTTCGAACGGATATCAATAACTCATATTTTCCCCCGCTGGAAGTTTTCCAAGAGTTGGATTTTTTTCAAGTTTAAAATCTTCAGAAAATCATGCAAGCGATTCTGTGGACCCTCTAGAAGAATGATACCCAAACTCGACTTTTTGGATCGCGGAACCGCAGAAATACCCTAGGGTTTGCAGCAGTTCCGTGGCGAAATGAGTGAGGCATGGGTCGGCCCTTCTGCGGATGGTTCATAAGAGCTGTGGCATGTTCTGGGTACTTTTTGAACTCCGCTCAAGTGTTGAGCTCTTTGGGAAATTTTGGGTGATTGTTTATTCGATCGAAAAGTTTAACATCGTCTAGCTATCTGTTATTGTGATACTATATTTGGAATCCACATGATTAGTTATGTGATAACTAGTTTGAATTTTATAAATCTACCATTTTAGTCTTATTTGATTGGTTGCCACGGAATTTTGATGTGGATCAAAAGTCTGTCGCAATTACGTAGTGTACGCAGATACTCGCCGGGTAACCTTAGTAGATAGCCACGCCCCATAGCCCCGACCAAGTGACTGTAGGAGAACCCCGTCGCCAAAAGCATCCGTTCGGGTGCTCGCGGCCGCGGTGTTCCGCCTTAGTGCACTTCGTCGACGGTATCGGGGGTGCAGCCGTCTATTAAAGTTTCCAACGAGCATTCGATCAGGTTATCGGGAATCTCGTTAAATTACTCGAAAGGTTATTGGAAAATGTTTTCAATATCGAGACTAAAATGCGGGGTTTATAATTGTTAGGCATGTGATGTCTAAGGAATTCATTTGGTCGGGCATGAAATCCAAAGTATGTGATACATTGGGTTTATTATGTCTAAGGTGGTTACGGATTCCTATTGTTGTAGTTTTTCACTTTCTTTTCTGCGACCGTAAGTGTAATATGTGGTGTATTGCAGGTTTCGGTGCTATATGTCAACGACAATTGAGATTCGCATATTTACTTACGTTGATGACATGTGATGTTATGTGTTGCTGTGATATGTTATATTGGATCGTTGTGTTTTGAATAGCCGGGGATTTTTATGTGAGATGAGAGTTTTTCATTTTCATTCATGTAAAAGCTTGTATGTAATATCCTTTTATTAGGGAACTTCCAGGTTGAGGATGATGTCACCATTGATGTATATTATTTACTTTTCCGCATTAGGATAGACCCAAGCAGGGGAGCACAAGTAACCGGGTTCTAGGGTCCAGTGGGAGACCATCTCTAGGAGTCGAGACCGGGTCTCCAAACTCTAGAATTGGTAGGGTTGCTTGCCGCTCTCATAGGGGTTTTGAGATGTGGGTTTGGCTATTCATCACGACCGTGGAATCCGCGTTTTTTACTGGCTTAATTAAAACACGTAATTCCTAGTATATCCAATATTTCATTAGGATATCCAATATTCCTAGTATAATAATTATTGCTTGGGAAGCATAATTGATGGGAATTCATTAATGAGATTAATGAAAAAAAAGAAACCTAAAGATGTTGTAGAAACTTGTTTTAAAAACTGGTAGCTCTAGTTCTTGCTTTGCATAGCGGTATTCCTTGTAGAATATTCAACACCTTATTCGATAAGGAAAGAGCCGAGATCCCTTCACCGGTAGTGACCACTTTAGAGAAACTAGTAGATGCTATAACCCACTCGGTTTGTCTTTTGATTGCTTCTATAGTTTTTGCTTTGCATAGATGTATTTATGAAATATCCTGCACCTTATTCGATAAGGAAAGAGCCGAGATCCCTTCACCGGGAGTGACCTTTTTAGCAAAACTATTAAAAGCCTCAAAAACACTCCTTTTCAAAATCACTCGATTCTACAACGATATCAAGTTCATTACGCAAAAGGTTTTCTTAAAAACCTGTCATAGCCCTCCGCCATTTCAAATAAGTAGTATTTAGTATTCGTGCTATGGTAGTTTGGCCTCCGTCAAGGTATAGTGTACGGTACATGATTATTACTTATCTGCAGCATGAGATGCGATTGGATTAAGGTATTCGTACGGCGTAGTTTGGCCTTCATCAAGGATCGTACGGGTGGATCTAATTCAATCAAGAAATGAACGGGTTGAACATGATTAACGCCCTATGGGTAGTTTGGCCTCCGTCAAGGTCATAGGACGCTAGGGGTAAAAACCATTATTGGGAATTTCAAGTGTTGAAATTTGCAATGAGATTGCATACCTTCTATGAGATAGTTAGATCCTGATACCCACTGCGAGTAAGAGTTACTCCTGGGAGAGTTTTGCACATTACAATTAGCCGATCAAGTAGGTGTCTAGAAAGGTGTTAACGGAGTTACACCCCTGGGAAAATGAGATTTATTTTAATTAGGTCTGTGCGAAAGCACGGGGAACCTCCCTCAAAGTACCAACACTGGCCTGGCCGAAAGATTGGCGAACTTGTAGGGTGTAATTAATCCCGGCTAGTCTTACCTTTTAGGGTTTGAAGGAAGATTTGATAAAAACAGTGGGATCCATCCTGATTAGATAAAATAATAACCAATCTAATCTTGCAAAAGCACACGCAGAGTGTTTTCTTCTCTCTCTCTCTCCTGGTAGCGACCATGTCACGCCTTAATCAAGATAATAATATGGATGCATTGACCGAACCTGCTTATTATACTGAGCTGGGGAACGTTGGTTCCACTCTATCTTATAATTGTTATAAGTCCGAGCAGGAAATAGGGAAATATCCGGATTCCCATGCCACCCAATCGAAGAAAGTGCATGTTGATGCATCTTCTTCGGGTGTGTTCATTACCGAGAACTGTTTCTCAGTATCCTCTACGTCCTAGGTATGTGATACCGGATCAGGATCCCGCATATATAATATGTTACATGGGCTACAGATAGGTAGAGAACTGAAAATGGGTGATATATCTCTAAGTGTTAGAGAATGGTGCAAGTGTTGCAGCCAAACCAGTTGGCAGATATCACCTTGTATTAATACATTGATTCTGAACGAATGTTATTACATACCGAACCTGATATACAACATTACATCAGTTTCTTTATTAAGTTAAAGAAGGATATAATTCTGTATTGGAGGATAATGTTGTGAACATTTTCCTGGATCAGGCACGTTATATAATAGCATATACGTTCTAAATCAAACCACGGTTCAAAGTATATAGAACACACATAAGAGGAGTAGTTCAGAAATGAACGAATCCTTCTTGTGGCATTGTAGACTAGGTCATATCAATGCGACATGACTAGATAAATTACATAAGGATGAATGTTTGAATCTGTTCGAATTTTCATCTTATGATACTTGCTCGTCTTGTCTCAAAGGTAAAATGACCAATACTCTGTTTACTGGAAATAGAGAAAGAGTTACTGAACTCTTAGGATGGATACATGATGATGTATACGGTCCTATGTCTACAAATGCCAGGATTGGTTCTTAGTACTTCATTACATTCATCGACGATCTCTCAAGATTCGGACATGTGTTTCTGTTGAAACACAGGTCTGAAACTTTTGAGAAATTCAAGGAATATAAGCTTGAAGATAAGAACCAGACGGGTAAAAGTATTAAGTCCTACGATGTGATCGAGAAGGAGAATACTAAGGCATGGAGTTCCTGGATTTTCTAAATAGAGCATGTGATTCTCTCTCAGATTACTCCTTCGAATACACCACAGAACAACGGTGTATCGGGCCAGAGGTATCGCACCCTATGAGATATGGTGCGCTCTATGATGAGTACTACTGAGTTACATGTTTCCTTTTGGTGTTATGCACTTAAGAAACTGCATACCTATTGAATAGGGTTCCAATCAAATCAGTGCCTACCACTCCATATGAGATATGGAATGGGAAGAGACCATCTCTTAAACGAGTTAAGATATGGGTTGTCCGGCCATGTTGAAAAGCAAAATCCGGACAAGCTCAAGGTAAGGTCAGTTTTGTATAAGTTTGTTGGATATCCCGAACATTCGCAATGGAATATCTTCTATCACACTAAGGAGAAAAAGGTGTTTTGTTTCTCAGCATGCCACCTTTTTAGAAAAGGAATTTCTTGTGAAGAAATTTGTGGTCATGAGGTAGAACTAGAAGGAGTTCCAGCTAGATAAACTAATAGCTGATGATTTGGTGAAACCAAAGGATTCAATTGTCTCTAACAAACCTCAGCCTCTCCGCGAATCTGGTAGGGTTCCTCATCCACTTGAGAGATACTACGGTCTTCTCGGTGACAGTGGGAGCGAGGATTGGATCATGGTATATGATGGCCCAACTAGGTTCAGGAAGGCCATCACAAGTGAGGACTCTGTGTAAAGGCTGGATGCTATGCGATCAAAGATGGAATCCATATACACCAACAAAGTATGACTTTGAATGTTGCACCTGAAGGGGTAAAACTCATTGGTAGCAAATGGATCTTGAGAAGATTCTTGGTGTAAATGGAAAAGTTGAGACTTTCAAAGCTATGCTTAAGTCCATCAGGATTAAAGAACGCATCGCGGAGTTTGAACATCTGTTTTGATATGGTAGTCAAAGAGTTTGACTTCATCAAAAAGGTAGATGAACCTTGTATACACAAGAAGGTGGTAGAGAGTAAGGTTGTCTTCCACGTATTGTACGTAGATGACATACTCTTGATAGGAAATGGTTTCCTATGCTACACTCGGTCATGCTCCTCTTATCACGAGGATTCTCTATGGAAGATCTGGATGATACCTACTACATCTTGTAGATTATGATCTATGGTGATAGATCTAAGTGGATATTGGGATTGTCCCAAATCCAGGTACATTAACACCATACTAAAGGGGTTTAGTATGGTGGATTCTAAGCGTGGTGGTTTTCCTACTTACTCATGAATCACTCTCTCCAAAAAGATGTCATCCAAGACTGATTTGGAGAGAGCTCGCATGCAAGGGATACCCTATGCCTCAGCAGTAGGCTCTATCAAGTATGCGATGTTATGTATCAGACCAGATGTAGATGACTCACTAGACGTAGTGATCAGGAATCAATCGGATCTTGGGAGAATCACTGGACAGTTGTGGAGGCCATTCTTAAGTACTTAAGAAGCACTAAATGAATCTTCTTAGTTCAAGCTTCCAGAGTGATAAGGACGACCGAAAGTCAGTCAAAGGCATTGTCTTTACCCTCGGTGGAGGGACGGTATGTTGGAAGTGTTCCAAGCTAGATACCGTGGCATACTAGAAGATAAAGGCTGAATAAATCGCTACCTATGATGATGCCAAAGTGGCTGTCTGGGCATTTCTTGTTCATGAGATGAACATGGTTCCTACCATTGAGCGTCCAATAACTGTTATTGTGACTACAATGGAGTTGTGGCTTTAGCCTAGGAACACCGGTCCCATCAGCGATCCAGACATATTCTAAGGCAAGTATCACCTGATCAGGGAGATGGTTGATCTCCAAGGGATCGAGGTCAGGAGAGTAGACACGAAGGATAACACGGCGGATCCACTCATAAAAGCCTTTCCCTAGAGAGACTTCTATAGGACGTTGAGTATGAGATACTACAACAAATGGCCTTAATGCAAGTGGGAGATTGTTAGTTATATGTATGCCTAGAGGCTATTACTATACATGCGATGTATATTGTAGTGGATGCTTGGACATATATAGGGAGGACTTTCTTGCTCGACATGATAGTATGCTACCTGGTTGCACTTTATCTTAACATGTACACTTATTGTCTCTCTATTACATGTTGATAAAGCCCTTAAGATGAGTACTTGACTACCAGGATTATGATGCGGATCATACTAGTGGGGCAGAGGTAGTTGGCAAGTACATCCTTCAAATGTTCCTAGTCGTGGGAGTATCAAGACAGGGCATCGATACTCCAGAGTAGACTAGCGTATATGCTTCTCGACCCATATGATGGGTGATGGATGATCCCATATCTATTGGTGTTTGACATCAGAGAAGGTATACGGGTGCTCAGTGGAGACTAGGTACACTAGATGGACTCGCCGAGAACTCCTAGATGGTATTATACCTATCGTCAGATAGCAGTTCTCTGGTGACACTGGTACAGGTTAGTCTGTCGACCCGGGATCGTCAAAGAGTCTTGTGTGATTCCCACTGTGCTCTGATTTCCACCATACCATGGTCAAGAGATCATGCAAAAAGGTGGTTTTTGGGTACAGTCCTGAGTCACATGGAGGCAATGAGCGATAGGAGGGGATTCGTCTCTCCCAGTATTGGGAGTTGATGTTGCGCTATGCTCGATTGGCAATAACAGGAAATCCCTGGCCAGGGTTGCTGAGATCTACTGGTAAGTGTTATCAGCAGTTTCTCGAACCGATATGGACCTTGCAACGGCATGACTTATCAGGCTATTCGGGTCTGACGTTATACCACCCCCAGGCTGTAATATGCGACATATCTGACGAAGAGACCGGACTGTACAGTAGTGTTACTGATTGGATTCACAGGAGTATGAGAAGGCTTGCTTGTTGATCTTCTGATCGCTCAATACCCGGGTGGCCGTTACGTTTAGCAGACCGCTTGCGGCTTATGGGTGTTTGATATGATCATCACCTACTGCCGGCGTATTGACGAGTCTTTAGAGTCCTACACAGAGGTTTCCTGGTTCATGCGAAACGAAGTAGGAGCACATATGTGATATGTGCGGGACCGAGATTAATGCGTGTATGTGATACCGCATTCTATTCTCGCGATATGTGATATCGGACGGTTATATGAGATATAGCCAGGTTATCGGATCAAGTGTTGATTCGATAAGTTGATTCATATGATATTCGTCGGTTGTATGTGATATATCTGAATCATTAAATCAAGTGTTGATTTGATAATTTAATGTATAATTATATATGTGATATATTAAGTTACATTAACTAATATTAGCTCACTTAAACATTTCTTTTTCTCACTTTTTGCATTAGTATATATATAATATATATTAATGTGCATTTCATTTGTGTCATGCTTGATGCCACATGCTATATGGGTGTATGAGACTTACACCATGCTTATGATAATCCTAGGGTTTATATTTATCCAAGTAATTAACAAATTGGTGGAATTATCTCATGGCTAGAAGCTTGGAGAAGCTTCAAGTGTTCATTGACTTAGTCCACTAATTTGTTTTGCTTGAGATATTTACTAACATAACCATTATCCATAGCCATAGTTAAGTCTCTACATGAATTAGTTTGTGACACTAACTCACCCATGGTTGCTATTCTCACCTCATGAGTTTGATTACTCTTCATCACTTCATCTTCTTCTTGATTGATAAAAAGCTTGCTAGCTTTTCTCAAGGTGAGAAAATATTGTGAGAAAAATAAATCTAAAATGAGCCCATTTCTTACTTCATCATCCTCTACTATATTAGCCATTTAGTTTAGGGTGTTTGCTTCGCTAATCTACAATTAGTGAAGAAGTAGCATGAGCTTGAGTCTCCTCAACGTAGATCATCTTCGGCCTCGAAGACATCGAGCAAGCTTGTTCATTTCTTCATGTGAACCCTTACTAGAGTTTGGGTGTTCACTACTTGGAGCGAAGGGACTAATACACGGAGCTTTTGAAGTGAAGGACAGGTCTACAAAGGCTATATTCCTCATTCACTTAGATGCAAAGTTCTTTGCATTGCTTGTTCGTCTAAATCTCTAGTTAAGATTCTAGGGTTAGAGTTCTTTAGTATGACAAAAATTTGAAAATAGCATGGACGATACCTCCCGCCTTACTGTCGTGCTAGGCAACCCTCCATATTATTGTTCAGGTTTATTTTGGATTATCCCTCATGACATACGTACTATGTTCCCGGTATTTATCGTTATATGATATCGTCTGCTAGTACACCTGCACAATTACCGATGATGTGCATGTTACACTTACACAGATTTGTCGGCTCACACATTCATCATCGGTAATTTTATGCCACTTACACAGTAGAATTGCTATATCATGGTATCATTCTTAACCGTAAAGTAAATTCATAGTTCAGTACTATCACATGACATGCTTGCATGATATACTTGATATGCTCACATTACTGTTCTATGTTGAACATGTCGTACTTTATTGTTACATGCAGTGAGATGTTGTTTTCATGAGATCTCTGGTTTTGAGAACTGCGGTTATTTTTCAAAGGAAATTATGTATTGTTTTAAAAACGCGGTTTCTCATGATATGATATTTCGTGTCAGCCATGAGTTTTCTTGGTTCTGAGCTATGTGATACCCAATTCGAGGAGTGATGAGGAACTGTCTGGGGGTACATAGTGGACCCGGTAAGGTACCCCGGGGCAAGAAGATTGTAGGGCTAGGCGATGTTCCTGGAAGGGGATGTACTACCTACCGGTGATTGTTTAGACCCGGCTGTTATCTAGAGGATACCAGCCGGAGTCGTGAGATGGATATGAGGGCCGATCTGATGATGCGGCGTCTGAGATATGAGGATTTATGTGTCGATGTTGGACACAGGTTTCATGACGTTTCGAGTGTCGATGTTGGACACTCAGGTTACATGATGTTGATGTGTCGTTGATGGACACACGTTGGTTGATATTCATATACATACAGGCATATGACTCAGATGATTAGATTTTTACATGTTGTTATTGGCATGACTCTATTGTTGATACATATGCATACATGGTCACCCTAGATACCACAGTATTACCTTCATGATACAGTATGACGTAGGGATCACTGTTTATTCGATTTCTACCTGCTGATATTTTCTACTCACGAGTTGGCAACTCACTCCCATTGTGCCATAGTTTTCTTGCAGGTTCGACCGCTTGGATCAGTAGCGGTATCGCTGGCACACAGCTTCCTTCAGGGTGTTTTGCTTTGGTAGGCGGGACACACATTGGATCATGACCATTCTTGTACCTTTTATTTCTATTGTATCTAGATAAACTCCATCAATCGGAAACTAGACTTTGTATATTGGTAGACCTAGACAAACTTGTGTATTTGTGAGACTTAGAGCGAGATGGGTGTATGTTCGCTATTTTGAGCTGATGATGTCTTGTTTTGCTTTCTTTCTGTATTTGATCTTCGTCGTAGGGCGTCGTATACATGTTTATTGCGTGGTTGAGAGCTAGCTCCCGCTCTAGGATGCCTATATATTGTTTGTATGTGGTTTTGGATCAAAATATATAAGGGAGGTGCTGCCCAAATTTTAAAGGACGAAAAATGTTTTCAACTATAGTAATATAATCCACTTGTATTTTCATATATCATTATTTATGTACTTAAAGAAGAACTTGATTTCATTATACCTTTATTTCAAAACTGCACCTCCACTATTTTCCGCAATAAGGTTTAGATTTCTGGGCTTCGGCTTACTTGAATTATGTTACGCCTTTAGACGTTGCGTGATTTAAGTGTCGATCACGTGCCAAATTCCGGGTCGTGACAAAACCTTAGTTCTCAGTTATTGTGAACTATTTAGCAACACGGCTCGTACTAACCGAATGGTCGAGTCAGGACAAACTTAGATTTTTCTCCCAAGTAAAACACTTTTACTGGGATGAACCCTACTTATTCAAGTATTGTCCAGATCAAATCATTCTCCAGTGTGTCCCTGAAAATGATTTCAAGAATGTGTTGTCATTCTGCCACAATCAAGCGTGTGGCGGGTATTTTGGCCCAAGAAAGACGGCTGAGAAAGTCTTACAATGTGGCTATTATTGGCCAAAACTTTTCAAAGATGCGCATGATTACTGCAAAACTTGCTCCCGGTGCCAACATTTGGGCCAGATATCCAAGAGAAATGAAATGCCGCTCTAACCAATTCTGGTTATTGAGATGTTCGATATTTGGGGGATTGATTTCATAGGCCCGTTTCCTAACTCTTTTGGGAACTTGTACATCCTTCTAACTGTTGATTATATCTCCAAATGGGTCGAGGCAATACCGAGCCGGATGAACTACAACAAGGTTGTCATTAGGTTCCTGAAAGAAAACATCTTCACCAGGTTCGGGCATCCTCGTGCTATCATTAGCGATAATGGGACACATTTCTGCAGTATGTCTTTTGAGGCCTTAATGCGAAAATACGTGATTAATCACAAGCTATCGACGCCCTATCATCCCCAAACAAACGGGCATGCCGAGATTTCAAATCGGTAAATCAAGTAAACATTGGAGAAAACGGTTTCCAAGGACCGTAAATATTGGTCTTTGAAATTAACTGATGCCCTTTGGGCATTCCGAACTACTTACAAGACTGATCTTGGCATGTCTCCATATTGGCTTGTGTACGGAAAGGTTTGCCACCTCCCTGTTGAGATCGAGTATCGCACATTGTGTGCGATTAAAGAGTTGAACTTCAATCTTGACGATGCGGGCAGCGTTCGGAAGCTACAGATAAATGAATTAAATGAGCTTCGGGATGAAGCTTACGAAAATGCGGTCGTTGTAAAGAACCGAACGAAAGTGTTTCATAACAAACACCTTATGTGCAAAAGTTTTACGCCTGGACAGCAGGTACTTCTTTACGACACCAGACTCCACTTACATCCCGATAAGCTCAGATCTCGCAGGACGGGACCTTTTCTTGTACGGTGTGTATACCCGCACGGTGCGGTGGATTTGGAAAATCCAAGGGACGGTTCGGTTTTTAAAGTAAACGGACACAGATTGAAACTGTTCTTTACTGCAGAACCATCAAAGGAGCTTCTAATATTGTAGGAGCCGGTTTACCTTACCTAACCTTCCTCCGTTTACCACCAAATTTCGGTTATCCAGCCATAAATAGTGGAAACACTGTTTCAAATAAGTTTGGGGGGATGTATATACTATCTTGTGTGTATGTGTGTATGTGTGTATGGATATTCTTGTCTGGTGCGTATCCTTTTTCTTTTGATGAGCAATATTGTCTGGTGATGCTCGGTTTTGTGTGTCGGGATATATTTTTTGCCTGGTAAAAATTCCTTTAAAAAAAGAAAAAAGAAAAGGCGAAAAACAAATCAAGAAATGAAAAAAGAAAAGAAAAACAAAACAAAACAAAAAAAAGAGGAGAAAAGAAAAGGGGTTTTTTGTAAAAGGTTTTTTTGGTAAAACCATCTTTTAATACCACCAACTCTGACCCGAGCCCAATCAAAGAAACCGAACAACAACTTCTTTCTTCTCTCCTCTCCCCTGAAGCGACTAAGAAGCCCTGGCCATCAAATCAGCAAATCGACCGCCGGATTCCTTCTTTTCCCCGCCGCCGCCAGTCTTCTTGGCTCCAATCAACGGAATTTTTCCCCCTCTCTGTAAGATTTCCTCTTCTCGCCACTCCTTTATTGTTTGAATTCCCCGCAAAATTCGTTTACCCACTGCCATGGCTCCACTCGATTGTGAGAAAATTTTTGTGAATGTGCTCACCCATGAGATATATGGGAGCTATTTTTACGATGCAATTTATCAGATGGAGTGAGAGTATTTGTTATATCGGGATGAAGATATGTGTGCGATTCAAGAATTGGTGGGTTGATTTTACGATGCTTTGAGAGCGGGTAAGCCATTTCAGGATCGTGTTCGCTTTCATTTTCAGAGAAGGAAGAGGGTGTTCTCGCAAGAGACAATCTCCAATATCACTAACATCCCCACCCGACAAGGATTTCATTATCCGTTAGAGCTCGCAAAGTATAGGACGATCTTCGGATCGAGGTGTGAACCGTGGGATAATGGGCTGAACGCCCGAAATGTGTAAGTTGCTTGCCGATGGGTACCGCAATGTCAAAGAGCACAGTCGGGTTTCTTCTTTCCCAACAATTGTAGGCCATGTTGTTCATTGCCTGATGACAAAGAACTGCCAATTCTGCATTGTAGCAGGGCATAAAATTTTACTTTCAGTCCTCATCATACGGATTTGCCACTATTATATGGAGGAGGATAAGTACGATGCCTGCGCCACCATGTACGACACAGTACCAGTTGAGATTGAGAGAATTTCATTGGGCTACACTGACACCCGATACGAGCAGCAGATATGGTCACCCACAGACCTAAGCGAGCATGCAGCGCCTCAGACGTCTTTTGAGATCTACCAAAATGAAGACATACCGACAGATCCCAATGATTTGCACCAGATGGAGGTCCGCAGCATCAAGACACTGATTAGGCAAAATAGAGAGATAAAGCAACAATTGAGCCAGATACTTGCAAATCAAGAAGAGGCCAGTGAAAGCGGACAAGGCAAAGGCAAGGGAAAGGTTAAGCGACGATGAGGGCATCGTCCACTTCAAGTTTGGGGGTGATTTTGAGTTGGGGTTTATTCTTGTATCAAGCATATAGTATTGCATTTACATATTTCCTGCATTTCAGTATTTCATTTCATGTATTTTTCTTTTATTTTTCATGTAGTTGCATTGCACGTTTGCTTTTGTATTGCATTTTGTTGTTTGTATCCGAAAATCTAAAATACCATAAAAATTGAAAATTTTCCAAAAATATAAAAACTTTGTCGTTAAGGTATCTGGTGAAAAGGCTTAGATTCAAAATATTGATGGTTTAGTTTGATAAGATAGGAACAACTAAATTCTATTTCTAGATATTGAAAACCCGAACGATAATCCTCCTTGGAGTTTAACTATATCTAATATACGTTTTATACATCATACTACACGTATCGTGAGTTTTGAAAATTAGATGAAAAGATTGATATGTCTTAAAACACTTTTAAAATTAGTGAACTCCTTCCAGATCAAACCGGTTTTTTCTGAGATATGTAATATCGAGAATAGTTTATAAAGAGAAGTGGATATGAAAGGATATTATTAAAACCTTAATAGGAACAAACTCTGAAAAATAACCTATCTGGAACTTGATTAGAGTGATTACACACCTTATCTACAAAAACATGTCTTTTATCTTAAAAAAGAATTGAACAACTGGTTACATCTCCGTTCGCATTGAATTGTTATAATTTTCATGCCAAAATGAGTTGCTTTGTTTTAGGGCCTAGGTAACTTGGGCAATTAAGTCCGCCGGGGTGTTTCTACACCTAATGACCTAAAACCAACTGGTTTGGATGCATTGGCCCAAAACTCACTAAGAATCTTAGAAAGTCTAATTTAAAACAAAGTCAAGCAAGTGTTCTCTCCGAATTAAAATTCCTAACGGTTCTTTGTGTAAGATTAATCTTGACTAAAGACAAATTTTTATAGATATATTTTTAAACGGAGATATGAAGGTTTTACTTAATGACAAAGGCTAATGCACGTTCACAAAGGTATGTATAAAATGAAAACAAGTAAAAGATGGAGTGAATAATAAGACCTCGTTTTCTATTAAAGATAATAGAAATTCTGAATTTGAAAAACTAGCTGAAGAACGAAACTTGAGAAAAACTTAACTCTTTATAAACTTGTATAATCCTTTTAAAGTTTTATCCAGTCTTTATTTTGTGACATGATGACTCTAATCAAACATTTTAAAACATAACGATGCTATTTGCACCACACGTTAAGACATATATAATCTTAAGTTAAATAAGAATTAAGGTGTGAAAAATAAGAGTTCGATATTTTAACTTAGGATAGTAGAATTTCTAGCTTCGAAACTAAACCCTATGATTATAATTGACAGTTATTTCATGAAACTAGCTTAACGGGATTTTGTAGGTGTAATCCGCTGAAAATGCTCAGGAGACAACACTCCTCTTATTAGGGACACCTAGAAATTTAACGGTTTGTTGCACGGGCTCAGTGCAGTCGCGTTTCCTATGAAAGTGAGGTTAGAATTTTGTTTGCTCGGGACGAGCAAAAAATAAATTTGGGGGTATTTGTTCATCACGAAAAACTGCATTTTAATACCGCTCATTCATTATCATTTTTGTGTTATATTGGTACTATTAATCCATGTCTGCTCAATAAGTACAGATTACAGGTATTCATGACAAAACACTGGAAACACACTCAAATGCACAGATACAATATTTGCGAGCCGATACTGCAACCAGAACGGAAAACCGATCGATATTCAAGACTTTTTGCAACAAATACATGTGTGCACAATTTTTGTCCATTTTGGTCCAACGTGTCACAATTGAAATTTCAAGTGAGATTACAATTATATTTGGATGCATGAACCTTGGTGGGAAGTTATGATGATGAGGGTTTGAGCAAGTGTGTAAGTAGTCATGAGTGAGTGATAAAGTTATGATGTGATGGTTTAATACTAAAAAATTTTCCTCCAAATCTACAGATTAAAACTCAAGTAATTATAAAATAATCAAACAATACCAGAGAGATCATGGAGAAGACATGAGATCATCACACAAAGACGAGCCCTACCAACCACCAGAAACCCGCCCAAATCTCCCTATTTCCCGCTACCGGCGGTTTTGTGGTCTCCAAAGTGCCTCAATTTTCTTTTGGTCATTTCTCATTGTCACATCACTTCTTTTTTATTGTTTGTTTATTTTGTTAAAGTGCCTATAAATACCAAATCAGAGGAGAAGCAAAGGGTCCAAGTTTTGTGTTAAGACCAAATTCTTCACTTTTGTAATTCTTATTTTGTAATTTTCAGTTGTATCATGAGTTCTTGCCCCTTTCTCTTGATCTTGTAACTTCTTAGTTGAACTTACAAGCTTAACTTTTAGGTTATTGAACTCAATTAGTTTGTATCTCTTTTGCATGTTAAATAAAATGTACTTTTAGTTATTCATATCATGTCATGCTCATTTCAACTTGTGAGATCTTTTGCTTTTCTTTGATCTTACAACCTTTTAACTGAGCTTGCAAATTTAAAATTTGGTATTTGATTTCATAGTAATATTTGGACTCAAAGGACACTTGAAGACTTCATATTGGACATATCGGTTCTTAATATTCCTTAACTTTTGCTTTACTTAACTTGCATTTTTTATGTGCTCTTCTCATTTTGTGTTTTCTGTGATTCTTGTGAATATATGTGACTAGCTTAATAACTTGTTAAGGGTATAATAGGGTTAGTTTGAATAGGGGAAGTGTTTTCTAATTTCCTTTAAAATCCATTAACTCGTAATTGAAACTCCGACCAAACAATTCGCAATCCGCTCCGTTAGGCACTCCATCCTACCACGATAGCGGTGATTCCTAATTGTGACAGGTTGCGATTGGTTTGCCGGTAGCGAAGGTTAAGAGACAAGAACGGAAGGACAAGGGACAACAAATACGGATTTAGCGCACAATCGCAAATACCATACTTCAAACTCCCTAATCCACCTTGTTGCTGATTACCTTAGCATCAATATTAAGTTAGGTTTATAAGAAAACGACAAATATTATCCTAGCTCAAGCTAACCTAAAACTACCCCTAACAAGTCATTTCTTTTGAACATATCGTATTTTACTATATTTAGTATACAAACAACTCCAAATTACGGATTTAACCCGTTAAAACAAGCTTATAAACCTCTATCTCCCTGCGGACGACCCGTACTCATCTCGGCTCGCTACACGCGACACCATTTTGATTGCGGTACTTTAAAACTTAAAATGGCACGTAAAATCCTTACCAATCACACGTGGACATGTATGATTCAAATTTTGTAATCATGCTTGTGTTCCATGCCTTAAAGCTATAGCAAGCCATTCATCTCTATAAATTCAATCTCATTTCTCATTCAAAATGAGAGTAGAACAAAAAAATATATGGAAGAGTTGTATGAGAGTGATGTTATTTGGGGAGAGGATCAATACCAAAATATGCCGAAAACTACCAATTGCAACACTTCGAAATATTTGTACTGCTCGGTCACGACCTCAGTGAATATACCAGATATCAGGCGGTTGTTCGTGCATGACAAGTATGTCATGTCGAAGCGGAGGAGATGGACATTGTGCCGCCACATATCTTAGTGTCGCGAAGCCGTACGGGGGAGAAGACGGTGCCTTCGGTTTGTTCAGGTCAGGGGAGGACTTTGATCACAGGCGAAAAAAGAATGGAATTTGAGTTGTATGAGAGTGATGTTGTTTGGGCAGATGAGCACTACCCATAGAAAATATGAATTTAGGGTTTTGAACTTGATTATTGTATTAATTTTTTACATAAGTATATATATTACAATTACATGATGGAGAATAAAATCTTTCCTAATCTTGCTACAACTAATTTGGTAGTTGTTGATTTGATTCGCTTAATTGTGATCCAAGATAGCTTGCGCTCGTATTGGGCAAACGTTTGGCTCGTCTTCGTCAGACGTCTGACTCGTCTTTGTCAGAAGTCTACATGCTCTCTAGTTTTTTTTTTTGAAGACTCGCTCCCGGACGTCTGGAACTTCCTCCTCAGATGTCTGTCCCGGCTCTGTTATTTGCACAGACTTATTGCATATGTTTGCCTCTTCTTTCTTCAGTCATCTGGCCCCGCTCTGTTATTTGGTCAGACATCTGGTAGAAGTCTGCCACGCCTTCTTCAAATGTCTTATGTCACCTTGGTCATGTGTCGCTAACATGCCCCCGCAAGATTGAGCGTCATTGGAGACTCCGATCTTGGAGCGAGGTTTGAGAAAGGGCATGCGACCACGTGCTTTTGTGAAGACATCCGCAAGTGGATCATGAGTGCTGATATGGTGAACACGAATAGTTCCATCTGCAATGCAAATGGTATTCAAGATCAATGTGTTTCATTTGAGAGGGGAAGACTGTGTTCGCACTGAGATAGGTAGCCCTGGTATTATCGCAGTATAGAGAAAGTGGTTTTCTGAGAATTATCTTGAGTTCATGTAGAAAAATTTTCAACCATAGTACCTCAGCTGTGGTATTTGCAAGGGCTTTGTATTCAGCTTCAGAGAAGGATCGAGAAACAGGCTTTTGTCGAGCCGATTTCTATGATATTGGATTCGAGCCTAGATAGAGGATGTAGGCAATGGTGGAGCGGCTGTTATCATGACTGCCACCCTAGTCAGAGTCACGAAGACGTGAAGAGTTAGAGGAGATCTTTTGTAGAGGTAAAGACCATGATGTATTATACCTTTGAGATAGCGTAGAACATGCTTGAGTGCTGTCCAGTGAAGTTCTATAGGAGAGTTTATAAATTGGGATAGACGATTGACAAAAATTGAGACGTCGGGCTGAGTGAAGGAGAGGTATTGAAGAGCATAAACAAGTTGACGATATGGTGTGGGGTTGACGGAGGAAGAACCGTCATTGAGGAAGAGAGGAGTGGTATTGCACATTAGAGCAATGGTTTTTTTAGCTCCTACCATGGAGAATTTATTCAGTAGATCAGCGATGTGGCGATGTGGGGGTATAAATAGACTTTGTGGTATGGGAATAGCTTCTACACCAAGGTAGTGATGAAGGGCACCAAGATCCTTTAAAGAAAAACGTTGCCTAAGTTTATGAACAAAGGATTGAATGAACTGAATATTGTCACCAGTGAGGATGATGTCATTGACATACACTAAGAAGTAGGCGACGGTGGTTTCCTTGGAGTAGACGAAACAAGATGCATCTGCCATGGAGTTTGCAAAGCCAGCTTTGAGGAGATAGCCTTTGAGTTCTTGGTACCATGCCCTACATGCTTGTTTAAGACCGTAGAAGGTTTTCGTAGTTTGCAGACATTATTGAGTAGGGAGGAGTGGATAAACCCGGGTGGTTGAGCCATATACACATTTTCATGGAGAGTACCGTTGAGAAAGGCATTATTAATATCGTGTTGGCGGAGAGGCCAGCCATTGTAGAGTGTGAGGCATAAGATTACACAAAGTGTTGTCGGTTTGATAACGAGGCTGAATGTGGCAGAATAGTCCAGGCCAGTCCGTTGGTGGAATCCTTTTTCCACAACGCGGGCTTTGTATTGGGAAATGGTTCCATCGTAGTTTCGCTTGATTTGGAAGACCCATTTGGATCCAACAAGATTTTGATTTGATTTTGGGACAAGGTCCCATGTTCCTTTCTTCATGAGGGCATCAAATTCTTCGGACATTGTAGCACGCCATTAGGGATCCTTCACGGCTTGAGAGATGCATGTTGGTTCAAGAGTTTTGGGTATTGGATGAACAGTGATATGGTCAATGTATAAGAAGTTGAAGTATTTAGGATTCTGTTTTCGTTCATTGGCGGTTCAGTGATATTGGGGCTGGGGGAATAGGGGATAGTTGTTGTGAAGGAAAATGTGGTAGAGCAATTATGGAGGAGGACGAGGAGGTAGGGTCAGGGAGATTGGCGGTATGATAGAGATTAGAGGGTGAGGATTGTGAGGAGTCGGCAGAGGGGAATAAGTCTAGGGTATGAGAAGTTAATGATTGGGTTTCAGAGGGGGTTAGATTAGATGAAGTGGGGAGGATGTGAAGTTTGGTGGGTTTGATGGTCGTGGATTGGAACGTGCTAATAGCCAGGAAGAGGGAACGGGATGGTTGACATTAGTAGTGTTTACAACAGGTTGAGATTGGGCTGCGACGGATACCGCGGTGGATTGATTTGCACAGCGTTCTCATGGAGGAAACGAGTGAGTTGGCGACAGTCTTTAGTGTTCTGACCAAGACGCTTGCAGAAGTTGCAGTAAAAGTTAGAGCAGGTCGAGTTGTTGTTGCGTGCGACGGAATATTGGTTGTTATCGTTGTTGTTGCGAGCGATGTTGTTATTGTTTCTTTTATGATTGTAGGAGATTCTTCCACGGTATTGAGGAGGACGATAAGAGAAGAGATTGTGTTGGTTGGAATAGCTGGCGGTTGCGAGAAAGAGGGACACATCCGTGTCTTCATTCTTTAGATAGTGTTCGTAGTCTATGAGCTTGTTATAGAGCTCGTTGAAGGTGATGGCGGTATCACGGACTCGGATAGTAGCCGTGACTTCTTTGAACTCATGTCCGAGACCAACGAGTATGTGGAGAACAAGATCATCTTTAGAAAGAGTGTGGTCAGTGATGTAACAACTCTAAACTTTCTGTACAAAATTTTTGTGAAGTACAGAAAGGAGTACCTTAGCCTGAGCACAACTTAAAAGTAATTCTTGTTTAAAGAACAGCAAGAAAGCACTTGTAGCTCATTGGTAAAGCCTTGTACTGCTGTGACATAACCCCTGTGTTCGAATACCATCAGCCACATATTATTTTTGCTGATTTTTCTTTTAAACTTTTTGGAAGCCCAAAAGTTTACCCGTGCAATACACGTAAAAATGAAAAGTCACTAAAATCAAACATGTGGAAAATGTTATACACACAGACCCCGACACGTGGCATGCATCCAAGCCCAACCCCCTTCTTGATGGTCGGCGAAATGAGGCTCTAGGCCGGCGCCGCCTGACCCCCCCTCCCCCCCGTCCTAAATGCTCAATTTTTTCATCCTAACACCCTTTGACCTTCCCCCACTACTCTTCTTCTGTTTGATTTTCCTGCACATTAACACAGAATTAAAATGAGCCTTAAAAACAAATTTTAATGCATTTTAATTCTCATTTTAATACCCTAAACCCTAATTCTATCCTATAAATACCACCCCACACTCTATCCCTCTCTATACTGAAATCCATTGTCAAAACTCTCAAAGTTTTCCAAGTCCAAAAAGTTATACAAGTGGAGTTAGCCCAAGATCAAGTTCCGGCGATGATTCTGGACAAATCCGGTGACACCACGACTCCACGAAGTTCACAACTTGTTCCTATACCTCTTCTCTCTTCTCCAAACCGGCAAGTTCCCTCTCCTCTCCTCTCTTCTATTCTAAAACAATCTCTTATTAAAACTCGTCGGAAGAGGAGATATTCCGATTTTCGATTCTAATTTCTTTAAAAACCCTACTTTTCTTAACAACGAATCAAGCATCACTTAATATCGTGTTTAACAACTATAAAACAATATTTAGAACAAGTTTCAATTCAAAATAAAATGCTATGCAACTTGTATTACACTTTTCGTTTAAATACCACAAAATTTACCTACGACATTAATTCAGCATATTGCTCATATTACCTTTAGATAACTCACGAGGTAATGACCTACCTCATCACAACACTCATCATGACATAGCACGATGGTTTGAAAACAATATTTTTGTGGCTAAGGTGAATTTTACAGTTAAATACTATAAACTATCAAAACCGTATTTCTTTTAATTATTTTAATCAAATTTCATACAATTATGTCCTTACAACCCATTTTGGGGAATCTGATTTGGTTGGTGCGGGTTATCGCACATCCATCGGACTAGTAGGGCGAGATGCAGACCTCCTCACGGAGCATACAATCTCGATGGAATTTATATTATAATTTTTAAGAAAACGTGATTTCTATTTAATAAATAAATTTATTTTCTAATAGTTATATATGATATTATCAACCTATCTATTTTAAATATACATACAAATATCCATGTTTTCTAAACAAAGGAATCCCAAATTTCATGAAACTACCATCACAAATCAATACAAGCCATTTTACATGAAAATACCATATACTATTCAATTTAGGTTTATATCCACTAGAATATCCCATCTTATAAAAATTACATCTATGAAACCCTAAAGACGATAAATAAATACTTGAGCTTTATTTTGAAAATATATCAAAACTATTTTTCATAAAACCCCTTCAAGTTATATTAATTTACAATAAGGACCCTAGTAAATATAGGTTTAAGCGGGACCAATTCTCTTGAGCCTCACGGAGCCGGAGAATGTGGGTGCTTTCCTATTTAAGGTAGACAACTAAAACGGGGTTATCAATACGGTAATTGTCTTGGAAAAAGACACAAATCCTGCTGTCCATATGCAGCAGTTACCGATAACTCCAAAAATTAATTCAGGACTTTAATTCTGTTTAAGTGTCTGACTCAGACAGAGTCTCAGTTTAATTCAAATACAATCCATACTTGATATAATTCCATTACACCATGAATCCATCTATATCAACAGGACTTGATTTGACCGAACCATGGATATACATTGACTTGTCTATATGACTATCCGTTTCTATCCTTATTCGTTTACGTGAACAATTGATTTCATGGTTTCGGCAAGTCTTATATCTACAAATTACTACAAAACAATACAATAAAACATTACGGGATTTAAAAAGGTAGACTGGTACGGAATGTGTTAAAAGTGGAACGAGATGGTCATTAAAAGACGTAACTAAACATCCATTGCAGTTGTTCCGTGGGGTTTGATGGAGCCTTGCACTACGGGTTAGCTTAGTCCATGGGATAGTTGGACTCCTCTCGTAAACACTAATACCTTCTGTACCAAGCTATAAATAACAGCGATAACATAACAAACATACATTATATCAGTTATACTCTCTATCTGTCTATTCTATTTCTATCTCTCTTTGGTACTTACCGAGCGATTGTTCGCTAACGACATTCCTGTTCTATTCTTTCTTTGGAATGTTGTCAGGAGGACCCGACTCTTTGGAGATCGAGCCCAGCTCAGAAGACTTGGAGCAGTTCATCGAGGACCCCGAGCTTTAGTTCACTTGTATATACTTTACTTTCAGTTCATTCCATTGTTTAGGTATTGATTTCCACATTGTATTTACTTTTCAGTTGTATTGTAAAGAATGTTTAATAAATAAAAGTTGTTGTTCTTTTACATCTCATGTCTTTCTTGTGCACATTTACATTATATTGCTTATTTACGCTTAACGTGTTTACTTCTGAGTAAATACGTCGCGTGACCCGTCACGTCTCCTTACCGTACTCTGAGAAGTGGGGCGTGAAGGGTTTTGTTGGTGGCCCATGCAGGTCAGTACTGCGTGGAAACCTACATAACCATGTAGGGTCAGTTCTGTATGGAAACCTAAGCAATATAACACAAGAATTATAAGACTCGGCAACTAAACATTCTTTATATTTCATATTCTTTGAATCTATCCTAACCCTATTTTTCTTTCAAGGTTATGGATTCCCCGAACAATACTAGCACCAACATGATCGGCAACACCACACCACCACCTCTTCCAGTTACGCCTACCGTTGTAGCTCCGATCAATGAGCAGACAGTATTGCTTGCGGCAATTAAGAGCCTCCTGGAGGGACAGCAGCAACAGACTGCCATACTAATGAACCTCCCAGAAGCGGAAGCACCTGGAGTGAAGCAATTCCGGGCATTGCATCCGAAACAATTTTCTGGAAAAGAGAGCCCCTTGGAAGCTGAAGAATGGGCACAGTCGATTGAGGACGATCTGGCAGCAGCACAAGTACCAGACATTGCTTGGGTAAGGTTTGTGAAGCTACAACTTACTGATAACGCCCGAGTATGGTAGAAGGAGGAAGAAAGCCGTCTTACCCAGCTGATCGAATGGAAGACATTTCGCGACATGTTCGACGTGATGTATTTTCCAGAGACTGCCCGATTCGACATGGAGCAGTAATTCATCCACCTACAACAAGGCACTATGTGGAGCAAATCAGTGGATGAGTATGATGTCGAGTTCACTATGTTGAGCAGGTTCATAGCACACCTCATACCGACTGCTGAGATCATGTCCAGACGATTTCAGCAGGGGTTGGACCTGGAGATCCAAGCTACTTTAGCTACAGGGGATTTCCCAATCCATGATTTGGCTTTGAAGGTTGTCCGAAGATATGAGGCAGTAGTGAATAAGAGGGGCAGACCTCAATCTGCCGGTGTGAAGCGCCCTGCCACCCAGATGGCAGGAGGAGACCCTCCTATACAAACTTTTGTACCCAGGAGACCGGAAGTAATATCTAACCGGCCCAGTCCAGACTTTTGCTACTACTGCAAAAGGGATGAACATATGTTGAAGGACTGCAGGCGAATGCGGATGGCATAAACGTACGTTCTATTTTCGTTTCTTTTCTGCGATGATAGGCTAAATGATGGGACCACATTAATATTGATTAATGCAAGGAAAATAAACCAAAGTTTAAATCATTGGAACAATTTCAAAACCACTCGCTATTCTTGAAAAACAACTTTTAAATGCGGAGCATAAACCACTCCTTTTAAAAGCGATCATGGTTCCTTCGACTATATCAAGTTCATTACGTTCACGATTTCTCCAAAACCATCCGTAGCACTCTTTTATTTCAGATGGGTATTCGGTAGTATTCAAGCTATGTATTTTGACTTTCGCCAAGGCATAATGATTGGTAGTTGCTGGGTCTTCATCTGTAGCATAGATAGATGTGTTGATTTGGGACAGTCGTACAGCTATTTTGGCCTTCGTCAAGGGTTTGTATGGATGGGTTCAAATTAATCTGGACAGTGACGGGTAGAACTTGACTTGCATCTTATGATATGTTGGCCTTCGTCAAGATCAAAATAGCTTGGGGCAAAAATTCCACATCGGGAGTTTCAAAGGAAAATGAAACTTGCAGGGTTGCATACTATTTGGAGTGTGATGATTTTGGTAGGATTTCTTCAAGGTTGTCACACGATGATAATTGGATCCCGATCCTACTGTGCTTAGTTTGTGGCGCATCCACTCATGGTATTAGAACATGTCCTCATATACGCAACCCAGTTCCAACACACATCAACTATCCACAGCGGCCAACTATTCAGGCACCAGCACCTCATCTTGCTCTCCCAGCTCCACGTCCACGTGGACCTCCTGCTCAGCCTAAGCGCCAATTCCTTCAGACATTGAGGAACATGCCTCGAGGGCAGAGGAACATTCCCCAAGGATGGAGGAATGTGCCTTTAGCTAAGAGGAACGTACCCCGACGTCAGGCTTACACATTAGCGGCAGAAAAAGCCGAGGCTATAGACCAAGATACCATTGGTAATTCCCTTCAATCCTTTCAAACCTTTGCATCATCTCGTTACTTTTCATACACTACCAGTATTTCTTTCACCACCACTATCACCAAATTTTTCTTGAATCTGTTACAACTTTCTTCAATAAATTTCGAGGACGGAATTTTTATAATGAGGGTAGAATGTAACAACCCTAAACTTTCTGTAAAAATTTTTTGTGAAGTACTGAAAGAAGTATCTTAGCCTGAGCACAACTTAAAAATAATTCTTGTTTAAATAACAGCAAAAAAGCCATTGTAGCTCATTAGTAAAGCCTTGCACTGCTGTAGCATAGCCCCTGTGTTCGAATCCCATCAGCCACATATTATTTTTGCTGATTTTTCTTCTAAACTTTTTGGAAGCCCAAAAGTTTACACGTGTAATACACGTAAAAATGAAAGGTCACTAAAATCAAGCATGTGGAAAATGTTGTACACACAGACCCCGACACGTGGTATGCATCCAAGCCCCACCCCCTTCTTGATGGCCGGCGAGATGAGGCTCTGGGCCGGCGCCGCCGCCCCCCCCCCTCCCGTCCCAAATGCTCAATTTTTTTCATCCTAACACCCTTTGGCCTTCCCCCACTACTCTTCTTCTGTTTGATTTTCCTGCACATTAACAGAGAATTAAAATGAGCTTTAAAAACAAATTTTAACGCATTTTAATTTTCATTTTAATACCCTAAACCCTAATTCTATCCTATAAATAACACCCCCACACCCTATCCCTCTCTATTCTCAAATCCATTTTCAAAACTCTCAAAGTTTTCCAAGTCCAAAATGTTATACAAGTGGAGTTAGCCCAAGGTCAAGTTCCGGCGATGATTCTGGACAAATCCGGTGACACCACGACTCCACGAAGTTCACAACTTGTTCATATACCTCTTCTCTCTTCTACAAACCGGTAAGTTCCCTCTCCACTCGTCTCTTCTATTCTAAAACAATCACTTATTAAAACTCGTCGGAAGCGAAGTTATTCCAATTTCTGATTCTAATTTCATTAAAAATCCAACTTTTCTTAACAAAAAATCAACCATTTCTTAATATATTGTTTAGCAACTATAAAACAATATTTAGAACAAGTTACAATTCAAAATAAAATGCTATGCAACTTCTATTACATTTTTTCGTTTAAATACCACAAAGTTTACCTACGACATTAATTCATCATATTGCTCATATTACCTTTAGAAAACTCACGAGGTAATGACCTAGCTCATCACAACACTCATCATGACATAGCACGATGGTTTGAAAACAATATTTTTGTGGCTAAAGCGAATTTTACAGTTAAAAACCATAAACTATCAAAATCGTATTTCTTTTAATTGTTTTAATCAAATTCCATACAATTATGTCCTTACAACCCATTTTGGAGAATCCGATTTGGTTAGTGCGGGTTATCGCACATCCATCGGACTAGTAGGGCGAGATGCAGACCTCCTCACGGAGCATACGATCTCGATGGAATTTATATTACAATTTTTAAAAAAACGTGATTTCTATTTAATAAATAAATTTATTTTATAATAGTTATATATGATATTATCAACCTATCTATTTTAAATATACATAAAAGTATCCATATTTTCTAAGCAAAGGAATCCCAAATTTCATGAAACTACCATCACAAATCAATACAAGTCATTTTACATGAAAATACCATATATTATTCAATTTAGGTTTATATCCACTAGAATATCTTATAATATAAAAATTACATCTATGAAACCCTAAAGACGATAAATAAATACTTGAGGTTTATTTTGAAAATATATCAAAACTATTTTTCATAAAACCCCCTCAAGTTATATTAATTTACAATAAGGACTCTAGTAAATATAGGTTTAAGCGGGACCAATACTCTAAAGTCTTAGGGAGCCGGAGAATGTGGGTGCTTGCCTATTTAAGATAGACAAATAAAACGGGGTTATCAATACGGTAATTGTCTTGGAAAAAGACACAAATCCTGCCGTCCGTGTGCAGCAGTTACCGATAACTTCAAAACTTAATTCAGGACTTCAATTCTGTTTAAGTGTCGGACTCAGACAGAATCTCAGTTTAATCCGAATAATGTAGGGATTTCCTTAGCACCACTACTAGGGTTTGGTAGCATCACACATGCCATATTAAAAAATTAGATGGTGCTAATGAAACTAACCTAAGGATCATACTAGAAAAGCTAGGGTAACAAAAGATTTAACACATTCCACAAGTAGTAAAAGGCTAGGGTTAGAGAATACAATCTTTGTAGCTCCCTTCGCTAGACTCCTTGGACACTTGATGGTTGAAAGAAGCTTGCTTGAGATCCTTCAAGTCCACGACGATCCACCCGGAGTCATCTTTGTCCAAGCTTGAAGCTCCACTTGATCAAGAGAAGAAGTAGAAGCCAACACTCTAAACTAATGGGTAAGAGTAGTGTAGAATGGTGATGTGGTTTGTTTTCTCACTTCAAAACCCTAACTTGATCACTATCTTACTCACTAATGAAATCTAGAGAGCAAGAGAGAGGAGGAGGAAGATGATGGTAAATGAGAGCTCAAGAGATAATGATAAGTTTGAAGATAAAAATGAGAATAGAAAATATATATATATTCTCTTCTCGTTCTTAACCAAAGTAAATAAATATCTAGATATTTCATTTGGAACAATAATGGCCATGGAAAGATAACTCAAGGTTAAGAAATGGTTTAGTGGAAGAATAAAATAATCAACCATGATAGATATTTTCCATTTCCATTAATCCAAAAAAATAAATATCAACATATTTATTAAGGTGTGAGTCTTATATTGCCACCATCCAATATATCAACAACCATGATAGAATTGTGTATGCATGTATGAGTGCATGCACATCCATATGTGCATCAAAGAGAACATGTGCATACATGCATGCATACAACAAAAACAAAAGGGTCCAAAGTGAAAAGCTAATGGTCAATGTTAAATCAACACTTGATTTAGCAAACCGGTCATATCATATACGACCCGACCAATAGCAAACCGCCCGATTAATATACGGTATCATATACACGCATTTAATCGTGTCCACACGCATATCACTTATGCACACCACATCGTTTCGCCTGGACTGGGTAACTCCATTGTGGGACTCTAAGACTCGTCAATACGCCGGCAGTGGGCGATGATCATATCAAGCACCCCCAAGCCGCAAGAGGTGAGCTAAACGTAACGGCCACCCGGGTATTGAGCGATCAGAAGAAAACAAGCGAACTTGTCACAACTCCCGTCGAGCCAACCGGCAACACTACCGTACAGTCCGGTCTCTTCATCAGATATGCTGCATATCGAGTCTAGGGATGGTAACGTCGACCCCAATAACTCAATAAGTCATGCCGATGAATGGTCTATAACAGATCGAGAAACTACTGATAACACTTATCAGTAAATCTCAACAGCCCTGGCCAGGGACTTACTGATATAGCCAATCAAGCATAGCACAACATCAACTCCCAATATCGGGAGAGACGAAACCCCTCCTATCACTCACTTTCTCCATGTGTCTCGGGACTGTACCCAAAAGCCACCAGTTTGCACGACTCAGTAGAGTCGTGGTAGGGTGGTAATCAAAGTACAGTGGGGGAACACACAAGTCTCTATGACGATCTCGGGTCTACAGACTAACCTGTACCAGTATCACCTGAGAACTGATATCCGACAATAGATATAATACCATATAGGAGTTCTCGGCGAGTCCGTCCAGTGTACCCAGTCTCCATTGAGCACCCGCATATGATCTCGATGTCAAACATCAATGGATATGGGAACATCCATCGTCCATCATATGAGTCTAGTATCATATACGCTAGTCTACTCTGGTATATCGATGCCCCATCTCGATACACCTACGACTAGGGACATTTCAGGATATGCTTATAAACTACAGACGTCCCACTAATATGATCTCCATCATAATCACAGTAGTCAAGCAAATATCCTCAGGGCTTTATCAACATGTGTAAATGAATAAAAGTATGATCAAGTCAACATGTCAGATAAAGAAGAACCAGATAGCATACTATCATGTCGAGCAAGAATGTACACTGAATATATATATACATGTATAAATACATCCACTATCATATAATGGCCTCTAGGGCATACATATATCCAACAATCTCCCACTTGCACTAAGGCCAGTTATTGATGTATCTCATACCCAACATCTTAAAAAGTCGCTCATGCTGGGGCTGAGGGAGAGCCTTGGTGTGTGGATCCGTGGTGTTATTCTTTGTGTCTACTCTCCTAATCTCGATCTCGCGGCGATCTAAAATCTCCCGGATCAAATGAAAGCGCCTCAGGATGTGTCTAGACCGCTGATGGGACCTGGGCTCCTTGGCTAACGCCATAGCCCCATTATTATCACAATACAATGGTAATGGATCAATAATGGTTAGAACTACTCCTAGATCCGAGACGAACTTCCTCATCCAGGCTGCTTCCTTGGCGGCATCATTCGCAGCAATGTACTCAGCCTCCATCGTAGAGTCTGCAACGGTATCCTGTTTGGAACTCTTCCAACTTACCGCCCCTCCATTGAGGGTAAATACAAACCCAGAGATAGATTTTTTGTCGTCCTTATCGCTTTGGAAGCTCGAATCGGTAAAGGCCTCCATCTGGAGATCTCCATTACCATACACCAAGAACAATTCTTTAGTCCTTCACAAGTACTTAAGAATGTTCTTCACAGCTATCCAGTGATTCTCACCTGGGTTGGATTGATACCTGCTTACTACACTAAATGCATAAGCTACATCTGGGCGTATACATAACATCGCAAACATTATAGATCCTACGGCTGAAGCATAAGGTATAATGCTCATGCGAGCTCTCTTCATCAGTATTTGGGAAAAAGTCCTTAGAGAGAGTGACCCCATGGCAAGCGGGTAAGGCACCCCGCTTAGAGTCTTCCATACTAAACCTCTTTAGGATGGTGTTGATGTACCTGGTTTGGGACAATCCCAATAAGCTCTTGGATCTATCCCTATAAATCCGAATGCCTAAAATGTATGTGGCATCACCCAGGTCCTTCATGGAGAACCTTAGTGATAAGAAAGATTTGACCGACTATAGCATAGGAATATCATTTCCTATCAGAAGAATGTCATCCACGTACAATACGAGGAATGTGACAGCTCTCCCTACAGCCTTCTTATAAACACAAAGTTCATCTGGATTTTTGAAGAAATCAAACTCTTTGATAACATCATCGAAACAGATGTTCCAACTCCTTGATGCCTGCTTTAATTCATAAATGGATTTAAGCAATCTACATGCTTTCCCGCTGCTCTCACTGTCAATGAAGCCCTTTGGCTGATCCATATAAACGCATTCTTCTAAATCTCCATTTAGAAATGTTGTTTTAACGTCCATCTGCCAGATTTCATAGTCGTCGTGAGCAACAATAGCAAGTAGGATCCGAATGGATTTTATCATGGCTACGGGAGAAAAAGTTTCGTCATAGTCCAGACTTGGTCTTTGACGAAAACCCTTCGCCACAAGTCTTGCCTTATAGGTCTCTACCTGCCCATCTACACCAATCTTTCTTTTAAAGATCCATTTGCACCCCACAGGTTTTACCCCAGGGGGTATAACGTCCAAAGTCCATACTTTGTTGGTGTACATAGACTCTATTTCAGATCTCATGGCATCCAGCCACTTCACTGAGTCTCCACTCGTGATAGCTTGCTGAAAACTGGTAGGATCATCATCCTTCATAATGCAGTCTTCTCTATCACCATCAATGAGGAAACCGTAGTACCTCTCCGGTGGGCGAGAAGTCTTATCAGACCTACGGAGTGGCCGAGCTTCATCAGTTTCTGTTGCAACAGCCGGTTCAACCAAGTCGTCATTTGTTGTTTGTGTTTCTAGAACCTCTTCTAGATCTACCACACTACCATCTGTATCATTTGTAAAAAACTCTTTTTCTAAAAATGTGGCATGCTGAGAAACAAACACCTATTGTTCCTCCTTGTGGTAGAATAGATATCTGTAAGAATTCTTCGGATATCCCACAAAATTACACATGATTGACCGTGTCTCGAGCTTGTCCGGATTCTGCTTTTTAACATAGGCCGGAAAACCCCAAATCTTAATTTGTTTAAGAGATGGTCTCTTCCCATGCCATATCTCATATGGCGTGGTAGACACGGTTTTGGTTGGGACCCTGTTCAGTAGAAACGCTGCAGTCTCCAATGATGCCCCCAAAATGAGACGGGTAACTCAGCATCACTCATCATGGAACGGACCATATCTAATAGGGTCCGATTCCGTCGTTCTGACACACCGTTGTGCTGTGGTGTGTAAGGAGGAGTGAGCTGAAAGAGAATCCCATTCTCTTTTAGGAAGTCTGCAAACTCTATACTGAGTTACTCACCACCTCGATCTGATCGAAGCATTTTGATGCTTTAGCCGGTTTGTTTTTCTACTTCGAGTTTATATTCAGTGAATTTCTCGAAAGCTTCGGACTTGTGCTTTAATAAAAATACATGACCGAATCTTGAGAGATCATCAGTGAAAGTAATGAAGTATGAAAAACCGCCTCTAGCCTGTGTAGACATTGACCCACATACATCACTATGTATGAGGCCTAAGAGCTCAGTAGCTCTTTCTCCGTGTCCTGTAAATAGAGTTTTGGTCATTTTACCCTTGATACAAGACTGGAAAGTTGCATAAGATTTATATTCAAAAGGGTTTAAATATCCATCTTTATGTAGCTTGTTTAGTCTTGTTTCGTTAATATGACCAAGTCTACAGTGCCAAAGAAAAGCTTCATTTATTTCTGAAAATTTTCTTTTATTAGTGTGTTGTATGCTGAAAACTGTGTGTTTATTTAGGACGTATATCCCGTTATTAAGTGTACCATACCCAACCAACATTTGATTCAGGTGAATGTTCATAATATTGTTCTGCAATACAAAATTATATCTTTCATTGTCTAACAAAGAAACAGATATTATATTACAAAGTATATTAAGTACATAATAACATGGGTTCAAAACCAATATACACCCAGACGCAACCCCAAGTGATACTCTCCCACTGCAACTGTATGTACATTGGAACCATTTCCAACCCGGAGAGTATGGTCACCTGTATTCAAAACCTTGCTATTTCTCATCCCCTGCATAGAATTGCAAATGTGAGAACCTGAACTGGTATTTAATACCTAGGAAGCAGAGTTTATTGAAAAACATTTTTCTGTCACAAACACACCTGAAGCGGAAGCATCCCCATGCTTCTTCTTGAAATCCAAGTACTCCGTGTAGTTGCGCTTTCAGTGTCCTGTTTTGTGGCAATGATAACATTCCCTTTTTCCCGATTCCCCAGCCTTGGACTTGTCTTTCCCCTTAGACTTTTTGACTCCACCCTTAGGTTTGGTGGGTTTCTTCTTCATCTTTCCCTTGGCCTTAGCCTTCGGGCGAGAGGAGGAAGATGGCCCAACACTCAAAACGAGAGTCTTCACTGACTTCAGCGTGCTCTCTGCACTCCTTAACATATTAAGGAGTTCAGGTAGTTCCTTCTCCATGTTGTGCATGTTGAAGTTAACTATAAATTGAGCAAAGGTGGAGGGGAGAGACTGCAGAATAATATCAGTATATTGCTCATTATCCATTGTCCACCCAAGGTCCTCAAGCTCTTCTATGAGAGCTATCATCTTCAGAACATAGTCTCCTACTGGTGTGCCAGGGGCCATTCGCATCTGAAACAGCTTTCTGGATGCTTTGTATCATAAGACACGAGATTGCTCTCCATACAACTCCTTTGTATGGAGAAATATGGCTTGGACGTCCATATTCCCGTGCTGCTTCTGATGTGTGTTATCCATCGATGCAAGCGCGAGGCACTTGGCTGTGGCACAGTCAGCGTCCCATGTCTTGCAGACTTCAATATCCGCAACTGAAGATTTAGGACCTAGGACGGGCGGGGCTGGAGCCGTGAGGACACATGATACTTTATCATAAGTCAAGGCAATGTTAAGGTTCCTCAGCCAGTCTTTATAATTGGTCCCATTCAGTTTATTTTTATCTAGTAGAATCTTGAGTCCTGTCATTGGTATCTGCCATTAAGAGAGAGAAAAGAATACACTCAGCGAAAGCTCTTGCAAAGATCAGATTGGTTATTATCTTATCTAATCGATGTCTCCTACTGCTTTTATCAAATTTCCCCTCAAACCTTAAAGGAAAACTAGCCAGGATTAATTACAGTCTACAACTTTGTTAACCGTTCAGCCAGGCCAGTATCGGTATTTGAGGGAGGTTCCCCGTGCTTTCGCACGGACCTAATTAATATAAACATCGTCTTCCCAGAGGTGTAGCCCCGTTAACACCTTTCTAGACACCTAATAAGTTAGCTAATTGTAAACTGCAAAACTCTCCTCGGAGCAACTATTGCCCACAGTGGGATCGGGATCCAACCATCATATGGAAAGTATGCAATCTCATTGCAAATTTCAACTCTTGAAATTCCCGATATGGTTTTTACCCCTAGCACTCATGACCTTGGCTATGGTCAAAAAATCATAAGCACTAGTCAAGTTCAACCCGTCATTTCTTGATTAATTAGACCCGTTCACATGACCCTTAGCTAAGATCAACAAAGTCACATGCCCGTCCAAATTAATCTGCATCATATAAATTGTAGGAAGACATCACTTAGCTACCGTACATTACGCCTTGGCTAACGTCAACAAACGTGGCACGAATACTAAGTACTCTACTTCCTAAAATAACAGAGGGTTGCGGATGGTTTTTAAGAAAACCCTTAACGCTTTGAACTTGATATCGTCGTAGAATCAAATGGTTTTCAAAAGGAGTGGCTTAAGCTCCGCAGTTTTGAAATGTAGCTTTTTCGTAAAAACCCGAGTGGTTTTCAAATCCGATTCTACAACATCTTTTTAGGTTTATTTTTCTTCACATTAATCATATTAATGCTGTCCCATCATTTAAGTCCTTAAGCCAATCACAAAAAATAAACGAAAATACAACGTACGCTTATGCCATCCGCATTTGCCACAATATTCCGTTATGCACCGTTAGGTTACTTAACTAACGGCATACCGGGACGGGACTAGCGCGGGTGTAAAACATAAGCAACATCTACTATATATCTCATATATAATATTGCATTCATCTCAGATATATTAAGCAATCACATCACAGAATATAGGCAGCAGAAACACAGATATGATCATATAGGATATATAGGATGTCCGTATTTAGTATTTAGCCAACAATAGAAAATACGGATTCCACGGTCATGATGAATAGCCAATCCCATACCCTAGACCCCTACGAGAGCGGCAAGCGGCCCTACCAATTCTAGAGTTAGGAAACCCGGTCCCGACTCCTCGAGATGGTCTCCCACTGGACTCTAAAACCCGGTCACTTGTGCTCTCCACCTTGGGTCTATCCTAATACGGAAAAGTAAATAATATACAACAATGGTGACATCATCCTCAACCCGGAAGTGCCCCAAATAAAAGAATATTACATTACAAATGAATTTTACATGAATGAAAAGTAAAACTCTCATCTCACATAAAACCCCCGGCTATTTAATCACGACGATCCTATATATCACAACACAGCAACACATAACATCACATGTCATCAACGTAAGCAAGTGTGCGTACCCTAATTGTCGTTGACATATAGCAACGAAACCGGCGATACGCATACTATGGTAATGGTCGCAGAAATAAGTATCACATACTACTAGGCGATGTTAAACCCTTCGATCGAATCAACGAACACCTGCATTCCCCAGCAAGCTCAACACTTAAGCACCGTTAAACAATACCCAAAATCTTGCCACAGTATTTAATGGACCAGCCGTAGAAGGGAAAACCCCAGCCTCGTTTGTGGTGCCACTAACTACGGTAAAGCCGAAGGTTTAGTCGCAGTTTGGTGGTCACATCTCGAGTTAGGGTTTCTTTCTTCTCAAGGGTCCATAGGAATATCTGCATTATATATCGAGTACGTTCAACCTGGAAAATACCAGTGTTTGATAATTCGTTCGACCTGTTTAACGTTGCCAAAGTTACCAACACAATGCTATAAAATACGAATACGAAATACTCCGCAAAGAGCCCATTTCCAAACTAACATCACATGCAAATTTGGACTTCAAAACAGTACTAGAAACCCCAAATTATGATGTACAGAGCACTGGTGAAAAACGAGGAGGAGGGGAGCAAAATGGGTCGGCGTCACCGGAATTACTGGCTTGGTCGCCAGCCAGGAACCGAGCACCCCCCCCTCGTTTTTCCCCTGTGTTCTTATATCATCTTAAATGTCACTCTGCAGTTGCTTAAATAATTTTTAGACCACTTTGAAAAAAATTTACAGAGAGCATTTCATGGGTTTTCTAAAATCGTATTTTGCGGAGTTTTTCGGTTTCGGATTATCGTAACATCGTCTAGGTTTATAGTTAGGCTCTGATACCATGTAGGGATTTCCTTAGCACCATTACTAGGGTTTGGTAGCATCACACATGTCATATTAAAAAATTAGATGGTGCTAATGAAACTAACCTAAGGATCATACTAGAAAAGCTAGGGTAACAAAAGATTTAACACATTCCACAAGTAGTAAAAGGCTAGGGTTAGAGAATACAATCTTTGTAGCTCCCTTCGCTAGACTCCTTGGACACTTGATGGTTGAAAGAAGCTTGCTTGAGATCCTTCAAGTCCACGACGATCCACCCGGAGTCCTCTTTGTCCAAGCTTGAAGCTCCACTTGATTAAAAGAAGAAGTAGAAGCCAACACTCTAAACTAATGGGCAAGAGTAGTGTAGAATGGTGATATGGTTTGTTTTCTCACATCAAAACCCTAACTTGATCACTATCTTACTCACTAATGAAATCTATAGAGCAAGAGAGAGGAGGAAGAAGATGATGGCAAATGAGAGCTCAAGAGATAATGATAAGCTTGAAGATAAAAATGAGAATAGAAAATATATATATATTCTCTTCTCGTTCTTAACCAAAGTTAATAAATATCTAGATATTTCATTTGGAACAATAATGGCCATGGAAAGATAACTCAAGGTTAAGAAATGGTATAGTGGAAGAATAAAATAATCAACCATGATAGATATTTTCCATTTCCATTAATCAAAAAAAATAAATATCAACATATTTATTAAGGTGTGAGTCTTATATTGCCACCATCCAATATATCAACAACCATGATAGAATTGTGTATGCATGTATGAGTGCATGCACATCCATATGTGCATCAAAGAGAACATGTGTATACATGCATGCATACAACAAAAACAAAAGGGTCCAAAGTGAAAAGCTAATGGTCAATGTTAAATCAACACTTGATTTAGCAAACCGGTCATATCACATACGACCCGACCAATAGAAAACCGCCCGATTAATATACGGTATCTTATACACGCATTTAATCGGGTCCCCGCGCATATCACATATGCACACCACATCGTTTCGCCTGGACTGGGTAACTCCATTATGGGACTCTAAGACTCGTCAATACGCCGGCAGTGGGCGGTGATCATATCAAGCACCCCCAAGCAGCAAGAGGTCAGCTAAACGTAACGGCCACCCGGGTATTGAGCGATCAGAAGAAAACAAGCGAATTTGTCACAACTCCCGTCGAGCCAACCGGCAACACTACCATACAGTCCGGTCTCTTCGTCAGATATGCTACATATCGAGTCTAGGGATGGTAACGTCGACCCCAATAACTCAATAAGTCGTGCACGATGAATGGTCTATAACAGATCGAGAAACTACTGATAAACTTATCAGTAAATCTCAACAGCCCAGACCAGGGACTTACTGATATTGCCAATCGAGTACAGCACAGCATCAACTCCCAATATCGGGAGAGACGAAACCCCTCCTATCGCTCACTTTCTCCATGTGTCTCGGGACTGTACCCAAAAGCCACCAGTTTGCACGACTCAGTAGAGCCATGGTAGGGTGGTAATCAAAGTACAGTGGGAGAATACATAAGACTCTATGACGATTTCGGGTCTACAGACTAACCTGTATCAGTATCACCTGAGAACTGCTATCCGACGATAGATATAATACCATATAAGAGTTCTCGGCGAGTCCGTCCAGTGTACCCAGTCTCCACTGAGCACCCGCATATGATCTCGATGTCAAACATCAATGGATATAGGAACATCCATCGCCCATCATATGAGTCTAGTATTATATACGCTAGTCTACTCTGGTATATCGATGCCCCATCTCGATACACCTACGACTAGGGATATTTCAGGATATGCTTATAAACTACAGACGTCCTACTAGTATGATCTCCATCATAATCATAGTAGTCAAGCAAATATCCTCAGGGCTTTATCAACATGTGTAAATGAATAAAAGCATGAACAAGTCAACATGTCAGATAAAGAAGAACCAGATAGCATACTATCATGTCGAGCAAGAATGTACACTGAATATATATATATATATATATATAAATACATATATATATATATATATATATATATATATATATATATAAATACATCCACTATCATATAATGGCCTTTAGGGCATACATATATCCAACAAATACAATCCATACTTGATATAATTCTATTACAACATGAATCCATCTATATCAACATGACTTAATTTGACCGAACCATGGATATACATTGACTTGTCTACATGACTATCCGTTTATATCTTTATCCGTTTACATGAACAATTGATATCATGGTTTCGGCAAGTCTTATATCTGCAAATTACTACAAAACAATACAATAAAACATTACGGGATTTAAAGAGGTAGACTGGTATGGAATGTGTTAAAAGTGGCACGAGATGGTCATTAAAAGATGTAACTAAACATCCATTGCCGTTGTTCCGTGGGGTTTGACGGAGTCTTGTACTACGGGTTACCTTAGTCCACGGGATAGTTGAACTTCTCTCGTAAACACTAATACCTTCTGTACCAAGCTACAAATAACAACGTTAACATAACAAACTTACATTATAGCAGTTATACTCTCTATCTGTCTATTCTATTTTTATCTCTTTTTGGGACTTACCGAGCGATTGTTCGCTGACGACATTCCTTTTCTATTCTTTTTTTGGAATGTTGTCAGGAGGACCCGACTCTTTGGAGATCGAGCCCAGCTCAGAAGACTTGGAGCAGTTCATCGATGACCCTGAGTTTTAGTTCACTTGTATATACTATACTTTCAATTCATGCCATTATTTAGGCATTGCTATCCACAATGTATTTACTTTTCAGTTGTATTATAAAGAATGTTTAATAAATAAAAAGTTGATGTTCTTTTACATCTCATGTCTTTCTTGTGCACATTTACATTATATTGCTTATTTACGCTTAGCGTGTTTACTTCTGAGTTAATACGTCACGTGACCCGTCAAGTCTCCTTACCGTACTTTGGGAAGAGGGGCGTGACAGGTGAGCTCGAAATCATCGGAGATTGATCTCATCTTTTGTAGGTACTCACTTATAGATTGCAAACCGTGCTGATTGTTGATGAGGTGTTCCTTGAGCGACCAACTCATGATCGAGATTTGATCGCAAGGAGAATGACAAGTCAATCCCATGCTTTTTTGGATGAGGAAACAGAAGAAATGTGTGGCTGGATCGTTTCGACACAACTGCCGAGAATAGCGATGAGGATGAGTTGATCCTGACGGTACTATTGATGGTAGTCTGTATTTTCAATACGCTTGGTGTTGTCATCGACGTCAATGATGGTCCTCAAAGGGGGAGATCTGGAGCCATCGATATGACCAAGGAGATCGTGGCCGATTAATGCCGATTGAATTTGGGATCTCCACACGGTGAACTTTGTGTGGGTAAGTTTTGTTGGAAAAGGGAATTTGGAAATGATTAGGATTAAGTTTTGAAAGGAAGCTATGAATAAAAAATTGAGCTTTTAGTCGCAAGGCTCTGATACCATATAGAAAATATGAATTTAGATTTTTGAACTTGATTACTGTATTAAGTTTTTACATAAGTTTATATATTACAATTGCATGATGCAGAATAAAATCAAATAGAATCTTTTCTTATCCTGCTATAACTAATTTGGTAGTTGTGGATTTGATTCACTTGATTGAGATCCACAACCGCTTGCGCTCATATTTGGCAGACGTGTGACTCATCTTTGTCAGACGTCTGCGTGCTCTCTGGTTTTTGCTGAAGACTCATGTCAAGACGTCAGGAGCTTCTTCCTCGGACATCTAACCTGGCTCTGTTATTTGGGCAGACTTATCACAGACGTTTGCCTCTTCTTCCTTCAGACGCCTGGCCCCGCTCTGTTATTTGGTCAGACGTCGAGCCTGGCTCTGTTATTTGGGTAGACTTATTACAGACATTTGCCTCTTCTTCTTCTTTCAGACGCCTGGCCCCGCGCCTTCAGACGTCTGTCGTTGCCTTGGGCATGTGTCGCTAACACTACCAAGATAGTTCTCTCACCGCCGGCGACACCCCCAACATGTATACAGAGAAGCTGTAGGTTGCGAATTTCTCGGACTCGAAGCCAGTGAATATACCGTCCACAAGACGAATGTATGCTGACCAATACTACGTCGATGATGATGTCGAACTCGTGCCGCCTCATATTCTGGCTTCGTGCAGTTTTTCCGGAGAGAAGATGGCGTATTCGGCTTCGGCGGGGCAAGGGAGGACTCTCAAGGGAAGAGACCTGAAAAATGTTTGGGATTCCGTTCTTCTTCAGATGACCGCTTTTCTTGAAATATAGTAGCTAGAGTTAGAAAGTTTGGTATTTTGTGAGAATTTTTTTTATCTTTGGGAGTGTAAGAAAGCTCGACTGAATAATTATTGGAATGTATATAGTTTTGGAGAATATTTAGTGCTTATGAAACACGTTTTTAATTATTAGACTTGTCCTGTGACAAACGCCTCTATTTTATTTTACTAATCAACTAATTATCTCCCTAGTCTCCTTTTGTTATCATTGATTTCTTCTTTCTGATAATGGATGGCTTAGTTATCATTAATTTCTTGTTTCGTTGTTTGGCACAAGTAAATAAAAATGAGAATGACGAATCAAACTCGTAATTAAGTTATTATATACTTGGTGAGTATAAAGATGATCACCTCCATGTTACACAATAAATCAAGAGTGAGAAATATAGAGAAAAATTTAGAAAGGGTGGTGACATAACTAAACCATTTGATTTAAGGGTAAATTGTCAAAAGGCCCGGACCGCTGCAAACTTATGTAAAAACTTCTGAGCCTTCTGTTCTTGTTAAAAACCAATGGCTAATTTAAAACCCCATTATACTAGTTGTCTGTAATATATACAAAGTTGTATGTAATATCTAAACAGATACCTGTAATATCTAAGCAATTGGAGAGAGAATAAAGACCTAAATTAAATATGGTCCGGGGTTTTTCATAAAGATTTTGAACAGTAGACTCTTCCCAATAAATTTCAGATATCAGCGGTTTTTAGACAACTCTGGAGCGGGCCGACGATTATTAGACAATGTACCATTGATTTAATATTATTTGCGCTGATGTGGCTAAAGTTTGGCCCAATTCCATAAAAATAGTATGAACTTCTCCAACAGCCAGATCAAACACTCGGCTTTATCTGAGCACTTGTTGGTCAACAACAAGGGCAAAACCTAAACTCTTGACACTTAATTATATACCTCAACACCTTGGGCCAACTATACAGAAATGAGTACCACATCTTTGGATACCCTTTATCTGAGGAGGTAATTTTTAACTTTAAATGTGCAGGTCACCTCAATAGTATACCAGTATGAAGTAGCACAAGGGAGCTAGGTATCGTTTTACGGACGATGGGGCAAATCTCGTTCTGTGGACACGGTGATAAAATCCTAGTGCAAATCTAGGAAGAGAAAATCTTGAAATTTTATTAAAACGAAAACTGAACAACAAAATTGTTAGGGTTTTTGCTAGGCATGCAAGGAAGACGAGCAATAATAAAAGCACTTAACATCAATATTTAACATGGTTCGACCAACGGCCTACATTTAGGGGGCAAACATGAGAATCTCATTACTAATGTTCAACAATACCTGTACATTTTATATTCTCTCATCTCAATCATATCTCAACGCTCATACAAACACAAAGATTACTCTTAGTAAATCCCTCCACCATCATCTATGGATGACTACCTTTCGTTTTTTTCTTCGTCTCTTCATATAAACACAAAGACTACACTAGGTAAATCCCTTCACTTTCATCTATGGATGATTATCCTTCGCCTTTGCTTTCGTCTCTTCATACAAACACGAAGACCGCTCTTCTGGTAAATCACCCACCTTTCGCATTTGCCTTCGTCTCCTCTTTATCTTTCTCTTTCTCTCTCTCATATTTGGCCACTTTTCTATGATGAGACCATTCTTTTTTTTATAGCATGAAATAATAGAACTCTTACTCCAATTAGAATCTCATCAAATCTCCAAAACAATTTCTAACAAATTTTTAAATAATTCTTCAAACAAACTTTTCTAATTAAGCTCCTGAAAGATCTCTTATAAATTTTTCAACAACTTTTCATATAAATCTACAACAAATTCTTCTAATTAATTTCCAAAATGAATCTTCACCGAAACCAACTCCTAGAAGGACTCGGAATCCATCAACTCTGCAACGAACCACTTCGCCCTTCATCATCGACTCTTGAATACAAACAAAAACTAACAAATACTCACCTTGGTTTGTATTCAACGAGACATTTTCAATCTCTTCTCTTTAACAAAACTCCACCTTGGCCCAAACTTTCTTTATGCCATCTTCCGATTAACGCCGCAACAAACTTAACTTTCTATCTCATATCTTTGAACCAACACTTTCGAAATTACAATCTAAGAAAATGGGTAGCGGACACAAGTGTCGTCAACGATTATAAACTTAGACCGTAGATTTAAACACCCTTCGGTTCCCTAGCTCTGATACTAATTTGTTAGAGTTTTCGCTGGGCATACAAGGAAAACAAGCAAAAATAAGAACACACAGCACCAATATTTAACGTAGTTCGACCAACGGACTACATTCACGGGGCAAACATGAGAATCTCTTTATTAATGATCAAGAATACCGGTACATTTTATATTCTATCTCATCTCGCTCATATCTCAATGCTCATACAAACACAAAGAATACTCTTGGTAAATCTCTCCACCTTCATCTATGGATGACTACCCTTTGTTTTTGTTTTCGTCTCTTCATACAAACATAAAGACCACTTTTGGTAAATCTCTCCACCTACAACTATGGATGACTACCCTTCCCTTTTCTTTCATTTGTTAAATACAAAGACCACTCTTCTGGTGAATCTCTCACCCTTCATCTTTTGCTTCGTCTCCTCTTTTCTTTCTCTTTCTCATGCTTGACCAACTTTCTCTAACGAGACCGTTCTATTCTTATAGCACGAAATAATAAAACTCATACTCCTACTCTAATTAGGATCTCATCAAATCTCCATAATAATATCTAACAAATCTTCAAACAACTCTCCAAGCAAACTTTCATAATTAAGCTTCTGAAAGAACTCTTATAAATTTTCCAACAACTTTTCAAATAAATCTCCAAAAAATTCTCCTAATTAATTTTCAAATTGAATTTTCGCCAAAACCAAATCCTAAAAGGACTCGGACTCCATCAACTCTGCAATGAACCGCTTCTCTCTTCATCATCGACTTTTCAATCTCGGAAGAGAGAATCTTGAAATTTTATTAAAACGAAAATTGAAGTACAAAATAAAATCCTTGCATCTTTAAATAAGCAAACCCTAATAAGCAAACCCTAATAACAAAAAATTACCAAAAAGTCTATAAAGTGAAATACATTAAAATAATTAATAAAACCCGAAAATACAAAATTACCGGATTGCATCATAAACTTCGAAGTCTCTATAGATTCTCTAAACAATGTCGAATCGCAATTCAACGGGCCATAGGGCGATAGTATCGGAGTGGCCCATCCATCAGAAATAATGAATGCCCTGCCGTCTTCAAATTACCGATGAACAACGTTTATCGGATCTATGGATCAAAAGTTATGACCGATTGAAGATGGAGCTAATGATTGTGCTTCTGATCTGCCTGTTCAGATTTCATTCGATCCAAATGAAACATATATTATTTTTCGATCTGCTTTGCATCAAAATAAAAGACCAATTTACTTAAAATTAGTTATCTTGGTGGAGAAAGAAAAGAAAATACAAAATAATATAAAATATTTTACAACTCATCTTGTAATGTGCAAAAATTCTGTATCTTTCTCAACTTGTCACTACTGCAATAATGGGTTATCCCTACGGATTTAGCCATAGGGTAAACCACTGCCCCTACGGATATATTCATAGGGACATAAAACTCCACCATGGGTCCAATGGCCGCAGGTGCAAGTTTTCGTCCTGAACATGTCCCAACAGAGTAATAATTGCCCCTACAGAGTACTCCGTAGGAATATTTATCCCTACGGATAGGGATATTTATTCCTACGGATTACTCTGTAGGGACATAATATTTATTTAATTTATTGGTTTATAAAATAAAATACGTGTACCTTCGGAATTATCCGTAGGGCCTGATAAATGCCTCTATGGATTTATCCGTAGGGCCTGATAAATGCCCCTACGGTTTAATCCGTAGAGGAAAGTTTTACCCCTATTGCTGAATTCATAGGGACAAAATATCAGATATCCTGATAATATGTCCCTACGGTGAAATGTGTAAGGGCAAACCTTGCACCTACGGATTAATCCGTAGGTGCAACAGTTGCCCCTACGGATTAATCCGTAGGGACAAAATATCAGAGTTTTTTAAAAGGGGCTTCCTGTTTTTTCCCCGTCCAGTGCATACATCATATAACCAAATACAGAAATATTCATAATCAACATCTCACGCATAATATATAAAAGAAATAAAAAAACAGAATACGATATCAATCTAAATCATCGTGAACAAGCAAACAACCACCAATATCGTCTAAAATATATACAATATGTATCAGATAAGTACATACATCCTCAAAAATATATAAAAAAAAAAGCTACTTTAGCTCGGTCTAGCTCCTCTACCTCTGATAATCGCCGTAATCTGACGCATCTGCTCCTCGGTGCAACCCTGAGTCGTAAAAAACTCGACTAATGAAAAAGCGGACTATGCGGGAGTCTGAACGAGCTATGGAGCTGTAAGAGTGGTCTGCGCAACCGCAGCCGAGGTAGTGGCCTGTGGAGCCGCAACCGAAGAAGATGCATGTGGAGCCGCAGCCGAAGTAGCCCGTCGATTCTGTTAAATTTTGTGTGTAAAAAACATGTAAGAACGGTGTATTAGATTTTAGTCGAATTCGTATCATTATCAGGTTATTGCGAAACCAAAATTGTCACACCCTGCTTCCCAGAGTGCGCTAACTACGGCACGTGACAAAGCCAACTATTCTATCTGTGGCTAGGAAACATCCCTCCACAGTCACATTACGGCTATCTATAGGATATCAAGAACAGAAAAAAAATAAAACTATCTAATACATGTCCATCTTCCAGAATAAAAGAGTCAAGAATAAATTAGAGGAAACGATAAATCCAACAAACAATAACATCTGGAAAAAAACGTCCTAATATGGGCTCACATCAGGAAATAAAAGCTGCGGAAGAAACTAAACTAAATATCACTAAACACGATTCTCACTGCTCGGCTTGATGGCTAAAATGCTCCTGGTCAGCCTGCAATAGAGATAGAGGAACTAGGCCATGCAAAACCCAAACGTCAGTACCTCATAATATCAAACAATAATAAGAATCAAGATGTAACCAGATATGCAGGTATGAATATAAAACAAGAACATAAATATAACAAGTAAATGCAAATATGAAACAGTGAGGTGTATATGTGTATGTGAAATGCGGTGAGTAATCTAAAATGTGCTACTGGGTTATCTATTCTAAAGTTTGTGAAATCAATTTAATGGAATCGTCGATGTAACTCAATAGTATCCCGTGCATGTCCGAGACCATAGTCCAGATTCTCAGGCTGAAATCCGAGACGTGCCGCTAGGAAGTAAACAGGTAACAGGTACAGATGAATGATGTCAGCAGCAGCATCCCGGGGCTGGCCTAGCACGTAAAAACTGATCAGTATAAGTATTGAACTGTCGAGTTACAAGTCAGGTTTCATCATTGATTTCCCGTTACCCCCAAGGTTATGTGTTCAAGTCAGGTATTGATAATATGGAGCTAATGCCAACACAGGATCAAACAGGTACATGTTTTGTCTATGTAGATAACAAGTTACGTCCGTTAGGACAACAAGTCAGGATTGTCGGCATTATTAACAAAATCAGATAATAAGTCAAGTAGTGTATCAGGGCATGTCAGGTGGTGCATATGTATCAAACGGATGCCCAAAGTAAAACTATAACGAGTATCGAAACACGGTAAATGCACGGATGCACAAGTATTAATCCGTGATAACATTTTATAATTCCATGAGTCGTATTATGCACACTAGCAAGTATAGTGTACTAATATAACAGTAACATGATATAATAAGATTCCGGCATGCAACTAGATATGCAATAAACGGTACGGATACGAACGGATATCGAAAAACAGTAAACTGTAACATCGGATGCACAATTCAACATACATGTATTATTTTTATTCATATAGATGTAAATATATAGACATAGCATGTAGCAAGATAAACTTGTCTGATCGGATCTCATGACGGGGTACGTACATCACGTTCGACATCGGAAAGACATCGCGATGCACACACGCACATACAGAACTGAACTAGGCTACTCAAGAACGTAACCATGCTGGATGAGGACGAAGACTGGGTCGCCCGGATCGTCGGCGATGTGCACGACTCCGGCGATCACCGGAAAACACGAACCAAGAAAGGAAAAGAGAAGAAGAAGAAGATGGTATGGGGTTTGTGTTCTGGCTTGGCTCTGGGGTTAGAGAAGGCGACGAGAGGGTGACGTCAACGATGGGCCGTCGACAGTGGGGTCTACGGCAAAGGCAGTAGCTTGCGGTCATGGGTGCAGGGTTGCTAGGGAAAGGGTTCTCGTCGGGGATGAAGTTGATGATGGTGGTGGTGGTGTCAGGAGGTCGAGGAAAGAGAGGGAGGTGGTTGTGAAGCCGACGAGGTGATCGGCGGTGGTGAAGATGGGTACAGGCGTCGGGTGTGGGCTGTGGGGTTGCGGGTTCGTCGGGGTTGGAGAGAGGGGAGAGAAAGGTGAGGTGATGAAGATGAGGATGACGAGGAGGTGGTGAGGAGATGCAGGCAAAGGTGGTGACGGCAAGGGTTTGCCACCGATCGGCAGTAAGGTGGTGCTACGAGGGGGACTTCGCGGGTCGTGGGCGGTTGTGTGTTCGGAGTTGTGAGCTCAGGAAGAAGAGAGGGAGGTGAGGTGGTCGAGGGCGATGCCATCTGGGTGATGGGGATGAGGGTGAGGTGACGAGGTGGCGATGGCAAGGTGAGGGCATGGGTTTCTCTCGCAAGGAAGAAGAAGAGATGAGAGAGATATAGATAAGTTAGGTTTATATATATATATATATATATATATATATATATATATATATATATATATGAGCTTTATAGCTAATACAAAAATACTCCGAAACATGTCCGGGTTGTGTCTAAAAATATAGTTTTAAAATACGGATAATATACATATCAACCAAAACAATAATACGATATCCAGTTAAAGAAATTGAATACCCCCAAGAACGGATACACGTAAAATGCACGTAGCGATCCAAACGAGTCCATTTCACTAAACGGGACGAGAACACGATGACGAATGCAGCCATAGGGTATGGGGTATGATGCAGGTCATGCTAGGTATTTAAAAACTATTATTTAACTATAATTGTATTATTTAAAATATATGCAGATGCAAGATATATGATACAGGTATATAGAACATATGTGTGCAAAGATCCTATGTACTAGCAAGGATAAATCGTTATCATGAACCAAGACGGGTTTCAAGTATGCGGGTCGGATCGGATACAAACACAGATACCAAATATACTACCCTCACCCAGAAACACTAAAACCAAGAAATAGCCACAAGATAAAGAAACTGATCGAATAGAACATGGTATAACTAAACTAAGGTGTTACAACAATCTAAGAATACTTAGGGACTTAGGCCTAATTTGGGTATCTAGTTTGGAAAACCGTAATTTATTTTAATTAGATAGTTTTATGTAAGTATGATTAATCAAAGCTAAGTCTACAACCAAATAAGCTCAGGCTACTAATATTGCATATGTTAGTATCTATAATATGATATAATATTTTACTATTAAGTAATATACGTACCAACATCTCCTTCAACTCCTCTATGGTGGTCTTCAAGGTAGCAACATCATTGTCACGACCCAAATTAGGAATGTGACCGGCACTTAAATCACGAAACGTCTAAAGGCGTAACGTAATTCAAGTAATCCGAAAACCCAGAAATCTAAACCATGAAAAGTTAGAGTGATAAAACATTAGTTAAAAATATTTAAAATCTCAATTTAAAAATCTAAAAACTTAAATTTATTTTCTTAAAAAATTGTGGCAGCATCTCCTTTGTAAAAACTAGCCCCAAACGAGTACAAAACATAGAATATAAAAAGGGCATCCCTAATCGGGAGCAACTCTCACCTAAAGGCGGAACACAACCACAACAGGTATATACAATGCCGTAAATGAAGAAATAAGCAATTAAGAAGTGAAAACAACATAATAAGAGGTAAAACAACATCGCGGCATGACATAAAAGCCGGCTCACACAAGTGCGACAACCAGAAACACAAATAATATACAAATATCGAATCTTTCAGTCTCGTCTCTAAGTCAAATACATATAAGTGGTAGATGGAGAGTACTAGATACAAATAAGATATACAATAAGAAGTATATGGATATCCACACAAAAACCCACCTACAAAGGTCTCACACCAAACAGTAGCGGTATTCACCGAAATGATGCAATAAAGAGCCTGCTGTGACTATACTGAGGGTCAACCCTGCAAAACACTGTGGCACAACGGGGGTGAGTTGCCAACTCATGAGAAGTAAATAACATCGTACAGGTAATCACATACATGCACGATAAACAACCCATCATACGTATGCGGTCATGATAGCATAAGTACAATAATATAAGATGCAGCATAATCCAAATCAAGTACTACGTCAGAGTACAACAACTATGAGTACAGAGTATATCATAAAAGTCCTGAGTGTGGGATAAAAACAGAGGCACCATCAAAAAATCATCATAAAAATCCGGTGTCAAGCAACGACACCCAAATCCCAATATTTCAGGTGCCGTCACTCTGATCGGCCCTCATATCCATCTCATCATATAACCCCGGTCGGCATCCTCCGGATATCCGCCGAGTTTCCATAAAATCACCGGTAGGTAATGCTCCGCCTTCCAAGCTCATCGTCATCCCCACAATCTTCTCGTCCCGGGGTACCTTACCGGGTCCACCATATATCCGCAGACGGCTCATCCAACTCCTCCAATCGGATAAGCACAAAACTCAGAACCGAGAAAACTCAATGCGGACATGAAATATCATATCAAGGGAAAATCGAAATTTTTAAATATTTCAAGTTTTCAAAATGTACCTTGCAGTTTCCAAAATCCACAAAATAGAAATCTTATAAAAACATCATATAAGATATATCACTATAGCAATGTATGCATGATGCAATTCATGATGCGTACTAGTACCAGAATCGTTATCTAACTGTCAATAATGAATGCGGTACAACATATATTTATCCATGGTAATTTCTATAGTGTGTGTGGCATGGAAATTACCAACGGTGTGTGTAGCATATAAATCAATGCTCGTGCAACATGAACCGTCAGTAATGGTGCAGTGCCCTATTATTGATATGTCGATGTACAACAAGTAATAGGATGTACAAAATGGTACTCATGCACAATCAATATATATAGACATATAAGAATATCACACAAGCTTATATCACTTGAATGTAGCCTTCGGCATTTAACGCCATACAGGATTCGCCTGTAGATGTTAAATCTACTCATCGGACGATCTTGAGCTAAGTAAATCCGACCACCTCCTTCCTTTTCCTGGCTACGTCTGAAGTCCCTGCCTGTGATCCTAGCATCACACAGAACCAAAGCTCGTGAAATTAGTAAACTTACGATAACGTACGGACACAAACGGCAACTAACGAATCGACTCCCACAAGCTACCAAGTGTTAGCTTAGCGGGCTAAACGCGTGCAGCGACATCCTAGACCATACCCATGGTTGTTAAACATACGAAACACTTAAACCAAATTCGGATAAATTCGTATCGCATGTTGCCGAAACGCTTGAATTCTAACTAAACGGTCCCAGATTTTTATACACAATGAATTAGAGAAAGTTTCATATGCCATGAGCCTAATCTTTGCCCCATAGGCCCTACGACTAAGACACGATCCCCAGCTCCAAGCTCTGGCCGCAACTTGCGCCAGAAGGGATAAAATTGTGGCCATAATTTAGGGTAAAGGGCTCAGGTTAAAGTGGTGGGTTCTAGGCCTCAAATACATCTCTCAGTGATAGCAACTTCCTAAAATAAAACCTGGGTGGATAGCAGATCAAGAAAGAACCCTAAATTAACACAAAATACGATATTAACACTAATTTTAAAACATTAAGGTATTTTACTGAAACTAATTAACACAACAAACTTCCTTAGAGCCTAAACAAGGGTTAAAGATCATTATCTCACCAAAACTTAGGAAAATCCCTAGCCATCCAAGCTCCATGTCATCACAAGAGGGTTAAACATGATTAGTTGGGGTTTTAGTGAGGTTTGATGTGGTTTAGGTTTGAGGTTAGTGGAGAAAATAAGGATCAAGTGAAGAGAGGGAAGTCGTTTTCTTCTCTCCGTTCTGCCAGATCAATCTCCATCGGCGTTGATATGCTCTCATCTCTGGCTTACTATGGACTACCTTCAATTCTATTCCCCATTCTTTTTTTTTTTAATGAAGAAGAAGAAGAGGAAGAGGAAAATGAGAGAGAGTGAGGGTTTTGATGGAATGAGAGGATGAGAGAGTGTTGAGATGAGACTTGGCTTTTAAGAGCAATGCTCTCTCCCCCTCTCTCTCTCCTCATTTAATGCCTCCTATGCTTTGTCCCCCATGCTCGCATGCCTTATCATTCATTTCTTGTCTCTTTCTTTCATATTTAAAATAAAAACTTGTACTTAAAATAGATTATATATATATATATATATATATATATATAATATATATATAAGATGGCATAATAGGTTAAGTGCTATGGCTAACAAAGCATGGTTAACACTTCCTTAACCTTAGATTAACATGCACATGTGTGTGCAAGTACAAAATTAATTAAATAAAATATTAATTAATTATAATAAAATATGTAAAAATAATTATTGGTTAAATTTATTAAAAACCCGCATTATATCGCTTAATTAACTCTAATCGCGTTCTAAGGTGTTACGATCTTCCCTCCTTTAAGAAATTCGGTTCCTGAATTTAAAAAATATTACTATGCGTACCTTCGAAGAGATGAGGAAATCTCTTCTGCATCTCGCTCTCGGCTTCCCATGTGACCTCTCGCTTTTTGGTCCACGCCACAGAACCTTTACTAACGGCAAGATCTTTGATCGAAGTTTCTTCACCTACCAATCCAAAATAACTACCGGCTGCTTGGTGAAAGAAAGATCGCACTCCAGCTGGATGGTCTGGTGCAAAATCACGTGAGAAGGATCATGAAGGTACTTGCGAAGCATCGATACATGAAATATGGGGTGAACATCCGGAAAACGGGGCGGAAGTGCCAAACGATAGGCAACGGTGCCGACTCGCTCAAGGATCTCAAAAGGACCCACAAATCTGGGACTAAGCTTATCTTCTTCCCAAATCTCATCACACCTTTCATCAGAGAAATCCGTAGGAATACATGATCACCCACCGCGAACTCAAGTCTGCGACGACAACGGTCGGCATAAGGCTTCTGCCTGCACTGGGCTGCTCTCATCCTGTCTTGGATCAATTGGATCTTCTCCGTAGTCTCCTGGACTAGCTGTGGTCCCAAAATCCTGCTCTCGCTGAGTTCGGTCTAATAGACTAGAGATCGATACTTTCTCCCTTACAAGGCCTCAAAAGGTGCCATCTGAATCATCTCCTGAAAATTGTTATTGTAGGAGAACTCTATCAAAGGCAAGTGACGATCCCAACTGCCACCAAAATCAAGCGCACCCGAAGCATATCCTCGAGAGTCTGTATAGTCTGCTCTGACTGATCATCGGCCTGCGGATGAAAAGCGGTGCTGAAACTTAATCGGGTATCTAAAGCTTCCTGAAGTTTCTGCCAAAGACGCCCGGTAAACTGGTTGCCTTTTTTGGATACAATGCATGTAGGAACGTTGTGCAAACGCACAATTTCATCAATAAATAGCTGAGCATACCGAGCAAATCCGAAAGTTGTCTTTACTAGAAGAAAGTGAGCCGCTTTCGTTAACCGGTCAACAATCACCCAAATGGAGTCATACCCTCGACTGGACCTGGGTAGACCCACAACAAAATCCATGGAGATCTGCTCCCATTTCCACTCCGGAATGGGCAAAGGCTGCAACTCTACTGCCGGTCTCTGATGCTCAGCCTTAACCTGCTGGAAAATCAGCCACCTCGAAACGAAGTCCGAAACATCCCTCTTCATCCCTTCACACCAATAGATATCTCTTAAATCACGATACAACTTGGTGGAACCTGGATGAACATTATATGCTGACTGATGTGCCTGCTCTAGGATCTCGCGTCTCAGCCCCTTGAAATATGGTACAAATAGACGATTCCCCAAACGTAGCACACCCTGGTCATCAATCACAAACTCCGAATCTCTACCCTGCTGAACATGCTCCAAGATCTCGGACAAACGAGCATCGTCGGACTGCGCCTCATGGATACGATCAAGTAGAAGTAGACGAGCGAAGACATGAGCAAGCTGTCCCTTAGCAGAAGTGAACTCAAACTGTACTCTACTATCGCATAAAATCCGCCAATCTGTAGAATAGTATCTCCGAACTGCGCTCAAATGGAACAAGCTACCTCCGGGCCTACGACTCAAAGCATCATCTACTACATTCGCCTTGCCCGGATGATAAAGGATTTCACAATCATAATTCTTCACAAGCTCCATCCAATGGCACTGTCTCAAATTCAGATCCCACTGCTGGAAGATGTACCTTAAGCTCCTGTGATCCGTGAAGATCTGACACGACTCTCCGTACAAGCAGTGTCTCCAAATCTTGAGCGCAAAGACGACCACGGCCATCTCAAGATCATGAGTAGGATAGTTCTGCTCATGCTTCTTCAACTGCTGAGAAGCATAAGCAATAACTCTATCATGCTGCATCAATACGCAACCGAGCCCCACTCGCGAAGCATCACAATAAACAACATAGCCGCCCGATCCAGAAGGCAAAGATAGAATTGGTGCAGTCGTCAATCAAGTCTTCAACTGCTGAAAACTCTGCTCACATACCTCGGTCCAAAGAAAAGGAACTCCCTTCCAGGCCAGTCCGGTCAACGGTGCAGCGATACTCAAGAAATCCTGCACGAAACAGCGATAATAACCGTCTAAGCCCAAAAAGCTACGGAGCTCTGTCACTGATACAGGTTTGGGCCAAAGCTGTAAAGCCTCGATCTTCTTCCGGTCCACTCAGATACCGTCTCCCATAACCACATGACCCAAGAAGTCGACACTATCAAGCCAAAAAGCACACTTTGAGAATTTAGCAAACAGCCGGTGCTCTCTCAATGTCTGCAACGTAATCCTCAAGTGCTGCTCATGCTCCTCTCGACTTCTGGAGTAGACCAGAATGTCATCAATAAACACAATAATAACTGGTCAAGGAACGGCCTGAAAATCTGGTTCATCAAATTCATGAACGCTACTGAGGTATTGGTAAGCCCGAACGACATCACCAAGAACTCATAATGCCCGTAGCGTGTACGAAAAGCAGTCTTCGGAATGTCATCATTCCGGACCCGCAACTGATGATAACCCGACCTCAAATCAATCTTGGAAAAATGTCCCACACCCTAGAGCTGATCAAACAAATCGTCAATGCGAGATAAAGGATACCTATTCCGCACCGTAACTCGATTCAATTAACGATAATCAATGCACAGTCTCATACTGTCGTCCTCTTCTTGACGAACAGGACAGGAGCTCCCCAAGGTGAGACACTCGGATGACTAAGTCCCCAGTCAAGCAACTCTTGCAACTGATCCTTAAGCTCTTTAAGCTCCGCTGGGGCCATCCAATATGGCGGTAAGAAATAGGCCCCAAGCCGGGAATCAAATCGATGCAAAACTCGACATCGCGCTCTGGCGGCAATCCAGGTAACTCATCAAGAAATACATCGGAAAACTCTCTCATAATAGGAACCTGATCCAACGGATCTACTGTGGGTCCAGTATCACGAATATAAGCTAAGAATCCCCGACATCCTTTCCTCAAGAGCCGACTAGCGCAAAAGGCAGAAATCAAACTGTGACGGGAGGCACTACGGTGCCCCTGCACAACAAGAACTGACTCGCCCGAAAAACAAAACCTGACTGCCTTCTCATGGTAGTCCACAGACCCATAGAAAGTACCTAACTAATCCATGCCGAGGAGAACGTCAAAGTCCAACATATCAAAAAGGATCAATTGACGGACGAATCTCTATCTCCGAAACGAATGGTACAAGATCAAAACACATGTCGTGCAACCAAAGACTCTCCAATGAGAGTAATCACGACAAGTGGCTCATCTAACAAGGACGAACCTCGGCCTAACCTTGGTACGAAGTGTGTATGGACACATACGAATGCATAGATACTGGGTCAAACAAAAAGCGCGCATCGAAAGAAAACACCGAAATAGTACCTGTCATGACTGCATTCGACGCATGCGCATCCTGAGGAGTCAACGCAAAAACTCGGGCCTGCTCTCTACCGGCAACCGGCTGTCCTCCGCCTCTACCACCATGTCCTCTCTGAATAAGACCACCACGACCATGGCCTCTCTGAGCATAGGTCTGGCATGAAGCAACAATGGGCGTAAGAGGCAATGCTCTCTGAGGTGGTGAAGGTGGTAAGGTAACATGTGGAACTGTTATCTCACCTTGGCATACCTCAGTACAATCTCTGATGCGGTGATACAGACTCCCACACCGAAAACATCCCGACGATGGCTGCTAACCCTGTAGGAAAAATCTATATAACTGGCCTCGTCTCTAGCCTCTGCTACCACCGTCACCTGGAAAGAATCTGTCGTGGCGTCTACCTAGCTGCCTCTGAGCCAATGCACCAGTACGAATCCGCTTCGGTCCCGGAACGATCGAAGTATGTGGAGCAACATCTGATCCCCGTGCTCGACTAATCTCTATCAAAGATCCAATCATCTATCGTAAGTCCTTAACAATGGCCTCTAGCCTAGCAATACGATCTGGATAAGGTGGATCAACCCGCTCCTGAAGAATAGACGTATCTCCCTGGTCAGTCCTCATCTCAAACGAGCCTGCCCTGACCTCATCTCTAGCGGCAGCTTTCTGTGCCCTCGTAGTCTTTGGCGGCATAGTGGCTGGACCAAGGAAGAAGGATTCAATAAGAACATAGAAATCGAATCATAAGGATACATGTAATCAAAGAAGGAATTACAAGCAAATATGTCCTAAGGTCACTTAGGCGGAGTACCGTGTCGTAAGTATGTCGCGGAACATACACACGCTACGTCACTTTGCTTAAGCTACCTACTCCATCATACCAAGGGTCATCTTACACTCCGAAACGAAAAACCTAACACGCTGATACCAACTTTGTCACGACCCAGTCCCTCAAACCTCCCCAAAGATCTTTTATGCTGCTGCTTTGCACCGGCACTTAAATCACGCAACGTCTAAAGGTGTAACGTAATTCAAGTAAGCCAAAAACCCAGAAATCTAAACCATGAAATATAGAGTGATAAAATATTAGTTTAAAACATTTAAAATCTCAAGTTAGAAATATCAAAACTTAAATTTATTTCCTTGAACAATTTTGGCAGCATCTCCTTTGTGAAAACTAGCCCCAAACGGGTACAAAATATAGAATATAAAAAGGGCATCCCCAATCGGGACCAACTCTCACCTAAAGGAGGAACACAACCACAACAGGTATATACAACACCGTAGATGAAGAAATAAGCAATTAAGAAGTGAAAACAGCATAATAAGATGTAAAACAACATCGCGGCATGAAATAAAAGCCGGCTCACACGAGCGCGACAATCAGAAACACAAATAATATACAAATATCGAATCTTTCAATCTCGTCTCTAAGTCAGATACATATAACTGGTAGATGGAGAGTACTATATACAAATAAGATATACAAGCAGAAGTATATGGATATCCACACAAAAACCCACCTACAAAAGGTCTCACACCCAATAGTAGCGGTATCCACCGAAATGATGCAATAAAGAGCCCGCCGAGACTATACTGAGGGTCAACCCTGCAAAACACTGTGGCACAATGGGGGTGAGTTGCCAACTCGTGATAAGTAAATAACATCGTACAAGTAATCACATGCATGCACGATAAACAACCCATCCTATGTATGCGGTCATGATAGCATAAGTACAATAATATAAGATGCAGCATAATCCAAATCAAGTACTACGTCGGGGTACAACAACTATGAGTGTAACAACTCCAATTTTGTATACCAAAAATTTGATTTAAATATACTGTATACTTGGAGTATTGATATTGCTGGAAACAATTTAAGTATCTAATTCCTTACAGTAATTACAAGAAGGAGCTTGTAGCTCATTAGTAACACCTTGCACTGCTGAACCAAGCTACCAGAGTTCGAATCCCATGCCCCACATAATTTTTATATCATTTTGTTTTAATTTTTTTTAGAAGTCAAACGGTCAAACAGACATAACTCACAATTTATTGCAAATTAAAAAAATTAAAATACACCAAAACCTCCCCCAGACCGAACCCCACCCGGCGGCACTTGACTCGGCCGTGACTCGGCCGAGTCGGCCGGCGCCGCCGGCCGGACTCGGCCGAGTCGTCAACACGAAAAATTTTCGTGTTGACCTGTTCTAACCCCCTCTATAGTCTAAATTTCCAGTACTGTTACACAATTTCAATTAAATCTCTTTAAAGACCAAAATTAATGAATTTTTACATTTTTTTTAAATATTTTTTAATCCAAACCCTAGCCTAGCCCTATATAAAGACCCCTACCCTCTACCATTTCACCTCACAACTCTAAGTCTACTCTATCAAATTCTCGAGAACTCGGTATGAAGAGCGAGAAGCGAAGCGCTGCCGAAATCGACGACGGATTCCGGCGACCGGATCAGAACCTTCACGACGTTTTCAACGAATCAACAACCACCACATCTCTTAGCTTCCTTAGCTTGTCCAAACCGTAAGTCCCATCTCTTCTATCTCTCTTTTCTTTAATGTAAAAATACGACTTTTTGGAACCCGACTGAAATCGGACAAACCGATTTCCGATTCGGTTTTTCTATAAATTTCCACCTGTCACCTAATACCTAATATCTACCCATACTCATGTTGACTATTAATCACCCATAAACTAATTTAATCAAACTTACTCGCATGAAATGATAAGTTCTTTGCAAAACCGTATTCCTTTCATAAAAATACCATGAAGTTCATTTTTCTTAGTTTAATTAATTCCCTCACTCCTAAATAGGTTTATCTTGATCACTAAACTTGTAGAAACCAATTTGAATGAAATTTCACACATGAAATGATAACGTTTTTAAATACCGTATTCTTACGCTATAATACCTTTAAGTTCAATAAGTCATGTTTTACCTTTAAACTTCACCAAAACTTAAAATAAGTCACGAGGTAATGACCTACCTCTACACACACTCAATATAACCCTAATTGATAAATATCAAAACACAGAATACGAAATTACAGGACTTTTCACTAAAATACCCTAATCTTTATAACCTTTATTGAAAGCTTTAAGTTGTAAACATTTCTAAATAAAATCTTTTAATAAAATGAAAACACGATTGGTCATGGACATCGATCGTTTATCTAAACTGTCTTGTGGTGTCTAGGCAAGTGTGTCTAGGCTAGTGGTTTTTAATTAGGCCCACGACTGTGGTTCCTTCCCACTTACCTGGCACTTACCAGGCCGCAATTGACGGTGAAGAGGCGATTTGAGGCTTCTAATGACTCATCGTTTAGACCTTAGAAATAGGCTAGTTGGCTTAGGAAACCCTAACAACTAAAATATGGAAAACTATACTTTTTGCAAATAAATACCCCATATTTATAAAACCGTTTTCCCAAATGAAAAGTATTTGTTAAACCTAAGCAAATTGCCGCTACAACCCACTTTTGGGGAACCTGTTAGGGATAGTACGGTTCATCGTGCACCCGCAGGCTATTAGTGCGAGATTCAGACCTCCGCAAGGAGCATTCGGTCTCGAAAGGTTTAAAATACGATATTTAAGAAAAATGAGATTTTTGAAAATAAAATACTCATTTAAAAATTATTCATGTGTTAATATATATAATTATCATTTAAACACCTATATTATTATAATATGAAATTTCCACATTTTCCTAAAAATTACAAGATTAAAAGTTACACTAAAATACCATGAATTTTCAGATAAAACAATTAATACTTTTATTAGGATATATTCACTAGAATAACACAAATAAAATTCACATTCATTATAACAATAAATACTTGAGGTGTATTTTGAAAACTATACAAAAGTACTTTTTACATAAAACCCCCTCAAGTTTTACAAATTACAATAAGGCCCCTGGCTAATATTGAACTTCGAATTCTCTTCTTTTAGTCTGACTCGGGTTAGAGTCTGACTATTTCTGACTTGAATATGATTCAAGTCAATCTATATTTTTTTATATTCCAATACGATTTGAATACATGAAACCCTGAATCCAGACAACAATATATTCTTTTGACTGAATCAAACCATGGATATTCATCCATTATCCTGATATTCCATTTACCTGATTATACAGTTACAACATGTTTACTGATATCATGGTTTTGGTCAGTCACTCATTTACATATTCCAATACTACAATACTGTTAAAACATTACGGGGTTTAAGGGGTAGATTGGTACGGAAGGTGTTAAAGGTGGCACGAGATGGTCAGATTAAGACACCTAACCTGAATCCTATTGCTGTTGTACTGTGGCATAACGGTTCCTTGTACTATCCTTTTGCCCTGATCTCTAGCATATAGAGATCCCCCTCGTATACACTGGCATCCTTCTGTACCAAGCTACAAACAGCAGCGTTACACAATGTTCCATAATATTCAACAATATAATAGTTTAGAAAATACTGTTACTCTGTCATTCTCATTCTTCTGATTCTATTGGGACTTACCGAGCGACCTGTTCGTTGACGACATTCTATTTCCTTCTTCTTTGAATATCGTCAGGTGCGTTGGACCAAGCTGAGATCGAGCCCACCGGTGAAGATTTGGAGCAGTTCCAGGAAGATCCAGAGCTCTAGATACTGTACCTTGTTCTTTCCAGTATTTTTTTTTCTGTTACGCCACTGTTTAGGCATTGCTTTTCATTCCAGTTGTATTTTCTTTTCATGCATTGTACAAAGAATGTTATTAATAAAAGTTGCTGTTATTTCTATATTATTCGTCTCTTGTGATTTACTTTATATTGCTTAGTTACGCTTAGCGTATGTACTTCTGAGTATATACGTAGCGGCCCTCGTCGCGTCCACTTCGCCGTACACTGGGAAGCGGGGCGTGACAGCTTTTGTTGGTGGCCCATGCAGGTCAGAGCTGTATGAATCCCTGTCATGCAGTTCTGGTCTGCATGAACAACCTAAGCAATATAACACAAGAACCAGCAACTAAAACATTCTTTACAATTCATGTTCTTTGAATCTTGCAAATCTCTATTCCTTGAATCTTATCATTTCATGTATTTGATTCTGTCCTAATCCAAATTTTTCTTCAGGATTATGAATTCCCCGAACAACACCAGCACCAACGTCAACAATACCCCATCAGCACTACCTCTCACACCAGCTGTTCCCGCACCACCCACTGAGCAAACGATGTTATTTGATGCCATCCGTAGTCTTCTCGAGGGACAGCAACAACTTCTGAGTCGTCCTGAGACAGATGCACCGGGAATAAAGCAATTCAGAGCTTTGCACCCAAAGCAATTTTCGGGTAAAGGAAGCCCTCTTGAAGCAGAAGAATGGGCACAAAGCATCGAAGACGATCTGGCAGCAGCTCAAGTGCCAGATAACGCTTGGGTCCGTGTAGCGAAGCTACAGCTCACGGATAATGCTCGCAATTGGTGGAAGGCGGAAGAAACCCGTCTAGCGCAGCCGATTGAATGGAAGACATTTCGCGAGAATTTTGACGCGAAATATTTCCCTGTGACTGCCAGGTTCGCTATGGAGCAGCAGTTTATTCATCTACAGCAAGGATCAATGTGGGAGAAATCGGTGGATGAATACGATGCTGAGTTCACTATGTTGAGCCGGTAAGATATGTCACAATAGTTCAATTTTATAAAATATCATATACTACACAGCTAACACAATTTTTTTAAACAGATTCGTGGCACACCTGATACCGACGGACGATATCAGAGCCCGTCGCTTTCAGCAAGGTTTGGACACAGAGATTAAGGCTGCTCTAGCTACAGGAAAGTTTTTGACTCATGAGGAAGCCCTAGAAGCTGCCCGCAGTTATGAGGCAGTCATAAAAGAGAGGGGCAGACCTCAGTCTGCAGGAGTCAAACGCCCTGCCAACCAGATGGCAGGTGGAGCCACGTCCAGACCATCTTTCGTGCCGAGGCGACCCGGAGTACCAACTCATCGTCCTAGCCCAGCCTTTTGCACCTACTGCAAGAGAACTGGACATATGATGAAGGACTGCCGTCGAGCCAACCGCCTCTGCTTAGTCTGCGGTTCAGCCACTCACGATATTGGATCTTGTTCTCAAAGGCAGAACTCAGTTGGTGCACCCAGGCCAGCAAATACTTATCAGCAGCGACCAGCTCTTCAGGCACCTGCTCCCAGACTTGCACTGCCTGCACCACCTAGGGGACCACAAGCTGCACCACCTCCTCGACAGTTCTATCAAGCTCAAAGGAACGTTCAGAGGAATGCTCCTCAGGCCAGGAGGAATGTGCCGAAGCGCCAGGCTTTCATGATGTCTGTGGAAGAAGCTGAGGCTACTGGCCAAGTCATTACTGGTAAAACTTTCTTTCTCAAACTTATCTATAGTCTTGTTTATCTACACACTTTTCCTATACCTAAAACATATCCCATATACCTTAGGTACAATCCTAGTAGCTTCATTACCTGCACTTGCACTGTTTGATACTGGAGCATCTCACTGCTTTATGTCGCAACGGTTTGTCCGAACCCATGCGATTCCAGTCTCACCGCTTGTATCCAGCTGGAACGTCAGTTCCGGAAATGGTGTTCTAAAGGCAACTATGGGATACAGCATGTGTCCAATCGTCGTCTGCAGTCGAGAATTTTATGCTGACTTCAAGGTACTGGACATACCAAACTTCGATGTGGTTCTAGGAATGGACTGGCTTGGAACCTTTTATGCTACCATCGACTGTCGTCAAAGGAGGGTAGTATTTGAGATTTCAGATCATCCGGTCTTCTATTTCAAGAGTGGACATCGTACACTGGAGCCAAGTACTTACAAAGCAAAGCCAAGAGAAGCAGTAGTTGCAGCAGCTCATGCAGAGGAAGAATAAAGACCGGAGGTAGTTCGAGAGTTCGACGATGTATTCCCTGACGATATATCAGGTTTGCCTCCCGATCGAGCTCTTGAATTCAGTATTGACTTAGTACCAGGAGCACAACCAGTGATCAAAGAACCATATAGACTAAGTCCGGAAGGATTGAAGGAAGTTCGAACACAGTTGGACGAATTACTGGCGAAAGGATGGATTCGTCCCAGCACTTCAAGTTGGGGAGCACCTGTACTATTGGTGAAGAAGAAGGAAGGTTCATACAGAATGTGCATCGATTATAGGGCCTTGAACGAAGTTACTATAAAGAATAAGTATCCACTCCCGCGCATCGATGATTTATTCGATCAGCTAAGTGGATCTTGCGTTTCTCTAAACTAGATCTTCGTTCAGGTTATCATCAAGTGAAGGTCAAGGAAGCTGATATTCACAAAACAGCTTTCAGAACTCGCTATGGACATTACGAATTTCTAGTAATGCCATTTGGAGTGACCAATGCACCAGCAATCTTCATGAACCTTATGAACCAAGTTTTCCGGGAGTATTTAGACAGGTTCGTTGTCATATTCATCGACGACATCCTGGTATATTCTAAGAACCGGAAAGAACATGCGGAGCACTTACGAACTGTCCTGGAAACACTTCGACAACATAAGCTTTATGCCAAGTACAGCAAGTGCGAGTTTTGGCTAAAACAGGTTGGTTTTTTTGGACACATCGTATCAGGAGAAGGGATTTCTGTGGATCCAGCAAAAGTTTCAGCAGTCAGCTAATGGCCTACACCAAAATCAGTAAAGGATATACGGAGTTTCTTGGGCTTAGCTGGATATTACAGAAGATTCATTGAAGGCTTTTCGAAGATACCAACATCCCTGACCAAGCTCACAAGAAAAGATGAAGAATTTGTGTGGTCAGAAGCATGCGAGCAATCTTTTGTAGAACTCAAGTCAAGATTGACATCTGCACCTATTCTCGTCATACCGGATCAATCCGGAGGATTCGAAGTACATTGTGATGCATCCGGTAAGGGATTAGGATGTGTTCTGCATCAGCACGGTAAGGTTGTGGCTTATGCTTCAAGACAACTGAAGACTCATGAGCGCAATTATCCGACGCATGATCTAGAGTTAGCAGCCGTTATCTTTGCTCTCAAGATTTGGCGCCACTACTTACTTGGTGAACGAGTGAACATCTACACAGATCATAAAAGTCTGAAGTATGTGTTTACTCAGAAAGAGTTGAATATGCGGCAGAGAAGATGGTTAGAACTTATGGCGGAGTTTGACATCAACTTGCAATATCATCCAGGAAAGGTGAACGTAGTACCTGATGCTCTTAGTCGCCAACCATTAGCAATGAATCTCACCGCACAGTGGAAGCTTCAGCAGGACCTACATCATATGGAGATTGAACTAGTCATGCCAGACGATGTAACCAGATCAATGCAGCTCAAGCCAGCGATGCTAAGTTGCAAAAGATCAGAGAACAAGTGGAGAATGGACTCAGAACAGATTTCATCATCCATGAAGACGGATCTTTGAGATACGGCAGCAGATTGTGTGTACCAAAGGGTCCTGTTCGGGAAGATTTAATGAAAGAAGCTCATAGCTCTCCCTATTCAGTACATCCTGGAGGTACCAAAATGTACAAGGATCTACGTCAGAATTATTGGTGGCATGGTATGAAGCGTGAAGTAGCCAGGAGCGTCGCAAAATGTTTGGTGTGTCAGCAAGTAAAGGCTGAACATCACAGGACAGCTGGACTACTTCAACCGTTACCAATTCTAGAATGGAAGTGGCAGCATATCACGATAGACTTTGTAACTGCTCTTCCTCGCAGCACAAAGGGTAACGATGCGATTTGGGTCATTGTGGATCGACTCACAAAGTTGGCTCACTTCATCCCATTTCGAGTTGGCCAATCAACTGAGACATTAGCGAAGAAGTACATGGAGGTAATAATCTAAATTAAGATTTAAACTCTTCATAATGTACTATCTCTGATACCCATGAACTCATACAGGAAATTGTGAGACTTCATGGAGTACCGGTCTGTATTGTCTCCGATCGTGACACCAGGTTCCGATCGCAATTTTGGCAGAGTCTGCAAGCTAGCTTGGGAACAAGTCTGAACTTCAGCACGGCTTATCATCCACAAACAGATGGTCAGTCGGAACGAACTATTCAGATCTTGGAGGATATGCTTAGAGCATGTATGCTCGACTTCAAAGGATCGTGGGAAGATCACCTGCATCTTGTGGAGTTTGCGTACAACAACAGCTACCAAGCAAGTATAGGAATGGCACATTTTGCAGCTTTATATGGAAGGAAGTTCGATCGCCATTAAGTTGGGACGACAGCGGAGATAGAGAACTCCTTGGACCAGAGATGATAGTAGCGACCGTTGATGTGGTTCGTACTATCAGGAAAAGAATGCGCATAGCCCAAGATAGACAGAAACACTGGGCTGATACGAAGAGACGACACTTGGAGTTCCAGCCAGGAGATCATGTATTCCTGAAAATCTTTCCGAACCGCGGAGTGATCATATTTTGAAGACGGGGAAAGTTGAGTCCGAGATACATTGGACCGTTCGATATACTCGAACGAGTCGGTGAAGTGGCATATCGTTTAGCGCTTCCACCCTCATTGGAAGGAGTGCATAATGTGTTCCACATATCTCAACTCAGAAGGTATGTGAGTGACCCCAGCCATGTACTTGATCATTCCGAGCTCACAATACAGCCCGATTTGTCTTGTGAGCAACAACCTGTGGAGATCCTGGACAGGAAAGTGAAGACATTTCGGAACAAAGAAGTTAATTTGGTCCGGGTAATGTGGAGGAAAGACACTCCAGGAGAATCCACGTGGGAAAGGGAGGATGAGATGCGTGCAAGATATCCTCACCTTTTTGTAAACTAGTCCTTAAATAAAAGTTGTAAATTTCGAGGACGAAATTTTTTGTAAGGAGGGAAGATTGTAACTCCTCCAATTTTGTATACCAAAAATTTGCTTTAAATATAGTATATACTTGGAGTATTGATGTTGCTGGAAACAATTTAAGTATCTAATTCCTTACAATAATTACAAGAAGGAGCTTGTAGCTCATTGGTAACACCTTGCACTGCTGAACCAAGCCACCAGAGTTCGAATCCCATGCCCCACATAATTTTTATATCATTTTGTTTTAATTTTTTTTAGAAGTCAAACGGTCAAACAGACATAACTCACAATTTATTGCGAATTAAAAAAATTAAAGTATACCAAAACCTCCCCCAGACCGAACCCCACCCGGCGGCACTTGACTCGGCCCTGACTCGGCCGAGTCAGCCGGCGACTCGGCCGAATCGGCCGGCGCCGCCTGCCGGACTCGGCCGGTCGGCCGAATCGTCAACACGAAAATTTTTCGTGTTGACCTGTTCTAACCCCCTCTATAGTCTAAATTTCCAGTACTGTTACACAATTTCAATTAAATCTCTTTAAAGACCAAAATTAATGAATTTTTAATGATTTTTACATTTTTTAAAAATATTTTTTAATCCAAATCCTAACCCTAGCCTAGCCCTATATAAAGACCCCTACCCTCTACCATTTCACCTCACAACTCTAAGTCTACTCTATCAAATTCTCGAGAACTCGGTACGAAGAGCGAGAAGCGAAGCGCTGCCGAAATCGACGACGGATTCCGGCGACCGGATCAGAACCTTCGCGACGTTTTCGACGAATCAACAACCACCACATCTCTTAGCTTCCTTAGCTTATCCAAACCGTAAGTCCCATCTCTTCTATCTCTCTTTTCTTTAATATAAAAATACGACTTTTTGGAACCCGACGGAAATCGGACAAACCGATTTCCGATTCGGTTTTTCTATAAATTTCCACCTGTCACCTAATACCTAATATCTACCCATACTCATGTTGACTATTAATCACCCATAAACTAATTTAATCAAACTTACTCGCATGAAATGATAAGTTCTTTGCAAAACCGTATTTCTTTCATAAAAATACCATGAAGTTCATTTTTCTTAGTTTAATTAATTCCCTCACTCCTAAATAGGTTTATCTTGATCACTAAACTTGTAGAAACCAATTTGAATGAAATTTCACACATGAAATGATAACGTTTTTAAATACCGTATTCTTACGCTATAATACCTTTAAGTTCAATAAGTCATGTTTTACCTTTAAACTTCACCAAAACTTAAAATAAGTCACGAGGTAATGACCTACCTCTACACACACTCAATATAACCCTAATTGATAAATATCAAAACACAGAATACGAAATTACAGGACTTTTCACTAAAATACCCTAATCTTTATAACCTTTATTGAAAGCTTTAAGTTGTAAACATTTCTAAATAAAATCTTTTAATAAAATGAAAACACGATTGGTCATGGACATCGATCGTTTATCTAAACTGTCTTGTGGTGTCTAGGCAAGTGTGTCTAGGCTAGTGGTTTTTAATTAGGCCCACGACTGTGGTTCCTTCCCACTTACCTGGCACTTACCAGGCCGCAATTGACGGTGAAGAGGCGATTTGAGGCTTCTAATGACTCATCGTTTAGACCTTAGAAATAGGCTAGTTGGCTTAGGAAACCCTAACAACTAAAATACGGAAAACTATACTTTTTGCAAATAAATACCCCATATTTATAAAACCGTTTTCCCAAATGAAAAGTATTTGTTAAACCTAAGCAAAGCGCCGCTACAACCCACTTTTGGGGAACCTGTTAGGGATAGTACGGTTCATCGTGCACCCGCAGGCTATTAGTGCGAGATTCAGACCTCCGCAAGGAGCATTCGGTCTCGAAAGGTTTAAAATACGATATTTAAGGAAAATGAGATTTTTGAAAATAAAATACTCATTTAAAAATTATTCATGTGTTAATATATATAATTATCATTCAAACACCTATTTTATTATAATATGAAATTTCCACATTTTCCTAAAAATTACAAGATTAAAAGTTACACTAAAATACCATGAATTTTCAGATAAAACAATTAATACTTTTATTAGGATATATTCACTAGAATAACACAAATAAAATTCACATTCATTATAACAATAAATACGAATAATAAATACTTGAGGTGTATTTTGAAAACTATACAAAAGTACTTTTTACATAAAACCCCCTCAAGTTTTACAAATTACAATAAGGCCCCTGGCTAATATTGAACTTCGAATTCTCTTCTTTTAGTCTGACTCGGGTTAGAGTCTGACTATTTCTGACTTGAATATGATTCAAGTCAATCTATATTCTTTTATATTCCAATACGATTTGAATACATGAAACCCTGAATCCAGACAACAATATATTCTTTTGACTGAATCAAACCATGGATATTCATCCATTATCCTGATATTCCATTTACCTGATTATACAGTTACAACATGTTTACTGATATCATGGTTTTGGTCAGTCACTCATTTGTAAGTCCATGCTTCCTCTCCCGGTACTTTCGGGAATGCGGAATTTGATGAAAAACGATTTTCAACATGGACTTAAAGACCCAGATCTTTGTTAAATATCTAACTAACAACCTAACTAGGAGTTGCTAACTACTCGGTTAGGGGGTTTATACCTTTCTTATCTCGAACTCCTTCGTCTTCAAGCCTCGATGGTTGTCCGGATCGGCTTCTCCCCGTCGTCTCCTTGCGCCGAAAATAGATCCACCTGAAAGCTTCAACCTTTGGCTCCTTCTTCGAACTTTAAAGAAACTAGTTCACTTGGTTTGCTAAACCTTGTGAACTAGAGTGAGTAGAGAAGAGTTTGTATGGGATTTTATCTATGGTTCTTGGTTCTCAACTCATGAGACAAGTGAACCATAGACTAAGTGAGGGAGAGCAAGAGGAAGGAGATGAGAGCTCAAGAACAAGAGAGAGAATGAGCATGAAAGAATGAGAGAAGACTTTTCTCATTTGGCTCTCATAATCCAAAACAATCATAACATCTCATATCAATCAAGTATTATGTGATGGTTTAAGCAACCATAGCCATATCATTTCATGCACTCATTTTGCACAAAAGAGCAAGCAAGCAAAAGTCTTTGCCATGAAATGATAGCTATGGTTATCATGATGGTCAACTAGTCAAGCCTAGTCAACCGGTCAACAAAGTCAACAAGTCAACAAAGTCAACCCCTCAACAACCATGTCACCATAATACTTAATTAATATAATTGTTAATCACATATCATATTCTCATTAGGGTTGAGCAAAAAGTCAATAGTCAACGGTCAACTGTCAACAACCCTAATGAGAATCCTCTGCCTCTGTCTCTCCGTCAACTGTGCATACACACCCGCATCCGCGTTCCGAGGAACACAAATGCATACTGGATAAATCCAATCCCAAAAGGTACACTAGGATCTGGCTTAAACTAAAGCCCGCTAGTGTAAACTGTCCGGACACTGTACGTGCACAAGTGCACGGATGTGACCGAACCCTGTCGCAAAACCATGCGACCTGTCGCAAAACCATGCGACCTCTACTCTTTTGCCTAAAGGCGAATAGCTTTCTGTGTGGGACTCTAAAGACTCGACACTACGCTGGCAGTGGGTTTAACCACAGACCGCAAGCGGCACTAGCTGTGCGTAACGGTCCCCAGGTAGATGCCGACAAGAAGACTGACAAGGTGAAACCCATCTGAACTCCTACTAAGCCTGAATGTGACATTCTCCGTACAGTCCGGTCTGTTCGTCTGATACATTGCATGGCGGGCCTAGGGGGCGATAAACGTCAGTCCCCTAATAGCGGTACAAGTTGTGTCGGAGTGAAGCCCAAAACACCCTGAGATAACACTGGAAGCCTACCAGTATATCTCGTTTGCCCTGGCCAGGGACTACTCGTGTAATGGCTCTCCTAGACACAACGCGATGTCAACCCCCAATACCGGGAGAGACGAATCCTGTCTAACCGTCACTGCCTCCAAGTGCCTCAGGACTGCACCCAACTACTACCTGTTTGCATGACTCCTTTGAGCCGTGGTAGGGTAGTAATCAAAGTGCAGTGGGAACACACTCGAGGCGAAGTGACAGTGTCAAGTCAGCGGACTAAGCTGTACTCATGTCACCTAGAAACTGATAACTGACGATAGGCATAATACCAACTAGTCAGTTCCCGACGAGTCCTGTCCAGTGTACCCGTAACCTAACGAGCACCCGCATACTATCTCAAGTACGACGTACTGACGGCTGTGGGACAGACCGTCTCCCACACTGGGATGAGAAGCGCATGCGCTAGTCTACTCCGGAGTATCGATGCCCTGTCTCGATAGTCCTGCGACTAGGGACCTGCATAAGGATGTGCTTATAGATTACCCAGCCCCACTAGTGTGACTGCCATCATATCGCCGGTAATCAAGCAAAGATCCTAAGGGCTCCACTAATGTGTATAGGTGATATACTAAAATAAACACATGTACACATTTGAAGTAGAAACAAACCAAGTAGCATACTACTATTTTGAGCAAGATTGTATATACAAGGTGAATATCCCAAGCTTCCATTAAGTAATATACAAACTAGTATGATACAGTAATGGCCTCTAGGGCATATACACTAACAATCTCCCACTTGCACTAAGGCCATGTACTGGCGTATCGAAAACCTATCATCTCGATCAGCCGCTCGAACTGAGTCTGGGGAAGGGCCTTGGTGAATGGATCTGCAGTGTTATCTTCTGAAGCGACTCTCCGAATCTCGATCTCCTGGCGATCTACGATCTCCCTGATCAGGTGATACCGCCTCAAGATGTGTCTGGATCTCTGATGGGACCTGGGTTCCTTCGCTAAAGCTATAGCCCCGTTGTTGTCGCAATACAGAGGTATTGGATCAACAATGGACGGAACCACCTGAAGTTCATTCAAGAACTTCCTTATCCAGACAGCTTCTTTTGCGACATCAGATGCAGCGATGTATTCCGCTTCCATCGTCGAGTCTGCAATGGTTTCCTGTTTGGAACTCTTCCAACACACCGCCCTTCCATTGAGGGTAAAGACAAAACCCGACATGGACTTGGAATCATCCTTGTCACTCTGGAAGCTGGAGTCAGCAAAGGCTTCGATCTGGAGGTCTTTTCCGCCATACACCAAGAACATCTCTTTAGTCCTTCTTAGGTACTTGAGAATGTTCTTCACTGCTATCCAGTGTTTCTCCCCAGGGTTTGACTGATACCGGCTTACCACACTCAGTGCATAAGCTACATCCGGTCTGGTACACAACATCGCATACATTATAGAGCCTACCGCAGAAGCGTAGGGTATAATAGACATGCGATCCCTCTCCAAATCAGTCTTGGGAGACATCTCTTTAGAGAGGGTGATCCCGTGACAAGCCGGTAGGTTACCGCGCTTGGAATCTTCCATACTGAATCTCTTCAGTATGGTGTCGATGTACCTGGACTGTGAAAGTCCTAATATCCTCTTGGATCTATCACGATGGATCCGGATCCCCAGGATGTATGAGGCATCACCCAGGTCTTTCATGGAGAACCTGTGTGACAAGAACCCCTTGACAGATTGTAGCATAGGAATGTCATTTCCTATTAAGAGAATGTCATCCACGTATAAAACGAGGAATACTACAGTTCTCGCTACAAATCTATTATAGATGCATGGTTTATCTGGATTTTTGATAAAGCCAAATTCCTTGACTGTCTTATCAAAACAGATGTTCCAACTCCGCGATGCCTGCTTTAGTCCATAGATGGACTTAAGCAACTTGCACACCTTTCCGCTGCTCCCACTCTGAATGAAACCCTCTGGTTGGTCCATATAGACACACTCCTCTAAATTTCCATTTAGAAAAGCGGTCTTTACGTCCATCTGCCAGATCTCATAATCGTGGAAGGCAGCAGTGGCAAGAAGGATCTGAATGGATTTCAGCATAGCCACTGGAGAAAAGGATTCTACATAGTCCAAACCAGGTCTTTGACGAAAACCCTTTGCAACAAGTCTAGCTTTATAGGTCTCAACCTATCCATCTACACCAATCTTCCTTTTGAAGATCCACTTGCATCCTACGGGTTTTACCCCGTCTGGAGCAATGTCCAACGTCCATACCTTGTTGGTGTACATGGACTCCATTTCGGTCTGCATTGCATCCAGCCATTTTACCGAGTCAACGCTCTGAACGGCGTGCTGGAAGCTAGTAGGCTCATCATAATCTATGATGCAATCCTTTCTATCCCCGTCTATGAGAAAACCATAGTATCTCTCGGGCGGATGAGACTGTAGGGTTCCTAGTCACACTAATGAAGTCTCACAAGTGATCAAACATGTCCAATTCAAATTTTATGAGTGCCGAGAAACCCTAATACGGATCGTTAACTAGATGTGTAGGCTATGCGATGCAAGTAAACAACTTTATCTAAAAGGAAAGTGGCTACAACCTTTGTAGATCCGGTCCTCCACCTCCTAGGCTCCGTGATGAAGTCCCCTCGCTGTTCAAATCGGATCTTGGACTCTAGCATCGGCTTCATCGGAGAATGGGCGGGCTAGGTCATCGACTACGATGCCGAAGATGATCTACGTCGAGGCATCACTAGATCAAGCTCCTACTTCACCAAGCCATGAAAACTTGTGAAGGAAACACCCTATACTACTTGGAAAGAGGTAGAGGATGAAGAAATAGGAAGTGGGTTCACTTTAGAATTGGATTTCTCACTCATTTTCATCACTTGCCATTGATGTAGAAAGCTTTTCTTTCTTGCTCATGAAGAAGAAGAAGAAAGAAAAATATATGATAAGTTATTTTAAAAGGAAAAATAATATGAATACTTATCATTTGGCAACCATGATTAGGTGTAGAGAATAGACCATGGTTAGTGGGAATGGTTAGGGTTAAGGAAGAGACAAGAATGGTGGACTTGTTCAAAGCTTCAAGAAGCTTCAACAAACAAACAAACAAACAAAGCCACCATTCTCTCTTTATCTTTTCCAAAATAAGAATAATAAATAAATAAATGAATAAGTAAATAAAAACAAAACCCTAACCATTACCTAACCATGGTTTAATCTAAACATACACCCTAACATTCATGTATCATCAAACATGATACAATCTTGTGCACAAAAGTATATCACATATACAACTTTTGTACATCAAGTGAGAAAAACCAATTTAAGTGAACCAATACTAGTTAATGCAAAGTATTATATCAAATATATAATTATACATTAAATCATTAAATCAACACTTGATTTAACGATCCGGTCATATCGCATATAACCGACTAGTATCCTATGTATCGGCTTATCGAATCAATCCTTGATTCGATAACTAGGTTATATCGCATATAACCAATCGATACATTCATCGCGAGAATGGAATACGGTATCACAAACACGAATTATTCTCGGTCCCGCACATATCTCATATGCGCTCCTATTTTGTTTCGCTTGAGCTAGGAAACCTCTGTGTAGGACTCTAAAGACTCGTCAATACGCCGGCAGCAGATGATGATCATATCAAACACCCACAAGCCGCAAGCGGTCTGCTAAACGTAACGGCCACCCGGGTATTGAGCGATCAGAAGATCGACGAGCAAGCCCGCTCACACTCCTGTGAATCCAACCAGTAACACTTACCGTATAGTCCGGTCTGTTCGTCTGATATGTCGCATATCTCGCCTAGGGGTGGTAAACGTCAGACCCCAGTAGCTTGATAAGTCATGCCGACGTGAGGTCTATAACATTCGTGAAACTACTGATAACTCTTACCAGTATATCACTGCAACCCTGGCCAGGGATTTCCTGTTATGGCCAGTCGAGCATAGCGCAACATCAACTCCCAATACCGGGAGAGACGAATCCCCTTCTATCGCTCATTGCCTCCATGTGAATCGGGACTGTACCCAAAAACCACCTGTTTGCACAACTCAGTAGAGCCGTGGTAGGGTAGAAATCAAAGCACAGTGGGAGACACACAAGACTCTATGACGATCTCGGGTCAACAGACTAAGCTGTACCAGTGTCACCAGAGAACTGCCATCTGACGTGAGGTATAATACCACCTGGGAGTTCTCGGCGAGTCCGTTCAGTGTACCCAGTCTCCACTGAGCACCCGCATACCATCTCTAATGTCAAACATCAATGGATATGGGATCATCCATCGCCCATCACATGGGTCGAGAAGATATACGCTAGTCTACTCTGGAATATCGATGCCCCGTCTCGATATTCCCATGACTAGAAACAATGAAGGATGTACTCATTGACTACCCAGGCCCCACTAGTATGATCTTCATCACAGTCCTGGAAGTCGAGTACACATCCTAAGGGCTTCATCAACATGTAATCAGAGAGACAGAAAGTATACATGTTAAGATAAAGAGCAACCAGATAGCGTACTATCATCTCGAGCAAGAAAGTCCTACCTATATATGTCCCAGCATCCACTACAATATACATCCAATGTACAGTAATGGCCTCTAGGGCATACATATAACTAACAATCTCCCACTTGCACTAGGGCCATCTGTAGCAGTGGTCGCAGTATCTAATACTCAACCATCCCATATGAGTCTCTCTCTGGGATAAGGCCTTCGTGAGTGGATCCGCCGTGTTGTCCTCTGAGTCTACTCTCCTAACCTCGATCACATCGGAGATCAACTATCTCCATGATCAGGTGATGCTTCCTCAGAATATGTCTGGGTCACTGATGGGACCAGGGTTCCAGGGCCAAAGCCACACTTCCATTGTCATACAATGGCAGGAACCTAGTTCATCTTATGAACCAATACACACCCAAACTGCCTCTTTGGTAGTATCTTTAACATCGATGTTACCAGCCTTTATCGTCTAGTTTGCCACGGTATCTAGCTTGGAACTCTTCCAACATACCGTCCCTCTACTGAAGGTAAAGACAATGCCTGCGACTGACATTCAGTCGTCCTTATCACCCTGGAACCTTTTCAGTGATTCTCCCCAGGATCAACTGATACTATCTCACTATAATTAGTGAGAATCCTAACATTCATTTAGATCTATCTCATAGACCCAAATCTCAGGATTTAGGAGGTATCACTTTGATCCTATATGGAGAATCTATGTGATAAGAGGAGATCGACTGATCGTAGCATAGGAAATTCCTTTCCTATCAAGAGTATGTCATCCACGTACTCTACGAGGATCATTACCATACTCCATACTACCCCTTTTTGTACATACAAGGTTCATCTACCATTTTGATGAAGTCAAACTCTTTGACTGTGACATCAAAACAGATGTTCCAACTCCGCGATGCCTGCTTTATCCTGTAAAGCAACTTACACATGTTTCCGCTGCTCCCACTGTTTACGAAGCCCTCTGGCTGTGTACTTATAGACTTTCTATTCTAAATCAGTATTTAGAAAAGCAGTCATGACACCCAACCACCAGATATCACAGTCATGGTATGTAGCAATGGTAAGTAGGACCTGGATGGACTTAAGTATAGTCCCTGGAAAAGGTTTCATCATTTTCCACTCTTGGTCGATGACGAAAACCTTTAACAAGTCTAGCTGTGAAAGTTTCAACTTTTCCATCTACACCAAGTAATCTTCTCAAGATATACTCGCTCCTGATGGGGATTTAACCCTTCAGATATAGCAACCAAAGTCCATACTTTGTTGGTGTACATGGATTCCATCTCAGATCGCTAAGCATCCAACCATTCTTACAGAGTCCCTACTCTCGATGGCCTGCTCGAAACTAGTTGGGTCATCATCTCATGATGCATTCCTTGCTCCCACTGTCATCGAGAAACCGAGGTATCTCTCAGGCGGATGAGGAACCCTACTAGATCGGTGGAGAGGCTGAAGTTCGTCGGGAACTATAGAATCCTTTGGTTCTGTCAAATCATCTACTGCAGTTTTGTATAGCTGGAACCTTTCCAGTTCTACAGAACTGATCCTGCCTCGATCTTGTCCGGATTTTGCTTAAGACATAGGCCGAACAATCCTAAATCTTAACTTACTTAAGAGATAGGTTCTTCCCATACCATATCTTATATGGAGTGGTAGGCACTGATTTGATTCGAACCTAATTCAATAGGTATGCAGCTTCTCAAGCGCATAACTCCCAAAAGGAAAAAGGAAACTCAGTAGTACTCATCATAGAGCACACCATATCTAATATTGTGCGATTGCTCCACCCCGATACACCATTGTGCTGTGGTGTATTCAGAGGAGTAACACTGAGAGAGAATCTCATTCTTCTTTAGAATAGTCCAGGAATTCTATGCACAAGTATTCTCCTCCCTGATCTCATCATAGGACATAATACTTATACCCGGTTATTGGTTCTCTACTTCTGACTTATATTCTGTGAATACCTCAAAAGTTTCGGACTTATGTTTCAACAGAAACATATGACTGAATCTTGAGAGATTATCAGAGAATATAATGAAGTATAAAGAACCAGTTCTGGCATGTGTAGACTAGAGACCTTACATACATCATCATGTATCAGTCCCAAGAGTTCATTAACTCTTTCTCTGTTTCTAATAAACAGGGCTATGGTCATCTAATCTTTGTGACATGACTGGCAAGTTTGACAAGATGTAAATTCAAATTGATTTAAATATGCATCTAAAATGTAACTTCAGCCAGTCGGGTCGCATTGATGTGACCTAATCTACAATGCCTCAAGAAGGATTCGTTCATTTCTGAACTTTTCCTCTTGTGTGTGTTCTGTATACTAGGAACTGTAGTTTGATTTAGAACGTCAATACTTTTAGATAACGTGTCTGAACTTATCAACTTTTGATATAGGAAATGTTCAAAACATTATCCAGCAATACAAAATTTTATCATTACTTTAATAAATAAAGAGATTGATATGATTTTGTATATCAGGTTCGGTATCTAATAGCATTTGTTCAGAATCAATATATTGGTAATACAGGGTGACAGTGACCAACAGACTTGGCTGCAACACTTGCCCCGGTTTCTGTCTCATGAAACTTATCACCCGTTCTCAGTTTTTCTACCTTTTTGTAGCCCTATGTAACAGATTACATATCTGGGATCCTGATCCGGTATCAAATACCCAGGATGCAGAGGATACTGAGAAACAGTTCTGTGTAACGAACACACCCGAAGAAGATGCATCATATGCACTTTCTTCGTTTGGGCGGCATAGGAATTCTGGTATTCCCCTATTTCCTGCTCTGTCTTATAACAATTAAAAGTTGGAGCGGGACCAACGTTCCCCAGCTCAGTATAACAAGCGGGTTCGGTCAATTCATCCATATTATTATCTTGATTAAGGCATGATATGGTCGCTACCTGGAGAGAGTTTATTGAAAGACAGTTTTCAATAACATACACACCTGAAGCTGAAGCAGCAACCTGCTTCAATTCCTGTGTTCTGGCCTTCCAAGCCCTGCAATCATTCTTCCAGTGTCCTTTCTTATGACAATAGAAGCATTCTTCCTTATCCACAAGCTTCCCCGCTTTCTTTGTTGCTTTAGCTTTTCCCTTCGTATCCACTTTACTAACACCGCCCCTTGGTTTGGCGGGGGCTTTCTTCTTCTTTCCCTTGGCTTTCGCCTTGGACCTAGAAGAAGATGATCCTCCTACAAACAAAGTGGATGTTTCCCTACCTTTCTGTAGGGTGCCCTCTGCGCTCCTCAGCATGTTGAGGAGCTCTGAAAGTTCAACTTCTTTTTCTTGTAAATTGAAGTTCAGTATAAACTGGGCGTAAGTGGAAGGAAGTGACTGGAGAACTAAGTCCGTATAGAGCTCACTCTCCAATATGGTCCCTAGGTCCGCGAGCTCCTCAATGTAGCCGATCATCTTAAGCACGTGTTCTGCTACTGATGATCCGACGGCCATCCTTGCCGAAAATAACTTTTTCGACGCTTCGTATCTTGCGATACGAGACTGCTCTCCATACAGTTCTTTTGTATGAAGAAATATGGATTCCAGGTCCATATTCTCGTGCCTCCTCTGATGTTCATTGTCCATAGAGGCAAGCACGAGGCACTTGGCCTTCGCGCTATCAATCTCCCAAGTCTTATGAATTTCCTTATCCGCGACGCTGGAAGTGGGACCAGGGACAGGGGGAGCTTTGGTGGTAAGAAGATACCCCAGCTTGTCGTAAGTGATTGCCATTTTGACATTCCTGAGCCAATCTTTGTAGTTTGGCCCTGTCAGTATGTTTTTATCTAGAAGTAACTTAAGTCCAGTCATGTCGATTGGTCGCTGCAATTAGGAGAGAGAAGAAGAAACACTCAGCATGATGCTCTTGCAAGTTTAGAGTGGTTTTTAATTTGTCTAAACAGGATGGCTCCCACTGTTTCTCGAATCCCTCCTCAAACCAAAAAGGAAGAATTAGTCAGGATCAATCTCACCGTACAATACTTGCTTAACCGTTCGGCCAGGCTGGTGTCAGTACTTCGAGGGAGGTTTTCCAACGCTTTCGCGAAGTTCCTTAATTCAAGAACCTCTTTTCCCTGGGAGCGTAGCCCCGCTAACACCTTTCTAGACACCTACTTGGTTTATAGCATTGATCGTTAAGTGAGAAATTTCCCGAGGAGTAGCATATACTCACAGTAGGATCGGGATCCAAATATCATCGCGTAACGAAACTGAAAGAATCCTACCAGAATCATCATACTCCAAATGGTATGTAATGCTAGCAAGTTTCAGTACTTATGAAACTCCCGATGTGGATTTTTGCCCCATGCTCTTATGACCTTGGCGTGAGGTCAAAATGTCATAAGTCACATGTCAAGTTCTTCCCATCATTATCCAGGTTAATTTGAACCCACCCGTACATACCCTTGACGTAGGCCAAAATGGCAGTACGACTGTCTCAAACCAACGCATTCTATCTATGCAACAGATAAATATCCGGCAGCTACCAATCACTATGCTTTGGCGTGAGGTCAAAATACATAGCTTGAATACTACCGAACATTTAACTGAAATGATGGAGGGCTACGGATGGTTTTGACAAAACCGTGAACGTAGTGAACTTGATATGATCGATGGAACGAGATAGCTTTTAAAAGGAGTGGCTCAAGCTCCGCATTTAAAAGTTAGTTTTGAAAAGAACCGAGTGGTTTTTCGAAAGTGTTCCAACGACTTTTACTTGGTTTATTTTCTTGCATTAGTTCTTTTAATGCGTGATATTCTTGCATTAGTTCTTTTAATGCGTCCCATCATTTAATCCTACCATTGCAGAAAACAACCAAAATATGACGTACGATTATGCCATTCGCATTCGCCACGGGGCCCCGTCATTACCCGTTAGGTTACTTAACTAACGACAGAGCGGGGGCTAGGCTAGCGCGGCTGTAAAACATAAGCAACGCCTAAATAATATCATATATAGATATATTGCAATGATAGACATTTCAGATCACAGATGAACACATTGGATATACTAGGAACCCGCAATTCGTACGAGCCTGTAACGAAAAGCAGATTACACGGTCGCGGTGAATAGCCAAAACCCCATCCAAGACCCCTACGGGTGCAGCAAACTACCCGCCAAGTACCCGAAGCGAAGCAACCACCCTCATCCCCGTGAGTAGGCCACTCGGCACTTCGGCGTACCCGGTAGTTTATGCACCCCCTCCATGGGTCTATCCTAGGAGCAAAAATAGTAAAAAGAAATTATACAATGACGGCTACAACCCCGACCCGGTTGTGCGGCCATACAAATAATTATTACATCAATTTACAAATTTACATGAATTGAAAGAAAAGAAAACTCTCGTCTCACAACCCCCGGCTATTCACCCGCGACAATCCAATGAATTCATATACACATTCCAATGACATTACAGATCACAGATTTGTATAACCCCCACTAATCGACATATAGCGATTAGTAGACGTTCAATACAAATATCACATCACAGAAAAACCCGTCAGCTTAAGTCTTTTAGAAGTTCGATCAAAAATACGGATTTATAGGCCCCCAATACAAAATTTTCGTTCTGGAAAATCTGGGCAGAAAATACATATTCCAAAAATCCCAAAACAAACCCAGAAATACACTGCACCAAAGATGGACCTCGGCCGAGTCAACTCGGCCGCGGAACCGCGGCGGGAGCGTGCTCGCGCCGCGTTTCCGCGGCGCTTTGAACGGTTCGTGGGACCAATTTTGGTGGTTATTATAACAAAAGCCTGAGCCGATTTTTAAGATGAAAATTATCAACTTTTGAACAGAAATAATTTCGGCAGAAACTTGACAGTTTTGGGTTCGTTTTGCGACTTTTCTTTGATCGATCTTCTAGCTACTTTGCTAACATGTTAGATAGAGTTTAACTAGGCTCTGATACCATTGTAAGTCCATGCTACCTCTCCCGGTACTTTCGGGCATGCGGAATTCGATGAAAAACGATTTTCTTAGAGGTGGTAACATGGACTTAAAGACCCGGATCTTTGTTAAACATCTAACTAACAACCTAACTAGGAATTGCTAACTACTCGGTTAGGGGGTTTATACCTTTCTTATCTCGAACTCCTTCGTCTTCAAGCCTCGATGGTTGTCCGGATCGGCTTCTCCCCGTCGTCTCCTTGCGCCGAAGATAGATCCACCTGAAAGCTTCAACCTTTGGCTCCTTCTTCGAACTTTGAAGAAACTAGTTCACTCGGTTTTCTAAACCTTGTGAACTAGAGTGAGTAGAGAAGAGTTTGTATGGGATTTTATCTATGGTTCTTGGTTCTCAACACATGAGACAAGTGAACCATAGACCAAGTGAGGGAGAGCAAGAGGAAGGAGATGAGAGCTCAAGAACAAGAGAGAGAATGAGCATGAAAGAATGAGAGAAGACTTTTCTCATTTGGCTCTCATAATCCAAAACAATCATAACACCTCATATCAATCAAGTATTATGTGATGGTTTAAGCAACCATAGCCATATCATTTCATGCACTCATTTTGCATAAAAGAGCAAGCAAGCAAAAGTCTTTGCCATGAAATGATAGCTATGGTTATCATGATGGTCAACTAGTCAAGCCTAGTCAACCGGTCAACAAAGTCAACAAAGTCAACAAGTCAACAAAGTCAACCCCTCAACAACCATGTCACCATAATACTTAATTAATATAATTGTTAATCACATATCATATTCTCATTAGGGTTGAGCAAAAATTAAATAGTCAACGGTCAACTGTCAACAACCCTAATGAGAATCCTCTGCCTCTGTCTCTCCATCAACTGTGCATACACACCCGCATCCGCATTCCGAGGAACACGAATGCATACTGGATAAATCCAATCCCAAAAGGTACACTAGGATCTGGTTTAAACCAAAGCCCGCTAGTGTAAATTGTCCGGACACTGTACGTGCACAAGTGCAAGGATGTGACCGAACCCTGTCGCAAAACCATGCGACCTGTCGCAAAACCATGCGACCTCTACTCTTTTGCCTAAAGGCGAATAGCATTCTATGTGGGACTCTAAAGACTCGACACTACGCTGGCAGTGGGTTTAACCACAGACCGCAAGCGGCACTAGCTGTGCTTAATGGTCCCCAGGTAGATGCCGACAAGAAGACTGACGAGGTGAAACCCATCTGAACTCCTACTGAGCCTGAATGTGACATTCTCCGTACAGTCCGGTCTGTTCGTCTGATACATCGCATGGCGGGCCTAGGGGGCGGTAAACGTCAGTCCCCCAATAGCGGTACAAGTCGTGTCGGAGTGAAGCCCAAAACACCCTGAGATAACACTGGAAGCCTACCGGTATATCTCGTTTGCCTTGGCCAGGGACTACTCGTGTAATGGCTCTCCTAGACACAGCGCGATGTCAACCCCCAACACCGGAAGAGACGAATCCTGTCTAACCGTCACTGCCTCCAAGTGCCTCAGGACTGCACCCAACTACTACCTGTTTGAACGACTCCTTTGAGCCGTGGTAGGGTAGTAATCAAAGTGCAGTGGGAACACACTCGAGGCGAAGTGACAGTGTCAAGTCAGCGGACTAAGCTGTACTCATGTCACCTGGGAACTGATAACTGACGATAGGCATAATACCAGCTAGTCAGTTCCCGACGAGTTCTGTCCAGTGTACCCGTAACCTAACGAGCACCCGCATACTATCTCAAGTACGACGTACTGACGGCTGTGGGACAGACCGTCTCCCACACTGGGATGAGAAGCGCATGCGCTAGTCTACTCCGGAGTATCGATGCCCTGTCTAGATAGTCATGCGACTAGGGACCTGCATAAGGATGTGCTTATAGATTACCCAGCCCCACTAGTGTGACTGCCATCACATCGCCGGTAATCAAGCAAAGATCCTAAAGGCTCCACTAATGTGTATAGGTGATATACTAAAATAAACACATGTACACATTTGAAGTAGAAACAAACCAAGCAGCATACTACTATTTTGAGCAAGATTGTATATACAAGGTGAATATCCCAAGCTTCCATTAAGTAATATACAAACTAGTATGATACAATAATGGCCTCTAGGGCATATACACTAACATCATTTACATATTCCAATACTACAATACTGTTAAAACATTACGGGGTTTAAGGGGTAGATTGGTACGGAAGGTGTTAAAGGTGGCACGAGGTGGTCAGATTAAGACACCTAACCTGAATCCTATTGCTGTTGTACCGTGGCATAACGGTTCCTTGTACTATCCTTTTGCCCTGATCTCTAGCATATAGAGATCCCCTTCGTATACACTGGCATCCTTCTATACCAAGCTACAAACAGCAGCGTTACACAATGTTCCATAATATTCAACAATATAATAGTTTAGAAAATACTGTTACTCTGTCATTCTCATTCTTCTGATTCTATTGGGACTTACCGAGCGACCTGTTCGCTGACGACATTCTATTTCCTTCTTCTTTGAATGTCGTCAGGTGCGTTGGACCAAACTGAGATCGAGCCCACCGGTGAAGATTTGGAGCAGTTCCAGGAAGATCCAGAGCTCTAGATACAGTACCTTGTTCTTTCCAGTATTTTTATTTTCTGTTATGCCACTGTTTAGGCATTGCTTTTCATTCCAGTTGTATTTTCTTTTCATGCATTGTACAAAGAATGTTATTAATAAAAGGTTGTTATTTCTATATTATTCGTCTCTTGTGATTTACTTTATATTGCTTAGTTACGCTTAGCGTATCTACTTCTGAGTATATACGTAGCGGGCCTCGTCGCGTCCACTTCGCCGTACACTGGGAAGCGGGGCGTGACAATGAGTACAGAGTATATCATAACAGTCCCGAGTGTGGGATAAAAATAGAGGTACCATCAACAAATCATCATAAATCCGGTGTCAAGCAATGACACCCAAATCCCAATATCTCAGGTGCCGTCACTCTGATTGGCCCTCATATCCATCTCATCATATAACGCCGGTCGGCATCCTCCGGATATCTGCTGAGTTTCCATAAAATCACCGGTAGGTAATACTCCCCCTGCCTAGCTCATCATCATCCCTACAATCTTCTTGCCTCGGGGTGCCATACGGGGTCCACCATGTACCCGCAGACGGCTCATCCAACTCCTCGAATCGAGCACGCTCATAGCTCAGAACCGAAAAAACTCATGGTGGACACGAAATATCATATCAAGGGAAAACCACACTATTTAAATATTTCAAGTTTTCAAAATGTACCTTGCGGTTTCCCAAATCCACGAAACAGAAATATCATGAAAACATCATATGAGATATATCACTGTAGCAATGTATGCATGATGCGTACTAGTACCAGAATCGTTATCTAATTGTCAATAATGAAAGCGGTACAACATATATTTATCCATGGTAATTTCTATAGTGTGCGTGGCATGGAAATTACCAACGGTGTGTGTGGCATATAAATCAATGCTCATGCAACATGAACCGTCAGTAATGATGCAGTGCCCTATTAATGATATGTCGATGTACAACAAGTAATAGGATGTAAAAAATGGTACTCATGCACAATCAACACACACACACACACACACACACACACACACACACACACACAAATAAGAATATCACACAAGGTTATATCACTTGAATCTAGCCTTCGGCGTTTAATGTCATACAGGCGATTCCCCCGTAGATGTTAAAACTACTCACCGGACAAACTTTAGATAAGTAAATCCGATCACCTCCTTCCCCTTCCTGGCTGCGTGTGAAGTCGCTGCCTGTGATCCTAGCATCACACAGAACCAAAACTCATGAAATTAGTAAACTTACGATAACACACGGACACAAACGGCAACTAACGAATCGACTCCCACAAGCTACCAAGTGTTAGCTTAGCGTGATAAACACGTGCAACGACATCCTAGACCATACCTATGGCTGTTAAACGTACGAAACACTTAAACCAAAGTCGGATAAATCCGTATCGCACGTTGCCGAAACTCTTGAATTCTAGCTAAACGGTCCAAGATTTTTATACACAATGAATTAGAGAAAGTTGCATATGCCATGAGCCTAAACTTTGCCCCAGAGACCCTACGACCAAGACACGAACCCCAGCTCCAAGCTCTGGCCGCAATTTGCGGCCAGAAGGGATAAAATTGTGGCCATAATTTAGGGTAAAGGGCTCAAGTTAAAGTGGTGGGTTCTAGGCCTAAAATACATCTCTCAGTGATGGCAACTTCCTAAAATAAAACCTGGGTGGATAGCAGATCAAGACAGAACCCTAAATTAACACAAAATACGATATTAACATTAATTTTAAATCATTAAGGTATTTTACTGAAACTAATTAAAACAACAATCTTCCTTAGAGCCTAAACAAGGGTTAAAGATCATTACCTCACCAAAACTTAGGAAAAACCCTAGCCATCCAACCTCCATGTCATCACAAGAGGGTTAAACATGCTTAGTTGGGGTTTTAGTGAGATTTGATGTAGTTTAGGCTTGAGGTTAGTGGAGAAAATAAGGATCAAGTGAAGATTTTTTTTTTAATGAAGAAGAAGAAGAAGAAGAGGAAAATGAGAGAGAGAGTGAGGGTTTTGATAGAATGAGAGGATGGGAGAGTGTTGAGATGAGACTTGGATTTTGAGAGCCATGCTCTCTGTCTCTCTTCATTTAATGCCTCCCATGCTTTGTCCCCCCCCCCCATGCTCCCATGCCTCATCATTCATTTCTTTTCTCTTTCTTTCATTTTTAAAATAAAAACTTGTACTTAAAATATATATATATATATATAAGATGACATAATAGGTTAAGTGTTATGGCTAACAAAGTATGGTTAACACTTCCTTAACCTTAGATTAACATGCACATGTGTGTGCAAGTACACAAATAATTAAATAAAATATTAATTAATTATTAGAAAATATGTAAAAATAATTATTGGTTAAATTTATTATAAACCCGCATTATATCGCTTAATTAACTTTAATTGTGTTCTAAGGTGTTACAATCATGCTCCAGACGTCGCTCATGAGGGTAGGGGAAGTAACTGCCGGAGTGGAGACCAACCTCATATAGGCCCTGCTAAGACCCAGTCCCCATCCTCCCTCCTAACCTCCGTGGTGACCTTCGTGTGCGGCGTCTAGGACTGGGGTCAGCATCATCGAATCGGTATGTCCACTAAAATCGATCCCCGATACCTCCGCCTGCTCCACCACCCGCTCCTACACCCACATTAACCATTAAAATATAAGTATATCATTTAATTTTGAACTTATCAAAATAAAAATTTCATTCGAATTAGAATAAATATTAATACTTATGCAATACTCCTGGGTAGCGGTGTTGCGGTCAGCACGCTCGGTGTACCGTCCTGTGCCAGGGTCCGATTTCTCTTCAATTCGCCAAAAATTTACATATATTATAAAATAACTCTTAATATTACATTATATCAAAATAGATCTATTGTAATTTACCGATACCTCCATAGAACGAGTAATGTTCCTTGAGCAACCTGTATAAGTGGGGCGACCCCTCTTCGCCGACTTCCTATTCACCTTATTTTGATCGGCTTGTTTCTGCACAACAAATTCAGATTTAGTTTTCTAATTAAGCAACACAAAAAGATAAATTATATACTAAATAATGAATTACATTTAAATTACAAACTTGTTTGCGCAGAGAGTCATAATATTGGCATAAGAGATGCCATGTATCTACGTCGACTCTTGCAAAGGCCGGAGTATGCAGGAGAACCGCTCTCTCTGCCTCGGGGGTCGTCATCCATACCAAATAGCAGTCGATCTTCAGCTCGTTCCTATTGTATCGGACCTTAGATTGCATGTTCTTCATCAGGCCCAGGTATAGAGTGTGAAGATCGAGCACTCTCTTAGGATGATCAGGGTTGGGTACAGGCTGAAAGTCGTAAGCCAACAGCAAATACAAAAAATAATATATTTAAATTACAAGTGTTAAATAATAATAAATTTATTGGATAAGTCAAATGAAAATATATATTAATACCCGAGCCTGATCTCAGAAGAGGGCAAATGAGCGTCGGTGCTGATCGCCCCACTCAATATGAAGTGGATACTTCTTTTGGATGTGGCTATCATGCCCCATATACCGGCCGAACCGCTTGGCATAATCGCCGGTATAGCGATAATCGGGGGTGAAGAAGAGGGCAAATGGTGCCTCCCCCTAGCTCTATCAGGCCTCAGCCTATGGGACTGATTCGGCCCTCGAGTCCCCCTCTCGGGATGGGGCTACCCTGCATCTACAAGAAATATCAAGGTGTCACGCCCCGCTTCCCAGAGTACGCTAAGATGGGCACGTGACATAGCCAACCATGCTACCCGTGGATAGGAAAAATCCATCCACGGTCACATTACGGCTGTAGAGATATCAAGAACAATAATAAACTATCTAACACATGTCCATAAGCCAAATAAAACGAGTCAAGAATAAAATAATGCGGAAGCAAAAGATCCAATACAAGAATAAACTGGAATGTACGTCCCATAATGCGGGCTCACATCAGGAATGAAATAATACCGAAAGTAAATGAACTAACAACTCGCAAGTCCTCACTGCTTAGCCTGCTGACTGAAATACTCCTGCTCGGACTGCAGCAAAGGCAAGGAATCTGGGCAATGCAAACCCAGACGTCAGAGCGTCATAATATCAAGCAATACTATAAACAGGAGTAGCAATACATGCAGGTATGAGTTTAAATAATAAAACAGGCATAACAATGATATAAGTAAGAACAGTGGGGTAATGTGTAGTGGGTAATCTAAACTGGTCTATTGGGTTAACTACTCTCAATCTTTGAAATCAATTTAATGAATTATCGATGTAACTCAATAGTATCCCGTGCGTGCCCAGGATCATGGTGAAGATTCTCGGGCTGAAACCGAGATATGCCGCTAGGCACTAAAAGGAAAAGGGGTAACGATGGATGATGTCAACAGCATCATCCCAAGGCTGGCCTAGCCTCTAAAAAGGTAGTGGGTAACGATGGATGATGTCAGCAGCAGCATCCCAAGGCTGGCCTAGCCTCTAAAACTGATCAGTAAAGCTATCGAACTGTCGAGTTACAAGTCAGGTTTCATCATTGATTTCCCCATATCCCCAAGTTGTGTATTCAAGTCAAGTATTGATAAATCTAGAGCTAATTCCAACACAGGATCAGCAGGTAAAGGTTTTTCTGGATAGACAACGGGGAATGTCCGTAGGGACAACATGTCAGGTTTGTTGGTATTAGTAACAAGATCAGGTAACAGATAAAGCCATGGTACAACAGGTCAAGTCAGATAGTATAAAGGTATCATGTCATGTCAAGAGTTGCACGGTACCATGTCGTGTCAAGTAGTAGGTGTAACAAGTCATGTCAGGGGTGCACAAAATGTCATGTGGGTGCTCATAATCAAACTAACATAAGCATGGGTATACAAAACAAGCATGGGGTATTAATCAATAAAATGGAACATTGTAATGTGATATGCAATCAGGTACAGATTAAGGCATATAGATGCACAATCATGATTAGGGTTAAAGTTAAAGTTCCAATACTAATTAAACTACAATTTATCAAATGTGGAATGTTAATATTTCAATGTTATACATTCAAGTGATCTATGGATGCAATAATATGTATACTAGACGAGATGGATGCAAACGGGTGTTTGCAAGGTTCTAAACTATCTAAAAAGGGTACTATGGGCTATGTAAATAATTATTATGTGATTTAAATACGGGTGTAGGTACTAGGTATAGTAAATCAAAATGCAATATGGTATGTTCCAAGTTATAAATCTAAAATGATAAAATGGACATCGAATGTTAAAATGTAACATGAGACATTGGATTAAATCTATAAGTTTAACATGTAATCAAATAAGTATAAAATATTATGAATAGCATGTAGCAAGTTTCACTTGCCTCGACAGATCACGAAACGGGTATACGGAACGTCACGCGTCTGCGGGAAAAGTCGCGACGCGCGCACAGTACACGGAATGAGTCCAAACAACGCACAAGAGGATCACACGGTTCAGAGATGCTTGCTGGGTCGTCGTGATCGTCGCCGGCACGGTCGGATTCCGGCAAACCAAGAAACAGTGAACATACTTTTAATGGAAGAAATGCATGGAGAAAGAAAAGAGAAGAATGGAAAGAGGAAGGAGAGGAGAGAGGAGAGGAAACTCACTGTGGTTTAGAGGGAAGTCGTGAGGTGTCGACGGCGTCGACGGAGCTCCGGCGAGATACCTGCATAGGGCAGCGGCCATCAAGAAAAGAGAACGGAAGAAAGGAAAGAACAGAAAGGAAAAAGAAAAGAAGGAGAGGAGAGGATGTGCAGAGCTCACTAGGGTGCAAGATGATCTGGGAACGAGGGTGAGATCGGCGGCGGTGATTGACTCCGGTGAGGTCGCGTGTGCAGGGTGCACGGTTGTGCTCGACTGCGCGTGCAGGGTGCTCGGGGAGGAGAGAGTGGAGGCGAAGGTGATGAGGGTGAGGAGACGACAAGGTCGGGGAGGCATCGTGGTGTTTTGGTCGACGGTGAAGGGAAGACGGCGGCTAGGGTTTTTTAAAATATGGGTTTGTTTAAAAAAGAAAGAAGGGAGGAAGGAATATATACAGAGAGGGAGAGAGAGAAAATTAGCGAGAGGAGAGAGAGTGAAAGATTCTGAGAGAGAGATGAGAGAGAGGAAGAGAGAGATAGAGAGATCGAGAGGAGAGAGAGGGGGGGAGGAGATATAAAATCGTCGGTTAGTGAGGGGAGAGAGAAAGAGAAAGAGAGAAAGGGAGAGAAAGAGAAGCTGAGAGAGAGCTCGTGGGGCCCGGCAATAAAAGGAGAAAGGTTTTGATTGGTTCGTGGGAAAAATAAGAGAGAGAGAATCTGATTTAGTTAGTAAAAAAAATTTTAAAAGATTTAAAATGGTTTTTGGAAAATCTTTGAACTGTAAAAAAAATATTAGAATTAAATTTAAAATTCAAATAATTAAATTTTAGCGGGATATAAACATATTTCAAAATGCGTCCGGGTCGGGTCCAAAAATTTAGATTTAAAATACGAAAATTATTTGTAAGTTCCAAAATTTAAAATGAAAGATTTGGTAACGAAAATGCATACCCCTAAGAACGGACGCACGTACGTGCGTGTAGCTGTCCAAACACGTCCGTTTCACTGAACGGGACGAGAACACGATGCGCGGACGCTACCACGGGGTTAGGGGTATCATGCAGGCTATGAAATGCAATTTTAATTTATTTTACGTGATCTAAAATGTTATATGTAAAATACGCGATGCTAGGTGAAATGTTAATATGCAGTATATATGAGATGCACGCCTATTTAACAGGCTAGGGTAGTCTATAATTATAAATCAACCAGTTCAACCAAGCGGGTCGGGTCGAATGTAAAGTAAAGGTGTAAACTACCATTCGCACTCAAACGAGATATATCAGTAAAATACCACATATAATAAATACGGAACAACAAATAGTATAACTGAACTCGGTTGTTATATTATACCCAACAACAAAGAGAATTTCGTCCTCGAAATTCATAGAACAATAAGGATAAACAATCCCACGCTACAAGAATAGATGGGGAAACTTCTGTCGGATTTCATATTCTCGTTCCCAAGTTGACTCTCCATGTGAGCGATTACCCCAAGAAACAAGTACAAGAGGGATAACTTTGTTCTTAAGAACCTTTTCCCTTCGATCCATAATCGACATCGGTCGCTCCTCGAAAGTCAAATCTTCTCGTACAGTCAGCTCCGAATGATCCAACACATGTGTTTCATCTCGAACATACTTACGGAGTTGAGATACGTGAAATACGTCATGAACATTCGCCAAGGATTGCGGCAATGCCAATCGATACGCTACCTCACCAACACGCTCCAAAATCTCAAAAGGTCCGACGAATCGAGGACTGAGCTTTCCTCGACTTCCGAAATGAATCACACCTCTAGTCGGTGATATCTTCAAGAATACCAAATCACCCACGGCGAACTCTAGAGGTCTTCTCAACGTATCTTCCCAACTCTTTTGTCGGTCTTGTGCTGCTTTCATATGATTCCGTATAGCGTTAACCTTCTCTACTGTTTGCACAACCAAATCTGGTCCCAACAATCTTCGTTCACCGACATCGTCCCAGCAAACAGGTGAACGACACTTGCGACCATATAAAGCTTCGAATGGAGCCATCTGAATAGTCACCTGGAAACTGTTATTGTAAGAAAACTCCACCAAATGTAGATGATCCTCCCATGAACCCTTGAAGTCCAACATGCAAGCTCTCAACATATCTTTAAGAGTTTAGATCGTTCTCTCCGACTGGCCATCTGTTTGAGGATGATAAGCGGTGCTAAACTTCAAACGAGTCCCCAAACTTTCCTGTAAGCTCCTCCAAAAGTGTGATAGGAAACGAGTGTCACGGTCGCACACGATGCTCACCGGTACTCCATGCAAACTTACAATCTCCTGCATGTACCGTTCTGCCAAAGTTTCTGTTGATTGACCAACCCGAAAAGGAATGAAATGAGCTGCCTTGGTCAAATGATTAACAATCACCCAAACTGCATTGTTGCCTTTTGGACTCCGCGGTAGAGCCGTCAAGAAATCCATGGTTATATGTTCCCACTTCCACTGAGGAATCGGAAGTGGTTGCAATAAACCAGCAACCCTTTGATGTTCAGCCTTGACTTGCTGACACACCAATCACTTTGCCACAAAGCGGGAAATCTCCCGTTTCATGCCTTCCCACCAGAAATGCTGTCGTATATCTCGGTACATCTTCGTGCCTCCTGGATGTACGGAATATGCTGAACTATGTGCCTCATTCATAAGTTCTTCACGAATATCTCCCTTTGGCACACATAAACGGCTACCATATCGCAACGAACCATCTTCATGGATCAGTAAATCTGTTCGAAGTCCAGCTTCAACCTGTTCTCGAAACTTCCGCAATCTTGGGTCCTGCAATTGCGCTGCTTTAATATTCTTGATTAACGACGAATTTATTTGCAGCTACATCAACTGTCCCGAAGAATGCGGCAGCACAATCTCCAAATCAAATCTTCGAAAGTCTTCAATAAGTTCCTTCTGTGCAGTCAACATTTGAATTGCTGGCAACCGACAAAGCGCATCCGGCACAACATTAACTTTTCCCGGATGATACTTAAGACCAAGATCGTAGTCAGCCATCAGCTCCAACCATCTACGCTGCCTCATATTAAGCTCCTTCTGCGTGAACACATACTTCAAGCTTTTATGATCGGTGAAAACCTCAACCCTTTCGCCCAAAAGATAGTGTCTCCAAATCTTCAAAGCGAAAATCACCGCTGCTAGCTCCAAGTCATGAGTTGGGTAATTCTTCTCATGGGTTTTCAGCTGTCTCGATGCGTAGGCTATAACCTTTCCATGCTGCATCAAAACACATCCCAATCCTTTCCCAGATGCGTCGCTGTGAATCACCAATCCTCCGGAACTGTCTGGTACGGTCAGAATAGGAGCGGTTATCAATCTGTAACAACCCTAATTTTTTCTATACACTTTTCTATACAAATTTTTCAAAAATCCATAAAGGAGTATTTTAGCCTGAGCACAAGATATAGGTAATTATTTTGTTTTTAATTACAAGCTACAAGAATGTAATAACTCCATTTTTAGTGTACAAGAAATTACTTTAAATTTAATGCATACTAGGAGTATTTATTCTTGCTGCTATCATTTTAAGTAATTAAATACCACAATAATTACAAGAAGGAGCTTGTAACTCATTGGTAACACCTTGCACTGCTGAACCAAGCCACCAGAGTTCAAATCCCCTGCCCCACATTATTTTTATATTTATTTTGTTTTAAATTTTTGGAAAGTCAACAGTCAAAACGTCATAACTCACAAAACTTGAACTGAAGACAAAAAGTTAGATATACTAAAAATCCCCCCAGGAGACCCCCCACCCATCGGCACTCCGACTCGGCCCGACTCGGGCCGGCGCCGCCGGCCAGACTTGGCCGGACGGTCGAGTCGTCAACATATGAAATCTGCATCTTGACTTGGTCTTCCCCCCCTGCATACTTTAATTGGTCGGATCGGTTACAGAGAGTCCCATAAATCCCTTTTACTCCAAAATTTTAATGATTTTAATGATTTTTCATATGTTTTTTTAAAATATTTTTTAATTAAAACCCTAACCCTATATAAACACCCCTACCCTCTACCCTCTCATCCTAAATTCCTAAGTCCACTCTCTCAAAATTCCAAGAGAACTTGGTACGTTAGAAAACGAGCGAAAGGCGAAGCACTGACGAAATCGACGGCGACTTTCCGGTGATCGTGATAGGAGCTCTCGACGACGTTTCGACGCGCCGGCAAACCCTCTACCTTCCTCTCACTCTCTAGCGTTGTCCAAACCCGTAAGTCCCTCTTTTCTACCTTTCTATTCTTTCATAAAAATACGACTTTTCAAACCCGACGGAAATCGGAACAACCCGATTTCTGATTCGGTTTTCTATCAAAACTCACTTATCACTAATTTCATAATGCTTAAACATATTCATGTTGACTACTAATCACATAACAACTAATTTGGATAAAGTTTCTCACATGAAATGATAACCTTTGCAATATATCGTATTTTTGCACTTAATTACCACCATGTTTAATTTATCACATTTAACCTCTTAACCTTGCTAAACCTTAAAGTAGATCACGAGGTAATGACCTACCTCCACACACACGCAAATACAACCCTAAATGATATCATCAAAACTTATTATACGACAAAACAAGATTTTACATTAAAATACCATTTTCTTATTAAAACCTTTTCTAAAAGTTCTAAGTTATATACAATTTTAAAACCATATCTTTTAATATGAAATACGAAAGTTATGGACATCGATCGTTTATCTAAACCTGACTTTGTGGTGACTAGGCAAGTGTGTCTAAGGCGAGTGGTTACTTAATTAGGACCACTACTTGTAGTGGAGAGCCTCCCACTCACCTGGCACTTACCTGGCCGCAATTGGCGGCGAAGAGACGATTTGAGGCTTCTAATAACTTGTCGTTTAGACTAATTAGAAATAGGCTAGTTGGCTTAGGAAACCCTAGAATCTAAAATACGTAAATTTACACCTTTTACAAATAAATACCTTATCTTTATAAAACCGTTTTCTAAATGACTAGTATTTATTAAATCTTTGCAAAGCGCCACAACAACCCACCTTTCGGGAACTCGTTAAGGGATAGTACGGTTTATCGTGCACCCTCGGGCTTAGTAGTGCGAGATTCAGACCTCCGCAAGGAGCATTCGGTCTCGAAAGGTTTAAAATACGACATTTAAGAAAAATGAGATTTTTGGAAAATAAAATATTTATTAAAAATTATTATTGTATAAATATATGTATATTTATAATTTAAACACCTATTTTATTATAAGATAAATTTTCCACCTTTTTCTAAAAATTACAAGATTTAAAAGTTACATTAAAATACCATGAATTTCAAAAAAATCAATATTACAAATTAATACCTTTATTTATGAAATTAGGGTATTTTCACTAGAAATATCACAAAATAAATCACACTCATTATAATTATAAAGACGAATAATAAATACTTGAGGTGTATCTTGAAAACTATACAAAAGTATTTTTACATAAAACCCCCTCAAGTTTTATAAATTACAATAAGGACCCTAACAAATATAGAACCTCGACTTACATTTCTTTTGGTCTGACTCGGGTTTGAGTCTGATTATCTCTGACTTGAATATGATTCAAGTCAATCTATATTCTTTAATATTCCAACTCAATGTGAACACATGAATCCCTGAATCCAGTTATCAATCTATACAACTTGACTGAATCAAACCATGGATATACATCCATTATTCCGTTATTCCATTTACTTGATTATGCAGTTACACTCTGTTTACTGATATCATGGTTTTGGTCAGTCATCCAACTTATACAATACAATACAACAATACAATCATAACCCTACGGGGTTTAAGGGGTAGACTGGTACGGAATATGTTAAAGGTGGCACGAGGTGGTCACTTAAGACGTAATTACATCCATGCCGTTGTTCCGTGGTATTATCGACGGAGCCTTGTACTACAGGTTACCAAGGTCCCCGGTGTAAGTGGGACTCCCCTTGTATACACTCGCATCTTCTGTACCAGGCTACAAACAACAGCGTTAATACAATATTATAATACAACATTAAAAGTTCTCTCTCTCTCTCTCTTACTTTCTGTCTATTTCTCCCTTATCTTTGGGACTTACCGAACGACCTGTTCGCTGACGACATTCTATTTCTTTCTTCTTTGAATGTCGTCAGGTGTTTTGGACCCGTCAGAGATCGAGCCCACCGGTGAAGACTTGGATCAGTTCCACGAAGACCCTGAGCTCTAGACATTGTACCTTGTTCTATTCAGTATTTTCATTTCCTGTTTATGCCATTGTTTAGGCATCGCTTTTCATTCCAGTTGTATTTACTTTTCATGCATTGTACAAAAGAATGTTATTAATAAAGTTGATGTTATTTCTATATCTCTTGTCTCTTATGATTTACTTTTATATTGCTTAGATACGCTTAGCGTATGTACTTCTGAGTATATACGTAGCGGACCTCGTCGCGTCTCCTTCGCCGTAAAACGGGAAGCGGGGCATGACACAATCTCTGCTTCAACGACTCAAAAGCTGACGCACACTTATCCGTCCACACAAATGGTACTTCTTTGCGCGTAAGCTTGGTCAAAGGCTCAGCCAGACGAGCAAAGTTCTCCACGAACCTCCTGTAATACCCGGCAAGTCCAAGGAAGCTTCTGATCTCTGCAACGTTCTTGGGAATCGGCCAATCTCGAACTGCTGCAATCTTTTCGAGATCAACGGCGATTCCATCTCCAGACACGATATGCCCCAAAAACTTCACTTCTTCCAGCCAAAACTCGCACTTGCTCATCTTTGCATATAATTTTTCTTGCCTCAATGTCAGCAATGCGATCTTCAAATGTTCTGCATGCTCTTCAATACTCTTCGAGTAGACCAGAATATCATCAATGAACACCACAATAAACTGGTCCAAGAATGGTGAAAAGATTCGGTTCATCAAGTCCATAAATATTGCCGGTGCATTCGTTACTCCGAAGGGAATCACTAAATACTCGTAATGTCCATACCGAGTTCGGAACGCCGTCTTGCAAATATCTTCTGTTTTAACTCAGACCTGATGATATCCGGTTCGCAAATCCAATTTCGAGAATACCCTCGCGCCGCTAAACTGCTCAAATAATTCGCCAATATGAGGGATCGGGTACTTGTTCTTAATAGTCACCCGGTTCAATTCTCGATAATCGATGCACATCCTTCTTGTGCCATCTTTCTTCTTGACTAGAAGAATTGGAGCTCTCCAAGGCGAGTTACTGCTTTGAATCCAACCCTTCTCAAGTAATTCAGTAACCTGCTTCTTAACTTCTTCCAACTCCACTGGTGCCATTAGATAGTACGCTTTAGAAACTGGCGCTGCACCAGAAACAAGATCAATCACGAACTCCACGTCTCGCTTCGGCGGTAAACCTGATATGTCTTCGAACACGTCCATGAAATCTCGAACAACAGCTGGTGCTTCATCTCTATCAACTTCCATCGACGAAAGAACGTTAGCTGTCGGCCTAGCCCTAAACTCGACTGGCCCAACAGAACTGCTTCCTCCAGTGAAGATAAACTCTGGATGTCTGGGAATCTGGAAAATTACTTTCTTTGCCCTACAATCAATGTGAGCATGGAAAGTGCCGAGAAAATCCATTCCCAAAACGACTTCATAGCTGCCTGTATCAATCACCAAGAAATCCGCAAACAGCTCCCGTCCGCAAACAACAACTGCACAATCCTTACATTCTCTACTAGATATGATCTTCTCATTCCCAGTGTGTATGTCCCAGAAACTAGACAGGGTCGTGCAAGTAATCGAGTGTGTAGAAATAAACTTGGACGACATAAAACAATGGGATGCACCAGAATCGAATAACGTTAATGCGGGAAAACCATGAATAAGTAGAATACCTGAAACAACTTCTCCTGAAGCGTTAGCTTCCTCAGCCGTCAGGGTAAAAACTTGAGCTTGATTGGGTCCCTGAGTCAGCTGCTTCTGTCCCGGAAACGGTTTCTGCGGCGGCTTCTGAACATCATCCTTCGTGCGAAGCTTCGATGGACAAGCGTTCATAGTATGATCCGCCGATCCACAAACCAAACAAAGTCCTTGCCTCCTTTGACAATCTCTTTGCACATGTCTGGGTAAATGGCAGTAGTTACAAATCACGCTCCTTCTTTGATCAACGACAGCAGGCTTCTTCATAGGTGTTACGCCACGACGGTTCACTGGAATACCTCTGCGTCCATGTGCTCGGTTCGGTGCAAATGCCGTCTTCCGTACTGTAACTGCTGTCTGCTGTGTACTCCCAGTCTTCATAGATAGGCTCTGTTGTTCTCGGGCCGCTATAAGTACCTGTGAGAAAGTGTTCAAACCCAGGGAGACAATCTGTCTCTGGATGTCCACATCCAAACTGCGCATGAACCTCCTTGCCCTATCAGCATCGTTGGCAACCAAAGGTCCAGCAAATCTACTGAGCCGCGTCCACTCAGCTGCATGTACATCTACCGGTGCGCCGTTCTGCTTCAAACTGATGAACCTTTCTTCCATTTCCTCCCGTGCAGTCCGCGGGAAGAACTTCTCCAAGAAACTCTTCGAAAAATCCGCCCAACGGATCGGTTGGGCAAGCGAGTTTCTTCCACCAGCCACCATTCACAGGCATAGTCCACCAACTGGATGCGTACCACATCCACCCTCTTATCCTCTGGGATCTGTGCCGCAATGAGTAAATTCTCCGTGTCAACCAACCACTGCTCCGCTGGCAACGGCTCCTCCAAGCCAGTAAAGACAGACGGACCCAGTCTCCTGAAATCCGCTACAGTTCCCACACGATCCGCTGGTCTGGCCACAACATTGTTAACAGAATGCTGTACGGTCCGCAAACCTTCCTGTAAAGATTCAGCTTGCTGCTGGTTCAGCTCGGTCTGCCGCTTTTGGTTCTCCAACATCCCACGTATTACTCCAAGCATAGCGGCTTCGTCAACACGCCTTTGGTACGTTTTCAGATTCTTGTCTGCCATGTTCCTGAAATCAAAGCACCAAAAGGATTAGCATGATAACAGATTCAAAATGTAGGTTAAGGATATGAATCAAGGCTAGAACTCCAAGTTACTTAAATAGAGTACCGCATTGTAACCATGCCGCGGTATCATAGCTACAATTACATAACTCCACCCAAGTCGCCAAAGTTCTAGAGATAACCAAAAAAGAACCAGGTTTCGAGTCGATATGCAAAGGAGGTTTGCATAACGTAAAAGTATAATTAGGAGGAGGTTAAGATTCAAAAATGGTAAGACGGTAAGATGGCAGGACATGTTTCCTAATCACGAGTATTCTGATTCGTGTATTGGGTCCAATACCCAACTACAAAAGAATCAAACCCGATTAACCTATAACCATGGCTCTGATACCAAAAGAACCATATCACGCCCCGCTTCCCAGAGTACGCTAAGATGGACACGTGACATAGCCAACCATGCTACCTGTGGATAGCAAAAATCCATCCACAGTCACATTACGGCTGTAGAGATATCAAGAACAATAATAAACTATCTAACACATGTCCATAAGCCAAATAAAACGAGTCAAGAATAAAATAATGCGGAAGCAAAAGATCCAATACAAGAATAAAATGGAATGTACATCCCATAATGCGGGCTCACATCAGGAATGAAATAATACCGAAAGTAAATGAACTAACTACTAGCAAGTCCTCACTGCTCAGCCTGCTGACTGAAATACTCCTGCTCGGACTGCAGCAAAGGCAAGGAATCTAGACCATGCAAAACCCAGACGTCAGAGCGTCATAATATCAAGCAATACTATAAACAGGGTTAGCAATACATGCAGGTATGAGTTTAAATAATAAAACAGGCATAACAGTGATATAAGTAAGAACAGTGGGGTAATGTGTAGTGAGTAATCTAAACTGGTCTATTGGGTTAACTACTCTCAATCTTTGAAATCAATTTAATGAATCATCGATGTAACTCAATAGTATCCCGTGCGTGCCCAGGAGCACGGAGAAGATTCTCGGGCTGAAACCGAGACATGCCGCTAGGTACTAAAAGGAAAAGGGGTAACGATGGATGATGTCAACAGCACCATCCCAAGGCTGGCCTAGCCTCTAAAAAGGTAGTGGGTAACAATTGATGATGTCAGCAGCATCATCCCAAGGCTGGCCTAGCCTCTAAAACTGATCAGTAAAGGTATCGAACTGTCGAGTTACAAGTCAGATTTCATCATTGATTTCCCCATACCCCCAAGTTGTGTATTCAAGTCAAGTATTGATAAATTTAGAGCTAATGCCAACACAGGATCAGCAGGTAAAGGTTTGTCTGGATAGACAACGGGGAATGTCCGTAGGGACAACATGTCAGGTTTGTTGGCATTATTAACAAGATCAGGTAACAGATAAAGCCATGGTATAACAGGTCAAGTCAGATAGTATAAAGGTATCATGTCATGTCAAGAGTTGCACGGTACCATGTCATGTCAATTAGTAGGTGTAACAAGTCATGTCAGGGGTGCATAAAATGTCATGTGGATGCTCATAATCAAACTAACATAAGCATGGGTATACAAAACAAGCATGGGGTATTAATCAATAAAATGGAATATTGTAATGTGATATGCAATCAGGTACAGATTAAGGCATATAGATGCACAGTCATGATTAGGGTTAAAGTTAAAGTTCCAATACTAATTAAACTACAATTTATCAAATGTGGAATGTTAATATTTCAATGTTATACCTTCAAGTGATCTATGGATGCAATAATATGTATACTAGACGATATGGATGCAAACGGGTATTTGCAAGGTTATAAACTATCTAAAAAGGGTATTATGGGCTATGTAAATAATAATTATGTGATTTAAATACGGGTGTAGGTACTAGGTATAGTAAATCAAAATGCAACATGGTATGTTCCAAGTTATAAATCTAAAATGATAAAATGGACATCGAATGTTAAATTGTAACATGAGACATTGGATTAAATCTATAGGTTTAACATGTAATCAAATAAGTATAAAATATTATGAATAGCATGTAGCAAGTTTCACTTGCCTCGACAGATCACGAAACGGGTATACGGAACGTCACGCGTCGGCGGGAAAAGTCACGGCGCGTGCACGGTATACGGAACGAGTCCAAACAACGCACAAGGGGATCACACGGTTCAGAGATGCTTGCTGGGTGGTCGTGATCGTCGCCTGCACGGTCGGATTCCGGCAAACCAAGAAACAGTGAACATACTTTTAATGGAAGAAATGCATGGAGAAAGAAAAGAGAATAATGGAAAGAGGAAGGAGAGGAGAGAGGAGAGGAAACTCACTGTGGTTTAGATGGAAGTCGTGAGGTGTCGACGGCGTCGACGGAGCTCCGGCAAGATACCTGCAGAGGGCAACGACCATCAAGAAAAGAGAACGGAAGAAAGGAAAGAAAAGAAAGGAAAAAGAAAAGAAGAAGAGGAGAGGATGTGCAGAGCTCACTGGGGTGCAAGATGATCTGGGAACGAGGGCGAGATCGGCGGCGGCGATTGACTCCGGCGAGGTCGTGTGTGCAGGGTGCACGGTTATGCTCGGCTGCGCGTGCAGGGTGCTCGGGGAGGAGAGAGTGGAGGCAAAGGTGATGAGGGTGAGGAGACGACGAGGTCGGGGAGGCGTCGTGGTGTTTTGGTCGACGGCGAAGGGAAGACGGTGGCTAGGGTTTTTTTAAAATATGGGTTTGTTTAAAAAAGAAAAAAGGGAGGAAGGAATATATACAGAGAGGGAGAAAGAGAAAATTAGCGAGAGGAGAGAGAGAGAGAGATTCTGAGAGAGAGAAGGAGGAGAGAGAAAGAGATCGAGATGAGAGAGAGGAAGAGAGAGATAGAGAGAAGGAGAGAGATCGAGAGGAGAGGGGGGGAGGAGATATAAAATCGTCGGTTAGTGAGGGGAGAGAGAAAGAGAAAGGGAGAGAGAGAGAAGCTGAGAGAGAGCTCATTGGGCCCGGCAATAAAAGGAGAAAGGTTTTGATTGGTTCGTGGGAAAAATAAAAGAGAGAGAGAGAGAGAATCTGATTTGGTTAGTAAAAAAATTTTTAAAAGATTTTAAATGGTTTTTGGAAAATCTTTGAACTGTAAAAAAAATATTAGAATTAAATTTAAAATTTAAATAATTAAATTTTAGTGGGATATAAACATATTTCAAAATGCGCCCGGGTCGGGTCTAAAAATTTAGATTTAAAATACGAAAATTATTTGTAAGTTCCAAAATTTAAAATGAAAGATTAGGTAATGAAAATGCATACCCCCAAGAACGGACGCACGTACGTGCGTGTAGCTGTCCAAACATATCCGTTTCACTGAACGGGACAAGAACACGATGCGCGGACGCTTCCACGGGGTTAGGGGTATCATGCAGGCTATGAAATGCAATTTTAATTTATTTTACGTGATCTAAAATGTTATATGTAAAATACGCGATGCTAGGTGAAATGTTAATATGCAGTATATATGAGATGCATACCTATTTAACATGCCAGGGTAGTCTATAATTATAAATCAACCAGTTCAAGCAAGCAGGTCGGGTCGAATGTGAAGTAAAGATATAAACTACCATTCGCACTCAAACGAGATATATCAGTAAAATACCACATATAATAAATACGGAACAACAATTGGTATAACTGAACTCGGTTGTTACACAAGGAAAGCAATATTAAGAAAAAACGGTATTAAGAAATTAAAGTTTAACGAAAATTGAGCTACGATATATACCTCCGGCGACAGCAGCACGAGCCGGAGATAGTTCCTCCGGCGAGGAACAGCCGGTGACCCGGACGTGGACGCATCCTCTCCAACTAGAAAATAAACATTGACGATAAAATTACATGAAGTTCATGTTTATTCTTAGAGAATATATAAAATGACTAAATATTTTATATTTATTCATACTAACCTGCAGACTTAGTGGAGGGTACGGAAGTGGCGGGGGTGGCCTCTGCACCAGATGTGGATGCACCACCTATAATTAGACAATTAAAAATATATTATATAAGTAATTGCAAAAAGTATGTGTATATCTATAATATAACATTCTAAATGAATATGCATGCAATATAGGATATATAAACATACTCACAGGTGCGATTGTGGTCGAGATGTGGAGGCACCACCTACAGCTAGACAATCAAAAAATGATTATCTAAGTAAGAGCAAAAAGAATGTGTGTGTATTTATGATATAACATTCTAAATCAATATGCATGCACTATAGGATATATAAATGTAACGACTCTGAATTTACTGTACAAAAATTTTCCAGTTTAATGTACAAAAAATGAGTTATACAACCTGAGTTTGAGTTATAAGTAAATTTTGTTAAATAACAGCAAGAAGCAACTTGTAGATCATTGGTAAAGCCTTGCACTGCTGTGACGTAGCCTCTATGTTCGATCCCCATCAGACACAATAGTTTTTCTGATTTTTCTTTTAACTTTTTGGAAGCTCAAAAGTTTACACGTGCAATACACAGAAAAATGAAAAGTCGGAAAAATCAAACATGTGGAAAATGGAGTAAACACTGAGTTGTAAACATGGCATGAATCCAGAGGCACGAAGCCCTAGATCGGCCGGCGGAAAGCGTATAATGGCCGGTACCGACGGTTCAACCGTAGCCAATGAGGCCCGGGCTTTGCACACTTGACTCTTCGCCTACCCCTAACTCCCATGCACTGTTTGATTTCCCTACAATCAAACAGAGACCTTTCATTTCACCATTAAACAAAATTTTAATGCTTTTTAATCCAAATTTTTAATTCCAAAACCCTAATTCTACATTATAAATACCACCCCACACTTAGGCTCAGCATCATTCTGAAATTTCTAGCCAAAACTCTCAAAAATTCTCTAAATACAAGTAGAGTAAAGAGGAGTTAGTAAGCGGTCAACTTCCGGCGAAGGATGAGCCCCCGCGACGCTACGACGACAACCCTCTCTTCTTATGCCTTTTCTTAACCTAACTAAGTAGTAAGTCCCTCCTAAACTTCTTTTCTCTTCATTGAATTTATCTTTTTATAAAATTCGGTAAAAGTGGAGTTAATACCGATATCACTTTTTCCAACTCCTATAACTCCAATTCCTATTATCTTTTGGTCAAACAAATTTTATACAATACTTGTAATCTTAAACCCTAATATTTAGAATCAAAATTTCATCAAAATTCTCATGTGAAATAACAACAGTAACACTTTTTCATTTAGATGCCATGAACTTTAAATATCATCTTTTATTGTTTTGTTACAAACATACCTTTAGGAAAACTTCACGGGGTAATGGCCTACCCCACACGCATACATGGTTCCATAGCACGATACCTCTTTTACGTGAATTTTTGTTACGAAGACATTATTACAAGAAAATACCACTCATTATAAAAACGGATTTCTTTTGAACGGTGTTTTAAATTCCTTTACGAATATGCCTCTACAACCCTCTTTAGGGGACCCGCTATTGGATGGTGCAGATTATCGCACATCCTTGGGCTAGTAAAGCGAGATGCAGATCTCCTCACGGAGTATTCGGTCTCAAAAGGTTTTAAATACGGTTTTTAAGAAAAACGAATTTTTTCTAATTAAATAAAAATTAATTTTTAATAATTATATAAAATTACAAAATCCATATATTTTCAAAATATAATAAACTTGCATTTTTTTAAATGAAAGAATTACAGGTTTTGCTAAAATACCATCAAGATACCAACAAAAGACAAGTTTTACAATAAAATACCATGAAGTTTCCAAGCTAAGCAATTATCACTAAAATACCTTAAATTCTTAAAATTCATATCCATGAAAACCCTGAATAATATAAATAATTTCTCGAGGTTTATTTTGAAATTTTATTAAAAATATTTTTCATTAAACCCCCTCAAGTTATATAAAACAATATTTAAGGACTTTAGTAAATATAGGTTTAAGCGGGATCAATTCTCTTGAGCCCAGGAAGCCAGAGAAAGTGAGTGCTTGCCTATTTAAGGTAGAAAACTTAACGGGGTTATCAATGGTAATTGTCTTGGGAAAAGACACAAATTCTGCCGTCCATGTGCAGCAGTAACCGATGACTTCCGAACCTAATTCAAGATCTAAATCAGTTACAAGTGTCTGACTCGGTCAGAGTCCAATTCAATCCTGAATCCAAAGTCAAACATGAATACTTAAGCATGAACATGAATACTTGAATTCAAACATCGATATCAAACATGAATACTTGACTTGACTTGACCGAACCATGATTATAACTTGACTTGACTACTTGATTATATCCTGAACCTGATTACTTGAACAATTTGTATCCATGGTCTCGGCAAGACTTGTAAACATAACACATACAATGCATTACGCGGGGATAACGGGGTAGATTGGTACGGAACGTATTAATGTGGCATGAGATGGTCACTTAAAAGACACCTACATGAACTTTCGTGTCGTTGTCTTATGGGTTTTGACGAGGCCTTGTACTATATGTTACTATAGTCTACGGGGTAAGATGGACTCCTTTCGTATACACAAATACCTTCTGTACCAAGGTACAAACAACCATGTTAGAATAACAATCATATACCTGTACAACTTATCAGTTTCATTTCACATTATTTGTTATATTCCATTCATTCTTTTGGAACTTACCGAGCGCTAGTTTGCTGACGACATTCCTGTCCTTTCTTTCTTTGTAATGTTCATCAGGAGGACCGAACTCTCAGGAGATCGAGCCTAACCAGGAGGACTTGGACCAGCTCACTGCCTAGCCGTACTTCCAGCTCTCCTTGTATTTACTTTCAGTTTGTATGCCACTGTTTAGACACTGTTTATATCATTGTATCTTTTCATTTTAAACAAGTTGTATGTGAAGTGAATGTAAATAAAAGTTGTTGTTTATTTTATATCTCTTGTCATTCTTGCAAATTTTACATATATTGCTTAATTACACTTAACGTATTTATTTCTTAGTAAATATGTTGCGGCCCGCCACGTCACCGTTTCCGTACACTGGGAAGCAGGGCATGACAATAAACATACCTGCGGGTGCAGTAGTGGCCTCTGTCTTTTATGTGGACATACCACCAACAGCTAGACAATTAAACATTGACTATATAAGTAATTTTGAAATAAATATGCGTGTATATCTATAATATTACATTCAAAATTAATATGCGTTCAATATACCTGGAGGTGTGGCAAAGTCCACACGGAAGGAGTCATCCGAAGGGGATACCAATCGGGGTGCAAGACCAGCCCTCTGGAGCTCCCTACACAAACTCCCCGGATGGTAGAACCGCTCTGCCTCTACCGCGGCCGGTGCTCCTGGTACCCCTCGCTGCTCCGGGCATCGTAATCAGACCTAGATAAGAGTATAATCATTACATATGCATGCAATATATGTATAGATCGTAGAAATGTGAAGTAATAATATAACATTAATGATAACCTTTTTCGTTTCGTAGACACATTAGACATATCTACTTGGATTTCATCATCGATATCATTTCAAACCCACGTAACTTCACGATCAGCCGAAGACAACCCGTCTTTTGAAACAGATGGTCGGAGCACTCTAAATCTTCTCTCTTCTTCATCCTCACCATTGTCCTCCATACGATCATCGAATTCTGGGACATCGTAAACATCCCTGGGTTTCCAACGGCATACGACATTCCATCCCGGATGCTTCAAGCACTGTGAGTAGTATACTTGGAACGCTTGATTCGGAAAGATAAATGGATCGTCCTGACCGTAAAATCAAAGTGTGTTCACACTAGTCAATCCATATTCATCTTTCCAAGTGCCGAGATTGTTTCTCCACTTATCTGTATCGGTTTGTGTATCATACCAAATATACTGAAATAAAGAAAACGGTTCTGATCATCCGGGATATTGGATGCCAAGTATGCAATTTAAGTATCCATAATAAATCACAACATCTAATCCTACCGTCGCAATCCCACTATTCTGAGTGGTTTGAGATGTTTCTATGTACTTAACTTCAAATTTTTATCCAAGGACACCGAATCCTTTATAATATGCAACCTCCATACTAGGAAACTGAGCTAAACATATTGAATCTCTCTAATGATGCAAACAAGTTCCGATCGTGGATCTGACAAAACAAATTTTATGACAAATACATAATGATATAAGTTTAGATTAAGACTGGTAGCAATAACATGTTATTCGAACAACTTACATGATCTGCAACCCAATCGCAAAAATTATCCTGATGATATTTTTCTAATCGTTCATCATTCCAATCAGGATGCCCCTCACGTACCTCATTAATATAAATTCTGTTCTCAACAATAAATTATGAAATTAATATTATATCATTTCATACACACACAAACACAAATATAACGATTAATCCAAAAAAAACTTACTCTCTAATTTCTTCAAGACATACGCTATTGAGAAGGATAAACCGATATATCTTGTTGATAAATATAGTGTCTACTCTCTTATAATCTTCTTTACAATATGGCCCGTTCTGAATTCTCCGAGGCCGGTTAAGCTTCGTCTCAATGTTCTCGTCCAGATAGCGGGAACAAAATGTTGTTACTTCATCTAGAAAATCTTGCATAATAGAACCCTCTGGTCGATTTCTATTACGTATATACTTTTTTAGAGTGTAGAGGTACCTAAAAAAAATATGTTAAATAAATAAATACGGGCATAAAGTATAATTTTAAAAATTGCGTGAAACGAAAAATTCCACGTACCTTTCGACGGGATACATCCATCGATATTGTACCGGTCCGGCAAACTTAGCCTCGATTGCAAGATGAACCGTCAAGTGTATTATGATATCGAAGAATGACGGTGAGAAAATACGCTCAAGCTTGCAAAGTATCAATGAAATAGAATTTTCTAGATTCTCCAGTGTCACAACATCAAAGGTTTTAACGTACAATTCTCTAAAAAAGTAACAAAGGTCATTGATTACTAGACCAACCAATTCGGGAAGGGAAGTCCTGAGGGCTAACGGGAAAATGTGCTCCATAATAACATAGTGATCATGACTTTTTAGCTGATCGATCTTGCCTTTCAAAATTTTTATTTTCTTGCTAAATGATCTTGAGAAATTTGTGGGAACTTTCAAATCATGCAACAACTGCAGGAACCTTTTCTTTTCCGGTTGTGACATATGATACGCGGTATTGGGAAGTACAAACTTGCCTGGTTTACCCGCTATCGGTTTAGGATGCAATTCACTTCTAATTTTCCAGTCCTGAAGATCCATCCGAGCACAGAGGTTGTCTTTTGATTTTCTGTCTTTACAAAGAAGCAAGTTGAGTACGTTCTCGGATACTCCCTTCTCTATGTGCATGACGTCCAGAAAATGACGCACTAAATTTTTGACCAGTACGGAAGCTCGTAGAATATGCTTAACTTGTTCCAGTATGGTGGTTTGACATGTTTTGCCGGATCTATCCCGAAGGTCGCATTATTGTAGCCATCCCACTGAGCAATCACATCCTCTCAGGAAAATGAGGCTGGAGGCCCAAGAAGCTCCTGATGACCATTAAAGTGAGCAGCGTCTAACCTGTAGGGATGGTCTAGTGGCAGGAAACGCCGATGACCGCAATAACAAACCTTTCTGCTAAAATTCAACCATTTCGATGTTGTATATTGATAGCAATAAGGGCATGCTTTGTGACCATGTACGGACCAACCTGATAGCATTCCATACGCAGAAAAGACATTAATTGTCCACATTAAAGCCGCACGGATTGTGAAAGTTGTATCTGTGTTTGCATCGTAATTCTCTACACCATCAATGAATAAAGATTTTAACTCATCGATCTGAGGTCGGAGATAGACGTCGATATTGTTTCCCGGTGAGTTTGGTCCGTCAATAAGAAGAGGTATCATAAAGTAGGATTGATCCATAGCCAAGTAAGGCAACAGATTATAAACTATCATTACAACGGGCCATGTGCTGTGGGTTCCAGCCATATAGTTGAATGGGCAGAAGCCATCACTAGCGAGTCTGAGCCTGACATTGCGAGGATCACTACAGAATATGTCGTACCTCCTGTCGAAATACTTCCATGCCAGTGAATCTCTTGGATGACTCATTTTTCCATCTTCACTTGGAGCAGTACGGTAATGCCAAATCATTGCTTCGGCTGTTTTCTTGCACCTGAATAGCCTCTGCAGCCTCTGTGTTATGGGAAAGTTTCATGCTATCTTAATAGGTATATCGGGCTTCTTATCAGATTTTTTCGGCTTAAACCTGGCCTCTCCGTATATTGGACACTGTTTCAAATCTGAATTCTCTTTCCGGTACAACACGCAATTTTTGGGACATGCATGAATCTTCTCACACTTCAGACCCAAATCAGACATCATCTTCTGGGTTTCTTACCAGTTGTCGGGCACGTTATTTCCCTGGAGCATAGAATCTTTCAAGAACTTCAGAAGCATCATGAATGACTTGTTGCTCTATCCATTTAGGAACTTAATCTGGAAAAGTTGGACGAACCATGATAGGGTGGAATACTTTGCATTCTCATAAATTGGTCTTCTAGCATCATTCATGAACTTTTCATACTTATCCGCATTCGGTCCTTGACCGGAAGGAATGTCATCTTCGGTAAGAATACCATCACCTAGGGCAGTCTCTACCATATCCTCCATTTCTTCTCCTGGAAAGAAGTTATCGTCTTCTTCTTCTTCTTCTGTCGTATTACCGTCTTCTCCTTCTTCTTCTGTCGTATTACCGTCTTCTTCTTGTCCTTCCCCATGATATAGCCAAGTTGTATAAAATCTAGTAAAACCATGTTTAACGATGTGAAACTCTACGATTTCTACTTTCTGCCAGAACTTATTTCCACATCTATCATATGGACAGAGAAACTTCTCTAAAACGATCTTATTATGTGCGTGTGTAAATTCAATGAAAGCAGAAACTCCTGTGAAAAACTTAGATTTCATGCGTTGTTGCCAATCCATGTACATCCAGTCCTTAACTCTGATGTACTCATGGGCCATGTTAGAGTGTATAACATATAAATTGTAGATTATGGTGACTATATCGAGAAATCTAATAACGAGATGGTTACTGACAAAGAAGAAAATCCGTAGAGGAAAGTTTGTCGTTGAAAAGAATAAATTATCGATTAACAAAGTTAGATTTGAAGATACCCAAGTATGAGTTGTATTCTGTGTATGTGTGTTTCAATTTATGATTTCGCTTAAGTGTAAGGTTGTTAGTGTGTATGCGCTTTGTGTGTGCGTTTGTTGTGTATTCGTATTGTATGTGTATGTTTCGGCTGTCGGGGGTAAGCTTCTATCCCATTAAGAATATATAAAGCCAACATTCATTCGCTTGTGTTTTCATCCGTTTCGAGTAAATTTCGGCAGCACCTTCCTGCTGTTCTTCGAGTACACTGTAATAAAATAGATAATCATTTCAATGTTGTGAAATAACGTTGAAATGAACATCTAATCTATCTTTGTACATGGAGAACCAGCGGAAAAGTACCGACGAAATAACTCGAAACGAATGAAAACACAAGTGAATACAGGTATTTGCTTTATACATTCCTAACTTATCCACACTGGACAAATCTATCGGTTATCATACGATTGAATTTTCTCGTCACATAGACTACACGATGGTTGTTAGCACCAAACTATACCGTCTGATATTTAACAACCTTCGTATAGTTCTATGTCACGACGGATATCGAACGTATGTTAACCGATAGACGGAGACTAAGTCGAGCTTTGATTTTCACATATGAATATCGATGAGAATATGAAAGTTTCATATTATCATTGAGTATCATATATTGGTTTTAACTTGAATAGGTTTTACATTTACATTTCGTTTTTAAGGGTTTGAAGTTTTTAGTTTAGGGCAAGGTTTTCTTACGTTTACGGTAAAGTTTTACGTTTACGTAATCAACGAGTATCCTACTAAAAAAACAAGTGCACCCTAAACCCTAACTCTAATTAACCCAAACCCTAACTCAAATTATCCCTAACTAACCCAAAATTAAGCGAATTAAACCAAATTAATCCTAATCAATACCTTAATCCAAATTAACCCTATTTTACCTAATTAACCCAAATTAACCCTAACCCTAACCCTAATCATCACCCAAAGCCAAATTAACCCTATTTTACCTAATTAACTGTAACGTTTTAAAAATAATTAAATAAATAATTAGATAAATAAAATCCTATAGGTGAATTTTCTGATAATCGGTAAAATAAACCGTATTTTCCATAAAACTTAACTATAATTATTTTTCAATATAGATTTAAATATGCCTATTTTAACTATGTAATTGCTAGTATTTGGTATTTATTTAGTCACTTATAAATTATTAGTTTACTTAAATATTTTTCCTTAATTAATTATTTCTAATATTAATATAAGCTTTTAATTATACATTAAATTAGTGCAAATTATAAATTGGAATGGGTTAATTTTACAAAAGTGAGCCATGACATACAAGAATTTAGTTTGTAGCATGCTCTTCTCTTCTTGATTTGTCTTCAAATTTCTAGACTTTTCTAGGTCAAATAAAATTAGAAAATAAATAAAATTAATTAATTTATGAAAAGACTTAAGTGAGGTAATAATTTGAGAAGTCTTCTACACATTTCTACACTCTTTTCTCTCTCTCTCTCTCTCCCTCTCTCTCTCTCTCTTTTCTTCCCCTCAAGTGGCCGAGCCCACCCCTTGGCTGCCCAAAAATTTCTCCACCTCATTCTCTACAAAAATTCTTCAAAATTTCATGAAAAATCAACACAAAAACTCCACTAATTCATCATTTAACCCATACCCTTTATTCTTTGGCCAAATAAGCTTGGATCTTGGAGCAAAGTTAGCATTTTGGAGGCTAGGTTGCATGTTTGATCTCATGTTTGTGGAGGTATAATCATAACCCAAGTGTTTAATTGTTGCTATAATATTTCAAATTAAGCTAATTAGATGCTTAATTAGGTTTAATTTCAAATTTTGAAAATTCAAGAAAGGGGTTTGAGATTAAGTTAGGGTTTTCATAAATTGGTTATGGTTTGAAAGTGTAGTATAACATCTTAGAGTATGTAAAATAAAATTTAGCTGTCAAATTACTAATTGTTACATTTTAATTGTTCAAATTAAGCTATTTGCAAACTAGATTTTTATAAATCATATAAATAGGTGAGATAAAATTCAAGTGTGGGTTTTTATCATTAGATTATGATCTTAATGTATAGCTTATCATGTTAGGTAATGCTAAACCTAATGTAGAAGCCAATTTATACATTGTTACAATTAATTTATCCAAATTGCATAATTTTGCAAACTAGGTTTTAGAAATTAGGAATATAAATGAGATTAAAATCTAGATAGAGTTTTCATCACCTCATTACATTATAATTTGTAGTTTAGCACCTTAGATAATGCAAACCCCAGTTTAGTTGTTGTTTTGTGCATTGTTACTTTGAAATTGTTAAAATTTAGGAAAGTTTGCAAACTAGATTTTTAGGATTTAATTATATTGGTGATAAAAAATTTAAGTAATAATTTGTATGACCTAGTTATGATATTTAGTGAATATTGTGACCATTAGTTTTGTTTAAACATCAAGTTTTGTACTAAAACGGTTATTCGAGGCTTTCTACGTTTTCGGAAATAAATCGATTTGATTTATTTTGAGGTTTTGATGAGTTACAACTTATTTTATATTATAATTAGTGAATTGTGAAACCACGATTTGTACGTTTTGGTTTTATCTCGATCAATTGGCGTTTGTACGCCGATGTTGAGGGTTACTTGGTTCTTTTGCATGAGCGGGTCATGGGTTTTAACCGATGAGCGTTTCGTGTGCCGTTTTGGTTTTTATCCGCGATTTCGGTTTACGATATTATATATGTTGCATATAGGTACCTCTCATGTGGACTTCGGAAGATGAAGAAGAGGATGGCGGCATCGACTTTGGCAGACTAGGACCAAGTGAGTAGATGTATATCTATGGGGGAAGTCGGGTGGATGGCGTATAGCACCCCCGCAACTTCGTAGGATATTACGTGGTCTTAATATAGTAATATATAGATATGTTATTGCGAGATATGAATACGGAGTAAGAAAGGTTTTAGGAGACCACGGAGTAGAATTTGTGCAAGTTGGATGATAGTGCTTTTAGTCTAGTTCTTAGTCGTGAGACCCTAGAGTATAGGTTGACGCGCATGCGCGCGCGCACACACACACACTTGACTTGGTGTATATGTGTGTGTGTGTGTGTGTGTGTATGTATGTATGTATATATGAAGGTGTGTAGGTTTCAATACACACACACGCGCGCGTGCGCGCGCGGGATATGAGGATGTTATATGATACTTGGGAATGAGTCGATATGATCGGGCATGATACCGTGAGAAATTTGATATGTGACCGAGTTATGGTAATATAGCGAATCGTTGTGCGATAAGAAAATATATACTATACGATAAATGTGTGATGGCATTGGAATGTTTTGAGACTTAGACCAGTAATCAAATCATGATATTGTTTGACGATGATACCTTGTGAATGATGATATATATATATGATAGTTGACATATGATTGAGATATGATATGAGATATGTTATGATATTTATAATGGATCGTTTGTGCAATGTATACTCATATATGATAATATGTGTTGATGACATCGGATTGCACGAGACTTTAGGTCAGTAACCAAATAATGATATTGTTTGATGATGATACCATATGAATGACGATATATATTTGATAGTTGACCCGTACCCCGATTTTGGGATGCCGTACGACGGATTTTACCGTACGAGGTATATATGTGATGATTGATCCGCACTCTTGACTTGAGGAAGTCGTACTTTGTACGTGACGCTATTGAGGCTGGATCACCGACTATTAGAGATATCGACTCGAACTTTAGGCGGATTTTTATTACCTATCGACTAGTTTCTTTAGTTTAGTTCCTTAGTGGGTTAGATAGATACTAGTTTAGGCTCGAGTCATACATATTTTCAAAACTAGCGAATCGTGCACATTATTTTAAAAACAGCCTAAGGGATACTACGGATTTTTCAAATGTCGTATTTTTTTTCAAAAACCCCATAGTCCTTATTTTTCTAAAAACCATGATTCGTGCTTTTTCAAACACCAAAACGGTATGACTCGTATTGTAGAAATGTATATTCTTCGGTATTGCGGTTATTACTCTTTCTCTGCTATATTCATGTTATTCTCATTTCACTGCATATTTATACATATGTTTCCTTCACTGTTATGATTCCATCTATTACGACACCAGCACCATTACCGATGATGCGCATGTTCCACGTACACATATTTGCCGGCTCACACACATCATCATCGGTAATTGCCATGTCACGTACACTTTAGAAAATATTATCTCATTGATATAATCAGCTAAATGCTAGTTACCACATAATACTTGTGTGATTGCTCTCATGTGCTAACTTAGAGATTGCATTCTTTACTTAGATACTTCATGCATTCATATATTCATTCATGTACTATTTTGGGGCATTATGCCGATATTCACTGTTTACTTACTCTTGATTCTTGGATTTCGGATTTCCATGAGATTTCTGGATTTGGGGGGAAACCGCAAGAATTTATAATAACTTCTCTCTCTCTCTCTCTCTCTCTCTCTCTCTTATATTTAAAATACTAGTTGTGGTTTTCTCGTGATGTATGTGTCGTCCACCATGAGTTTTCATGATTGTTGTTGGATTTCGAGACCCGATTCGAGGAGTAGGATGAACCGTTTCGGGTACATGGTGGGCCCGATAAGGTACCCCGGGGCAAGAAGCTCGAGTTGTAGACGATGGGCCTGGCAGGGGAAGACTACCTACCGGTGATGTCTGGCGCGGCGGATATCCGGAGGATACCGACCGTTGTCGTGAGATTTGATGATTTGGGCCGATCCGGACTGACGGAGCCCGAGATATTGGGACATTGAGATACTGAGACATTGAGATATTGAGACTTGAGATATTGAGATATTGTGTCGATGCTTGACACGGATTTCTGTCGTTTTCATTGATGGTGTTTCAGTTTTATTATACGAGATTCATTTATGTTTTCTTATATCAGATCTTTCAGATTTCGTGGTTGATTTTCTCAGTCATGATACATTCATACATCAGATATGTTACACATTACTGTTTAGTGACACTGACACGATGCACTGAGTATTGCACTTATGCATAAATAATTACCCTGCCACTACTAGATGACTAGTGTTATATATGCATATTATTATGACCTAGGAGATCGTCGTGCATGCGATTTCTACCCACAAATATCTTCTACTCACGAGTTGGCAACTCACCCCCGTTGTGCCAAATTTTCTTTCAGGTTCAGATGTACAGGTTTCCTTGGTGGCTTGTTGGCACACCACTTCATTCAGGGTGATTGCTTGGTAGGTTGGTTCACTTGTATCGTGACCGCCGTTATACTTTTATTTATTTCAGTTGTATCTAGTAAGCTCCATCAACCAGACTTGTATTATTTGGTAGAATTAGAAGACCAGTTGTTTTTCTTCGACCTTAGAGTCGCGCTTGTATTATTATGGTTTTCTGGTGGATTTTGGTTTTCCTTTGAGTTTTGTTCCTCGCCCTTCGGCGGTTTATATTATTTTGCTTGCGTGGTTGTGTCCACCAATTGGCGAAAAGCTAGCTCCCGCTTGGGGATGCCTTTATTATTGCTTGTGTATATATTTCTTATTTGTACCCGTTTGGGGCAAGTTTTTACAAAAGAGACTCTGCCAAAATTTTTGAGAAAATTTGATATTGCTTTTAAACTTATTTTCTAACACTTCTTCTTTTGAAATGGTTTAGATTTCTGGGCTTCGGTTTGCTTAGATTACGTTATGCCTCTAGACGTTTCGTAATTTAAGTGTCGGTCGCGTTCCGTACTTTCGGGTCGTGACAAAGTTGGTATCAGAGTGTTAGGTTTTACCTTCTACGTGTATGATGACCCTTAGTTGATGGAGTAGGTGACTAAAGTTGAGTGACGTACCGTGGGTATGTTCCACGGCATACTTACGATACGCTACTCCGCTTAAGGAGCCTTAGGATGTACATTTATTTGCACCGTATTTCTATTCATTCCTTTGATCTATCTTCGTCAATGTTGGATGGTAGTTTCTGTTACCACGGTCGCACGGGCAGAGAGAGCTGCGGCTAGAGTTGCGATCAGCATAAGCATTTAGATATGTCGTTTACTATGTTTTCTTGTGGACGCGAGCGTTGATATCTGCATCGGGTGATCGGGCCACTGCTAGAGACCGGTTAGAATGTGATGACCGTTGGTGTATAGTCTATTCTTGAGGATCGAGGAATTTTTTAGCGTGCGGAAGAAGGATATTCACATGTGGTCTAGACGAAATTAAAAGGTTCGAACGAATGTCAGAAACCCATTTTCCCAAGTTTAAGGTATTCGGAAGAACATGCAGGTAATTCTATGGACCTTCTAGAAGAATGAAACCCTAACTCGATATAATGACCATGAGAACGCCGTTGAACCTTAGGGTTTGTAGCAGTTCCACGGTGCCATTAGTGAGGCTTGGGTTTGCCCTTCTACGGCTGGTCCGCAGGTGCGGTGGCATGTACTGGATATTTTTAAACTGTACTCGAGTGTTAAGCTCTAGGGGAATTATGGGACTTTGATGAATCGATCGAAAAGTTTAACGTATTCCGGATATCATGTGATGGGATACATTATTTGGGAAATTCTAGATATGAGTATAGCCGTTTGTAGCGTCGTTCATACAGCTACGAAGAGACAAGTTCGAATCAGTCGACACCAGAGGAAAGAGGAGCACATTGACATCAGTGTTACGATTTGCGATTTGGTGATTCGAATATCACATTTCCGTTGTTTGGATTCTAGTATTTTGAGAATTTCGTTTTATGATTGGTATTTCCTTTATGCATATTTATTGCACTCGATTAGTGTTCCATATATCAGTTGTATTCATGTTTGTTTTGTGCATACCCATTGCACTTAATTTGATTTTATATATTCTGAGAGACTGATTTGATTTCGTGTATATAGGTTGCACATGATTTTGGACTTATGCTTTCGGTATAGATTTCATACACTTTTCGTAATTTTATTTGGTTTTGTGCACACTGATGCAAGTGGTTGTAAGTTTATCTATCGCGGTGTACTTGATTTGGATTCGGTGTATGTCGTATACCGCTGATTTCGGTTTTGGTGTTCGATATATGTTTTCGTACACCATGTGCACTTGATTGAGATTCTTGCGTACACTTGGCGCACTTGATGCAATTTTGTGTACACCAGATGCACTAAATAGGGATTTTGTGTAGATTAGATGCACCTGATATTGTTGTCGTGCACGCTCGTTGCACTTGACAGATTTTTTTGGTGCACACCCGTTGCACTCAGTTTTGTTTCTGTGCGTATTCGTGGCTATTGTATTTGATTTCAATTTTCGTGCACACCTGACGCACGTGGTACCTTGTATATTGTATTTGAGATTGATTTTATTTTGAGCAGTACGTTTTATGATATTTATTATTTGGTTTAGTAGCCGAGCAGGACTGTTCTGAGAACAGTACCTAGGATTTCGATGTATATCATGTTGTTTTTCGTATTGGACTTTGACATTGTTTTTTTACCATGACTCCGATGATTGCATGATACTTGACGGAGTTTTGATTTTGAGTTAGGTACTTTTTTTCATGCGCATGTATTGCGCTACGATATATTTTATGTATGTATGATTTCGGAGCTCCGACGATTTGAGTGCTTGCTGAAATGTTTTAGTATTTGGGGGAGTTTTAATTTAAATTCGGGGACCGAATTTTTTTAAGGGGGGAAGATTGTAACGGTTTAAAAATAATTAAATAAATAATTAGATAAATAAAATCCTTTAGGTGAATTTTCTGATAATCGGTAAAATAAACCGTATTTTCCATAAAACTTAACTATAATTATTTTTCAATATAGATATAAATACGCCTATTTTAACTATGTAATTGCTAGTATTTGGTATTTATTTAGTCACTTATAAATTATTATTTTACTTAAATATTTTTCCTTAATTAATTATTTCTAATATTAATATAATCTTTTAATTATACATTAAATTAGTGCAAATTATAAATTGGCATGGGTTAATTTTACAAAAGTGAGCCATGACATACTAGAATTTAGTTTGTAGCATACTCTTCTCTTCTTGATTTGTCTTCAAATTTCTAGACTTTTCTAGGTCAAATAAAATTAGAAAATAAATAAAATTAATTAATTTATGAAAAGACTTAAGTGAGGTAATAATTTGAGAAGTCTTCTACACATTTCTACACTCTTTTCTCTCTCTCTCTCTTTTCTTCCCCTCAAGTGGCCGAGCCCTCCCCCTTGGCTGCCAAAAAATTTCTCCACCTCATTCTCCACAAAAATTCTTCAAAATTTCATGAAAAATCAACACAAAAACTCCACTAATTCATCATTTAACTCATACCCTTTATTCTTTGGCCAAATAAGCTTGGATCTTGGAGCAAAGTTAGCATTTTGGAGGCTAGGTTGCATGTTTGATCTCATGTTTGTGGAGGTATAATCATAACCCAAGTGTTTAATTGTTGCTATAATACTTCAAATTAAGCTAATTAGATGCTTAATTAGGTTTAATTTCAAATTTTGAAAATTCAAGAAAGGGGTTTGAGATTAAGTTAGGGTTTTCATAAATTGGTTGTGGTTTGAAAGTGTAGTAAAACATCTTAGAGTATGAAAAATGAAATTTAGCTGTCAAATTACTAATTGTTACATTTTAATTGTTCAAATTAAGCTATTTGCAACTGGATTTTTATAAATCATATAAATAGGTGAGATAAAATTCAAGTGAGGGTTTTTATCATTAGATTATGATCTTAATATATAGCTTATCATGTTAGGTAATGCTAAACCTAATCTAGAAGCCAATTTATAAATTGTTACAATTAATTTGTCCAAATTGCATAATTTTGCAAACTAGGTTTTAGAAATTATGAATATAATTGAGATTAAAATCTAGATAGAGTTTTCATCACCTCATTAACATTAAAATTTGTAGTTTAGCACCTTAGATAATGCAAAACCTAGTTTAGTTGTTGTTTTGTGCATTGTTACTTTGAAATTGTTAAAATTAGGAAAGTTTGCAAACTAGATTTTTAGGATTTAATTATATTGGTGTTATAAAATTTAAGTAATGGTTTGTATGACCTAGTTATGATATTTAGTGAATATTGTGGCCACTAATTTTGTTTAAACATCAAGTTTTGTACTAAAACGGTTATTCGAGGTTTTCTAGGTTTTCAGAAATAAATCGATTTAATTTATTTTGAGGTTTTGATGAGTTACAACTTATTTCATATTATAATTAGTGAATTGTGAAACCACGATTTGTACGTTTTGGTTTTATCTCGATCAACTGGCGTTTGTATGCCGATGTCGAGGGTTACTTGGTTCTTTTGCATGAGCGGGTCATAAGTTTTAACCGATGCGCGTTTCGTGTGCTGTTTTGGTTTTTATCCGCGATTTCGGTTCACGATATTATATATGTTGCATATAGGTACCTCTCACGTGGACTTCGGAAGATGAAGAAGAGGATGGTGGTATCGACTTCGGCAGACTAGGACCAAGTGAGTAGATGTATATCTACGGGGGAAGTCGGGTGGATGGTGTATAGCACCCCCACAACTTCGTAGGATATTACGTGGTCTTGATATAGTAATATATAGATATGTTATTGCGAGATAAAAATACGGAGTAAGAAAGGTTTTAGGAGACCACGGATCGGAATTTGTGCAAGTTGAATGATAGTGCTTTTAGTCTAGTTCTTAGTCGTGAGACCCTAGAGCATAGGTTGACGCACACACATACACAAACACACTTGGTGTATATGTATGTATGTATGTATGTATGTATATATATATATATATATATATATATATATATATATATATATATTTATGAAGCCGTGTAGGTTTCAACACACACGCACACACAACATATACACGGGATATGAGGATGTTATATGATACTTGGGAATGAGTCGATATGATCGGGCATGATGCCGTGAGAAATTTGATATGTGACCGGGTTATGGTAATATAGCGGATCGTTGTGCGATAAGAAAATATATACTATATGATAAATGTGTGATGGCATTGGAATGTTTTGAGACTTAGATCAGTAATCAAATCATGATATTGTTTGACGATGATACCTTATGAATGATGATATATATATATGATAGTTGAAATATGATTGAGATATGATATGAGATATGTTATGATATTTATAATGGATCGTTTGTGCAATGTAAACTCATATATGATAATATGTGTTGATGACATCGGATTGCACGAGACTTTAGGTCTGTAACCAATTAATGATATTGTTTGATGATGATACCATATGAATGATGATATATATTTGATAGTTGACCCGTACCCCGATTTTTGGATGCCGTACGACGGATTTTACCGTACTAGGTATATATGTTATGATTGATCCGCACTCTTGACTTGAGGAAGTCGTACTTTGTACGTGACGCTATTGAGGATGGATTACCGACTACTAGAGATATCGACTCGGACTTTAGGTGGATTCTTATTACCTATCAACTAGTTTCTTTAGTTTAGTTCCTTAGTAGGTTAGATAAATACTAGTTTAGGCTCGAGTCATACATATTTTCAAAACTAGCGAATCGTGCGCATTATTTTAAAAACAGCCTGAGAGATACTACGGATTTTTCAAATGTCGTATTTTTTTTCAAAAACCCCGTAAACCCTATTTTTCTAAAAACCACAATTCGTGCTTTTTCAAACACCAAAACTGTATGACTCGTATTGTAGAAATGTATATTCTTCGGTATTGCGGTTATTACTCTTTCTCTGTTATATTCATTTTATTCTCATTTCACTGCATGTTTATACATATGTTTCCTTCACTGTTATGATTCCATTTATTAGGACACCGGCACCATTACCGATGATGCGCATGTTCCACGTACACATATTTGCCGGCTCACACACATCATCATCGGTAATTGCCATGTCACGTACACTTTAGAAAATATTATCTCATTGATATAATCAGCTAAATACTAGTTACCACATAATACTTGTGTGATTGCTCTCATGTGCTAACTTAGAGATTGCATTCTTTACATAGATACTTCATGCATTCATATATTCATTCATGTACTATTCTGGGGTTTTATGCCGATATTCACTGTTTACTTACTCTTGATTATTGGATTTCGGATTTTCATGAGATTTCTGGATTTAGGGGAAAACCGCAAGAATTTATAATAACTTATCTCTCTCTCTCTCTCTCTCTTTTAAAATACTAGTTGCGGTTTTCTTGTGATGTATGTGTCGTCCACCATGAGTTTTCATGATTGTTGTTGGATTTCGAGATCCGATTCGAGGAGTAGGATGAACCGTTTCGGGTACATGGTAGGCCCGGTAAGGTACCCCGGGGCAAGAAGCTCGAGTTGTAGACGATGGGCCTGGCAGGGGAAGACTACCTACCGGTGATGTCTGGCGCGGCGGATATCCGGAGGATACCGACCGTTGTCGTGAGATTTGATGATTTGGGCCGATCCGGACTGACGGAGCCCGAGATATTGGGACATTGAGATACTGAGACATTGAGATATTGAGACTTGAGATATTGAGATATTGTGTCGATGCTTGACACGGATTTCTGTCGTTTTCATTGATGGTGTTTCAGTTTTATTATACGAGATTCATTTATGTTTTCTTATATCAGATCTTTCAGATTTCGTGGTTGATTTTCTCAGTCATGATACATTCATACATCAGATATGTGACACATTACTGTTTAGTGACACTGACACGATGCACTGAGTATTGCACTTATGCATAAATAATTACCCTGCCACTACTAGATGACTAGTGTTATATATGCATATTATTATGACTTAGGAGAACGTCGTGCATGCAATTTCTACCCGCAGATGTCTTCTACTCACGAGTTGGCAACTCACATCCGTTGTGCCAAATTTTCTTTCAGGTTCAGATGTACGGGTTTCCTTGGCGGCTTTTGGCACACCACTTCATTCAGGGTGAATGCTTGGTAGGTTGGTTCACTTGTATCATGACCGCCGTTGTACTTTTATTTATTTCAATTATATCTAGTAAGCTCCATCAACCAGACTTGTATTATTTGGTAGAATTAGAAGACCCGTTGTTTTTCATTCGACCTTAGAGTCGCGCTTGTATTATTATGGTTTTCTGGTGGATTTTGGTTTTCCTTTGAGTTTTGTTCCTCGCCCTTCGGCATTGTATATTATTTTGCTTGCGTGGTTGTGTCTGCCAATTGGCGAAGAGCTAGCTCCCGCTTGGGGATGCCTTTATTATTGCTTGTGTATATATTTCTTATTTGTACCCGTTTTGGGCCAGATTTTACAAAGGAGACTCTGCCAAAATTTTTGAGAAAATTTGATGTTGCTTTTAAACTTATTTTCCTACACTTCTTCTTTTGAAATGGTTTAGATTTTTGGACTTCGGCTTGCATAGATTACGTTACGCCTCTAGACGTTTCGTAATTTAAGTGTCGGTCGCGTTCCGTACCTTCGTGTCGTGACATTAACCCAAATAAACCCGAACCCTTATCCTAATCATCACCCAATCCCTAACCCAAATTACCCTTAGCGCAAACCAAAATTAACCCTAATTAACCCTAATCCTAATCATCACCAACCCTATTTTACCTAATTAACCCAAATTAACCCTAATCTTAGCCCTAATCATCACCCAAAGCCTAACCCTAACCCAAATTAACCCGGCCTAATAACTCTAACCCTATTGTACATAATTAACCCTAACCATAATTATCATCCAAAGCCCAACCCTAACCCAAATTAACCCCTAATTATCCCAGCCCTATAATCCAAACCCTACCCCTAAAATCAACAACAATAACACCAATTAAAAACAAAAAAATTATAAATTATAATCTAAATTAACCCACCTCTGCCAATGACCGGCCGACAAGTAAAGTTTCTCGAGGAGGTGGAGTGCAAGGCTTCGACGATGTGGAGGAGGCAGGGAAGATAGAGCTCGAAATGGTGGAGGCGGCGGCGAGGACGATTGGCGGCGACGAGGAACTCCACGATGAGCGATGGAGGAGGAACTCGGCGACGAGGTAGGCGATAACGAGAGTGGGGCAGCGACGATGGGCGAGGAATCTTGACCTGGCACGGGTTGGTGGAAAATTTTAGGGGACGGTGGGAAAATTCTTAGCATTATTTTTTTTAAATAACCATTTTTTGCCCCCAACGAATTAATCCGTAAGGCTCTCTTTTGCGGCACCGTAGGGCCAAATAAAAATATTGCATTTTATTATTTTTTTAATTTATTTATTTCCTTATAGTGAGCACCGTAGGGCCAAACAATACCCCTACGAAGTAAACCGTAAGTGCAATAAAAAGTTGCACCTACGAAATTCTCTATCCGTAGGGGCAACCCCTCATTGTAGTAGTGTTTCTTTCATTCGTTGGTCGCTGGCATTGCCCATAACTTGAAAAGAAACTCAAAATTTAACAATTTATCGTACAAGGATAAGTGTTTAATACTGAAGATTATTAATTTTTTTGTTCTTCATGCAAAAGCAAGTAATAATAATTTTATTTTCCGAGTATAGGGAAACCCCTGAGTTTGTGTCCCAACTCAGCGACACCTTTTTAAGAGGTTCTTCACAATAGCAAGACAGGGACAAGAAACCTTCCTTTCATTTTAGGTGTGAATATTTGAATTTAGTACATTAGGGAGAATTAAAATGGAAAAGAGGGATTGCGGTATGTCAAAATAAGATGACTAATTATTTATAAACTAGGTTTTTATGGCCTGTGCATTGCACGGTATAAATTTATATTATTATTAAAAACCGGCCAAAGATATATATATATATATATATATATATATATATATATTAACATTTTAACATAGAGTTGCATTGCTCAAAATTAAACTTCATCAAAAAATCATTCTCATCGTCATCCCAGATCCATTTTCTATTTCAAACTGAATCCTAAAGTCGTTCAAAACATAATGCATAAAAAACTTTAAAAAATTCATCCTTAAAAGCGATCATCTTGAACTTTTTATTCATCCTCAATTTCAAACTCTAATCTACACCTATTTAAAACATAATGCATTTAATAATTGCAAAAATCCTCAATTGAAAACAACTTTTCATGAAATTCTTTATCTTGGTAGTTGATATTGTACAAATCACTTGCAAAAATCGTACCATAGATTTGATTTGAGTGGAGTTAACCTTTTCTTGCATGTCTCAGCATGAAATATAATACCAACTGTAGAAAATAATCTACCAATGCATAGAATAAAGGAAACATAACAAACAATAGAATTATAGCATGATTATTTATGTAAATAAAAATATTAAAATGTTACCATTAATACCAAAAAATAATATGAAAAATATTAATCATGGATGCAATGATTTAAAGCTTTACCTATATTAGGATACAAACTTAATATAAACCATTGACGCTTTGTTAACCTTGTATATAGGGTCTAATACACAATACAAAGGAGTAAGAAAAGAGACCTATCGGTAGAAATTATTACGGACACCAATTATTCACTGATATACATAGAAAGAAAATATTAAATGGTATTAAATTATTATTATAATGTGTGTTTTGAATGCCTACATCATCTCAATATTTAAATTATAACTTTTGTGGAAAAAGAAAACTATCCACTCTGGGAATCAAATATCGGTCAATATACCGACCGATATATCATATTGGGACTCCTATGTTGTACAAACTGTTGTACCGCACGGTGATACTTGAAGGAATCACACAAGCATAACCCAACAAGCAAAAGATATAGCACGTCGGAATACAAAATACATGATTCGGTGATTCGAGATCGGATGAAAAAGATCTTTTGACGGCTACACCATCTACTCAGAAAAAAGCACACCAAGCAACACAATAACACAAGGATTTATCTTGGTTCGGCTTCCCAACTGGACCTAATCCTACAACCACGACAAGAAAATTCCACAAGAGAATTACATATAAATACAAGCTCCCCCACACACGCAAAGCTCACACTCCAAAGGAAAACTCTCAATAGAAAGAACAGCTCAAACAAAACAAAAAAATAAAAAGGAAAAGAGCAGAGTAACTCTCTATACACGCTCTTCAACTCTCACTATATTTTCGTTCACACAAAGTTCTCTGAAGAATGGAGCACTCACATTTCACTTCTTCTCTCTAAATGTATGTAGCAACCTACTCTTTAAAAAGACAAAACCCATGCCTCCTTTGTCAACATGCACAACAAGGTTCTTGCTTTCTTTAGGTTCATTTCTGTACAAAGCTATGCTAGCCTTTTTGACTTTAGGTTCTTAGGCTCTAAGACTTCTTCAATAACACATGAAATGTGCTATATGATATGGGCTGCTGCTTTCATTTCGTCAGTGAAAGAGGCACATGAGCTGAATTTAAATCACATTCAACACCCTAGCGATACGATAAAAATGATATATTTATAAAATTCTTGGAGAAGATGGTTTTTAGGGTTTTGAACTTGGTAATTGTATTGAATATCACAGATGTATATATATTACAATTTACATGAAGGAGAATCAAAATTTTCCTAATCTTGTTGCAAGCAATTTGGGATTCCTTTTTTTGATTGATACGCATGATTGAGATCCGCAACAGGGGCAGACGTCTGACTCCTCTTGATTAGACGTCTGATTGAGAACCGTTACAGCAGTGGCTGTATTGGGCAAACAGATGACTACTCTTGGTCTGACGTCTGATTGATAACGCTGCAGTAGTGGCTTTATGCCCAGATGTCTGAGTATTCTTCTTCAGACATCTGGCCCCGCTCTGTTGTTTGGTAGACTTGACGCAGACGTTTGCCATGCCTTCTTCGGACGTCTAGCCCCGCTATGTTATTTGGACAGATGTATTGAACTCCTTCTTCATACGTCTGCAGTTGTTTTGGGCATGTGTCGCTAATACGCCCTTGCAAGATTGAGGTTCCATTGGAGACTTCGATATTGGAGCGAAGTTTGAGAAAGGATATGCGTCCAAGTGCTTTGGTGAGGACATCCGCAAGTTGATCATGATTGCTGATATGGTGTACACGAATGGTAACATCTTCAATGCACTCCTGAATGAAGTGATAGTCAAGAGCAATGCGCTTCATCCGAGAATGTTAGAATGGGTTCGCACTGAGATAGATAGCTCCGGTATTATTACAGTATAGAGAGGGTGATTTTCTGAGAATTATCTTGAGTTCATGTAGAAGATTTTTCACCTATAGTATCTCGGCCGTGGCATTCGCAAGGGCTTTGTATTCAACTTCAGAGGAGGATCGAGAAACAATATTTTATCGAGCCGATTTCATTGATATGGGGTTCGAGCCTAGATAGAGGATGTAGGCAATGGTGGAGCGTTCGTCTTCACGACTGCCACTCCAGTTAGAATCACTGAAGTCTTGAAGAGTGAGAGGAGATCCTCGGCGGAGATAAAGACTATGATGTATTGTTCCTTTGAAGCAGCGAAGAACACGCTTGGGTGTCGTCCAATGAAGTTCGGTGGGAGAGTGCATAAATTGCGACAGGCAATTGATAGCAAATGAGACGTCAGGCCGAGTGAGGGAGATGTATTAAAGAGCACCAAAAAGTTGATGATGTGGTGTTGCGTCGACGAAAGAAGACCCGTCATGGAGGAGAAGAGGAGTGGTATTGCACATTAGAGTGGCGATTTCTTTTTGTCATGACCCGAAAAGGTACATGATCGGCACAAGGATCATATGAAGCCCCGTGGACCCCATTGTAACCCAAGTAATCCAAAACAAGAAATCTAAACCATATATAAGAGAAATAAATAATATAATACAGTAAAATGGATGTGAAGTTTTTAAAGAAAATTTTTATAAAAAGAAGTAAAGCTTGTTTGAAAAGATATTTGAAAAACGGACTTCACCTCATGTGTAAATTTTGAATGAAAACCATGTATAATGATAGAATATAATTATAAATAAAAGCATCCTCACATAGGAGCTAGCTCGATGCCCAACGACGGAGACCAAAACCATGCAATAATATATGACGCCAAAAGGCGAAGAACAATAAGCGAAAATCAGTAAACACTATATACATAAAGATCAAGTCGACTCCACTTGAGTTCGGAAAACAACAATAGAATACAATATCTAAGGTCTCGGTCCAACACACTAGACTTGGTTTTGATGGAGTACTTCTAGATACAATAAAAAGTACAAGGCAATTGCCGATACAATTTCTAACCCACTAAGTAAAAAAGATAAGCAACCATGACCACAAGAAAATAAGTGTACCAACGGAGCTACTACTGATCCGAGCGGTTAGACCTGCAAGAAATTATGGCACAACGGGAGTGAGTTACCAACTCATGAATAGAATTTGCATAACAAGATAGAAATTGCCTGGATAAGCGGTGAAACAACTAAATCATGATAATGTGTACATCAAAGAGGGTAAATAAGTATGCGTCGAAACTAGAGTTCGAGCGATAAACGATAATAATAATAATCCCTCATATACAACTCATGTACCGCTATGTTAAGTAAAAAATATATGCAGTTATCATAACATCTTCAAATAATCTATATCTCTCCCAATACCGGCATAACAAAACCACAAGCATAAGAAAGCATAAGAAAGCATGTGATTCAAGGAAACAACATGGATAATTGACCAATAAAACGATAACAATCATCAATCGTTAATAACTCATCTGCAAATATATATATATATATATAAACGGTGTTGGACCACGATCACTATAGCCATAGTGCAATATTTATAGCACACGACCAAGCACAAAACAATCAAGGCTATATTATATATATGCATAGCATGCATCCATGTGTAATTATATAAAAGTAGCTGAAAGATATATGTATGTAAAATCCTTTCAAAATAGCCGTATGATGTATATATCACGGCATAAGTAGCGGACGTTAATTTGTAAAGCAATGTAAGCATTTTGTTTAAAATATACGCCACGCCTTTTGAAAATGATTTAAAAGGGTTTTCTTTTGTAAGATTCTTGTGTTGATCATGGACAGGTGGAAAATAGTGAGACTATAGCTCCTTTGAAAACCCTTTTATATGCATCAATATGAAAATAATATTCAGGTACTGTCTCTTGGACCAGTCCTGTTCGGCTACTATATAGCATAATCCATCTCATTCTGTGCAAGGCATCTATATCGATCCCTCACACACATATATATAACTACCGCAGACATCTTGTGTCTTCTTGCCTCAATCACTCATGGATTGATCATACATATAAATATATCCACCGTAGACATCATGTGTCTCCTTACCTCAATCACTCATGGATTGATCACATTTTAATTTTCGTTCATATATATATCCTCTTTTATATATACATTCTCTTTCATATATTTCCAATCTTATAGGATTGATATCATATCATAGCCACAATAATATAAATCTCGTTTAATTCATACGCTTTTTGTCTGTATGAAATAAGCATAGCATAGACGTGTATCATATCACAGCACAAACAATAATATACTCATAGCGTGAACAAAAATCATAAAGCGTATCTCAAACTGATAACATAATCGTAAAGCAAACGAATAACGTAAATATAACATGACTATTAATATAATCGTAACTCAAATGGATAACAAAAATGGGCAACAACTAAAGTAAACGTAGTGTGAACGAACATAGTAGAAAGACAAATATTTCCGAATAATCCCATATATATTTTTTAAAGTAGAACGAAATATTGTTTTGAAAATAAGGAGACCGCGATGTTTAAAATATATATATCCTTTTGAAATCCAAACATCACATCCTTGGCATTATCGCTTTTTAAAATATGAACGAATCGTTATTTGAAAATAGGTAAAAACCATTATATTTTCATAATCTCCCAATCATGGTAAATAACAAGACTCCGTGAGTCAATAAAATACAAGGCCGTGTTCGGCTAACTATCATCATCTCATCCAATACAGAATCTCACCTCGTACGATAACAACCTAATATTCCATTTAATCAAATCATAATAGTCGGTATGGACAACTAGTCTACATACCCGAACACATAGTCTAAATAGTGTGGACATATAGTCTATGTATGCAAATATATTCTTCAAATAGTATGGACATCAAGTCTATGTACACACACAGCAATGGAATATTATTAGTGCGGAAATATTGTCCATGCACCCGCTCAACGATTGGTACGGACATCAAGTTTCGTACACGCACAATGAGTAGTACGGACCTTCAGTCGCGTACTCGCCCAACAATCAGTACGGACATTTAGTCACATACGCAAACATAATATAAATCGTACTATAATATCAATCCTACTATAACGTTAATCATACTATGTTATGTAAGCATGGCAAGTTCTACGTGGTTTGACAGTACTAATGATGTGTAGTGTTGCATCCGAGTCTGTGATTGTGTAACATGAGAATCATTTGTAGTTGTGCTAGTGTTCTACATAGTGTGTTTACGATAAGCCTACTAAACCAAAACTACTTAATTATACTAATTAACGGACAGGTTTAATTATTCGTAGCATGAACCGTAAACATATCAATAACATATGGTAAATATGTTTCACGGGGGTACTATACGCCATCCACCTGATTTCCCACTCATAGATACAAATCTACTCACCGACTACGGCACTAGCTAGTCGAATCACATGACTATCATGCCTCTCCCCGTCGCCTCGGGATCATCCACACTCGATCCTAGATCCAAAGATAAACATAAATAAGCAAGAAGAATCCCATCAATATCAATATAAAACCCAACAAATGAAATATGACGAAAAACACCAAATAAGCCATCCAAACAGAGAAGCAGACATCTGAAGCTTATAGGCTCAGTATAAGCAGATGTCTGAAGCTCAAGTCTCTGACCTCTGGCAAAGAACACATAGGAGTCAAGAAAAAGGGCAGACGTCTGAAGCCTTTTGCTCAGACGTCTAACAAAGAACATGAAATACATACAGAGTCTTCGCAGACGTCTGAAGCTCAAGTCTCAAACGTCTGATGAAGAAAATCAAGCAAAAACAGTATGGCTGTAGACGTCTGATGCTTTGGGCCCAGACGTTTGAAGTTCAAATTCACAGGTAGAAATTTTTAAGACTTGAAAATCTAACCTTTTGCCTTAAAATACCTTCAATAATCCTAATGCAAGTTGTAATAGCAACTAATAGCTACACAAAACACACTACAACTACAAAAATCCATAAGACTTCATTTGTTCAAGAATTAAACCATAAAATTGTGATTTTTATGCAAGAGACATAGTTTCCGTGGCCAATAAACTCTAGAACATGAAAAGTGGGAATTACCTCTCGAAGAAGATGACTCAAGAGGAGATCTAGTTGAAGAGATGAAGAAGTGTGGTATTTTTTTTTTATTATTGGTACTTTGGAATTTGAGAGTTTGAGAAAGAGGGAGAGGAAATCATAGGAGTTGAGAGGGAGAGTGAGAGAGATGAATGAATGATTGACGGAGGAAAAGAGGTGGGGAATGGGAGTGAATTGGGGAGGCATGGGACATAAGGCATGGGTGAGCCCATGTCTCTCTCACCCTCCCCCTCCTACTATATTATTTTCCCACCAAGATATTTTAGAGAAAAGAAAACCTAAATATTTAATTATGCTAATCATGCCAAACTAAATATTAATTAGATTAAGAAAATATTGGTTTTATTATAACCAATAATGTAGATACATTTATATATACTAAATTATGATAAACCAATTCTATAATTATTATAATCTTAATAAAACCCATAATATCATTATTTAAACTCTAAAATAATATTTTTGAGTTATGAAATGTTACAATATTCCCCCTTAAATAATCTTTTAAACCCAAATCTTAAAACATTTCATTAAATCAAATCAACGGGGTTTCGAAATTCCACGGAAATTAAAAATACTACATAATGCGTGATAATAGGTATATAGTATAAGTAAAAATAAGTGCATCATAACGGATCACGTATAATAGAAAATCCATATCAATAAAACATCATCAAATTTTATGACAATCATCGACACTCGAAATCACAAAATATCTTAGACGTTGTTTCTCTGATCAGCCCTCTAATAAAATTCATCATAAAACCCCGGTCGGTATCCTCCGAATATTCGCCTTGTATCCATAATTGGTTCTCCCTCGTCTCGATATCGGATAACACAAACCATACATGCATAGAAAACTCATGGGGGGTGTAAAATCATCATTTCATGAGAAAACCGTAGTTTGCAAATAATCAAGTTGTATGAAATAGTATCACGTGGTTTCTCAAATCTCATGGAAAAAATAAGTTCATGGAAATCTCAATGCAAATAATCCTGTGCGTGTATGAAAACGAAAGAGTGATGCTCAGATCACCAAAACACTATAATGCAATGTTGATGCACGAAAACGAAAGTGTGATACTCGGATCACCAAAACACAATCAAAACAACTGACATTAAAGTGTACCTTCTTCAACGTCGAAAGGTGCCTAAGCACCCAGAGTAGTCAGAGCATGAACTTTCACTTGCTCACCGCTCATGGCCTGACGTCCTTTATCATTGGATCCTTGTCCTCTCTGCACATGACCATCATAGCCAATATCCGTACGATCCCCGGATGGAACCGGAATAATCACCGGTGGAGGGGGAAAAGAAAATGAAGCAGCTTGTCGGGATGCTATCCTGTTCTGATGCCTGGTGGGATAGTTTCTGGCTCTATTTCTGGGCCTCTCATAATTAAAACACACTCGGGCCGGTCTCTACATCCCATCGATGTAGAATAACTGCTCTCGGGGTTATTCCCTCATGCCACTGCTCACGTGCTCAATAGATGGAGCCTTAACTGAAGCTCGTTTCGGCTTTGGAGTCACTCCAATCTCAACATAACGTTTCTCTATCAGTTTGGTTGAATCCATATCCTCTGCATATGCATCAAAACGCTGGGCACCAATGGAGAAAAACAATAGCGCATCAAGGCCATGCACGAACCTCTTAATCTGGATCTCTTCCTTAGAGCCCAAATAAGGAGCATATCGCGATAATTAGGTGAACTGAAGGTCTTACTCGGCTACTGGCATGCCCGAAGTCTTGCGTAAAGACTCGAAACTACACGCTCGGGCATTTCTGACACTTTGATGTAGAAATTAGGATAGAAAGACCTTTGGAAACTCATCCCAAGTTATAGGAGGAGCACTCACTGCTCGACCTATTTCGATCGAATCACACCAGGTCTGAGAAAGACCCTCTAAACGGAAACTAACAAACTCCACTGATCTCGCATCGGAGCATCTCATCTTAATATCATAGCCATCCTATCGAGGAATGACTGAGAATCCTTTGCTGCATCCATACTAGTGAACATCGGAAGCTTGAACTGTGAAAGCGAGACATCAAAAGTCTCAATCACTAGAGGCGCAACCAATTTCTGAGCATCAGGCTGCACTAAGCTCTCCGGAGCTGACTGCGCAACGATAGGTCTCTGGGTCCGAATAGTCTCAGCTAACAACCCCATCAAATGATGCAGATCGTGAACGCTCGCCTCCAAACGAGAAATCCTATCCGAAGAAGGAAGATTAATCTGTTCCTGAGTCACTAGAGTACCTTCCTGGCCAGTCCTCGTCTCAGACGAGCCTGCCCTAATGTCATGACACAAAAATGGCACGTGAGCAGCACTTAATATTGGATATAGTGACCTTAAGGCAATTATTGTAATAGCAGGCAGGCGATTATGATAATTGAGGAAGGACCTATACATGTAGAACATTCTTACTTGAGATGATAGTATGCTATCTGGTTTGTCTCTATCATCATGTACATATAAAATGTGGTATTGTGTATCGCTATTGTCTGTTGATAGAGCCCATAAGATTCTTTCTTGACTACCAGCGTTCTGACGGCAATTAGACTTGTGGGGGTTGGGTAGTCTATGAGCACATCCTTAAAATGTCCCTAGTCGTAGGAATATCGAGACTGTGCAACAATATTCCTGAGTAGACTAGTGTATACGTTTCTTGACCTTGACGAGGGGCAATGGTCGGTCTCATAGCCATTGGAGTTAGTTAGTTACCAAAGATTGTATACAGTTACTCATTGGGTTATGAGTTATACTGGACGGACTCGCCGGGAACATGCTCATTCGTATTATACCTAATGCCAGATAGCAGTTCTCTGGTGGCATTAGTGCAGGTAGTCTGCTGACCTGACATCATCATTTGTCTCAAGTGTGTTCCCACTGTACTTTGATTTCTACCCTACCATGGCTCTACTGAGACATGCAAACATGTAGTTTTTGGATGCAGACCCAAAGCACTTGAAGACAGTGAGTGATTAAAGGGATTTATCTCTTCAGGTATAGGGAGTCAATGTCGCACAGTGTTCGGTAGCCAATATCATAAGTCCATTGCCATGGAAGATGAGATTTACTAATTGGCAGGTCACTAATTTCTCGATTGGTATTGAAATAGATACCGACACGATGTATCATGTTATTAGGGATCTGAATTTAACCACCCCTAAACCCGATATACGATACTCTTAGATGACCGGATCGGAATGTATGGTATATGTCACTTACAGGCTCTATAGGGGTTCAGACGGGCTTGCTTGTCGATCCTCCTTTCACTCATACTTGGGTAGCCGTTACGTACATCTAGTGCCGCTGACATGCTCGTGGTTAAGCCCACTGCCAGTATATTGGCGAGTCTTTAGTCCCACACAGAGTGTTTCCCGCTTTGGCGAAATGATGTAGTTAGGATACAGTGGTACGCGCGAGGGTCCGATTGAAACTAGTGTATTTTATACACTAACGACAATCAGACATTTTAATACTAGCCAGTCTTTTTAAAAGACGGATATTAAATCTAGTATTGATTTAATATATGTTACATATATTGGATACATGTAATTACTAGTATTATGTCACTTTATTGATTTTCACACATATTGCATTTTGATGCACATGATATATATTTAATTATATATATAAAAACATGTTAACATTATGCTGCCATTATGTCACATATATATACATATAATTATTTATATTATTTCCTCTTTTGTTTGGTCTTATTTAGCTTATGTTGTGCCAAGGGTGAGCACATGCATTTGCACTCACATGGCATTGACAAGTGGAGGGATGAGAAGAGGGTGGACACTTGGATGGTTGATAAGATCTAAGGGGTAGGATTTTGTTAAGAATGAAATATATTAGTAACCATTTTTCTAAATGGTTAACTAAGATGTTCACATTTCTTCTTCTTCTTCAAGCGCCAAGTCCTCTTCTTTTTCCTCCTCTTCAATATACTAAAAGAAAAATGAAAATGGAAATTAAAAAGAGAAAATAATTAGTGACAAGGAAACTACATCCTTAGTCCATAATCTTAGCAAAATTATGATCTAAGTTAAACTTCAAGTTAGAAGTTTTGGAGCCATATACTTGTAGCCTTCAAGGTGGATCATCTATGATGAAAGGGGTCTTCACCAAGTTAGAAGTTTTGGAGCCATATACTTGGAGCCTTCATAGAGTCAAACACAAGTGTGGAGCACTTGAAGAAAGCATTAAGATGTGAACTTCTTCTAAACATTGATTGGTTTTGTTGCTTATTTAGGTCTATGCTTAAAGATTCTTAGTTGTTTGGAAACTTAGCTCTCTAGTTTTTTGAAAACCCTATGTGCAAGCTTTTAAAAAATACATACTATGGTGCTAGAGTCCCTTCAAGTGGTATCAGAGCCTAGCCATTGCCAAAACTAGCCTTGTACGATGTTAGAATATCGCGATTTTCACATGCTAAATTCAGCAGCAAAATTCAGCCCCAAATTCCAGTAGTTTTGATGTCTGCACTCCCTGCGGCCTCCCGGTTTGGACCGAGAAGCCGCGGGGAGGTGTGTAGCGACCCTGGGGAGGCCCCCAGGGGACCTATGGTCAGGCCCACCCTCCTAAGACCACCACGAGGTGGCCTTCCGGGGGAAGGGACCCGAGACCATGCCCAAAGGGTGGTCTCGGGTCTGCCTCGTCCTATTGGCCACCTTTGTGGTAGCCTTGGAGGTGCATACCCCCCTTTGCCCCCCTCCAAAACTTGTTTGATTTTTCTGTGCCCCCCCCCCCCCCGCAGCGTTTCAAATTCATTTCGGGTTCGTTTGGACTCCCTGATTGGCTAAAAAGCTTGGAATTTTGTGGGTTTTATTGCACTTGTTTTTTCGGGTTTTGGAAATTTAAAGTGTTTGCTAATCTTGTGCGGGATTCTAATGTCGTAGTCTTCATTGCAAATGTGAGTATTATAGCATTTGGTAAAACTTTGTCTAATTGCTATAGGTATCAATTAGATGGGATTACGAAATTGATGCTCGTGTTGTTTTTGTGATATCTTGTTTTGTATTTGGAATGTGTTGGATTGTTGCGAAATGAATAGCCCCCTACGGAATTGAATGTTGTGATTATTGTTTTTCATTTTCATTCGTGTAAAGCCATGTATATTCTTTTATTCGGGGCGTAGCGGTTCACATGTGGCCGTAATCACCATTTGTTGTATTATTATTTGTCAGGACCCGATCAGGATGCGATCGGTGTTACTGTTGTATTGATATAGATTTAGGAATACCCCATGAAGAAGAGCATGGTCAGCCGGGTTCTAGATTTCAGTGAGTGGCCATATCATGGCGTTGAGACCGGGTCATTCGATTTTAGAATCGGTAGGTTGCTTGCCGCGCTTGTAGGGGGTTTGCTTTAGGCTGCGCACGGGCTATTCACGTGATCGGGGAACCTCACGTTTAATTTGTAGCTCAATTGAAACATAGGATTCCTAAATAATCCAACTATTTCAATTTTGTGATTATCATTACTTGCCTGTGATGTATTTACTTGCTTGTGATGATTCTATATACTATCATGTGCGATAGAATGTTGCTATATATATTATTATTATATATTATACGCTATATATGTTTAGCATCCGCGCTAGTCCTGTCCCTGCCCTGCCGTAAGTTACGTAACTTTACGGTGAAAACCCGGGACCCTGTGGCGAATATGGATGAAATATATGTGCATGTTATTTTTGTTTCTTCTGTGTGATGGTATAACTGATGGGATCGCGGTAATTTCATTAATGCAAAGTAAAACAAACCTAAAAGATGTTGCGGGAACCAAATTTAGGAAAGGAGTTATCACAGTTGAATCTTTTGCTTTGTATCGTGGTATTCATTTAAGAATATCCTGCACCTCATTCGATGAGGAAAAGGCCGGGATCCCTTCACAGGGAGTGATCTCTTGAGCAAAATTTTATGACAATGTAATAACTGAACTATAGTTGATTCTTTTGCTTTGCAACACGGTATTCGGTTAGGAATACCCTGCACCTCATTCGATGAGAAAAGAGCCCAGATCTCTTTACAGGGAGTTCGCTCTTAAGCAAAAGTTATGCAATTGTAAAGTTGCAAAAACTATAGACATACCCTTTTGTTTTGCATAGCGGTATTCGGTTAGGAATATCCTTCACCTTATTTGATGAGGCAAGAACAGAGATCTCTTCACAGAGAATGAACTCTTAAGTAAAAGTTTGTGCTACTATAAATTTGCCAAACTACCCAGTTCCTTCAATGATATCAAGTTCATTACGTTAAAGGTTTTTCGCAAAAAACTAGTCGTAGCCCTCCGTCATTTCCTACGGGTAGTACTTAGTATTCATAATACGTTTATTGACTCAGTCAAGGCATAGTGTGCGGTAGTTCTGCAGTGCTTGTCTGTAGCATTGGATGTTATTAGTTAGGACAGTCATACGGCCTTGTTAACTCGGTCAATGGCTCATACGGATGGGTTTAATGAAATAAAGATAATGACGGGTAGAACTTGACTAGGATCTGTTAGTGTATATGACCTAAAGGCCATTACTGTATCATACTAGTATGTATATTACTTAATGGAAGCTTGGGATATTCACCTTGTATTGACAATCTTGCTCAAAATGATAGTATGCTACTTGGTTTGTTTCTGCTTTAATGTGTGCATGTGTTTCTTTTAGCATATCGCCTTTACATATTAGTGGAGCCCTTAGGATCTTTGCTTGATTACCAGCGTTGTGATAGCAGTCACACTCGTGGGGGTTGGGTAATCTATAAGCACATCCTTATGCAGGTCCCTAGTCGCAGGACTATCGAGACAGGTCATCGATACTCCGGAGTAGACTAGCGTATGCGCTTCTTATCCCAGCTTGGGAGATGGTCTGTCCCACAGCCGTCAGTACGTCGTACTTGAGATAGTATGCGGGTGCTCGTTAGGTTACGAGTACACTGGACAGGACTCGTCGGGAACTGTTGGTTGGTATTATACCTATCGTCAGTTATCAGTTCCCAGGTGACATGAGTACAGCTTAGTCCGTTGACTTGACACTGTCACTTCGCCTCGAGTGTGTTCCCACTGTACTTTGATTACTACCCTACCACGGCTCAAAGGAGTCATGCAAACAGGTAGTTTTTGGGTGCAGTCCCGAAGCACTTGGAGGCAGTGACGGTTATACAGGATTCGTCTCTCCCGGTATTGGGGGTTGATATCGCGCTGTGTCTAGGAGAGCCATTACACAAAGTCCCTGGCCATGACAAGCGAGATAGACTGGTAGGTTTCCAGTGTTATCTCAGGTGTTCTGGGCTACACTCCGACACAACTTGTACCGCTAGTAGGGGACTGACGTTTACCGCCCCCAGGCCCGCCATGCGATATTCTTAGACGAATAGACCGGACTGTACGGAGACTGTTACATTCAGGCTCAGTAGGAGTTCAGATGGGTTTCACCTCGTCCGTCTTCTTATTGGCATCTACCTGGGGACCGTTACGCACAGCTAGTGCCGCTTGCGGTCTGTGGTTAAACCTACTGCCAGCGTAGTGTCGAGTCTTTAGAGTCCTACACAGAGAGCTATTCGCCTTTAAGCAAAAGAGTAGAGGTCGCATGGTTTTGCGACAGGTCGCATGGTTTTGCGACAGGGTTCGGTCACATCCATGCACTTGTGCACGTTTAGTGTCCGGGCAGTTATTACTAGCGGGCTTTGGTTTAAGCCAGATCCTAATATACGTTTTGGGATTGGTTTTATCTCGTTTGTATTCGTTTTCCCCGGAACGCGGATACGGGTGTGTATGCACCGTTGACAGAGACAGAGGCAGAGCATTCTCATTAGGGTTGTTGACTGTTGACTTTTGCTAAACCCTAATGAGAATTAGACTTATGATTAACAATAATATTAATTAAGTATTATAGTGACATGGTTAGGGTTGAAAGGTTGACCTTGTTGACTTGTTGACTTTTGTTGACCGGTTGACTAGGTTGGACTTGTTGACCACCATCATGACAATGGCTATCATTTGTTTGCATTGACTTGTGCTTGCTTGATGGTTCACAAATTGCATTTAATGCAAGAAATGATATTGTCATTTGTCATGATAACAACCATCACATTATACTCAATTATTATTACTTGTTATCATAATTTTTTGGATTATGAGAGCTTGGATGGCAAAAGACTTGCTCATTCTTCATTTTCATTTCTCTCTCTTGCTCAAGCTCTCTCCCTCTTCCTCTTGCTCTCTCTCTAGCTTAAGGCAACTCCCTCTCATGAGTTGAGAAATATTGCCTTAGAGATAAAAGAAAACCCATATCACTTCTCTACTCATCATAGTTCACAAGGTTTAGCAAACCAAGTGTTCTAGTTTCTTCAAGTTCGAAGTAGAAGCCAAAAGGTAGAAGCTTTCGGGTGGATCCAACTTCGGCGCGAGGAGACGACGAGGTGAGGCCGATCCGTACACCGCAAAGAGTTGAAGATGAAGGAGTTTAAGAAAGGTATAACCCCCTAACCGAGTAGGTAAAACTCTTAGTTAGGATTGTTAGATGGTTGTTTAACAAAGATCCGTATTTTGAGTCCATGTTACCACCCTAGCAAAAAATCGTTTTTCATCATTTCCGCAAGCCCGTAAGTACCGGGAGGGGTAGCATGGACTAACAGTGGTATTAGAGCCTAGTTAAACACTATCTAACATGTTAGCAAAGTAACTAGAAATTCGATCGGAGAAAAAGTCACGAAACACGTCCGGGTTGCATACTTTCTGTCGAATTTTTCCTCTGTTCCAAAAATAATAAATCTTGCCTTAAAATTCGACTCAGGGTTTTTAGAGCACACTGTAGGAAAATGGTCCAGAGAGCCGATCAACGCGCCGCGGAACCGCGGCGGGAGCTTGCTCCCGCCGCGGATCCGCGGCCGAGTTGACTCGGCCGTGGACGATTTTCCATGCAGTGTGGTCATAGAGGTGTTTTGGGATTTTTACAATATGTTTTTTCTGCCCAGATTTTCCAGAAAGCAAAATTTGTTTTTGGGGCTTAAAAAACCGTTTTTGATCGAATTTCTAAAGACTAAAGCTAACGGGTTTATATCTGTGATGTGATATATGTATTGAACGTCTGCTAATCGCTATATGTCGATTAGTGGGGGTTATACATATCTGTGATCTGTAATGTTGATGGTATGTGTATATGAATTCATTGGATTGTCGCGGGTGAATAGCCGGGGGGTTGTGAGATGAGAGTTTTATTTTCTTTCAATTCATGTAATTTGTAAATTGATGTAATATTATTTGTATGGCCGCACAACCGGGTCGGGGTTGTAGCCGTCATTGTATAATTTCTTTTTACTGTTTTTGCTCCTAGGATAGACCCAAGGTGGGATGCACAAACTACCGGGTATCTCGAACTGCCGAGTGAACTACTCATGAGTTGAGGGAGGTTGCTTCGCTTCGGGTACTTGGCGGGTAGTTTGCCGCACCCATAGGGGTCTAGGGTGGGGTTTGACTACTCACCGCGACCGTGTAATCCGCTTTTCGTTACAGGCTCGTACGAATTGCGGATTCCTAGTATATCCAATGTGTTCATCTGTGATCTGAAATAGCTATCATTGCAATATATCTATATATGATATTATTTAGGCGTTGCTTATGTTTTGCATCCGCGCTAGTCCAGCCCCCGCTCTGTCGTTAGTTAAGTAACCTAACGGGTAATGACGGGGCCCCGTGGCGAATGCGGATGGCATAAGCGTACGTCATATTTTGGTTGTTTTCTGCAATGGTAGGATTAAATGATGGGACGCATTAAAATTAATGCAAGAAAAATAAACCAAGTAAAAGTCGTTGGAACACTTTGAAAACCACTCGGTTCTTTTCAAAACCAAACTTTTAAATGCGGAGCTTGAACCACTCCTTTTGAAAGCTATCTCGTTCCATCGATTATATCAAGTTCACTGCGTTCACGGTTTCGCCAAAACCATTCGTAGCCCTCTGTCGTTTCACATGAATGGTCAATAAGTATTCAAGCTATGTATGTTGGCCAAAGTCAAGGCATAGTGATTGGTAGCTATTGGGTATTCATGTGCAGCATAGATAGATGTGTTGGTTTGGGGCAGTCGTTCTACCATGTTGGCCAAAGTCAAGGGTATGTGCTGGTGGGCTCAAATTAACCTGGAGAATGACGGGTAGAACTTGACATGTGACTTATGATATTTTGGCCAAAGTCAAGGTCATAAGAACATGGGGCAAAAATCCACATCGGGAGTTTCAAAAGAACTGAAACTTGCTAGCGTTGCATACCATTTGGAGTGTGATGATTCTGGTAGAATTTCTTCAGTTTTGTCACGCGATGATATTTGGATCCCGATCCTACTGTGAGTATATGCTACTCCTCCGGAACTTTCTCACTTAACGATCAATGCTATAAACCAAGTAGGTGTCTAAAAAGGTGTTAGCGGGGCTACGCCCACAGGGAAAAGAGGTTATTTAATTAAGGAACTTCGCGAAAGCGTTGGAAAACCTCCCTCGAAGTACCGACACTGGCCTGGCTGAACGGTTAAGCAAGTATTGTACGGTGAGATTGATCCCGACTAGTTCTTCCTTTATGGTTTGAGGAGGGATTCGAGAGACAGTGGGAGCCATCCTGTTTAGACAAATTAAAAACCATTCTAAACTTGCAAGAGCATCATGCTAAAGTGTTTCTTCTCTCTCTCCTAATTGCAGCGACCAAACATCATGACTGGACTTAAGTTACTACTAGATAAAAACATACTGACAGAGCCAAACTACAAAGATTGGCTCAGGAATGTCAAAATGGCAATCACTTATGACAAGTTGGGGTATCTTCTTACCACCAAAGCTCCCCCTGTCCCAGCTCTCAAAACCAGCATCGCGGATAGGGAAATCCGTAAGACCTGGGAAATCAACTGCGCGAAGGCCAAGTGCCTCGTGCTTGCCTCTATGGACAACGAACATCAGAGGAGGCACGAGAATATGGACCTCGAATCCATATTTCTCCATACAAAAGAACTGTATGGAGAGCAATCTCGTATCGCCAGATACGAAGTGTCGAAGAAGTTGTTTTCGGCAAGATTGGCCGTCGGATCATCGGTAGCGGAACACGTGCTTAAGATGATTGGCTACATAGAGGAGCTCGCGGACCTTGGAACCACGTTGGAGAATGAGCTCTATACGGACTTGATTCTTCAGTCCCTTCCTTCCACTTACACCCAGTTCATCCTGAATTTCAACTTGCAAGAAAAGGAAGTTGAACTTTCAGAGCTCCTCAACATGCTGAGGAGTGCAGAGGGCACCCTACAGAAAGGTAGGGAAACATCCACTTTGTTTGTAGGAGGATCTTCCTCTTCTAGGTCCAAGGCGAAAGCCAAGGGAAAGAAGAAGAAAACCCCCGCCAAACCAAGGGGCGGTGTTAGTAAGGTGGATATGAAGGGAAAGGCAAAAGCAACAAAGGTAGCGGGGAAGCTTGTGGATAAGGAAGAATACTTTTACTGTCACAAGAGTGGACACTGGAAGAAAGATTGCAGGGCTTGGAAAGCCAGAACACAGGATCTGAAGCAGGTTGCGGCTTCAGCTTCAGGTGTGTATGTTATTGAAAACTGTCTATCAATAAACTCTACGTCCTGGGTATTGGATACCGGATCAGGATCTCATATCTGTAATTCTTTGCAGGCGTTGAGAAAGCGTAGGTTTTTGAAAGCAGGTGACATGACCCTCAAAGTTACAAACGGAGCTAGCATGGATGCTGAGGCCGTGGGGGACTATCACCTGGGAATGTCAGATGGACATGTTTTGGTTTTACATAATTGCTTTTTTGTACCCAATGCAACTTGTAATATCATTTCTGTATCTTTGATTTCTAAAGAAGGTTATGAATTTGCGTTTGTAAGTAATGTTGTAAACATTCACCTTAATCAAGTTCTGATTGGGTCAGGTACATTAAGCAATGGTATATACGTATTAAACCAACCACAGATTTTCAATGTCCAGAATACACACAAAAGAAAGTCTCCGGAAATAAATCATACTTTCTTATGGCATTGTAGACTGGGTTACATCAATGAGAGAAGGTTGACGAAATTACATACAGAAGGATATTTGGATCCGTTCGAATATCAATCATATGCAACTTGTCAATCATGTCTCAAAGGAAAGATGACAAAGACTCCGTTCACTGGACACGGAGTGAGAGCGAGCGAGCTCTTGGGACTCGTACACAGCGACGTGTGCGGTCCAATGTCTACGCATGCACGAAGCGGTTATTCTTACTTCATTACTTTTACGGATGACTTTTCAAGGTACGGTTATGTCTTCTTAATGAAACATAAATCCGAAGCCTTTGGAAAATTCTAGGAATATAAGAATGAAGTAGAAAAACAAACAGGCAAAAGTATCAAAACACTGAGATCTGATCGAGGTGGTGAATACTTAAGTGCCGAGTTCCTGGATTACTTAAAAGAGAATAGAATTCTCTCTCAGCTTACTCCTCCATACACCCCACAACATAACGGTGTATCGGAGAGACGGAACCGCACCCTATTGGATATGGTACGGTCCATGATGAGTAACGCTGAGTTACCGCGATCATTCTGGGGATATGTACTAGAATCAGCTGCATATCTTTTGAACCGAGTTCCAACTAAGACTGTGACTACTACACCATATCAAATGTGGTGTGGGAAGAGACCAGATCTTAATCACATTAAGACATGGGGATGTCCAGCTTTTTGTCAAAAAGCAGCATGCGGACAAGCTCGAGGCACGCTCAGTACAGTGCAAGTTTGTGGGATATCCAAAGAACTCCAAGGGATATTTCTTCTATTGCGAAGAGGAACAAAAGGTTTTTGTTTCTCGGCATGCCCACTTCTTGGAAACTCAGTTTTTGGAGAATCAGATAAGTGGGAGCGCAATAGAACTGGAAGAAATTCCAGAACCACGAGCTATTACTGAAAGCTTAGTAGAACCAGAGGGTTCAAAAGATCAGGACATTCCTACGCCGCTCCGCAGAAGTAGTAGGCAGTCTCATCCGCCCGAGAGATACTACGGTTTTCTCATAGACGGGGATAGAGAGGATTGCATCATTGATAGTGATGAGCCGACTAGCTTCCAACAGGCTATTCAGAGCGTTGACTCGGTAAAATAACTGGATGCAATGCGGACCGAAATGGAGTCCATGTACACCAACAAAGTATGGACGTTGGACATTGCTCCAGATGGGGTAAAACCCGTAGGATGCAAGTGGATCTTCAAAAGGAAGATTGGTGTAGATGGACAGGTTGAGACCTATAAAGCTAGACTTGTTGCAAAGCGTTTCCGTCAAAGACCTGGCTTGGACTATGAAGAAACATTTTCTCCAGTGGCTATGCTGAAATCCATTCGGATCCTTCTTGCCATTGCTGCCTTCCACGATTATGAGATCTGGCAAATGGACGTAAAGACCGCTTTTCTAAATGGAAATTTAGAGGAGTGTGTCTATATGGACCAGCCAGAGGGTTTCATTCAGAGTGGGAGCAGCGGAAATGTGTGCAAGTTGCTTAAGTCCATCTATGGACTAAAGCAGGCATCGCGGAGTTGGAACATCTGTTTTGATGAGACGGTCAAAGAATTTGGCTTTATCAAAAATCCAGATGAACCATGCATCTATAGTAGATTTGTAGCGAGAACTGTAGTATTCCTCGTTTTATACGTGGATGACATTCTCTTGATAGGAAATAACATTCCTATGCTATAATCTGTCAAGGGGTTCTTGTCACACAGGTTCTCCATGAAAGACCTAGGTGATGCCTCATACATTCCGGGGATCCGGATCTATCGTGACAGATCCAAGAGGATACTGGGACTCTCACAGTCCAGGTACATCGACACCATACTGAAAAGATTCAGTATGGAAGATTCCAAGCGTGGTAATCTACCGGCTTGTCACGGGATCACCCTCTCCAAAGAGATGTCTCCCAAGACTGATTTGGAAAGGGATCGCATGTCTATTATACCCTACGCTTCTACGGTAGGCTCTATAATGTATGCGATGTTGTGTACCAGACCAGATGTAGCTTATGCACTGAGTGTGGTAAGCCGGTATCAGTCAAACCGTGGGGAGAAACACTGGATAGCAGTAAAGAACATTCTCAAGTACCTAAGAAGGATTAAGGAGATGTTCTTGGTGTATGGCTGAAAAGACCTCCAGATCGAGGCCTTTGCTGACTCCAGCTTCCAGAGTGACAAGGTTGATTCCAAGTCCATGTCGGGTTATGTCTTTACCCTCTATGGAGGGGCGGTGTGTCCGAAGAGTTCCAAACAGGAAACTGTTGCTGACTCGACGATGGAAGCGGAATATATCGCTGCTGCAGATGCCGCAAAAGAAGCCGTCTGGATAAGGAAGTTCCTGACAGAACTTCAGGTGGTTCCGTCCATTGTTGATCCGGTACCTCTGTATTGCGACAACAACGGGGCTATAGCTTTAGCGAAGGAACCCAGGTCCCATCAGAAGTCCAGACACATCTTGAGGCGGTATCACCTGATCAGGGAGATCGTGGGTTGCCAGGAGATCGAGGTTCGGAGAGTTGCTACGGAAGATAACACTGCTGATCTATTCACGAAGGCCTTACCCCAGACTCAGTTCGAGCGGCTGATCGAGATGATAGGTCTTCGATACGCCAGTACATGGCCTTAGTGCAAGTAGGAGATTGTTAGTGTATATGCCCTAGAGGCCATTACTGTATCATACTAGTATGTATATTACTTAATGGAAGCTTGGGAGATTCACCTTGTATTGACAATCTTGCTCAAAATGGTAGTATGCTACTTGGTTTGTTTCTGCTTTAATGTGTGCATGTGTTTCTTTTAGCATATCGCCTTTACACATTAGTGGAGCCCTTAGGATCTTTACTTGATTGCCAGTGTTGTGATGGCAGTCACACTTGTGGGGGCTGGGTAATCTATAAGCACATCCTTATGCAGGTCCCTAGTCGCGGGACTATCGAGATAGGGCATCGATACTCCGAAGTAGACTAGCGTATGCGCTTCTTATCCCAGCTTGGGAGATGGTCTGTCCCACAGCCGTCAGTACGTCGTACTTGAGATAGTATGCGGGTGCTCGTTAGGTTACGAGTACACTGGACAGGACTCGTCGGGAACTGTTGGTTGGTATTATACCTATCGTCAGTTATCAGTTCCCAGGTGACATGAGTACAGCTTAGTCCGTTGACTTGACACTGTCACTTCGCCTCCAGTGTGTTCCCACTGTACTTTGATTACTACCCTACCACGGGTCAAAGGAGTCATGCAAACAGGTAGTTTTTGGGTGCAGTCCCGAAGCACTTGGAGCCAGTGATGGTTAGACAGGATTCGTCTCTCCCGGTATTGGGGGTTGATATCGCGCTGTGTCTAGGAGAGCCATTACACAAAGTCCCTGGCTAGGGCAAGCGAGATAGACTGGTAGGTTTCCAGTGTTATCTCAGGTGTTCTGTGCTACACTCCGACACGACTTGTACCGCTAGTAGGGGACTGACGTTTACCGGCCCCCTAGGCCCGCCATGCGATATTCTTAGATGAACAGACCGGACTGTACGGAGACTGTCACATTCAGGCTCAGTAGGAGTTCAGATGGGTTTCACCTCGTCCGTCTTCTTATCGGCATCTACCTGGGGGTCGTTACGTACAGCTAGTGCCGCTTGCGGTCTGTGGTTAAACCCACTGCCAGCGTAGTGTCGAGTCTTTAGAGTCCCACACAGAGAGCTATTCGCCTTTAGGCAAAAGAGTAGAGGTCGCATGGTTTTGCGACAGGTCGCATGGTTTTGCGACAGGGTTCAGTCACATCCGTGCACTTGTGCATGTTTAGTGTCCGGGCAGTTATTACTAGCGGGCTTTGGTTTAAGCCAGATCCTAATATACGTTTTGGGATTGGTTTTATCTCGTTTGTATTCGTGTTCCCCGGAACGCGGATACGGGTGTGTATGCACCGTTGACAGAGACAGAGGCAGCGCATTCTCATTAGGGTTGTTGACTGTTGACTTTTGCTAAACCCTAATGAGAATTAGACTTATAATTAACAATAATATTAATTAAGTATTATAGTGACATGGTTAGGGTTGAAAGATTGACCTTGTTGACTTGTTGACTTTTGTTGATCGGTTGACTAGGTTGGACTTGTTGACCACCATCAAGACAATGGCTATCATTTGTTTGCATTGACTTGTGCTTGCTTGATGGTTCACAAATTGCATTTAATGCAAGAAATGATATTGTCATTTGTCATGATAACAACCATCACATTATACTCAATTATTATTACTTGTTATCATAATTTTTTGGATTATGAGAGCTTGGATGGCAAAAGACTTGCTCATTCTTCATTTTCATTTCTCTCTCTTGCTCAAGCTCTCTCCCTCTTCCTCTTGCTCTCTCTCTAGCTCAAGGCAACTCCCTCTCATGAGTTGAGAAATATTGCCTTAGAGATAAAAGAAAACCCATATCACTTCTCTACTCATCCTAGTTCACAAGGTTTAGCAAACCAAGTGTTCTAGTTTCTTCAAGTTCGAAGTAGAAGCCAAAAGGTAAAAGCTTTCGGGTGGATCCATCTTCGGCGCGAGGAGACGACGAGGTGAGGCCGATCCGTACACCGCAAAGAGTTGAAGACGAAGGAGTTCAAGAAAGGTATAACCCCCTAACCGAGTAGGTAAAACTCTTAGTTAGGATTGTTAGATGGTTGTTTAACAAAGATCCGTATTTTGAGTCCATGTTACCACCCTAGCAAAAATCGTTTTTCATCATTTCCGCAAGTCTGTAAGTACCGGGAGGGGTAGCATGGACTTACAGGATCCTTTGATTTGTTGACTCAGTCAAGCTTACTTGGGTCCTAGGGGCAAAAACCATATCGGGAGTTTCAAATATAAGGAAAACTTGCCAAGTATGCGTATACCTTCTGAAATGTGGTGACTTGAGTGGCTTCCATCAAGTTGTCATGCGATGAGAGTTGGGTTCTGATTTCCACTGATGAATAGGCATTACTCCTCGGGTGATTTTCAGATGATCCCGACTAGTTCTTCTTTTAGGATTTGAAGGAGAAGTCGAGAAAATAGTGGGAGTCATCCTGATTAGATAAATTAATAAACCAATCTAATCTAGATTGGAGTACACGCTGAGTGTTTCTTTTCTCTCTCTGGCAGCGACCTTGACCTACCTTAAACTAAAATTCATAACTAAATTAACCGAACTTTTTACTATCCGGCTTTGGATTGTCACGATTCATGACAAAGTCGCATATATCCATGCCACTCATGCTTTACCCTTTGCATTTCTTTAGAACATTCTGTATCACTATGAAGATCCATATAAAATGAATATAACCATCTCGTATAGTTACATACAAACTCGCAGAAATTTATTTTAGTTCGGGATGGCCCTGGGTTCTGGAGAAATAGAATAGGATTATTTGGTTGTCTCTTCTCTTTACTTTCAGATTGCAAGAGCTCTTTGTATTAATAGAGTACACATATTATGCTTATTAAATAGTTGTCTTCTAAACCTTAGGCTGGTGCCGAAAGGTAGGGAAGGAAGAAAACCAATTAGCCTAAGTATGGTGTATAGAAAGTAAGAAGTAAAGACATATAAAGGGATTAGAGTACGAGCAATAGAAATTGCAACTACTGTCATGAGTCTAGTATTGGAAGAGGCATTACTAGGAATACCCGGCCACCCCCTTGAAACATTTTCATGTTTCAGTTTTCCTATGCAATATTAATTGAAAACTGTTTTCCCAATTAAATTCTGACTCCAGGGTATGTATTTACCGGTCTTGATTCTCACATATGTATAACATTACAGATGCTGAGTGGGAGTAGAATATTAGGAATTGATTGATTATATCCTTAAAAATTAGAATTCTTTGTAATTGGTGATATTTGAGGAAATCACCTGGGTTTTGCCTAACGGTAAATATTTGGTTTTGAATATCCGTTGTTATGCACCAATTTCAAACTGATATATCTGTAAATTTATTTTATAAAGTGAGATATAACTTTTGAAAATTATGTTTATAAAATTTACCTTTATCAGTTGATAATTAGGTAAGGTGCATTTAATAACGGTGTAATTCTTCTTAACAATAATACAGTTTTCAACTTACGACACACAGGGTTTGAGTTATTAAACTCAGAGGACTTATACAAAATATTGTATGTTGTCCGACATCTGTAAGGACAAAGGGGTTGGTGCTCATACTGTATTCCGTTTACTTATGACTTCTCTGATTTTAGACACATATTTCGATGAAATGCAATGTCCAAAAATTTTAAGAAGTTCATGGGTACAGGAATAAATTAGAGAACCAAGTGTTGGAAATATCAAGATTATTCGAGGTGATAAAAGATGTAAATACTTATGTTAGGTATTCCATTATAATAATTTTGAGAATTGGATTCTCTCTTAAATTACTGATCCGTGGGTGCGCTCCTTAATGAGTAATGCTACATGGCCTTCTTCCATTCAGGTAATGTGCACTAGAAACAGCTGCATAATATTTGAATTTGGTTTCATCTAAATCAGTGCCTTTGTTTCTATATTTGATATAGAATAGATTCACATCTTAACGATGTTAAGGTATATGGAGTTTTCAGGCTTATGCTTAAAACCAGAATCTGGATAAACTCAAAGCACGTTTCAGTAATGGCAGTTTGTGAGTTATCCCGGGCATAGACGAGGGTTTAAGTTTCTACCATTCACAAATCAAAATTTATTTTGTTCCTGAACCGCCACAATTTTTAGTAAAATGGATTCTTTTCAAAAGAAACTAGTGGGAGCATGGTAGGATTGGAGGTGATTTCAGAACCACAAACGGTTATTAAAAATTTAGTAGAACCTAAGGATTTAATTCGATTCGACAATCCAGTAGCCAATCTGCAGATTTAGTAGGTGACCTTAGCCACCCGAGAGTTACTTCGGTTTCCTCATAAATGGTGACAAGGAGGTCTGCATCATGACTATGATGACCCTAGCTTTCCACTACTGCAGTCCTTGACTATAAGATCTGGCAGGTTGATAACTATAACATCGTTCTAAATTGGTTTTAGAAGTGCACGTATATATGACTCTGCCAGAGGGTTGTTGTAGTTAGTGGGAGCTGCGGAAGCGTGATGGGCCAGTAGCTTATGTCTATTTACAGACTAAAGCAAGTATAACGGAGATAGATCATCTGTTTTGATATGAAAATCATAGCGTTTGACTTCATCAAAATAACAGATGAACTTGGTAAGAAGGTAGTGGGGAGTATTGTCCTAGATTTGGGATGACATACTCCTGATAGGAAGTGATGTTCTTATACTACGATCCGTTAAACTATAATTGTCACCGGTGTTTCTCCATATAGGATCTGAATATTATTACTTTTTCACTAGCTGCAGTAAACATATATTAATCCAATCCTGAAAAAACAAAGATGAAGCAGTTATGAACATAAGAGAATGTTCTTGGTATATGGTAATGGCAGCCTCCTCAGGGAGGCGGTTATCGTTTCAGACTTCCAAGGTGACTCGGATGACAGAGTGGCTGTCATAGTTATATGTTTACCCTCTTTTGAGGTACAGTGTGTTAGATAGGTTTCCAAGCAGGATACTAAGGCAGTCATAGTGTTGTGTGCTGATTACATCAGCAATTGGATATAGCCTAAGTAGTTTGTTGGATTTGGATGTTCATTTATAAATATGGTCCCATCATCTATCCAGACAAATTCTAAGGCAAGTATCGTTCATTCCGGAAGATAGTCGTTCTCCGCGAAGTTGAGATATAGAGAGATAAAGATAGAAACATTAGAGCGGATCCACTCACTGAGGCTATTTCTCGAACATGAATGTTTCACAAATATGTTTTATGAAACTGATTAGTAGAGAAGTGGAGTATTCGGTAGCACATGGGCTGCGGATACACGATACCACAATAATTAGCCGTAAGTACAAGTGGGAGATTGTTGGATATAGTGCCTTCAAGGAAATTATTGTAATTGCAGGCATGCGATTATGATAATTGAGGAAGGCCCTATACGGGTAGAATAGTGTTACTCGAGATGATAGTATACTATCTGATTTTTATATATCATTATGTACATGTAAAATTTGGTATTGCGTATCGCTATTACATGTTGATAAAGCCTATATGATTTTTGCTTGACTACCAGCGTTCTGATGGCGATCAGAATTGTAGGGGTTGAGTAGTCTATAAGTACATCCTTAAATATCCATAGTCATCGGAATATCGAGACTGGACATCGATATTCCAGAGTAGACTAGTGTATACGTTTCTTGACCCTGATGAGGGGCGATGGCCGGTCTCACAGCCATTAGTGTTAATTAGTCACCAAAGATTGTATACAGGTGCTCATTGGGTTATGAGTTACACTGGACGGACTCGCCATGAAGATGCTAGGTTGTATTATACCTAACGTCAGATAGCAGTTCTCCGGTGGCATTAGTGCAGGTAGTCTTCTGACCTGACATCATCATTTGTCTCAAGTGTGTTCCTAATATACTTTGATTTCTGCCCTACCACGGCTCTACTGAGTCATGCAAACAGGTAGTTTTTGGGTGCAGTCCTGAAGCACTTGGAGGCAATGGGTGATAGAAAGGATTCGTCTCTCCCAGTATAAGGAGTCGATATCGCACAGTGTTCGGTGGCCAATACAATAAGTCCATGGCCATGGAAGATGAGATTTACTTACTGGAAGGTCGTTAGTTTCTCGATTGGTATTGGGCTAGATATCGGCACGATGTATCGCGTTATTAGGGGTCTTACTTTAACCACCCCTAGTCCCTATATGCGATACTCTCCGACGAATGGACCGGACTGTATGGTGTATGTGACTTACATGCTCTTTACGGGTTCAGACGGGCTTGCTTATCGATCCTCCTTTCGCTCAATACCTGGGTAGCCATTACGTACAGCTACACCAAGTGCCGCTGACGTGCTTGTGGTTAAACTTACTGCCAGCGTATTAATGATTCTTTAGAGTCACACACAGAGGGTTTCCCACTTTGGCGAAATGATGTAGTTGTAGTACAGTGGTACGCACGAGGGTCCGATTGAAACTAGTGTATTTTATACACTGACGACAATCGGACATTGTAATACTAGCCGGTATTTTTGGAAGACGGATATTAAATTTAGTGTTGATTTAATATATGTTACATATATTGGATACATGTAATTACTAGTATTATGTCGCTTTATTTATTTTCCCACATATTGCATTTTGATGCACGTGATATATATTTAATTATATGTATAAATATATGTTAACATTATGCTACCATTATGTCACATATATATACATATAATTATTTATATTATTTCCTTTTTTTTTGTTTGGTCTCATTTAGCTTATGTTGTGCCAAGGGTGAGCACATGCATTTGCACTCACATGGCATTGACAAGTGGAGGAAAGAGAAGAGGGTGGACACCTGGATGGTTGATAAGATCCAAGGGTTAGGATTTTATAGAGAATGAAATACATTGGCAACCATTTTTCTAAATGGTTAACTAAGATGTTCATATTTCTTCTTCTTCTTCAAGCTCAAAGTCATCTTCTTTTTCGTCCTCTCAATATACTAAAAGAGAACTGAAAAAGGATATTAAAAAGAGAAAATAATTAGTGCTAAGGAAACTACATCCTTAGCTCATAACCATAGCAAAATTATGATCTAAGTTAAACTTCATGTTAGAAGTTTTGGATCCATAGATTTGGAGCCTTCAAGATGGATCATCTATGATGGAGGTGGTCTTCACTAAGCTTGTTCAAATCCTAGGAGCACTGCATGGAGTCCAACACAAGTGTGGATCACTTGAAGCAAGCATTAGGATGTGAGTTTCTTCTAAACTTTGTTTGGTTTTGTTGCTAGTTTAGGTCTATGGTTAAAAATTCTTGGTTGTTTGGAAACTTAGCTCTTTAGTTTTTTGAAAACCTTATGTGCAAGCTTTTAAAAATTACATGCTATGGTGCTAGAGTTCCTTCACTTAATTCACGTGACATTATTCTAACGTCACCGCAACCCAAGTAAACCAAAAGCCAAGATCTAAAACCTTTTAAATGAAATAATGGAGGTGAAGTTTTCAAAAGGGTATACTAAATGGAATAATGTGCAGTTGAAAAGATTTTTTGTATAAAAGTATACGCAAATTTATTTTAGAACTAATTTTGAAAACATTTTCTTCGTTTAAAATTTGGGCAGCACATCCTTTGTAAATTTTGAATAAAAATATTTACAAAGATATAATATATATGAAAGCATCTCCAACGGGAGCTAGCTTCTACACCCAAACGGCGGAGCAACAACGCAGTTAATATACGATGCCCAAGGCAAAGATCAACACAATCAATAAGCTATATATACTATATAAGCATCATCAAGTCGACTCAATCAAGTTCGACATCCAAAAGAATAATTATGAGTCTTGACTCGATCTAATACCATGAATATATAAGTTTTGGTGTGATGGAGAGAAACTAGATACAAGAAAATATACATAAGAAAGATATTACTTCACATCGTAACCTACCTATCAAAGCAATTCAATAACCCAAAAGTTATGCCAACGAGCCGCTAAGTATTCGTGTGATCAATCCTGCAAGAAACTATGGCACAACAGGGTGAGTTGCCAACTCAATGAGTAGAAATAATCATCACAAGATATGTACATCATATGTGTGTGTGTGTCAAGCGCATCATAATCGCATCGCACAAATGGAAACACATGATCAACTAAATCATCATAAAACCATGCCAATCATCGACACGTAAAACTCATGTGCCCCCTTAGGCACTGTCCTTTAGATCAATCTTATCTCTTTCTTTCTCGCACCGGTCGGTATCCTCCACATAACCGCTATGTCCAATACTATCACCGGTCGGTATTCATCCTCGCTAGGCTCACCTCGCCTTTCTATACGAGCTTATTGCCCCTCGGTACCGCACTGGGTTCACCATGTATCTGAAATCGGTGTAATCCTCCCCCTGCCTCAAAATCGGATAATCTGAACATAAATCCATAGAAAACTCATGGTGGACTTCCAAATCATCATATCAAGAGAAAACCGTGCTTTTGAAAATATAAGCAAGTTTTCTAAATCGTTTTTCCGCTTCTCGAAATCCATGGCAAACATCGATTCATCAATTATCTATTTAGCACTTGGCAATTATCGTATACGAATCTAAATCGGAATGTCATTCGTATACCGAAATCAGGGAATCCAACCACTTATACTAGCTTGGATGTAATTAATTTACAAATAGTGTCACGACCGGAAATATTAGCTCATGACCAGCACTTAAATCACGCAACGTCTAAAGGCGTAGCATAATCCAAGTAAGCTGAAACCCAGAAATCTAAACCTTTTAAAGAAATAAAAGAGGTGCAGCTTTGAAATAAGGTATAATGAAGAAAACGTTTTCTTAAATGCATAAAAAAAGGAACATGATAAAAATGCAAGTTTATCTTACTAGTTGTAAAACATGTTCGTCTTTTAAAAATTTGGGCAGCACCTCCCTTGTATATTTTGATCCAAAACCACAAATACATGATAATATAAAAGGCATCCCCAAGCGGGAGCTAGCTCTTCGCCAATCGGCGGATTCATAACCACGCAAGTAATAAAATAAGTATACGACGCCCAATCGGCGAAGATCAACACAAAAGATAATGAATAAGCAAGACATCAACCCAAAAAGCGAACACCAAACCCATCGCTCAAATCTCACAACTACAAGTCTCACTAAGTCTTACTATTTATACAATTACTAGTTTTGATTAATGGAGTTGACTAGATACAATATGAATAATAAATACAAGAGTGGTACGATCCAACATGTACCACCTACCTAAGCAAGTCACCCGAAAGCAAGCTGTGTACCAACGATGCCGCTACCGATCCATGCGGTCAACCTGCAAGAACTGTGGCACAACAGGGGTGAGTTACCAACTCATAAGTGGAAAACATCATCAGGTAGAAATCGAATAAAATAATGATTTCCTAGGTCAACTATATCATAAAGGTAATACTATGATATCTAGGGTGACCATATGTAAAAATGTGCCAACAATAAATAAATGCAAGTATGCAAGTGGATATCATCCAATAATATAATCAATGCCAATATACATGTGGATCTCGTCCACTCAAAACATCGTAATAGCATATGCATATAAATGTATGAGGATATTAAGAATGTGTGTGTCCATCAATGACACACCAAAACATGTAACCTGAGTGTCTAACACCGACACTCGAAATATCATGAAACCCGTGTCCAATATCGACACGTAAATCCTCATATCTCAGGCACCGCATCCTCAGATCGGCCCTCAAATCCATCTCTCTACTCCAATCGGTATACTCTGGATAACTGCCGAGTTCAAATACTATCATCGATAGGTAGTGCTCCCCTGCCAGGCTCAACACCATCATCTGCGACCATCTTTCCCGGGGGTACCTCACCGGGTCCACCATGCACCCGTAGACGGTTCCTCCTCCTCCTCCTCGAATCGGGTGTATGATATCGCTCAAGAGCCGAGAAAACTCATGGTGGACGCACTGAATAATCATATCAAGAGAAACCGGGTTTTTAAAATAATACATACTTTCCTTTGAAATAACCACGGTTCTCAAATCCAAAAATCTTATGAAAACAACATATCTCAATGCGTAAAATCGTAAAGCATGATGTATGCGACATATTACAGAATGTAAGCATATCCGTAAATCATGCAACATGGAACAGTAATATGCATATATCAAGGAAAACCCGCTCTTTAAAATGAATCCAGTTTTAAAATATATCCTGCGGTTCCCAATTCCTCCAAGATCAAATGCAACATCGTATAAAGGTGTATATGTAACTATAGCAAATAAATTATGGAAAGAGTCATATCATGATGCAGTAATTCTACTGTGTAGTGACATGGCAATTATCGATGATGAAGTGAGTGAACTGGCCAATCTGTGTAAGTGTGATATACGCATCATCGATAATGGTGCAGGTGTACTAGCACAGGTAAATGAAATGCAATAGTGATGACATGAACGTAGCATAAAGTAAATCGGCAGCTAAAAGGTATAAGGTATACGTATCTAACATGACCGAATCGGTTAATCTATCAATCGGCCTCCTCTAGTCAAGGGTATGGATCAATCATCAATTATCTCATCACATACGGTAACTCATCGTACGGCGTCATAAAACAATTTAGGATCCTAACAACCTATGTGACAAGGAGGGTACGGACCTCACGTCTCGTACGGCTTATCATTCAAGATTCACAACATATGTATATTGTTTCCTGATTTAAAGTCAGGAAAGCTTCTGTGAAAAGCTTCAGAAGAGGGCCACGTGCTTACACGTGACTAGCGGTCACGTGTTGGCACGTGACACCTAAAAACATCATCAAGGCAAGTTCAATTTCCTGACTACGAAGAAGAAAAGGAAAAGCTTCAAGGAGAGTCACGTGCTCCCATGTGATCAGGGTCACGTGGCGACACGTGACATTTAAATGCAAGCGTCAAAAGCACGTCGGTTAACTGATCAAGTCAAGGGAAAGGCTTCAGAAGAAGTCACGTGCTCCCACGTGACCAGGGTCACATGTTGGCACGTGACGTTCAAGGCAGCAAACTCGTTCTTCAGAAGAACCAAGGAAAGAGGCGCCAGACAGGGTCACATGCTCACACGTGACCAGGGGTCACGTGGTAGCACGTGACGTTTAAGCAGCAATCAGAAGACACAGCGCAGAAGGCTCATTCCAAAGGGGGTCACGTGCTCCCACGTGACCATGAGTCACGTGCTCCCACGTGACCATGGGTCACGTGGTCACACGTGACCATGGGTCACGTGGTCACACGTGACCGGCTTTCAAAGCCCTTTTTTTTTGTCAACAGAATTAAATTATGAAAGAAATTCAGATCTTTCCAAAGGAAAGCGGTTATCTGGAACCAATCAAATTAAAGATTCAGAGGCGATCTATCTATGGGAAAATCCCGGGTTTGGAAAGATCTCCCCTTTAAATCTAACCGAAATAATAAAGAGGAACCCCTGGATTTGAAATCCAATGGTGAATAAAATTCACCTAATAATCCAAAGGTCCAAAATGAACGATGAATGCAAATCAAATATCTCTATGAAGATTCGTCAAAAACTGATTGATTCGGCTGCTTCTCCTATAAATAGGAGCCAAGAGATACATAGAGAAGATAGATGGGCAGAGAAGAGAAAAGAAAAAAGGAGAAGAACTTTGATACTTTGAAAAGACTCGGATCTTCTGCAAAAACCCTAGGTAAGAAAGGGAAGGCCTTCTGAAAGAAAGAGAATTTAATTCTCAACAGAGATTAACTCTGATACATAAAACAGAAGAACATTTTTTCCTTCTCTCTTTGATAGAGGATCTGCAAAGTGCACATCTCCCCTTAAGGTTGAGAATTTAATTCTCAATGGGTCGAGATGCTGCCATGCAGATCCAAAACATAGAGAGGGAATGCAAGCATGAGAATTTAATTCTCACAGAACTATAGGAATTTAATTCCTTTAAGATAAAAGTAGGGCTTGACCCTGTATCATGGGAATTTAATTCCTTCAAAATAAAAAGAAACAGGGTTTAACCCTAATTAAAAACTTAGTTCTGTTGAAACAACGGGAATTCAATTCCTTTAATCATAATTTAACAGGGACTGGAAGTTTAATTCCTTAAAAAAGCTTTTATTAGGGTTTAACCCTATTCAGTTCTTCACATAAACGAGGAATTTAATTCCTGCAGAAGATTCAGGGTTCGATCCTACTCCAGAATATAAGTCTTCAAAAGGAAGTAGGAATTTAATTCCTTTGAAAATTAAATCCCGAGGAATTTAATTCCTGAAAAGAAAGATCAACAAATTCTCTAAACAATATACGTGGAGGCAGGGTCACGTGCCACCACGTGACCCCCTCAAAAGATCTACAGAAAGCCCTTTGAGGCAGTCCCCCACGTGACCCACGTGACCCTTGACAGAAACTCTAATACATAGGCATTTGAATGCCCACCACGTGATGGCACGTGATGCTCTAAAAGACGCGATAATTTCAGCAGAAAAAACAAGGGCAGGGCGCTCTCACGTGCTGCCACGTGACCCCTCTTGCCTTAGTGTTTAACACTAAATTAAAACTCTCAAACCCAGTGTTAAAACACTGTTGGGCCTTAGCATTCAACACTGATTAAAAAGCTTTAGTTGCAGTGTTCAACACTGAGCTGTTTTAGTGTTTAACACTAATTTGAAAAGCCTTGTCGCTGGTGTTTAACACCAATTATCTCTTAGTGTTAAACACTAACTTGTCAATCTCATTCCCAGTGTTCAACATTGACTGCTCTATAGTCTTTAAACACTAGACTTTGACCCAATTGACTTAAATGGATAGAGGCAAAGCCTCTCCTGATTGGACTTAGCCCAAGACGGCCATAAGTCCTCAATTTGTGATTAATTGGGCCAATGGACTCATAACATAATTAATTCGTCTTGACCTCAAATTGGGCCAAGGACTATTTAAACCACTCCGGTTCTAGGGTACATATCTTCACTCCTTTGATACTTGGCATTGTAATCCCTCAATGTCTTCAAAGAGGTGACGGGTCCCGACGACCACACATTGATATGGACTGTGGGGTCCTTAAACCCATGCCTAATGCAAAATTCCTGGTTACGTGGAACGCGGATAACGTCACTCTTTGACCCCGTGGGAAACGTCCAGAGCGGAGCCTAGTCCTCGCCGAGCACGGCAGTGAACCCGTGTGAAGCATCTAGTGCAAAATTCCTGGTTACGTGGAACGTGGATAACGTCACTCTTTGACCCCACGGAAAACGTCCAGAGCGGAGCCTGGTCCTCGCTAAACACGGCAGTGAACCCGTGTGAAGCATCCAGAGCAAATACCGGACTGTGGAGTCCTTAAAATCCACGGACTATAACGTCCTTAACCTGGACCGCAATGTCCTTAAACTACCCATGGACCGCAATGTCCTTAAACTACCCATGGACCGCAACGTCCTTAAACTACCCATGGACCGCAACGTCCTTAAACTACCCATGGAACGCGATGTCCTTAAATTAGACCAATAGAGCCCTACACGCTCTTTTTTCGGATCTAAACGGTCCCGTTTAAGTTGATCTTAGCCTCAAAGATGGCTAACGTATCCTTAAACCTTCAAACAGACTGGACTAGGAATCCCCCCAATTAACTCTGGCTCGAGGGTACATCTCTGAACTCCTCTGACATCCGTCGTTGTAATCCTTCAACGTCGTCAGAGAGGTGACGGGTCCCGACGGCCACACATATACGATGGACCACTATGTCCCTAAACTGGAACAATGGAGCCTAAAACACTCCCTTGTCGGATCTAAATGATCTCGTTAAGTTGATCTTAGTCTCAACATTAGACTAACGTATCCTTAACAAACGTTTGAGTTGATCTTAGCCTCAAGCATGGTTGACGTATCCTCAAACCAAACCCCCAAACCCAAATCTAAGATAACTCGGATTTGGACTAGTCCACGCCCTACGGGCGACGACATAACTCAGTCTCCGTAAACAATCCACGGGCAACAAAACATAAAACAAACACACACGACACGAAGTGACCATCTGGAGAAGGAGAAAGTTGTTACCGCGAGGCGGTAGCGTAATTAACTGCAGGGGCTTGCGCCTGCAGGGAAGAGCGTCCCCACAATCAAAAACCCCTCAACGAGGGAGAATCTGACGAAGTCTGCTACATCGGTCGCATCCGCTTAAACTTTCGATACATGGTGCCATAAACCAACTTGGCATCTTCGGAGAGGTGAACGGATAGCACCAATTAGCATCTGCCCCGAATCTCAGTGCCAAGACATCGCAGCCTTGCGCGCCATCATTCGGAAGGGAACAGATTCTGGCACGCCCGGTGGGACCTTTTCCTCTTTCCACTCCACACTTCGTGTGTCGTAATTCGCGAACCAATCGCGGTTCACCAATGGTTGCCCTTGGGTTTCAAGATACTAAGAATTGGCATCTTGCTTATTGCAGAAAGCAAAGGATCGATGGCTTCTACTTCTGCGAAATCCTCCAACTGCTCAAACTGCAATTGCGACCAACGCTCTACCTCGCCAGGAGGTATAGCCTATGGACCCCAAGCTGCTTCGTTGTTCACAATGCCGGTGGACCAAGTGACTCGCGCCACCACAGGATTGTTCTTTGGGACCATGGTCCCGCCGACAAACTTCACCGCTCCAGTGTTGACAACGGAAGATCTCAGGAAGTCGGTCTTTGATCGTCTTACCCCTGCCGCGGCTCCTCTCAACGAGTCGCCCAACGTCAACGCCTCGGTCTTCTCTAGATTGGGCCAGAAATCTTGCGAACTCATCATGGGGCCTACAATCTCAGAGGGGGCTACTTCTAAGAAAGTGGCCGCTCCTACCGCCGAAATTGCCAAAGTGGCTTCTCCGGCCAAAAAAGTCAGTCTTTACAAGACCGACGGCTTCAGCTCCCGCTTCTGCTGCCCAAAGGACATCGGTCTTTGATAGGCTAACACCAACAACAACTCCCCACCCACACAGGGGGCAAGACAAGACCATTCTTACCGCTGGACCAGCGCCGTCCGCTCGACGCGCTCGACGTCGTCATTGGCTCCGAATAAGGAAGGCTGGGGGCAATTCCCCCTCCGGATTGACTCCACCAGCCCCGACGGCAGAAGTTAATGCTGCTGTTCCAACTGGGAACAGCTTCGAAATGCTAAACAAGGTGCGAAGAAATTCTCCTACTGCAGTGCTGAAGAGGTCTCCTCCCCCATTAAAGAAGGTTACGGAAATAAAACCAGAACAGCCCCAATCTCCTCAACGGCTGTCTTCCAAAATCTATAAGGTTTGGCGACAGGCCCGAGACTCGACCATCGATCCAAACTTCTCCCGCCAGCACAAAAAGCTGAAAATCCAACCGGAAGCTGGCCACCAGGCTGAACCCCGAAAGGCTGTCGGGATGCCCACCTCGACGGCCCCCTCAACCTCCATGGCTCATAAAAAGAGGAAGCCAGAGAAGACCCCTCAGTGTGCAACGACGGCTAAAAACACTGAGCCCAGACGCCCTAAGTTTGGGGGCATGATGGTCCACACAGTATACATGGCCTCTGGAAAGGAGGAGAGCCGCACTTCTACAGGCCACCGACCACTTACCCGATCCGTGACGAAAGCCCAGGAGCAGCAACAAAAGCTCCAAGAAATGATGAATGCTATGGCAGCGCTCACCGGACCAAAAGAAAACCCAGAAACGTCTTCAGACGCGCGCCAAGAAGAAGAAACCGACGCTGAATTCCTTCGCCGGATACTGGAGAAAAAGGACAAAGAGGCTGCTGAACAAGCAGCCAACATACAATGTATGGGCCTTCTCTTCCAAGATATGATAGGAATGATGATCCAGCAGGACTTGCCCGCCGAAGATCCCCCAATCGTTCTTGAAGATGACCAAGGAGAAACGTCGAATCCACTGCCGGCCCTCTCAACGGCTAAGGAAGAGACAATCTCTAAGGCGGACTTGGCTGACTACATAGCCCAGCAAATCCGAGTCCATCATGCGACTGAGGCAGCTGGTCAAGTCGTGAAGACGGGGCGGCCGTATCCAAGCTGGTATGACCAAATCAAATACCCGCAAGGCTATACGATACCGAAATTCCATGTGTATAAGGGGACCGGCAATCCCCATTAACATGTCGCCCAGTTCCGGGCCCTCTGCGGTAACACCGGCGGTGATGATAAACTGTTACTCCGTCAGTTCGTTGGCAGCTTATCAGAAACAGCGTTCGAATGGTATTCGGAACTCACGAACGATTCTATCAAAACGTTCGCTGAAATGGAGTTGTTATTCACTCAGCGGTTCGCAAGCGCCAGCGAACGCACTCCAATAACTGCATTGATTAACGCCAGGGTAAAACCAGGCGAAACCTGGGTCCAGTATGCTATACGCTGGCGGAACTTGTGGTCGAGATGTGAACAACGCATTGAGGAGGCACCCGCAGTGGGCATGTTCGTAGGAACCCTAGACCCCCACGCAACTATCTCCCAGTTTATGATGTTCTTTAAGCCAACCACATTCCAGGCTTTAATCGACAAGTTGGCTCAGATGGACCAGATGGGTCATAGACCACCTCCCCCGAAGTCGGAACCTCGGAATGATAAGGGTAAAGGGAGGGCGACCTTCGTCCCAAATGCCCAACAGCAACCTAACGCCCCGAAACCGGCAGATCAATTGGAAGAAAGACGCCGATATTATAATGAGAAGATGAAACGTCCCTACTCGTTCCCACGAGACAAGACGAAACGACTATTTGAGCTGGCAATACGCAACAGACTTATAAACCTGCCGAATCCAAGGCGACCGCCACAACCCACCGATGTGAATAACCCTAGCTATTGCCCTTACCATCAAACGGTAAGTCACCGATTGAAGATTGCTTCGTCTTCAAAGGATGGATCGAAGATCAATACCTCCAGGGGAAGTTTGTACTGTCCGAGAAGTGGAAGGTGAGCCCACCACAACCGCATACTCCTAAGAAAACAGATACATTGGGGGCAACCTGCTTCTTTATTGAAGAAGCTCCATGGGAGGTCGTGCTATCAACGAAAACAAAAAGAATGCTGAGAGACCTTCACGCGTGCCCTGCGATCGAATGGAAAGACCCTCTTGAACCTCAAATTATCGAGGGGATGTTGAGACCCCGCACAACTACGAAGACTCGTGATAAGGGCCCAAATACTCACGTCCAGCCGTCAAAAGCTTCGAAGAAAAAGAAGAAGAAATCCAAGAAGCCGCGAGGCTTGGAGACGAGCGCACGAAATTGCAAAAGCAAATCGACGCGCTGGAAGAATACAATCAAAAGGCGCGAACCCCTGTCACACTGTAGGAGTTCCTCAACCACATCTTTCAAGAGGGAGATGATGAAGAGAGCTCATCGGATGAATCCGAAGAGTATGTGGCGAGTTGTAACGTAATCTCCCATTCGTTTGCCGATGATGAGAAAACTCCTGGCACTAAGAAGCTGGAAGCAGAGCCTGAACCAGAGCGTGCGTGGCTGATAAATGAAATGATCAATGCCTTTCTAGACGAAATTCGTCTAAAAAGTAAGGCGGATCAGGAGCGTGAGATGGCAACGTCAGAAGGAACCAAATGCGGGCAACCGAACGAAAGAGTTGACCTACCACTGCCAGAGCAAAAGGCGTCCAAAATAGACAGGAAGATATTCAAGACGAGAAAAAGGTTTGCAAAAGCCATGTCGTTAGGGATGAAGCTACCGCCCTCAGAAGGAAACACACATGATGGGGCGGAGAGACACCCTAACTATTGCGCATATCACCGGAAGATCTCACACCCCACGGAGGAGTGCGACGCCTTTAAGATATGGTGGCAAGGATATGTTATTCGTCGGCAACATTTTAAGCGCATGAAACGCGAGAGCCGTCGGGAGCGAAGAAATACTGTCAATGGGCACGACAGAGCTGCTGGCAACTGTTACATGGTAAACGCCAGGGAGTCACAAGTTCTCACCTTTGGGAGCGACTCTGATGATGAGATGGCTTTGGGCCCTCTCTTTAAAGAATCCGTGTTATGGAAAGAGGAGGAATCAGAGGCCTGCGAGAACATTCAGCTACGCAATCGCACACTCCCAGAAAAGAATCTCGGGCCTACGAACAGAAAAGATAAGGGAAAGGAAAAGGTCACTGAAGATATCACTTTGGATGACCAAGTCGCGAAAGAACTGGCTGCCAAAGACCCTCCTAGGAGGAGTAAAGTGGACTATAACATCCTCGCGCACCTAAGGAAGCTACCTTCTCAGCTTAGCATTCTCGACGCCCTCTTATTATCAAAAGAAGCGCGAGACTCACTAATTAAGGCATTACAAGAACCTGAGCAATTCCAAGCTTTCCTCGCCACTGAAAAGATGAAGGATGAACTGGAGGAAGTGCATACAGCCGATATAACTTTCGGTGATGAAGACCTCCTTCTCGGGACGTGCGACCATAACCGTCCCCTATATGTCTCTGGATACTGCCATGACATCAAGATAGGCAAGATCCTGGTGGATAATGGATCCTCCGTCAATCTCCTTAATGTTCGGGTGTTGAAGGAAATCTGCATGAGCGTGCAACACCTCGCTCGTGACAAAATTACTATCTCCGGTTTCGACTCACAATCGTCACGGACTCTTGGATCCGTGATACTAACATTATGCTTCGGGCTTCTCGTCACAGACATCAAATTCCATGTCATTGACGCCAAGACCTGCTACAACGCCTTGCTCGGCCGTCCTTGGTTACACGAATACAACATCATCCCTTCTACACAACACCAGTGTATGAAGTACTTCAAGGATGGTTTCGAGTACACTGTAACGGGTGAGTTGAACCCATTTTCCGTGAACGAAGTCCGCAAATACGAAGATGCAAAATACTTTTTGCCGGATTTCGAGGATACGGAAAGGAGTCACAACACGGAAGACAAAACCGTTACCACCATCCCTGTTTTCGGGAGCGATACCGAAGAAGAGGAAGAGATAGTTTATGCGGGGCCATCTCAACGCAACAACCTAGGGACGCCCGCCCTCGTGTTGGTCTTCGGAAGTGATTCGGAAGATGAGGTTAATGCCGTGTTCTCCAGTCGGCTGTCAATACAAGCAACCCTTGGCGATGACCATAGTTTGCAAATCACCATGGTACCGCGAGAACACTACAAGGATCTCGACACGCTGCAAGCTCATAATGTGCAGGACCTGCAAACATTCTACATCCCTCCCAGGCGAAAGGGTGAGAAAGTGATCCTATTTTACCGATCCTCAGAGTCGAAAATAGAGAAAGAGATCTGGCATGGCACAGATACTACACTCGACAGGCTCCAACCCATTCGTCTGCCCAGATACTATACGGATGGATTAAAGAAGCTATTAAAGTGCCAAGGAGTACCCTTAAAACAGGCTGTCCGGCAGGCTCGGTTCTACAACAAGATTTGGGATGTCCCCGGGACTCAACGCAAATTGCCCAACGGGAAGATGGAGACGCTCGGGCTTGGATACACAAGAGCGGGAAAACGGGAACGAACTCACAGCAGCTACACTATATATACCTTTGATGAGGAAGAGGATGCCCTGTCAGGAGATGCCAACCCTTCATTAAAACTAGACCCCGTGATTGAAGCGCCGAGTCCGTCGTTTGAAGAACGAACGGACAAGCCTATCAGGAAAATGGGTCAAAAAGCTCGGGAAGACCACAACCGCGAGATGGCCCTCTACGAGAAGGCCAAGACGCAACGTCTTTTTCAACAGGCTTCAAAAGACAAAGATACTCACCCTTGTCAGTCCGTTGTACGGAAGGCCCGACGCAGAGACGGAAATAAATTAAGAAGCGGGAAGAGGAGCCGACAACAACGACGCAGGATTAGAGGGTTACGGGTACTGCGTGGCTCGGATTCGTCCCTCATGGAAAAGATGAGTCGAGCGTATTCCTTCCCCCGAGACAAGACGGAGAAGTTACTCAAGCTCGCTTTAAGACATCGAATGATCGCGCTTCCAGAGTCTAGACATCCTGAGCAAACTAGCAAGGCCTCTCATCCGAGTTATTGCTCTTATCACCAAGCCATAGGACATCCTACCGAAGACTGCTTCACCTTCAAGAACTGGGTCGAGGACCAGTACCGACGGGGTAGGTTTGCTTTATCCGACGGCTGGAAGATAACGCCACCGCAAAAGCATGAGCCCAAGGCCGCAAAAGCAGAACCGGGCCCGCCTCAGTCTAGGGAGCGGGTTCGCACTTGTTATATGATTACGATATTAGAAGAAGAGCCCGAGAGCGTAGATGACCTTTCCCGGTGCTTTGAGAACAGCGATGATGAGTTGATCTCAGAATTCCTACCAGCGCCAAAAGAGCTGGAAGATGGAATCCATACCACTGCAGATAACCTCAAGAAAATTGAGTTGGGGACGGCAAACGATCCACGACCGACATTCATCAGCGAGTTACTATCTGAAGAAAGGGTAGCTGCGTTAAAGGACGTGCTCCTACAGCATAAAGACTGTTTCGCATGGAACTACTCCGAAATGCCGGGATTAGATTCAGAAATTGCTGTGCACAGATTGGCGATATCTCCGGACGTCAAGCCAGTCAAACAGTGCTGAGAAGAATGCGGCTCGAGCTTGAAATGAGTATCAATGCTGAAATCAAAAAGCTGATCGACTCTGGCTTCATCCAAGAAGTTCAATACCCTGAATGGATCGCCAACATCGTCCCGGTGATGAAGAAAAATGGGACAGTGCGCATATGCGTGGACTTCCGGGATCTCAATAAGGCCTGCCCGAAAGACGACTTCCCAGTGCCAGTCACCGAACTAATGATAGACAATACGTCCACTCATGAGGTTTTCTCCTTTATGGACGGCTCGTCAGAGTATAATCAGATAAAGATGGATCCCGAAGACCAGAAGCACACCGCTTTCCGGACTCCTTTGGGAATATTCTGTTACAAGGTGATGCCCTTCGGTCCAAAGAACGCCGGTGCCACCTATCAGAGGGCCATGACGAAGATCTTCGATGACCTCATACATGAAATCGTTGAATGTTATACCGACGACCTCGTGGTTAAAAGCAAATCATACGAGGAACATCTCGAGCATTTGAAGACTGTATTTCAACGCCTTCGACAATACAACTTGAAAATGAACCCGCTCAAGTGTGCATTCGGAGTTTCCTCAGGCAAATTCCTGGGATTCATTGTCCGACACTGGGGTATCGAGATAGATCTGTCAAAGATCAAGGCGATCATGGAAATGCCTCCGCCAAGGACTCTCAAACAGATGCAGCCTTTTCAAGGGAAGCTCGCGTATATACGGCGATTTATAGCCAACCTTTCAGGAAAGTGCCGTCCTTACAGCCACCTGATGAAGAAGGGAACCCCGTTTGTCTGGGACCAAAAATGCCAAAGCGCACTAGACGAGATCAAGCAATACCTGCAGAACCCGCCAGTGTTGGCTGCGCCGGTCAAGGGAAAACCCCTCATTCTTTATACAACCGCCCTCGAAGGTTCCTTGGGCGCACTATGGGCGCAAGAGAACGATCAGGGGAAAGAGAGAGCACTCTACTACTTAAGTCGAGTTCTACTGGGGGCAGAAAGCAATTACTCCCCCGTTGAAAAACATTGCTTGGCATTAATCTTCGCGATAACAAAGCTCAGGCACTATGCGTTGGCGCATGAAGTCCGTCTCATTTCAAAGGTGGACCCCCTTAAATACTTGATGTCGAAAGCCATATTGACGGGACGACTCGCTAAGTGGGCCCTGCTCCTGATGGAGTTGTCGATAACGTATCAACCTCTCAAGGCAGTGAAAGGTCAGGCCATTGCCGATTTCCTCGCTGAGCACCCGATATCGGCCGATTCTCCACTGAGCTGTGATTTGCCGGACGAACATGCATTTGATGCGATTGGCACCGGTAGCACTCGATGGGAGCTCTATTTCGATGGAGCGTCCTCCATAAAGAAACAGAAACAAGGTATCCCAATGATCAAATCGGGGATAGGCCTCATCTTTGCGACTCCACAAGGAGGGATAATGCGCTTCGCCTTCTCCTTAACAGAGCCGAGGATAAACAATGAAGCCGAATACGAAGCCCTGATAGCAGGCCTCGAAATCGCCATTGACATGGGAATTGAGGACCTCCTCATATACGGGGATTCTCAGCTGGTCGTTAGTCAAGTAAATGGTGACTACCAAACGTGCAAACCGGAGTTGGTGAAGTACGGCGAAAGGGTGCAACAACTATTGACCCAAATTCCCTCCTACACTTTGGAGAACATACCGCGCGCGGAAAACAGCAAAGCAGACGCATTGGCTAAGCTTGCTAAAGAACTGGCTGACGAGAACCTCGACGACGTCAGAATCGTTGTACAAAGCCGTCGAGTGCTCGCCCCGGCAAAAATATCTCCGGAATCATGCGGAGAAAAGGGAACGACTAAGCAGATGACCCTACAAATAAAAGACCATGAGAAGGCCGAAGACTGGAGGGAAGTCTTCATAGACTACTTTAAGTCCCACCGAATGCCCGAAGAAGCGTCCTCAAGACATCAGCTCATGAAACGAGCTCTATCTTTCGCTTTCGTCAACGATACTCTGTACAAGAGGTCGTTTGATTCTCTATGGCTAAGATGCTTGGGACCTGACAAAGCAGAAAGAGTCATTCAGGAAGTTCACGACGGAATCTGTGGTTCTCATCAAGCAGGCCCAAAGATGAAGTTAAAAATTAAACGGATGGGTTACTACTGGCCCACGATGATCCAGGACTGCCTCGGGTATGCGAAGCAGTGCCACTCGTGCCAGATTCATGGAGACTTTATCCACCAACATCCAAATCCACTACACCCAACGGTGGCCAGCTGGCCATTCGAGATGTGGGGGACTGACATAGTCGGCCCCATCGAGCCAGCATCGTCTCGGGGACATCGTTTTATCCTGGCGACAACTGATTACTTCTCCAAATGGGCAGAAGCAATACCACTGAGGGAAGTGAAGACGGAGAATATCCTCCATTTCTTCAAGACGCACGTCATCTATCGGTTTGGAACCCCACGGCGGATTATCTCCGATAACGGGCCAGCCTACAGAAGCCATAAGATTAGCCGCTTCGCGCAGCAGCACAATATAGATTGGAGGTATTCTTCAGTTTACAACCCACGAGCTAACGGTCTGGCCGAGGCCTTCAATAAGACCTTGACGAAGATCATAAAAAAGACCGTTTCCCGGAATAAGAGAGACTGGCACGAGAGGCTGCAAGAGGCCCTTTGGGCTTATCGAACTACATTCAAGACGGCCACGAACACAACGCCGTACGCGTTGGTATTCGGGACAGAAGCAGTGCTCCCCCTCGAGATAGAGTTACCCTCTCTACGAGTGGCAGTCCACCACGAGCTGACGGACGAAGAAAGTGCTCACCTTCGGCTTGAGGAGCTTGATGCCCTCGACGAAACCCGACTCATAGCGCAACAACATCTAGAAGCCTACAAAGCAAAGATGACGCGCTCGTACGAAAGATTGACCAGGCCGAGGACATTCCGACAAGGCGAACTCGTGCTAGTGGACAAAAGACCTATGATCCCCAATCGTGCCAAGCGGGGGAAATTTGAGCCAAACTACGAGGGCCCTTACATCATAGACAAGGTCTACCAGGGTGGAGCCTATCTACTCATGGACATGCACGGTGAAAGACCTTTCAGGCCAATAAACGGCCGTTTCTTAAAGAAATACTACGCTTAATGAGCCATAGCCTGGGTCAATGATAGATGACGACGACTATGTCCGCTCGCTATCTTCCTAGGCTTAGACTTTACAAGCAATGGCTGGCCCTCCCATATCGATGGACCGAAACGTCCTTAAAACTAGCGACGGATCGAAACGTCCCTAAAACTACTACCGCAGCATCGTCAGGCTGACGAGATAAAAAAAAATAATAAAAAAAATATATGAAAAAGAATAAAAAAAACGGTATGTCCATAAGCAAAAGGGGCACGGATGAAAACCCGAAAGGGTTCCGTGAGTAAAAACAGCAGGACTACCGGCGAGTGTTTGTGAAAACCTGAAAGGGCGCAACCTTGTTAAAAGACACTTACAAGATCCTCTCGACCTTGTAAGGAGAAACCACCCGTGTGAGATCCTTACGACTCACAAAGGAGCAACACACTTAGGGATCCCCACGATTCCTAAGGAGAAAATACGCTTACAAGATCCTCACGACTTGTAAGGAGAACTCTCTTATGGGACCCTCACGGCTCATAAGATTTGAAAGTCTTAAGTTACAGAGACCTAAACCTGTGCTTAAGCAATCTTCCACAACCTTCGATACTGCCCTACAAGAGGCTCAATACTGACCCTTGTATACAATCCACGGGCGCGAATAAACATTTCCCCAGCAAAGTCCAACCCTTGTAGGTCCTCTCGACTCATAAGGAGAAAGCCCTCTTGTAGGATCCTTACGACTTACAGAGGAGCACACACTTAGGAATCCTCACGATCCCTAAGGAGAAAACACACCTGTAAGATCCACACGACTCGTAGGGAGAAATACCTTTGTGAGACCCTTACGGCTCATAAAGTCAAAAGCCTTGGTCGACAGGACCCTTAACCCTGTTTGCTGAGCCACCTTTGTTCATCATCGACAAAGGCAAGTGATGATTCGCTCCTGGCAACATTCCAGTTGTAGCGATGCTGATGCTGAAATCGGTATCTAAAAATCCAAGCTTGCAGCGAAAAAGCTAGCGAGCCACACATGCATACGAAATAGCCGAAATGATGGGGCGACTTGCAATAAAAAGCAGCAAGTAAAAATGTATGCATGACAAAATAGCCGAAATGATGGGGCAACTCGCAATAAAAAACAGCGAGTGAAAATAAATAAATAGCCGAAATGATTGGGCACCGCGAAAAAATAGCCGAAATGATGGGGCAATCGTGACCTTCGCGATATAAAAAGCTGAAATGATAGAGCATCGCGGAAAAAGAAATAAAATAAAAGTGAAATCCTCGCCCTACAGGTGATGTTACATCTACCCATGTATACAATCCAGGGGCGCAAACGAGGAGGGATCATACTCCTTCCCCAGGCTTCATCATAAGGAGAAGCTAAATCTCGATGGGCCACAAGCGACCTAGAGATCATCCCAACATTCGTCTCGTAACGACGGACACAACTTCAAGCTGAGCGGAACAGCGGCAACTCCCAGTTCCATGGCTCGGTGGTATACATATCGCCAACAGTCAAACCTCCATCCCGTGAAATGCGGATACAATCAACAAAATTCCTGGTCACGTCGAACGCGGATAATGTCACTCTTTGACCCCGTGGAAAACGTCCAGAGCGGATCCTGGTCCTCGCAGAGCATGGCAGTGAACCCATGCGAAGCATCCAGAGCGGAGCCTAGTCCTCGCCTAACGCGGCAATGAACCCGTGTGAAGCATCTAGCGCAAAATTCCTGGTCACGTCGAACGCGGATAATGTCACTCTTTGACCCCGTGAAAAACGTCCAGAGCGGATCCTGGTCCTCGCAGAGCATGGCAGTGAACCCATGCGAAGCACCCAGAGCGGAGCCTAGTCCTCGCCTAACGCGGCAATGAACCCGTGTGAAGCATCTAGCGTAAAATTCCTGGTCACGTCGAACGCGGATAATGTCACTCTTTGACCCCGTGGAAAACGTCCAGAGCGGATCCTGGTCCTCGCAGAGCATGGCAGTGAACCCATGTGAAGCATCCAGAGCGGAGCCTAGTCCTCGCCTAACGCGGCAGTAAACCCGTGTGAAGCATCTAGTGCAAAAATTCCTGGTCACGTCGAACGCGGATAATGTCACTCTTTGACCCCGTGGAAAGCGTCCAGAGCGGATCCTGGTCCTCGCAGAGCATGGCAGTGAACCCATGTGAAGCATCCAGAGCGGAGCCTAGTCCTCGCCTAACGCGGCAGTGAACCCGTGTGAAGCATCTAGTGCAAAAATTCCTGGTTACGTGGAACGCGGATAACGTCACTCTTTGACCCCGCGGAAAACGCCCAGAGCGGAGCCTGGTCCTCGCCGAGCACGGCAGTGAACCCGTGTGAAGCATCCAGAGCAAATACCGGACTGTGGAGTCCTTAAAATCCACGGACTATGACGTCCTTAACCTCGACCGCGATGTCTTAAAACTAACGATTAACCCCCCCCCCCCGATTCCCTACGGATTCTGCCCTGGTTTAAGGGTACATCTCTTCACTCCTTTGATACCTGGCGTTGTAATTCCTCAACGTCTTCAAAGAGGTGACGGGTCCCTACAACCAAACATCGGACTGTGGAGTCCTTAAATCCACGGACTATGAGGTCCTTAACCTTGACCGTGATGTCTTAAAACTAACATCGGACTGTGGAGTCCCTAAATCCACGGACTATGAGGTCCTTAACCTTGACCGTGATGTCTTAAAACTAACATCGGACTGTGGAGTCCCTAAATCCACGGACTATGAGGTCCTTAACCTTGACCGTGATGTCTTAAAACTAACATCGGACTGTGGAGTTCCTAAATCCACGGACTATGAGGTCCTTAACCTTGACCGTGATGTCTTAAAACTAACATTGGACTGTGGAGTCCTTAAATCCACGGACTATGAGGTCCTTAACCTTGACCGTGACGTCTTTAAACTACAATACCTGGAGAAACCCCTGACTCCATAAAACACGGACAAGGGTGGCCACATCCAGCACTTACAAGTCCTCACGACCTGTAAGGAAGAAAAACTCTCTTGTAAGATCCTTACGACTCTCAAGGGAAAACCCGCTTAAGAATCCTCACGATTTTTAAGAAGAACTTACACCTATAGGATCCTCTCGACCTATAGGGAGAAAAACTCTTTGTGAGACCCTCATGGCTCATAAAATGCAAAAGCCTTAGGAAGCAGATCCTAACCCTGAGTCCTAAGCCATCGCCGTCCTGCAAGGAGATCAAGATAGAATATCCGCAGAATACATTCAATAAAAAGGGGATACACCATTGAAAAAAAATGTATCTTTTATTCATAAACCAAAATGGATACAAAGTACAATTTATGAAAGAAACAAAAAAAAAAGAAAGATGCTCTCATTCATGAGTATGTACAAAAAAAAGGGGAGAAAAGATACAAATCCTCAAGCCGGCGGGCGGTGCAATAATTTGACCAACTCATCGTTCTGTTGCTGAGCCACGGCTTCATGATGCAAGATCTCCAGAAGACGAGCCTTCGCCTGAGCTTGCTGAGCCTGATATGAAGCAAGCCGAGTTTCGAGCGCTTTCTCAGTGGCTTTATGAGCCTCGACCCTCTCACGAGTGAACGTGGCGGCTTTATCGAGAGCCACCACCTCTTTGATGGACTCCTGTAGCACCCGCCACAGTTCATACGCTTGGTTGGCCCTGGTGACGAGGGTAGCGCGAAGCTCGCTCAGCGCCTTGGAAGCTAGCTCCCTCTCCGAAAATTTACGGCCGAGCCTTTCTCTCACATAACGATATGTTCGCTGTGTGGCCACGAAAGCTCGCGTTCATGACCACGGCTTCGGAAACAAAACATTTACAAGACCGTATAAATGGGCTTCCAGCCGACGAGAATAATCGATCTAAAACGCGCTCATCTCACCTGACGTGAAAGGCAACAAGAAAGATCTCGAACATATTTCGAGCATGCATTCGCAATCATATGAGCATTCAAAAAATAATAATGGCATTTGCAGTCGCATGAACGTTCATAATGCCCAAAAAGGGTCTGATGCGCAGGAAATTGACGATAGCATTTGCAATTAAAGAAAGTTCTCATAAGAGGAACACAAAATTTATTCATGCAAGCGGAAACATACATACGAGTACCAAGCCTACATGGAAGTTCAACATGAAGCATACAAAAAGGAGGGACTAATTTAAAAATGCTACGCTAATGGAAAAAGGTCACCAAACACGGGATCAACGGCACAAGGGTTAACAAAACAAAGGACAAGGTTCTCCATCTCTCTCTCCGCTCTCTCCAGCACGTCAAAGCGACGGTTCTCACGAGGAGTCGCTCCCCATTGATTGGCGCCGTGTTCGTCTGCAAAAGCAGACATAATAGCTCGCCGGGCCTTTATCTGGCTCAGCAGATTAATTGAGCGATCCTTCAAAGCCTGAGTGATCAGGCGCGCTTCATGAAAGCCCTCGAGCTTTTCTTCAGCCGCGTCAAGTATCGCCAAGGTCATCTCCACTGGGTGAGGAGGGATGTCGGCAAGCACTGCCGCGAGAATCATCTGGAGCCAGAGGGAACCCATCGGGAGGGGACACCCTCTACGAATCGAGAGCTCGTGCATGGCCGAGTCACATTCGTCATCAGAAAAGAGGGGGTCCACCAAACGAGCAGCAAACCGGGGGATCATTTCCTCAAGAGGAAATTCCCATGACTGTCGACGAGCATGAGGACGATTACAAGCCATGGCACTCGTTTCTCTCTCTCAAGGAAGAAATATGTATATGATATGAATCTCTCTGTGAAAGGAAAAGAAAGCTATAGCCTCATATATAATGAAGTGCATTAAGTGCTATGCGCGGAAAATCTTGCATGGTGAATTTACTTCCAAGGCCTAAAAAAGGAAAAATACCGAAAATCAAGGAGATGGAACGATTTCCAAGCCCCTTTTTCAGCACCTAACGTTGTGCACTGAAAATATGGCATGAGGAAAATCTTGTGAACAGTCGCATCAAGAGATCTCACGTGTAGAACACGTGAGGCCCAAACCTGATGTGCATTTAAAAGGAAGAATATGGAGTAGTACCCTGAATATTAAAGCACAAACAACAATAGTAACGGAATAATAAGATCTCGAAGAAAAAGCATACAAACATATAGAGACACAACAAAACTTATCATCCAGACTTCAAGAAGGCGATACAAAATAAAAGAAAAACTTTTACAATGGTAAGGCTTCAGACGCGGGGCATGGGTTGAGAAACTCGAAATTAACTTTATTCAAGACCTTCCAAGCATTTCGAACCTCCCGAGTATGCTTTCTCTCACGGTCACAAGCATCGGGGTCCCCGCGGATGTCCTCTACCCTCCGGTAGGCGCCCAATACGGCTGATTGCTGAAAAATCTGATGAAGGAGATCAATGAGATTATCCCGCCTTCTCTTTGAGATCAAGCCCATAAGGTACACCGAATGCACCTTATCCTCGGCAATGTCCAAGTCCCCGAGCGGTATGCCGACACAAAAGAGAGGAAGTGCCTCCCGGATCGCCAGCACGATCAGCCTCAGAAGAGAAGAGCGACGGAGGAGTAGCCTATGGTTGTACTCGTCGAAGCGGCTCATGATCTCGGCATACTGAGCATCGGTGAACTCCTGATTCTGACTACGGCCCAGGGCACGAACATTCCCGTAGGAAATGATTTCGTTGAGATTATACAAATGAGCGTCCATGATACCTGAAATAAAAATCAGAACGACTTATTACAAACCCTCTTCTTCCTCACTAATCATAGAATGACAGGGAAACCCCAAGAAGCCTCCGTGTGAAGAAACTGAGTTCTTCATTGGAATTAAATTCCTTATTAAGAAAAGGGAATTAAATTCCCAGAAATATTTTTGGACGGAGTTAAATTCCATGGAGTCAAAACGCCATCATTGTTTCCCCGAAGATCATCTAAGCCCTAAAAGATCTACGGTTTGAAGATTAAGCGGTTTTCATGTTCTTATGGAAAATATGAAGGAGCAAGGGTAAAAACCCTTGTTTTGGATTTAAAACCCAGAGAAATGTGAGGTCCATCGTTGTCCAAGAACATTACCTGAGAAAAAGGGCTCTTTTCGAACAGAGTTAAACTCTGAAGATTGTTTCAAGACAGAGAACTAAGCTCTGAAAGCGAGAATCAAAATTCTCAAAGAGGAAGTTCTCAGAAAAGAAGATGAGCAAAGTGAAGGCTCCTATGAAGAGACAGCGGTATTTATAGAAAACAATGGAAACGTTTCATCTCCCAAATCCCTAAATGAATCCAACGGTCGCAAGAGGTGACAACGTTGCACTCACGTGCAGACACGTGAGAACAACGCTGTGGGGGCATTTGTTTCCTGATTTAAAGTCAGGAAAGCTTCTGTGAAAAGCTTCAGAAGAGGGCCACGTGCTTACACGTGACTAGCGGTCACGTGTTGGCACGTGACACCTAAAAACATCATCAAGGCAAGTTCAATTTCCTGACTACGAAGAAGAAAAGGAAAAGCTTCAAGGAGAGTCACGTGCTCCCACGTGATCAGGGTCACGTGGCGACACGTGACATTTAAATGCAAGCGTCAAAGGCACGTCGGTTAACTGATCAAGTCAAGGGAAAGGCTTCAGAAGAAGTCACGTGCTCCCACGTGACCAGGGTCACGTGTTGGCACGTGACGTTCAAGGCAGCAAACTCGTTCTTCAGAAGAACCAAGGAAAGAGGCGCCAGACAGGGTCACGTGCTCACACGTGACCAGGGGTCACGTGGTAGCACGTGACGTTTAAGCAGCAATCAGAAGACACAGCGCAGAAGGCTCATTCCAAAGGGGGTCACGTGCTCCCATGTGACCATGGGTCACGTGGTCACACGTGACCGGCTTTCAAAGCCCTTTTTTTGTCAACAGAATTAAATTCTGAAAGAAATTCAGATCTTTCCAAAGGAAAGCGGTTATCTGGAACCAATCAAATTAAAGATTCAGAGGCGATCTATCTATGGGAAAATCCCGGGTTTGGAAAGATCTCCCCTTTAAATCTAACCGAAATAATAAAGGGGAACCCCTGGATTTGAAATCCAATGGTGAATAAAATTCACCTAATAATCCAAAGGTCCAAAATGAACGATGAATGCAAATCAAATATCTCTATGAAGATTCGTCAAAAACTGATTGATTCGGCTGCTTCTCCTATAAATAGGAGCCAAGAGATACAGAGAGAAGATAGATGGGCAGAGAAGAGAAAAGAAAAAAGGAGGAGAGCTTTGATACTTTGAAAAGACTCGGATCTTCTGCAAAAACCCTAGGTAAGAAAGGGAAGGCCTTCTGAAAGAAAGAGAATTTAATTCTCAACAGAGATTAACTCTGATACATAAAACAGAAGAACATTTTTTTCTTCTCTCTTTGATAGAGGATCTGCAAAGTGCACATCTCCCCTTAAGGTTGAGAATTTAATTCTCAATGGGTCGAGATCCTGCCATGCAGATCCAAAACATAGAGAGGGAATGCAAGCATGAGAATTTAATTCTCACAGAACTATAGGAATTTAATTCCATTAAGATAAAAGTAGGGCTTGACCCTGTATCATGGGAATTTAATTCCTTCAAAATAAAAAGAAACAGGGTTTAACCCTAATTAAGAACTTAGTTCTGTTGAAACAACGGGAATTCAATTCCTTTAATCATAATTTAACAGGGACTGGAAGTTTAATTCCTTAAAAAAGATTTTATTAGGGTTTAACCCTATTCAGTTCTTCACATAAACGAGGAATTTAATTCCTGCAGAAGATTCAGGGTTCGATCCTACTCCAGAATATAAGTCTTCAAAAGGAAGTAGGAATTTAATTCCTTTGAAAATTAAAGCCCGAGGAATTTAATTCCTGAAAAGAAAGATCAACAAATTCTCTAAACAATATACGTGGAGGCAGGGTCACGTGCCACCACGTGACCCCTTCAAAAGATCTACAGAAAGCCCTTTGAGGCAGTCCCCCACGTGACCCACGTGACCCTTGACCGAAACTCTAATACATAGGCATTTGAATGCCCACCACGTGATGGCACGTGATGCTCTAAAAGACGTGATAATTTCAGCAGAAAAAACAAGGGGAGGGCGCTCTCACGTGCTGCCACGTGACCCCTCTTGCCTTAGTGTTTAACACTAAATTAAAACTCTCAAACCCAGTGTTAAAACACTGTTGGGCCTTAGCATTCAACACTGATTAAAAAGCTTTAGTTGCAGTGTTCAACACTGAGCTGTTTTAGTGTTTAACACTAATTTGAAAAGCCTTGTCGCTGGTGTTTAACACCAATTATCTCTTAGTGTTAAACACTAACTTGTCAATCTCATTCCCAGTGTTCAACATTGACTGCTCTGTAGTCTTTAAACACTAGGCTTTGACCCAATTGACTTAAATGGATAGAGGCAAAGCCTCTCCTGATTGGACTTAGCCCAAGACGGCCATAAGTCCTCAATTTGTGATTAATTGGGCCAATGGACTCATAACATAATTAATTCGTCTTGACCTCAAATTGGGCCAAGGACTATTTAAACCACTCCGGTTCTAGGGTACATCTCTTCACTCCTTTGATACTTGGAATTGTAATCCCTCAATGTCTTCAAAGAGGTGACGGGTCCCGACGACCACACATTGATATGGACTGTGGGGTCCTTAAACCCATGCCTAATGCAAAATTCCTGGTTACGTGGAACGCGGATAACGTCACTCTTTGACCCCGTGGGAAACGTCCAGAGCGGAGCCTAGTCCTCGCCGAGAACGGCAGTGAACCCGTGTGAAGCATCTAGTGCAAAATTCCTGGTTACGTGGAACGTGGATAACGTCACTCTTTGACCCCACGGAAAACGTCCAGAGCGGAGCCTGGTCCTCGCTAAACACGGCAGTGAACCCGTGTGAAGCATCCAGAGCAAATACCGGACTGTGGAGTCCTTAAAATCCACGGACTATGACGTCCTTAACCTGGACCGCAATGTCCTTAAACTACCCATGGACCGCAATGTCCTTAAACTACCCATGGACCGCAACGTCCTTAAACTACCCATGGACCGCAACGTCCTTAAACTACCCATGGACCGCGATGTCCTTAAATTAGACCAATAGAGCCCTACACGCTCTTTTGTCGGATCTAAACGGTCCCGTTTAAGTTGATCTTAGCCTCAAAGATGGCTAACGTATCCTTAAACCTTCAAACAGACTGGACTAGGAATCCCCCCAATTAACTCTGGCTCGAAGGTACATCTCTGAACTCCTCTGACATCCGTCGTTGTAATCCTTCAACGTCGTCAGAGAGGTGACGGGTCCCGACGGCCACACATATACGATGGACCACTATGTCCCTAAACTGGAACAATGGAGCCTAAAACACTCCCTTGTCGGATCTAAATGATCCCGTTAAGTTGATCTTAGTCTCAACATTAGACTAACGTATCCTTAACAAACGTTTGAGTTGATCTTAGCCTCAAGCATGGTTGACGTATCCTCAAACCAAACCCCCAAACCCAAATCTAAGATAACTCGGATTTGGACTAGTCCACGCCCTACGGGCGACGACATAACTCAGTCTCCGTAAACAATCCACGGGCAACAAAACATAAAACAAACACACACGACACGAAGTGACCATCTGGAGAAGGAGAAAGTTGTTACCGCGAGGCGGTAGCGTAATTAACTGCAGGGGCTTGCGCCTGCAGGGAAGAGCGTCCCCACAATCAAAAACCCTTCAACGAGGGGGAATCTGACGAAGTCTGCTACATCGGTCGCATCCGCTTAAACTTTCGATACATGGTGCCATAAACCAACTTGGCATCTTCGGAGAGGTGAACGGATAGCACCAATTAGCATCTGCCCCGAATCTCAGTGCCAAGACATTGCAGCCTTGCGCGCCGTCATTCGGAGGGGAACATATATCTATATACCTATATCTCCGGTTCATATCCATAATAATCGACTCGTGTCCGTATACCGATATATCAATCAAGTCATCTTATCAATCTAAAGTCGTATATTATCATCCTCATGTTATACCACTATAATCTCCTATTGGTTCTCTGTACAACTACTTATCTATATCTATCATATTATGTCACCTAAACCCTAAGCTAAAATTTGAAGTCATAGTATATCTTATCTCCTACTAATTCCTTAACCCGATTCCTAACTTTCTAATATGGTTTCTCTAGCCATATCATATAGTTTTCTAGTCTAGGTTTCCTTAACCGTATTCTATAAATCGGTTTCCATCAAAAACTTTCGGCGGGGGGGAGGGGGGGCTATACGCCATCTACCCGACTTCCCCATAGATATAGATCTACTCACCTGATCCTTGCTCGCTGAAGTCGATGACGCCATGCTCCATCGTCTCGGAATCCACGCAAAGGTACCTACAATATCAACACATATCGTAATGCTATTAAAATCGAGTTCGGAAAACCAATACGGCACACGGTGCGTCCATAGGTTAGAAGCTATAGCCTACGCATGCAAAACAATCAAACAACCCTTGTTGTTGACGTACAAACGCCCAACAACTAAATACAAATCCAAACATAAAAACCAATAATCCTAATATCGGAAAACATACTAAAACCAAATTCAGCAGCATAGGAAAACCACTCCCAGACTTCACCCTAGGCCAAACTAAGGGATTTTGCATATAGGGTTCGTCTAGATATCACAAAACAAGGCTACCCACCAAAAATACCCAGATTCCACTATGGTGTGGCAGCAATTTGCGGCCACAAGGAATATATCTGCGGCCCAGAACTTGAATTGGGGTCTCGGGTCTCTAAGGTACACTCACAATCACCTGCTCATCTCATTGTCTTTGCTAAATGATTTTTAGTGTTCCCGGGTTATTCCAGATTCCCATATACACTCATTAAATCCACAAAATCCTGATACCGGCAATCTAAAGTTCGTATCTTGGTTTCTAATTCTCTGGTTTTGTCCAGAATTCTAACACTAAGGGCTTGCAACGGCCACAACACATCACCACAACACCACTCAAACCCTAACCATTCACTTGAATTTCAAAACATCACTAATTGACACCAATTTAACTCTAAACTACTATAGGGTGCTATTAAACTTAAACTAAACTAGATGGAAGAAATTATACCTCATGGATGTAACCAAGCAAAACCCTAGCTCCCCAAAGTCCTCAAAATCCAACATTGATGGGTCCAAAGTGTAGAGGGTGAAGAGAGGATCAACTTAAATGAAAGGGGTTTAAGGTTTTGATGAAGCTTTGGAGATGGATCTTGGGGTAGAGGTGGAGGGGGAATGAGGTTGAGGGAGATGAAGAAAGAAAATGATGGGGAAAAGAATGAGGCATCCCCCCTTCTCTCTCACTTATTCTCACTCTCTCTCACTTATTTACCCCTTTACCCTTTTACCCTTTTTTTCATTTCTTTTCTTCTTAATACCAAAACACATAATACCCTAAAAACAACACAAGGCAACAACATGTAACCAAGACGTAACATGACATGGTGTACTAGCCATGGAAAACTGTAGAAATACGGATTTGGCCTAATCGCGATTAGCAGTGCACTAATCGGTTTTTTTTAAACTGCATATAATAAATTTTAAAAAATTCCAAATCCGATAAATATATTTTTAAATGAATAAATTATTTTAATCTCCAATTATTTCACAATTATTAGTATATATTTATACCTTTTTACGAAAACCCCAATTTCGCAAATCGGGTAGTTTTCGCAAAATATATTATTTTAATATTAACTTCCAAAAATAATATTTATATTTTCTGAAATGTTACAATCTTCCCCCCTTAAAGAAATTCAGTCCCCGAATTTAAATCTAAACCCCCCAAATACTAAAACATTTCAATAATCAACTCAAATCGAAGGGGGTCCGAAATCATGGAAGGTATAGAAAAGCCGCATCGCATCGCGTGCGACTGAAAACGAATACAAAACTTAAAATCAAACTCCGTCAAGCTTCTCGCAAATCATAGGATTTGCACGCATATCATCGGAGTTATAATGGAGATACAGATCTCAAAATCCACTACTAAAATCCGATACACTAGTCAATTTATATAGTACATATATAGTACGCATTCTTGGAAAAATCTTAAAACTGAATAAAACACATGCAAAATCTTTTCTGAATTGCCGTGTGATGCGTAACTCACGGCACAAGGGCGGACGCTCATTGTAAAGTAGTAAATATACTTATATATGTTTTTGCTCGAATCATACGTTCCGCCGTCTTGAAATATCCCAAAAGGTTTTCCTTTATAAACTTTCGTGCCGCTCGCGGACACGTAGGAAATAGTGAGACTATAACTCTTTTTTTTTGAAAACCTCTTGTTAACTTTTTAGTGCATGCAAAATACTCAGGTACTGTCTCCAGATCAATCATGTTTGGCTTCTACACAATATAGTGCCCAACGTGAAAACAAGATGCTCAAAAGCAAAATCAGCCTCAAAAGGCGTATCCAACAATCATGTGCGTCTGGTGCGCACGGAAATCAAATTCAAACACAGGTGCCACAATATGCACAAAGCAAAACTAAGTGCAACGGGTGTGCACGAAAGCATCTGTCCAGTGCAACGGGTGTGCACGACAGCAATATCTGGTGCATTTATTGTGCACGGAAATGTCAATTGGGTGCATCCGGTGTACACAAAATCACATCTCATGTCATGCGCGAAAATCCAAGTCAAACGCGCCAGGTCCGTAAAAAAACATCTAGTGCAAAAGCATGTACAAGTCTGGTGTAACAAATGCACAAAAATACAAATCTGGTGCATCAATGCACAAAATACAAATAATAACTCCAATGGGCAAAAAGAAACACCGAGTGTACCAAGGTGTATAAAGTCATAAACGTGTGCAACTGCGTGCACAAAACATATATCAATGCACTGCAAGCACATATAAGTTATAATGAGTGCAAGATCAAATCGAGTGCGTACCACACGCACAAAATCAAATCAACTGTATGAAATCCAGAAAATCATAAACATGTGCAGCCAAGGAACAAAATCAAGATCAAGTGTAATAGATATGCACAAATCATAAACCAACACAACAGTGTGTAAATCGTATATCAAGTACGATAACTATGCACAAAATGTAAATACCCAGTAGGTGCAGCCATGGCACACGAGAACAGTATCATGAAACTCAATCATTAAAACTCAAATCCAAGCGATATAAGCGTGATACCCGAATCACAACGCAAATCGCAGCAAATGATATTGAGGTACACCTCTTACAATGTCGAAAAATATTGGTACGCCCAAAACTGGCAAAGCAAGAACATCCGCTTGCCTCCTGCTCACGGTCTGGCTTCCTCTGTCTCTGGGTCCTCATTTCTCTATGGATTACCAATCTCGCGATCCATCGGCTCATCGGTCCGTCCGGTATGCTAACGGAAACGATTCCACTATGGCACTTCTTTAGTCGTCTCTTGGTCAATTAGTATGACCACTCATAAAGCAGCACGTCACTGGCGTCGGTCTCTGGTCCTTTGGATACACGTCACACATCTGATCCTGGCGCAAATCTTATCGCGGCAGTGTCCTGGAAGGAACCTGCTCAGGGTCTCTTCCGATCTTGCCTATGCCGAACTATACGGAAGCTGGTACTCTTACAAAATCTTTTCTCACTTTCTGGACATCTGCGTTCTCAGCACAACTTCTCCTCGGGAACTGGTCGTATCTCACGCCTCTGTATACATATCAGATTTCTAATCTCAACGGGGAATAGCAACAACTCGTTTGACATCTCGCATGAACCTCTTGTTCCACTCGTCTTTATTATAGTCTGCTTTGACATCACGTCAAGCTATCTGCGTACTGCAATTGCCTCGGCTACAGTCAATCCGGAATCTCTCACACAGACTCGAAATCGCGAACTCGGTATGTTCATCACTCTGTAGAAGATCTCTAGCCGAACACATCCTCGAGAACTCGTCCATACCATCGGAGGAATACTCAATACTCGTCCGTTCTCGATCAACTCACAATGCATCTGGGTGAGATCCTCTATCTGAAGCTGGTCCACTTACTGGTCTTCTATCACATGATATCCGGACGACATTAAACATTTTCGATCGATTTGTCGAAGTCCCATAATTCCCCGAGAGCTTAACTCTTGAGTACAGTTTAATAATATCCGGTACATACCACAGTACCTATGGACCAACCGTAGAAGGGCAAACCCAAGCCTCATTAATGGCATCGCGGAACTCCCGCAAACCCTAAGGTTCAAAAGCGTTCCCATGGTCATTATATCGAGTTAGGGTTTCAGTCTTCCAGAGGGTCCACAGAATTACTTGCATGTTCCTCCGAATACCTTAAACTTGGAAAAATGGGTTTCTGATATTCGTTTCGAACTTTTTTAATTTTGCCTAGACAACATGTGAATACCCTTCGTCCCTCATCTCAAAGTAGACTAGCTATCATCTGTCGCATCTCTGCCTGAAGGCTCCAGCGATCTCATCTCGTAAAGTATGGAAGCGACATCCTATCAATCTCAGCAACAGCCGGGTCATCTGTCTGCACGGTAGACGACATCACAATCTCTGAGGTATGTTGTACATCAACAGTCCTCTCACAACTGGCAGCCTCTATCAGCGGCCCGATCATACGGTGCAAAACCGAACACTCGCCTGAAACGAGAAGTCACAACACCAATACAAAAATCGAGACGTTCTCGTGTCACCAGAAAACACGATGGTCAGTCCTCGTCCATGATGAGCTCGCCCTGACCGCATCACTAGCAGCAGCTCAATCTGCGCTCAAACCATGGTGACAGAAACCTCAAGCATGTATCGATGAAACCATATCAATGGAATGAAAGGAATCAACAGATCCCAAAATAGATGCATGATCATAAGGAGGAATGGAATCAATAAGAGTATGATTATGGAAACAAATAGAATCAAAGATCTCAATATAAGTACATCCTAAGGCTTCTTAAGTGGAGTATCGTATCGTAAATATGTCGCGGAACATACGTACGGTACGTAACTCTACTCAAGCTACCTACGCCATCAATCAGGGTCAGCCTATGTAAGGAAAGTTCGGGTCTAATACCCCCCTATCCAAGTCTAAATTCCGTAAGGTCAAGCCTAGGTTCCGAAATATTTACGCCCCAGACTCTACATAGTCAAACCTAAACTCGAACAAAGGTTTAAACCTAGCGCACTGATACCAACTTTGTCACGACCCGAAATATTAGCTCGTGACCAGCACTTAAATCACGCAACGTCTAAAGGCGTAACGTAATCCAAGTAAGCTGAAACCCAGAAATCTAAACCTTTTAAAGAAATAAAAGAGGTACAGTTTTGAAATAAGGTATAATGAAGAAAAGGTTTTCTTAAATGCATAAAAAAGGGAACATGATAAAAATGCAAGTTTATCTTACTAGTTGTAAAACATGTTCGTCTTTTAAAAATTTAGGCAGCACCTCCCATGTATATTTTGATCCAAAACAACAAATACATGATAATATAAAAGGCATCCCCAAGCGGGAGCTAGCTCTTCGCCAATCGGCGGATTCATAACCACGCAAGTAATAAAACAAGTATACGACGCCCAATCGGCGAAGATCAACACAAAAGATAATGAATAAGCAAGACATCAACCCAAAAAGCGAACACCAAACCCATCTCTCAAATCTCGCAACTACAAGTCTTACTAAGTCTTACTATTTATACAATTACTAGTTTTGATTAATGGAGTTGACTAGATACAAAATGAATAATAAATACAAGAGTGGTACGATCCAACATGTACCACCTACCTAAGCAAGTCACCCAAAAGCAAGCTGTGTGCCAACGATACCGCTACCGATCCATGCGGTCAACCTGCAAGAACTGTGGCACAACAGGGGTGAGTTACCAACTCGTGAGTAGGAAACATCATCAGGTAGAAATTGAATAAAATAATGATTTCCTAGGTCAACTATATCATAAAGGTAATACTATGATATTTAGGGTGACCATATGTAAAAATGTGCCAACAATAAATAAATGCAAGTATGCAAGTGGATATCATCCAATAATATAATCAATGCCAATATACATGTGGATCTCGTCCACTCGAAACATCATAATAGCATATGCATGTAAAATGTATGAGGATATCAAGAATGTGTGTGTCCATCAATGACACACCAAAACATGTAACCTGAGTGTCCAACACCGACACTCGAAATATCATGAAACCCGTGTCCAGCATCGACACGTAAATCCTCATATCTCAGGCACCGCATCCTCCGATCGGCCCTCAAATCCATCTCTCTACTCCAGTCGGTATCCTCCGGAAAACCGCCGAGTCCAAATACTATCACCGGTAGGTAGTGCTCCCGTACTAGGCTCAACGCCATCATCTACAACCATCTTGCCCCGGGGTATCTCACCGGGTCCACCATGCACCCGTAGACGGTTCCTCCTCCTCCTCGAATCGGGTGTATGATATCGCTCAAAGGCCGAGAAAACTCATGGTGGACTCACTGAAAAATCATATCAAGAGAAACCGGGTTTTTTAAAACAATACATACTTTCTTTTGAAATAACCACGGTTCTCAAATCCAAAAATCTCATGAAAACTGCATATCTTAATGCGTAAAATCGTAAAGCATGATGTATACGACATATTACAGAATGTAAGCATATCCGTAAATCATGCAACATGAAACAGTAATATGCATATATCAAAGGAAAACTGATCTTTAAAATGAATCCAGTTTTAAAATATATCCTGCGGTTTCCAATTCCTCCAAGGTCAAATGCAATATCGTATAAAGGAGTATATGTAACTATAGCAAATAAATTATGGAAAGAGTCATATCATGATGCAGCAATTCTACTGTGTAGTGACATGGCAATTATCGATGATGAAGTGTATGAGCCGGCCAATCTGTGTAAGTGTGACATACGCATCATCGATAATGGTGCAGGTGTACTAACACAGGTATATGAAATGCAATAGTAATGACATGAACGTAGCATAAAGTAAATCGGCAGCTAAAAGGTATAAGGTATACGTATCTAACATGACCGAGTTGGTAAATCTATCAATCGGCCTCCTTTAGTCAAGGGTATGGATTAATCATCAATTATCTCATCATGTAGGGTAACTCATCGTACGGCGTCATAAAACAATTTAGGATCCTAACAACCTATGTGACAAGGAGGGTACGGACCTCACGTCTCGTACGGCTTATCATTCAAGATTCACAACATATGTATATCTATATACCTATATCTCTGGTTCACATCCATAACAATCGACTCGCGTCCGTATACCGATATATCAATCAAGTCATCTTATCAATATAAAGTCGTATATTATCAACCTCATGTTATGCCACTATAATCTCTTATCGGTTCTCTTTACAACTACTTATCTATATCTATCATATTATGTCACCAAAACCCTAAGCTAAAATTTGAAGTCATAGTATATCTTATCTCCTACAAATTCCTTAATCTTATTCCTAACTTTCTAATATGGTTTCTCTAGCCATATCCTATAGTTTCCTAGTCTAGGTTTCCATAACCGTATTCTATAAATCGGTTTCCATCAAAAACTTATGGGGGTGCTATACGCCATCCACCCGACTTCCCCCGTAGATATAGATCTACTGACCTGATCTTTGCTCGCCGAAGTCGATGACGCCATGCTCCATCGTCTCGGAATACACGCGAAGGTACCTACAATATCAACACATATCACAATGCTATTAAAATCGAGTTCGGAAAACCAATACGGCACACGGTGCGTCCATAGGTTAGAACCTATAGCCTACGCATGCAAAACAATCAAACAACCCTTGTTGTTGACGTACAAACGCTCAACAACTAAATACAAATCCAAACATCAAAACCAATAATCCTAATATCGGAAAACATATTAAAACCAAATTCAGCAACATAGGAAAACCACTCCCAGATTTCACCCTAGGCCAAACTAAGGGATTTTTCACATAGGGTTCGTCTAGATATCACAAAACAAGGCTACCCACCAAAAATACCCAGATTCCACTCTGGTGTGGCCGCAATTTGCGGCCACAAGGAATATATCTGCGGCCCAGAACTTGAATTGGGGTCTCGGGTCTCTACGGTACACTCACAATCACCTGCTCATCTCACTGTCTTTGCTAAATGATTTTTAGTGTCCCCGGGTTATTCCAGATTCCCATATACACTCATTAAATCCACAAAAACCCGATAACGGCAATCTAAAGTTCGTATCTTGGTTTTTAATTCTCTGGTTTTGTCCAGAATTCTAACACTAAGGGCTTGCAACGGCCACAACACATCACCACAACACCACTCAAACCCTAACCCTTCACTTGAATTTCAAAACATCACTAATCGACACCAATTTAATTCTTACTTACTATAGGGTGCTATTAAACTTAAACTAAACTAGATGGAAGAAATTATACCTCATGGATGTAGCCCAGCAAAACCCTAGATCCCCAATGTCCTCAAAATCCAACATTGATGGATCCAAAGTGTAGAGAGTGAAGAGAGGATCAACTTTAATGAAAGGGGTTTAGGGTTTTGATGAAGCTTTGGAGATGGATCTTGGGGTAGAGGTGGAGGGGGAATGAGGTTGAGGGAGATGTAGAAAGAAAATGATGGGGAAAAGAATGAGGCATCCCCCCCCCTCTCTCTCACTTATTCTCACACTCTCTCACTTATTTACCCCTTTACCCTTTTACCCTTTTTTCATTTCTTTTCTTCTTAACACCAAAACACATAATACCCTAAAAACAACACAAAGCAACAACATGTAATCAAGACGTAACATGACATGGTGCACTAGCCATGGAAAACTGTAGAAACACGGATTTGGCCTAATCGCGATTAGCAGTGCACTAATCGGGTTTTTATTTAAACTGCATATAATAAATTTTTAAAAATGCCAAATCCGATAAATATATTTTTAAATGAATAAAAAATTTTAATCTCCAATTATTTCACAATTATTGGTATATATTTATACCTTTTTACGAAAACCCCAATTTCGCAAATCGGATAGTTTTCGCGAAATATATTATTTTAATATTAACTTCCAAAAATAATATTTATATTTTCTGAAATGTTACAAATAGCATGGCAGTTCTAAGTTTCATGGCAATACTAATGATGTATAGTGTAGCATACGCGTCTGCGATTGTTTCCCATGTCAATCAGTAGTAATTGTGTCTGTGTTCTATCAAGTGTATGCATATAGGCATGTCAATTCTATGAATGAGTACATATAATCATGCGTTTATAAATTGATACGAAGTTTTATAAAATTCTGGTAGTCGGGGGTGCTATAGGCCATCCGCCCGATTTTCCACTTGTAGATGCTCATCTACTCACTAAGTATGGCTCGATCTATTCGAAACCAACTTTCTTTCCCTTTCTCGCCGTGTCGGAAATCTCCGCGACTGAAACTACAATCAAAACAATAACGACAGAGACACATGGAAGTGGAAAATCGGTTCGCAATCCTGTGTACACTATAAGTATTTTAACAACTATGTTTCTAGTCAAAACCAAGGGTAGCCTATGAATCGAAAGGTCGGTTTTAAAGCCCCCAATGTTAAGTCTAAGTTCCACAAGGTTAAGCCTAGGTCTCGAAAGATCATACCCTAGACCCCGCATTGTAACAACTCTGTTTCAGGGTACAAGAAATTTGATTAAATTTTAATATACAAATGGAGTATTTGCAATCCTGTATACACTATAAGTATTTTAATTGCTTTTGAACAGCAAAAAAGCACTTGTAGCTCATTGGTAAAGCCTTGCACTGCTGTGACGTAGCCCATGTGATCGAATCCCCCCAACCACATATATTTTTAATTGATTTTTCTTTTAAACTTTTAGAAGCTCAAAAGTTTGCACGTGCACTGCACGTAAAATGAAAAGTCAAAAAGAAAACAAACATGTGCACTGAGATATACAAAGCGACAGAGACACGTGGCACAAATCCAAGCCAAGGCAGACGGTATTGGACCAGCGAGATTGCTTATGGGGTCGGCGCCGCCGGGCCCCCCAGTAGGTAATGCTCTAAAATTTTTACCCCTGAACCCCTTCGCCTACCCCTACTACCCCCATGTTGTTTGTTTACTCTGAAAACATCCAGAGAGTGATAATTCCTCTCTTTAATTCATTTTTAATGAACATTTTAATTCCATTCTTGATTACCCTAAACCCTAATTTTCCCTATAAATACTACACTACTTTTCACCCCTCCTCATTCAGAATTCCATTACAAAAACTCTCTAAAAATTTCCAAGTCCCAAGTTGTGCAAGTGGAGTTAGCAAAGGGCAAGGTTCCGGTGATGTTTCGGGAAGAATCCGACGACGAAACGACGCCCAGACGGTTCCAATAGCTTTCATTCTCTCTCCTCTTGTTTTACAATCAGTAATTACCCTATCCCCTCCTCCTTTTCTATTCTAAAACTTCTCATTTTCAAAACTCGTCGGAAGCGGAGTTATTCCGGCTTTCAATTCTCTTTTCTTTAAAAATCTAATTTTTTTCTTAATAACAAACCTACAAATTTTTAATAGATTGTCTATTAATCATTAACAAACACATTAGAATAAGTTTCATCTCAAAATAATCTATTATGCAACTTTTATCGCATTTTTACGGTTAAACACCATATACTTTACTTTCAACACAATTCAACATATTCCCTTGTATTGCCTTTAGAAAACTAACGAGGTAATGACCTACCTCATCACAACACACATTTTTGACATAGCACGATAACTCTTGGGACATTAGGTTATAGGAAAATACGAGTTTACGATTAAATACCATCAAAATTCAAAAACCGTTTTCTTTAAAATGTATGTTATTTAATTCCGTGCAATTGCGCCTCTACAACCCATTTTGGGGACTCCGATCGGGATGGTGTGGGTTATCGCACATCCTCCGGCCTACTAGAGCGAGATGCAGACCTCCGCAAGGAGCATTCGATCTCGATAGATTTTTAATGCAATTTTTAAGAAAAATGTGATTTCTATTTAATAAATAAATTCTATATTTTTTTAAAATATTAGATATATATAAATACTATCAAAATATCTACTTTAAGTATACAATATATATATTCCATGTTTTTAAAGCTAAGGAATCACAAATTTCATGAAACTGCCTTTGCAATTCAATACCATTCCAAGATTTCACTAAAATACCATATATAATGAAAACTAGGTTATATCCACTAGAATATTTCACTTTATAAAAATTACAATTATGAAAACCCTAAATACGATAATTAAATACTTGAGGTGTATTTTGAAAATATATTAAAACTATTTTTCTTAAAACCCCCTCAAGTTATATTAATTTACAATAAGGACCTTAGTAAACATAGGTTTAAGCGGGACCAGTTCTCTTGAGCCTCAGCGAGCCGGAGAATATGGGTGATTGCCTATCTAAGGTAGACAACCTAACCACGGTGTTATCAACACGGTAATTATCTTGGAAAAAGACACAAATCCTTCTGTCCATGTGCAGCGGTTACTGATAACATCAAAACTAATTCAGGACTTCAATTTCTTTTCAAAGTGTCTGACTCAGACAGAGTCTCCATCTAATATGAAATCAATCTGATGTGAATCTAATTTAGGTATAACTATAATACAATATGAATCCGTTTATACCATAATTCCATCTATATCAATAGGACTCGACTGAACCGAACCATAGATATACTCTGATTACATGACTATCCATTTATATCCATTCTGTTTACATGATATCATAGTTTTGGCAAGTCATCCATCTATAAAAAAAAATACAATCAATACAAAAGACATTACGGGGTTTTAAAGGGGTAGACTGGTACGGAATGTGTTAGAAGTGGCACGAAACGGTCACTTTAATACACCTAACCTGAATATCTATTGCAGTTATACCGCAGCTTAACGGTTCCTTATGCTCCGTATACCTTAGTCTCCGGAATTGTGGGACTCCTCTCGTATACACTGGCATATTCTACAAACAACTGCGATAACAGAACAAAAGATAACATTATACAGCTATATTCTCTTTTCTGTCTATTCTACTTCTCTCTTTCTTTGGGACTTACCAAGCGATTGTTCGCTGATGACATTCATTTTCTTCTTTTTTTGGAATGTTGTCAGGTGGATCCGACTCACTAGAGATCGAGCCCCGTACTGAGGACTTGGAGCAGTTTTCCATCGACCTAGAGTTGTAGGCACTTGTATATACTTTTCATTTCAGTTATGCCATTGTTTAGGCATTTCTTTCTATTCCTGTATTTACATTTTCAGTTGTACTTGTAAAGAATTGTTAAATAAATAAAAGTTGTTGTTCATTTATACTCATGTATCTTGTGTACATTTTACTTTATTTTTCTTAGATACGCTTAGCGTGTTTACTTCTGAATAAATACGTCGCGTGACCCGTCGCGTCTCCTTACCGTATACCCGGAAGTGGGGCGTGACAGGTTTTGTTTGCGGCCCATGCAGGTCAGTTCTGCATGGACATACAGGTCAATTCTGCATGAAGTCCTAAGCACTATAACACAAGAATCAGCAACAAAAAACATTCTTTACATTTCATGTTCTTTGAATCTTACAATTTCATATACTTTGAATTTATCCTAACCCTATTTTTCTTTCAAGGTTATGGATTCTCCAAACAATACCAGCACTGATCAGTCGAAAATATTGCATTTTTAACACGGCAATTTCCCTATCATTTGCACTCATCTAGAGCTGTTCGGCATTCATATAGCACATATTAACAAAACAGTCCTGAAATACCAGATTGCATGTGTTATACTCTAAAACCGGCACTTTAAGGGAAATTGACTGTTTATCATGGCATTGCATCATCCATATATTGCACAACACTTGTTTCGAAGTCTGTGCAGGAAATTCCAGAGGAACAGAGCCAAAAATGGGAACAGTGCTGATAAAATACGCCAACTCAAAGGCTAGAGATCTGGCAGTGATCAGGGACTCATTTGGAAAATCAACATATCAGAAAAAGCCCACAAAGTCAGCCCTAAATCATCACAGAAAGCCCAAGCCCCAAGGCTTCATAAGCGCCGCGGTTCCGCGGCGGGAGTGCGCTTGGGCCGCGGTTCCGCGGCGCTATGATGGCTTCAGTTGCTCCAATTTCTTACACGTGTCTATAATAACGGCCCAAGCTTCCAGAATATTGTAGAAACGCCACGTGGCGCATCTAGAAGGCTCGGCTTAACAAACTATTTCTAGAAGGCTCTCCTTAACAAACTTTTGGAAGGAAATTCAAATCTCTTTAACAAACTTTTGGAGGAAAATTCAAATTTGAAATCCTAGATCTAGGGTTTTGATGGTCTATAAAAAGGAGCCTAGATCTAGGGTTGAGGTTGTTCATTCTTCATCTTCCTCCTCTTCCATCTACAGGTTGAGTGACACATTTTGTAGCCCCAAATCCTAAATCCAACACCAAATTCAAGATCCCGAGTACCATTCAAGCGAGAAGCCTTCAACCTTTAGGAGCGGAGCCGATCTTCAATTGAGCAAGTGATCCAAGCCGATCCGCGACTCAAGGAGACGAGCGAAGCCAAATCGACGATCGAGTTCTTCCTCTTGTAATTCTTGAGTGATTGTAACGGAATTGTTGATATAAATAAAAGGTGAAATTCTTTAATCTTGCTTTCTTTAAATTCTTGCATCATGATTCGATCTCAATTTGTGATTGTGATTCTTGTTGTGATGATTGAGTAAAACTCCGCTCGTAAAGGAGTCGAGACGATCAATAGAATGATGATGTAACAAATCTTAATACGATTCTTAAGTCCTACGAGTTTTGTAAACCCTAGCAAATTGAAGAATCGACGACCTAGTTTCGTTGCAATGCTTTCTTGATTGTGATCGCTCGAAATTAGGGATCCACGATCGATTCCTCAATTTACTAGAGGCTAGAATGTGAACGATATCGACGAAGGAACAAGGGATAAATGTTGAAACCCTAGTTTTACTAGAAATCCCTAATTCTCGTCGATCGTCATCGATCTAGTATCAACTCATCGAAGGATAAGAATACGTAATCGCTAGATTTCATCACATCTATAGATCCGATCGATTCCTACGAGCCTCATTTCGATTCTTGATATTTGGTTTGGAAAAATCATCAAATTCTCAATTCTTGATTTTTAATGTTTTCTTAGATCTAGATTTTTCTAATTCTTGATATTCAATTACAAATCATGAATTGTTTGTTTTATTTTTATTTAAAGTTTCGACTCATCTAATTCGAAACACGAACGATTACACTTTCCCTGTGGACGATCCGCACTTACTAACGCGCTACATCCGACACCGTTATTGATTGCGGTCAAAATATTTTTTGTTGTGATTTCTACATAATTTTCCATACTACACAATCCGAAATCTTTACAATCAAATGGATTCTCCAAACAATACCAGCACCAACTTCAACAAAACACCACCACCTCTGCCGCTTATGCCTACCGTTGCTACTCCGATCAATGAGCAGACGGTACTGCTTGAGGCAATCCGAAGTCTCCTGGAAGGACAGCAATAGCAGACTGCTATATTACTGAACCATCCAGAAGAGGAAGCACCCGGAGTAAAGCAATTACGGGCATTGCACCCAAAGCAATTTTTGGGGAAAGAGAGCCCTTTAGAAGCGGAAGAATGGGCTAAGAGGATCGAGGACGATCTGGCAGCAGCACAAGTGCCAGAGATCGCTTGGGTACGAGTTGCGAAGCTGCAACTCACTGACAATGCCCGAGTTTGGTGGAAGGCAGAAGAAAGACGTCTTGACCAATCGATCGAATGGAAAACCTTTCGCAACATGTTCGACGTGGAGTACTTTCCAGAGACCGCCCGATTTGACATGGAGCAGCAATTCGTCCATCTACCCCATGGTTCGATGTGGACCAAATCTGTGGATGAGTATGATGCTGAGTTTACCATGCTCAGTAGGTAAGATATGTCTCAATATTTGATTTTCTTATATCACATACCACACAGCTAACACAAGACCTTAACAGGTTCGCGACACACTTGATACCAACTGTTGAGATCAGGTCCAGACGATTTCAGCAAGGGTTAGATCCGGAAATCCAAGCTGCCTTAGCTACAGGGCATTTCCCAACCCATGAATTGGCCCTGAAAGCTGCCTGTCGATATGAGGCAGTGGTGAAGATGAAGGGTAGACCCCAATCTGTCGGAGTGAAGCGCCCTGCCACTCAGATGGAAGGAGGAGCCTCTTCAAGGCCACCTTTTGTGCCTAGGAGACCGGGAGTACCAATCAACTGGCCCAGCACAACCTTTTACACTTACTGCAGGAGGGATGGACACCTAGTGAAGGACTACCAGCGTGCAAATCGCCTTTGCTTAGTCTGCAGCTCAACCACACATGATATTGGGTCTTGTCCTTGAAGACTCAATCCAAATGCTGCACCCAGACCAGCAATCACTTATCAACAGCGACCAGCCATCCAGGCACCTGCTCCAGGACTAGCTCTCCCAGCTCCACCACCTCATGGACCGACTGCACCTCCTCCTCATCAAGTCCATCAAGATCAACGAAACTTACCTCAAGGACAACGGAATGGACAGAGGAATGCTCCTCCAGCAATGAGGAATGTACCGAGGCGACAAGCTTTCACAATGACTGTGGAAGAAGCTGAAGCCACTTGCCAAGTCATTACTGGTAAACCTTTCTAATCTTTCAAAGCTGTTCAATACTTGTTATATCCATATATTTTTCTATACCTAAACCTATCCCATATAACTTAGGTACGATCTTAGTAGCCTCAATTCCTGCACTAGCACTCTTCGATACTGGAGTATCTCATTTCTTTATGTCGCAACGGTTCGTCCGAACTCATGCGATTCCAGTCAAACCTCTCGTATCCAGCTAGAATGTCAGTTCAGAGAACGGAGTTCTAAGGAAATAATGGGATACGACCTGTGTCCAGTGGTCGTCAGCAGCAGAGAATTCTATGCTGACTTCAAGGTGCTGGACATACTAAATTTTGATGTCGTTTTGGGTATGGATTGGCTCAGAACTTTTTAAGCTACCATCGACTGTCGTTGAAGGAGGGTAGTGTTCGAGATTCCAGACCATCCGGTCTTTTATGTCAAAAGTGGATACCGTGCCCTGGAGCCAAGCACATACAAGGCAAAACCAAAGAAGACGGTGATTACAACACTTCAAGGGGAGGAAGGATCGAAGCCAGAGATAGTTCGAGAGTTCGATGATGTATTTCCTGAAGACATATCAGGTTTGCCTCCCGATCGAACTGTTGAATTCAGCATTGATTTAGTACCTGGAGCATAACCGGTGATCAAAGCACCATATCGGTTAAGCCATGAAGGTTTGATGGGGGTCCATACTCAGTTGGACGAATTATTGACGAAAGGATGGAGTCATCCCAGCACTTCAAGTTGGGGATCGCTAGTTCTACTTGTGAAGAAGAAGGAAGATTCATATCGAATGTGCATTGATTATAAAGCTCTGAACGAAGTAACTATAAAGAACAAGTATCCACTTCCGCGCATCGAAGACCTGTTCGATCAGCTAAGTGGGTCTTGAGTTTTCTCCAAGTTAGATCTTCGTTCGGGTTATCATCAGATGAATGTCAAAGAATCTGATATCCATAAAACGGCATTCAGAACTCGCTATGGACATTACAAATTTCTTATGATGCCATTTGGAGTGACCAACACACCCGCTATATTCATGAACCTAATGAATCAAGTTTTCCGATAATACGTAGACAGGTTTGTTGTCATCTTCATCGATGACATCCTGGTGTATTCTAAGAGTCGGGAAGAACATGCTGAGCACCTACAAATTGTCCTGGAGACTTTACAACAGCATCAACTCTATGCCAAGTACAATGGTGCGATTTTTGGCTAGATCAAGTCGGTTTCCTCGGACATATTGTATCAGGCAATGGAATCTCTGTAGATCCAGCTAAAGTATCAGCAGTAAGCGAATGCCGACACCGAAGTCAGTGAAGTACATTCGAAGTTTCTTGGGTTTAGAAGGATATTACAGAAGGTTTATTGAAGGATTTTCTAAGATTGCAACACCCCTGACCAAGCTCACACGTAAAGATGAAGAATTTGTGTGGTCGGAAGCATGCGAACGAGCTTTCGTAGAACTCAAGTCAAGATTGACATCAGCACCTATTCTCGCTATACTGGACCAATCTGGAGGTTTTGAAGTGCATTGCGATGCATCCGGTAAGGGATTAGGATGTGTTCTACATCAGCACGGTAATGTTGTAGCTTATGCATCAAGACAGCTGAAGATTCATGAGCGCAATTATCCGACGCATGATTTAGAGTTGGCGGCCGTAATCTTTGCACTCAAGATTGTAAGTCCACGTTACCCGTCCCGATTCTTACGGGAAGGCGGAAATGGTAAAAAACAATTTTTTTATGGCAAGGTAACATGGACTAGAAAATAGGATCTTTGCTAAACAAAAACCTAGCAAACTAACTAGAAGTTTAACTACTATGTTAGAGGGTTATACCTAGGTCTTGAAATCCTTCTCTTCTTGCTCCTTGGAGTGGTTGGAATGGCTCCACCTCGTAGTCTCCTTGTTGTCAAAGAAGGATTCACCCGAAAGCCTCTACCTTGAGCTCCTACCTCAACCGAGAGGCAACTAAAGTGCTTGGCTTGTTAGACCTAGAACTCTAGAGTGGGTAGAGAAGAGTTTTGAGGGTTTTATCTCAATATCTCATGCTTCTCAACACATGATACATGAGAGCTTTGAGAGAGAGGAAGAGGGTGAGCTTTGGATGAGAGAGAATGATCAAGTGAGAATGAGATAATAATTTACAACCATGCTCACAAAAGTAAGAATAATAATGATAATAATAATAATTAAGAATTGTGATAGTTAGTTTTAATGACCATTATCATTTCATGCATTTAATGGATTTTGTAAAGAACAACAACTAAACAAAAGTCATAGAAATGAAATGATGATGGTCAACAAGTCCACAATGGTCAACCGGTCAACAAAGTCAACAAGTCAACAAAAATCAAATGTTCAACTCAACCATGGCACAATAATCCTTAACTAATATTATTAATCATATTTCTTATTCTCATTAGGGTTTAGAAAAAGTCAACGGTCAACAACCTCAATGAGAATCCTCTGTCAACTGTGCATACACACCCGCATCCGTGTTCCGAGGAACACGAATACAATGAGATAAAACCAATCCCCAAAACATATACTAGGATCTGGCTTAAACCAAAGCCCGCTAGTGATAACTGCCCGGACACCAAACGTGCACAAGTGCGCGGATGTGAACGAACCCAGTCGCAAAAACCATGTGACCTCTACTCTGTTTTGCCTAAAGGCGAATAGCCTTCTGTGTGGGACTCTAAATACTCGACACTACGCTGGCAGTGGGTTTAACCACAGGCCGTAAGCGGTACTAGCTGTACGTAACGGTCCCCAGGTAGATACCGATAAGAAGACTAATGAAGTGAACCCATCCGAACTCCTACTGAGCCTAAATGTGACAATCTCCGTACAGTCCGGTCTGTTCGTCTGAGAATATCGCATGTCGGGCCTAGGGGGTGGTAAACGCCAGTCCCCTAATAGCGGTACAAGTCGTGTCGGAGTGTAGCCCAGAACACCCTGAGACAACACTGGATAACCTACCAGTATATCTCGCTTGCCCTGGCCAGGGACGACTATGTGTAATGGCTCTCCTTGACACAGCGCGATATCAACCCCCAATACCGGGAGAGACGAATCCTGTCTAACCGTCACTGCCTCCAAGTGCTTCGGGACTGCACCCAACTGCTACCTGTTTGCACGACTCATTTAAGCCGTGGTAGGGTAGCAATCTAAGAACAGTGGGAACACACTCGAGGCGAAGTGACAGTGTCAAGTCAGCGGACTAAGATGTACTCATGTCACCTGGGAACTGATAACTGACGATAGGTATAGTACCATCCAACAGTTCCCCATGAGTCCTGTCCAGTGTACTCGTAACCTAACGAGCACCCGCATACTATCTCAAGTAAGACGTACTGACGGCTGTGGGACAGACCATCTCCCCTGCTAGGATGAGAAGCGCATACGCTAGTCTACTCCGGAGTATCGATGCCCTGTCTCGATAATCCTACGACTGGAGACCTGTATAAGGATGTGCTTGTAGATTACCCAGCCCCCACTAGTGTGACTGCCATCATAACGCTGGTAATCAAGCAAAGATCCTAAGGGCTCCACTAATGTGTATAGGCGATATGCTAAAAGAAACACATGCACACATTAAAGTAGAAACAAACCAAGTAGCATACTACCATTTCGAGCAAGATTGTCTATACAACTATGAATATCCTAAGCTTCCATCAAGTAATATACAAACTAGTATGATACAATAATGGCCTCTAGGGCATATACACCAACAATCTCCCACTTGCACTAAGGCCATGTACTGGCGTATCGAAGACCTATCATCTAGATCAGCCGCTCGAACTGAGTCTGGGGTAAGACCTTCGTGAATGGATCTGCAGTGTTATCTTCTGTAGCAACCCTCCGAACCTCGATCTCCCGGTGATCCACGATCTCCCTGATCAGGTGATACCGCCTCAAGATATGTCTGGACTTCTGATGGGACCTGGGTTCCTTCGCTAAAGCTATAGCCCCGTTGTTATCACAATACAGAGGTATTGGATCAACAATGGACGGAACCACCTGAAGTTCTGTTAAGAACTTCCTCATCCAGACGGCTTCTTTTGCGGCATCAGATGCAGCGATATATTCCGCTTCCATCGTCGAGTCAGCAACGATTTCCTGTTTGGAACTCTTCCAACACACCGCCCCTCCATTGAGGGTAAAGATATAACCCGACATGGACTTGGAGTCATCCTTATCACTCTGGAAGCTAGTGTCAGCAAAGGCCTCCATCTGGAGGTCTTTTCCGCCGTAAACCAAAAATATGTCCTTAGTCCTTCTCAGGTACTTCAGAATGTTCTTTACCGCTATCCAGTGCTTCTCCCCAGGGTTTGACTGATACCGGCTTACCACACTCAGTGCATAAGCTACATCTGGTCTGGTACACAACATCGCATATATTATAGAACCTACCGCAGAAGCGTAGGGTATAATAGACATGCGATCCCTTTCCAAATCAGTCTTGGGAGACATCTCTTTAGAGAGGGTGATCCCGTGACAAGCCGGTAGATTACCGTGCTTGGAATCTTCCATACTGAATCTTTTCAGTATGGTGTCGATGTACCAGGACTGTGAAAGTCCTAATATCCTCTTGGACCTATCACGATGGATCCGGATCCCCAGAATGTAAGAGGCATCACCCAGGTCTTTCATGGAGAACCTGTGTGACAAGATCCCTTTGACAGATTGTAGCATAGGAATGTCATTTCCTATCAAGAGAATGTCATCCACGTACAAAACGAGGAATACGACAGTTCGTGCTACAATTTTACTATAGATGCATGGTTCATCTGGATTTTTTATAAAGCCAAATTCTTTGACCGTCTCATCAAAACAGATGTTCCAACTCCGCGATGCCTGCTTCAGTCCATAAATGGACTTAAGCAATTTGCACACCTTCCCGCTGCTCCCACTCTGAATGAAAACCCTCTGGCTGGTCTATATAGACACACTCCTCTAAATTTCCATTTAGAAAAGCGGTCTTTACATCCATCTGCCAAATCTCATAATCGTGGAAGGCAGCAATGGCAAGAAGGATCCGAATGGATTTGAGCATAGCCACTGGAGAAAAGGTTTCGTCATAGTCCAAACCAGATCTTTGACGAAACCCTTTGCAACAAGTCTAACCTTATAGGTCTCAACCTGTCCATCTACACCAATCTTCTTTTTGAAGATCCATTTGCAGCCTGCGGGTTTTACCCCTTCTGGAGCAACGTCCAAAGTCCATACTTTGTTGGTGTACATGGACTCCATTTCGGTCCGCATTGCATCCAGCCATTTTACCGAGTCAACGCTCTGAATGGCCTGCTGGAAGCTAGTCAGCTCATCATTATCAATGATGCAATCCTCTCTATCCCCGTCTATGAGAAAACCGTAGTATCTCTCGGGCGGATGAGACTGCCTACTGCTCCTGCGGAGCGGCGCGGGAATGTCCTGTTCATTCGAACCTTCTTGTTCTACTAAGCTTTCAGTAATAGCCTGTGGTTCTGGAATTTCTTCCAGTTCTATTGCGCTCCCACTTATCTGATTTTCCAAAAATTCAGTTTTCAAGAAGCAGGCATGACGAGAAACAAAAACCTTTTGTTCCTCTGCGCAATAGAAGAAATATCCCTTGGAGTTCTTTGGATATCCCACAAACTTGCACTGTACTGAGCGTGCCTCGAGTTTGTCCGCATGCTGCTTTTTGACAAAAGCTGGGCACCCCCATGTCTTAATGTGCTTAAGATAGGGTTTCTTCCCACTCCACATCTGATATGGTGTGGTAGGCACTGTCTTAGTTGGAACTCGGTTCAAGAGGTATGCGGCTGATTCTAGTGCATATCCCCAGAATGATCGCGGCAACTCAGCGTTACTCATCATGGAACGTACCATATCCAATAGGGTTCGGTTTCATCTCTCCGATACACCATTATGTTGTGGGGTGTATGGAGGAGTAAGTTGAGAGAGAATTCCATTCTCTTTTAAGTAATCCAGGAACTCGGCACTCAAATATTCACCACCTCGATTAGATCTCAGTGTCTTGATACTTTTGCCTGTTTGTTTTTCTACTTCATTCTTGTATTCCTGGAATTTTTCGAAGGCTTCAGATTTATGTTTCATCAAGAAGACATATACGTACCTTGAAAAATCATCCGTAAAAGTAATGAAGTAAGAATAACCACTTCGCGCATGTGTAGACATTGGACCGCATACATCGCTGTGTACGAGTCCCAAGAGCTCGCTCGCTCTTACTCCATGTCCAGTAAACGGAGTCTTTGTCATCTTTCCTTTGAGACATGATTGACAAGTTGCATATGATTGATATTCGAATGGATTCAAATATCCTTCTTTATGTAACTTAGTCAACATTCTCTCATTGATGTGACCCAGTCTACAATGCCATAAGAAAGCATGATTTATTTCTGGAGACTTTCTTTTGTGTGTATTCTGGACATTGAAAATCTGTGGTTGGTTTAATACGTATATACCGTTGCTTAATGTACCCGACCCAATCAGAACATGATTAAGGTGAATGTTTACAATATCGCTTACAAATGCAAAATCATAACCTTCTTTAGACATTAAAGATACAGATATGATATTACAAGTCGCACTGGGTACAAAATAACAATCACGCAAAACTAAAACATGTCCATCTGACAATCCCAAGTGATAGTCCCCCACGGACTCAGCATCCATGCCAGCTCCGTTTGCAACTCTGAGGGTCATATCACCTGCCTTCAAAACCTTACGCTTTCTCAGTGCCTGCAAAGAATTACAGATATGAGATCCTGATCCGGTATCCAATACCCAGGATGTAGGGTTTACTGGTAGACAGTTTTCAATAACATACACACCTGAAGCCGAAGCCACAACTTGCTTCGGGTCCTGGTTCTTGGCCTTCCAAGCCCTGCAATCTTTCTTCCAGTGTCCTTTCTTATGACAATAAAAAGCACTCTACTTTCCCCACAAGCTGTCCCGCTACCTTTGCCATTTTTTCCTTTCCCTTGGCTTCCACTTTACTAACACCGCCCCTTGGTTTGGTGGGGGCTTTCTTCTTCTTTCCTTTGGCTTTCGCCCTGGACCTAGAAGAAGAAGGTCCTCCAACAGACAAAGCGGGTGTTTCCCTTACTTTCTTCAGGGTGCCCTCTGCACTCCTCAACATGTTAAGGAGTTCTGGAAGTTCAACTTCCTTTCCTTGCATGTTGAAGTTCAGGATAAACTGGGCGTAAGTGGAAGGAAGAGACTGGAGAATCAAGTCAGTGTAGAGCTTATTCTCTAACGTGATCCCGAGGTCCGCGAGCTCTTCAATAAAGCCAATCATCTTAAGCACGTGTTCCGCTACCGATGATCCGACGGCCAATCTCTCCGAAAACAACTTTTTCGAGACTTCGTATCTGGCGATACGGGATTGCTCTCCATATAGTTCCTTAGTATGGAGAGATATGGATTCAAGGTCCATATTCTCGTGCCTCCTCTGATGTTCATTGTCCATAGAGGCAAGCACGGGGCACTTGGCCTTCGCACAGTCAATCTCCCAGGTCTTACGGATTTCCTTATCCGCGACGCTGGATTTGGGACCTGGGACAGGGGGAGCTTTGGTGGTAAGGAGATACCCCAACTTGTCATAAGTGATTGCCATTTTGATATTCCTGAGCCAATCTTTGTAGTTTGGCCCTGTCAGTATGTTTTTATCTAGTAGTAACTTAAGTCCGGTCATGATGTTTGGTCGCTGCAATTAGGAGAGAGAGAAGAAACACTTTAGCATGATGCTCTTGCAAGTTTAGAGTGGTTTTTAATTTGTCTAAACAGGATGGCTCCCACTGTTTCTCGAATCCTTCCTCAAACCAAAAAAGAAAAATTAGTCGGGATCAATCTCACCGTACAATACTTGCTTAACCGTTCAACCAGGCCAGTGTTGGTACTTCGAGGGAGGTTTTCCAACGCTTTCGCGAAGTTCCTTAATTAAATAACCTCTTTTCCCTGTGGGTGTCGCCCCGCTAACACCTTTCTAGACACCTACTTGGTTTATAGCATTGATCGTTAAGTGAGAAAGTTCTCGAGGAGTGGCATATACTCACAGTAGGATCGGGATCCAAATATCATCGTGTGATAAAACTGAAGGAATCCTACCAGAATCATCACACTCCAAATGGTATGCAGCTCTAGCAAGTTTCAGTTTCTTTAGAAACTCCCGATGTGGATTTTTGCCCCATGCTCTTATGACCTTGACTTTGGCCAAAAAATAATAAGTCACACGTCAAGTTCTACCCGTCATTTTCCAGGTTAATTTGAACCCACCCGTACCTACCCTTGACTTTAGCCAACAAGGCAGTACGACTGTCCCAAACCAACGCATCTATCTATGCAACATATGAATATACAATAGCTACCAATCACTATGCCTTGACTTTGGCCAACAAACACAGCTTGAATACTATTGGCTATCCATATGAAATGACGGAGGGCTACGAATGGTTTTGGCGAAACCGTGAACGTAGTGAACTTGATATAATCGAAGGAACGTGATAGCTTTTAAAAGGAGTGGTTGAAGCTCCGCGTTTTAAAAGTATTTCTGTTTTGAAAAGAAACCGAGTGGTTTTAAAATTGTTCTAACGACTTTTACTTTGGTTTATTTTCTTGCATTAATTTAATGCGTCCCATCATTTAATCCTACCATTGCAGAAAACAACGAAAATATGACGTACGCTTATGCCATCCGCATTCGCCACGGGGCCCCGTCATTACCCGTTAGGTTACTTAACTAACGATAGAGCGAGGGCTGGACTAGCGCGGATGCAAAACATAAGCAACGCCTACTAGATATCATATATAGATATATACATTCGTCAGATGCAATGATAGCCATTCCAGATCACAGATGAACACATTGGATATACTAGGAATCCGCGTTTCGTTCGAGCCTGCAACGAAAAACGGATTACACGGTCGCGATGAATAGCCAAAACCCCACCCTAGACCCCTACGGGTACGGCAAACTACTCGTCAAGTACCCGAAGCGAAGCAATCTCCCTCAACAACGTGAGTAGGCCACTCGGCACTTCGAGGTACCCGGTAGTTTTTGCACCCCACCTTGGGTCTATCCTAGGAGCAAAAACAGTAAAAGAAATAATATATAATGTCGGCTACAACCTCATCCCGGATGTACGGCCATAAAAATAATATTACGTCAATTTACATATTACATCAAATGAAAGATAAAGAAAACTCTCATCTCACAACTCCCGGCTATTCATCCGCGACAATCCAACGAGTTCATATACACAAACCATCAACATTACAGATCACAGATATGCACAACCCCCACTAATCGACGTATAGCGATTAGTTGACGTTAAGTGCATATATCACATCACAGATATAACTCATTAGCTAAAGTCTACAGAACTTCGATCAAAATACGGATTTTCAACCACCCCAAACACAACTTTGTTCTCTGGAAAATCTGGGTAGAAACAAAATACTTTAAAAATCCCAAAGCAGAACACTGAGAAATTTGCAGCAAAGACGAGTCACGGCCGAGTCAACTCGGTCGCGGATCCACGGCAAGAAGCATGTTCTCACCGCGGTTCCGCGGCGCTTTGACCGAGTCAGTAGCTCGTTTTTGCTGTGTGTTCTTACAAAACCCTGAGCCAATTTTTAAGATGTGTAGAATTATTTTTTGGAGCAGTTTTAAAATCAGCAAAAAGTTCAGTTTTCGGACGTGTTTTGCGATTTTTTCTCGGATCGAAATTCTAAATACTTTTCTAACATGCTAGTTGTTGTTTAGCTAGGCTCTGATACCACTGTAAGTCCACGTTACCCGTCCCGGTTCTTACGGGAAGGCGGAAACGGTAAAAAACGATTTTTTATGGCAAGGTAACATGGACTAGAAAATAGGATCTTTGCTAAACAAAGACCTAGAAAACCAACTAGAAGTTTAACTACTATGTTAGAGGGTTATACCTAGGTCTTGAACTCCTTCTCTTCTTGCTCCTTGGAGTGGTTGGAATGGCTCCACCTCACAGTCTCCTTGTTGTCGAAGAAGGATCCACCCGAAAGCCTCTTCCTTGAGCTCCTACCTCAACCGAGAGGAAACTAAAGTGCTTGGCTTGCTAGACCTAGAACTCTAGAGTGAGTAGAGAAGAGTTTTGAGGGTTTTATCTCAATAGCTCATGCTTCTCAACACATGAGACATGAGAGCTTTGAGAGAGAGGAAGAGGGTGAGCTTTGGATGAGAGAGAATGATCAAGTGAGAATGAGATAATAATTTACAACCATGCTCACAAAAGTAAGAATAATGATGATAATAATAATAATTAAGAATTGTGATGGTTAGTTTCAATGACCATTATCATTTCATGCATTTAATGCATTTTGTAAAGAACAACAAGTAAACAAAAGTCATAAAAATGAAATGATGATGGTCAACAAGTCCACAATGGTCAACCGGTCAACAAAGTCAACAAGTCAACAAAAGTCAACTGTTCAACTCAACCATGGCACAATAATCCTTAACTAATATTATTAATCATATCTCTTATTCTCATTAGGGTTTAGAAAAAGTCAACGGTCAACAACCCCAATGAGAATCCTCTGTCAACTGTGCATACACAACCGCATCCGTGTTCCGAGGAACACGAATACAATAAGATAAAATCAATCCCCAAAACATATACTAGGATCTGGCTTAAACCAAAGCCCGCTAGTGATAACTGCCCGGACACCAAACATGCACAAGTGCACGGATGTGAACGAACCCTGTCGCAAAAACCATGCGACCTCTACTCTGTTTTGCCCAAAGGCGAATAGCCTTCTGTGTGGGACTCTAAAGACTCGACACTACGCTGGCAGTAGGTTTAACCACAGGCCGCAAGCGGTACTAGCTGTACGTAACGGTCCCCAGGTAGATGCCGATAAGAAGACTGATGAGGTGAACCCATCCGAACTCCTACTGAGCCTGAATGTGACAATCTCCGTACAGTCCGGTCTGTTCGTCTGAGAATATCGCATGTCGGGCCTAGGGGGTGGTAAACGCCAGTCCCCTAATAGCGGTACAAGTCGTGTCGGAGTGTAGCCCAGAACACCCTGAGACAACACTGGATAACCTACCAGTATATCTCGCTTGCCCTGGCCAGGGACGACTATGTGTAATGGCTCTCCTTGACACAGCGCGATATCAACCCCCAATACCGGGAGAGACGAATCATGTCTAACCGTCACTGCCTCCAAGTGCTTCGGGACTGCACCCAACTGCTACCTGTTTGCACGACTCATTTAAGCCGTGGTAGGGTAGCAATCTAAGAACAGTGGGAACACACTCGAGGCGAAGTGACAGTGTCAAGTCAGCGGACTAAGCTGTACTCATGTCATCTGGGAACTGATAACTGACGATAGGTATAGTACCATCCAACAGTTCCCCACGAGTCATGTCCAGTATACTCGTAACCTAACGAGCACCCGCATACTATCTCAAGTACGACGTACTGACGGCTGTGGGACAGACCATCTCCCCTGCTGGGATGAGAAGCGCATACGCTAGTCTACTCCGGAGTATCGATGCCTTGTCTCGATAATCCTACGACTAGGGACCTGTATAAGGATGTGCTTGTAGATTACCCAGCCCCCACTAGTGTGACTGCCATCACAACGCTGGTAATCAAACAAAGATCCTAAGGGCTCCACTAATATTATAGGCGATATGCTAAAATAAACACATGCACACATTAAAGTAGAAACAAACCAAGTAGCATGCTACCATTTCGAGCAAGATTGTCTATACAACTGTGAATATCCCAAGCTTCCATCAAGTAATATACAAACTAGTATGATACAGTAATGGCTTCTAGGGCATATACACCAACAAAGATTTGGCGCCATTATCTTCTTGGTGAATGAGTGGACATATACACAGATCACAAGAGTCTGAAATATGTGTTTACTCAGAAAGAGTTGAATATGCGGCAGAGAAGATGGTTAGAACTTATGGAAGACTTCGACATCAACCTACAATATCATCCAGGGAAGGTGAATGTAGTACCTAATGCACTTAGTCGCCAACCATTAGCATTGAATCTCACTGCACAGTGGAAGCTTCAACAAGATTTACATGAGATGGAGATTGAAGTGGTCATGCCAGGTAACACTTCAAGTTTGATGAACTTACAAGTTCAATCTACCATTGTCAATCAGATCAAAGCAGTTCAAGTAAGTGATGCTAAGTTGCAAAAGATCAGAGAACAAGTAGAAAGTGGACTTAGAACAGACTTCATCATCCATGAAGACGGATCTTTAAGATACGGCAGTAGATTATGTGTACCAAAAGGTTCTATGAGGGAAAAGTTGATGAAAGAAGCTTACAGCTCTCCTTATTCAGTACACCCTTGAGGCACAAAGATGTACAAAGATCTGCGTCAAAATTACCGGTGGCATGGAATGAAGCGTGAAGTAGCCAGAAGCGTCGCTAAATGCATGGTGTGTCAGCAAGTAAAGGCTGAACATCACAGGACAGCTGGTTTACTTCAACCGTTACCTATCACAGAATGGAAGTGGCAACACATCACTATGGATTTCATGACTGCACTTCCTCACAGCACGAAAGGTAACAATGCGGTATAGGTTATTTTGGATCGACTCACAAAGTCGGCTCACTTCATCCCATTTCGAGTTGGCCAATCTACCGAGACATTAGCAAAGAAGTACATGGAGGTAAGAATCTAAGTAAGATTTAAACTCTTCAATGTGTACTATCTCTTATACCCATGAACTCATGCAGGAAATTGTGAGATTACATGGAGTATCGGTTTGCATTGTCTCCGATCATGATACCAGATTCCGATCAGAATTTTGGCAGAGTCTGCAAGCTAGCTTGGGAACAAGTTTGAACTTCAGCACAGCTTACCATCCACAAACAGGTGGACAGTTTGAGCGAACTATTCAGATACTTGAAGATATGCTAAGAGCGTGTATGCTAGACTTTGGAGGATCGTGGGAAGATCACCTACATCTTGTGGAGTTTTCATACAACAACAGCTACCAAGCAACTATTAGAATGGCACCATTTATAGTTCTATATGGAAGGAAGTGTCGATCGCCATTAAGTTGGGACGACATCGGAGATAGAGAAATCCTTAGACCTGAGATGATAGTAGCAACAGTCGATGTAGTTCGCACTATCAGGGAAAGAATGCGCATAGCCCAAGATCGACAGAAGCGCTGGGCTGATGCAAAGCGCCGTCACTTGGAGTTCCAACCGGGAGATCATGTCTTTTTGAAGATATCTCCAAACCGTGGAGTGATTCGTTTTGGAAGACGGGGTAAGCTCAGTCCAAGATATATTGGACCGTTCGACATACTCGAACGAGTCAGAGAAGTGGCTTATCGCTTAGCACTTCTACCTTCATTGGAAGGAGTGCACAATGTATTCCACATATCCCAACTCAGAAGGTATGTGAGTGACCCCGGCCATATTCTTGATCACTCGAAGCTCACTGTACAGCCAGAATTATCCTGTGAGCAACAACCTGTTGAAATACTGGATAGAAAGCTGAAGTCACTTCGGAATAAGGAAGTAAACTTTGTTCGAGTGATGTGGAGAAAAGACACACCAAGAGAATGAACATGAAAATGTGAGGACGACATGCGTGCAAAATACCCTCAATTGTTTGTAAACTAGTCCTTAAAATAATTGTAAATTTCGAGGACGGAACTTTTGTAAGGAGGGTAGAATGTAACAACTCTATTCCAGGATACAGGAAATTTGATTAAATTTTAATGTACAAATGGAGTATTTGCAATCCTGTGTACACTATAAGTATTTGAATTGCTTTTGAACAGCAAGAAAGTACTTGTAGCTCATTGGTAAAGCCTTGCACTGCTGTGATGTAGCCCCTGCGATCGAATCCCCCCAGCCATATATATTTTTAATTGATTTTTCTTTTAAACTTTTAAAAGCTCAAAAGTTTGCAAGTACACCGCACGTAAAATGAAAAGTCACAAAGAAAACAAACATGTGCACTGAGATATACAAAACGACAGAGACACGTAACACAAATCCAAGCCAAGGCCGACGGTATTGAACCGGCGAGATTGCCTATGGGGTCGGCGCCGCCGGGCCCCCCCGTAGGTAATGCTCTGAAATTTTTAACCCTGAACCCCTTTGCCTACCCTACTATCCCTATGTTGTTTATTTACTCTGAAAACATCCAGAGAGTGATAATTCCTCTCTTTAATTCATTTTTAATGTACATTTTAATTCCATTCTTGATTACCCTAAACCCTAATTTTCCCTATAAATACCACACTACTTTTCACCCCTCCTCATTTAGAATTCCATTACAAAAACTCTCTAAAAATTTCCAAGTTCCAAGTTGTGCAAGTGGAGTTAGCAAAGGGCAAGGTTCCGGCGAAGTTTTGGGAAGAATCCAGCGACGAAACGACGCCCCGATGGTTCCAATAGCTTCCCCTCTCTCTCCTCTTGTTTTACAATCAGTAAGTCCCCTCTCCCCTCCTCTTTTGCTATTCTAGAACTTCTCCCTTTCAAAACTCGTCGGAAGCGGAGTTATTTCGGCTTCCGATTCTCTTTTCTTTAAAAATCTATTTTTTCTTAATAACAAACCTACAAATTTTTAATAGATTGTTTAGTAATCATTAAAAAACACATTAGAACAAGTTTCATCTAAAAAGAATCTATTATGCAACCTTTATCGCATTTTTACGGTTAAATACCATATACTTTACTTTCAACACAATTCAACATATTCCCTTGTATTACCTTTAGAAAACTCATGATATAATGACCTACCTCATCACAACACACATTTTTGAAATAGCACGATAACTCTTGGGACATTAGGTTATAGGAAAATACAAGTTTACTATTAAATACCATCAACATTCAAAAACCGTTTTCTTTAAAAAGTGTGTTATTTAATTCCATGCAATTGTGCCTCTACAACCAATTTTGGAGACCCTGATCGGGATGGTGCGGGTTATCGCACATCCTCGGGCCTAGTAGAGTGTGATGCAGACCTCCGCAAGGAGCATTCGATCTCGATGGAATTTTTAATGCAATTTTTAAGAAAAATGTGATTTCTATTTAATGAATAAATTCTATATTTTTTTAAATATTAGATATATATAAATACTATAAAAATATCTACTTTAAGTATACAATATATATATTCCGTGTTTTCTAAAGCAAAGGAATCACAAATTTCATGAAACTGCCTTTACAATTCAATACCATTCCAAGATTTCACTAAAATACCATATACAATGAAAACTAGGTTATATCGACTAGAATATTTCACTTTATAAAAATTATAATTATGAAAACACTAAAGATGATAATTAAATACTTGAGATGTATTTTGAAAATATATCAAAACTATTTTTCATAAAACCCCTCAAGTTATATTAATTTACAATAAGGACCCTAGTAAACATAGGTTTAAGCGGGACCAGTTCTCTTGAGTCTCAGGAAGCCGGAGAATATGGGTGCTTACCTATCTAAGGTAGAAAACCTAACCACGGTGTTATCAACACGGTAATTGTCTTGGAAAAATACACAAATCCTGCCATCCATGTGCATCAGTTACCGATAACATCAAAACTAATTCAAGTCTTTAATTTCTTTTCAAAGTGTCAGACTCAGACAGAGTCTCCATCTAATATGAAATCAATCTAACTTGAATCCAATTCAAGTATAACTACAATACAACATGAATCCGTTTATACCAGAATTTCATCTATATCAACAGTACTCGACTGAACCGAACCATTGATATACTCTGATTACTTGACTATCCATTTACATCCATTCTGTTTACATGATATCATTGTTTCGGCAGGTCATCCATCTATAAAAAATAATAAAATCAATACAAAAAACATTACGGGGTTTTAAAGGGGTAGACTGGTACGAAATATGTTAGAAGTGGCACGAGACGGTCAATTTAATACACCTAACCTGAATATCCATTGCTGTTGTACCGTGGCTTAATGGTTCCTTGTGCTCCGTATACCTTAGTCTCCAGAATAGTGGGAGTCATCCCGTATACACTGGCATATTTTGTACCAAACTACAAACAACTGCGATAACAGAACAAAAGATAACATTATACAGCTATATTCTCTTTTCTGTCTATTCTACTTCTCTCTTTCTTTGGGACTTACCGAGCGATTGTTCGCTGATGACATTCTTTTTCTTCTTTCTTTGGAATGTTGTCAAGTGGATCCGACTAACTAGAGATCGAGCCCAGTACTGAGGACTTGGAGCAGTTTGCCATGACCCAGAGCTGCAGGCACTTGTATATACTTTTCATTTCAGTTATGTCATTGTTTAGGCATTGCTTTCTATTCCTGTATTTACATTTCTAGTTGTACTTGTAAAGAATTGTTAAATAAATAAAATTTGATGTTCATTTATACTCATGTCTCTTGTGTGCATTTTACTTTATATTGCTTAGATACGCTTAGCGTGTTTACTTCTGAGTAAATAAGTCGCGTGACCCGTCGCGTCTCCTTACTGTACACCGGGAAGCGAGGCGTGACACGCATGGTCAAACCTAAACTTAACAAAGGAAAATGAAGTTCGGGTCTAATACCCAAAGTCAAGTCTAAGTTCCGTAAGGTTAGGCCTAAGTTTCGAAACATTATAACCTAGACCCCACATGGTTAAACCTATATTCAATAATGGTAAAACCCAGTGCTCTGATACCAACATTGTCACTACCCGAAAAGGCACATGACCGGCATAAGGATCACGTGAATTCCTGTGGACCCCACCGCAACCTAAGTAAGCCAAAACCAGGAATCTAAACCATATATAAGAGAAATAAATAATATAATACAATAAAATGGAGGTGAAGTTTTAAAAAAAATTATAAAAAGAAGTAAAACTTGTTTGAAAAGATATTTGAAAAACGGTCAGCACTTCCTTTATGAATTTTGAATGAAAACCCTGTACAATGATAAAATATAATTATAAATAAAAGTATCACCGCACGGGAACTAGCTCAACGCCCAACGGCGGAGAACAAAAGCACGCAATAATATATGATGCCAAAAGGCAAAGAACAACAAGCGGAAAGTAATAAATACTATATACATAAAGATCAATTCGACTCCACGACAAACAACAACATAATACAATATCTAAGGTCTCTGTCCAATACACTGGATTTGGTTTTGATAGAATACTTCTAAATACAATAAAAGGTACAAGGCAATTGCCGATACAAATTCTAACCCATATAGTACAAAAGACAAGCAACTATGCCTACAAGAAGATAAGTGTGCCAACGGAGCCGCTAATGATCCAAGCGGTCAGACCTGCAAGAAACTATGGAACAACGGGGATGAGTTGTCAACTCGTGAGTAGAATTCACATAACAAGATAGAAATTGCCTGGATAAGTCGCGAAATAAGTAAAACATGATAAATATGTATATTAAGGAAGGTAAATAAGCATGTGTCGAAACTAGAGTTCGAGCGATGAACAATAATAAAAATCCCCTATGTATAACTCGTTTACCGCTATCCTAGCATATGAAGTAAACAATATGTGTGGTTATCGTGGTATTGTCAAATAATCTATATCTCGCCCGATATAGGCATAACATAACCACAAGCATAAGAAAGCATGTGATTCACGGAAACAACATGCATAATTGCGCAATAAAATGATAACAATCATCAATCTTCAATAAATCATCTGCATATATATACAACGGTGTCGGACCACGATCACCGTATCCGTAGTGCGATATCTATAGCATACGGCCAAGCACAAAACAATCAAGGCTATAATATATATAGCACGCATCCATATGTAATCATATAAAAGTAGCCGAAAGATGTATGTATGTAAAATCCTTTCAAAATAGTTGTATGGTGTATATATCACGGCATAAGTAGCAGACGTTAATTTTAAAGCAATATAAGCATTTTGTTTAAAGTATACGTCGCACCTTTTAAAAATGGTTTAAAAGAGTTTTCTTTTGTAAGATTCTTATGTTGATCATAGACACGTGGAAAATAATGAGACTATAGCTCATTTGAAAACCCATTTAATATATATCGATATGAAAATAATATTCAGGCATTGTCTCCTGGACCAGTCATGCTCGGCTATTATATAGCATAATCCATCTCATTCTATATAGGGCATCTATATCGATCCCTCACACACACACACACACAACCACCGTAGACATCTTCTGTCTCCATGCCTCTATCATTCATGGATTGATCACATATATAAATATATCCATCGCAGACATCTTGTGTCTCCTTGCCCTTTTCTTTTATATATATATATATATATATATATATATATATATATATATATATCCTCTTTCATATATACATTCTCTTTCATATATATCCAATCTCATAGGATTGATATCATATCATATCCACGATAATATAAATCTCGATTAATTCTTACCCTTGTAGTTTGTTTGAAAAAAGCAAAGCACAGACGAGTATCATATCACAGCACAAACAGTAATATACTCATAGTGTGAACGGAAATCATGAAGTGTAGCTCAAACTTATAACATAATCGTAAAGTAAATGGATAATGTAAATGTAGCATGACTAATAATATAATCGTAACACAAATGGATAACGTAAATGGACAACAACTAAAATAAGAGTAGCATGAACGAACATAGTAGATAGATAAGTACTTTCGAATAATCCAATATATATATTTTAAAGTAGAACGAAATATTGATTTGAAAATAAGAAGGTTGCGATGTTTAAAAAATATATATCCTTTTGAAATCTAAGCAACACATCATTAGCATTATCACTTTTTAGAACATAAACGAATCATTATTTGAAAATGGGTAAAAACCATTATATTTTCATAATCTCCCAATCGGGATAAATAACAAGACTCCACGAGTCAATAAAATACAAGGCCGTATTCGGCTAACTATCATCATCTCATCCAGTACGGAATCTCATCTCGTACGATGACAACCCAATATTCCATTTAATGAAATCACAATAGTCGGTACGGACATCCAGTCTACGTACTCGAACACATGGTCTAAATAGTACGGACATATAGTCTACGTACGCAAATACATTCTTCAAATAGTACAGACATCAAGTCTACGTACACACACAACAATGGAATATTATTAGTGCGGACATCTTGTCCACGCACACGCTCAACGATCGGTACGGACATCAAGTTTCATACACGCACAGTGACTAGTACGGACCTCCTATCGCTTACTCGCCTAACAATCGGTACGGACATCTAGTCACGTACACACACATAATATAACTCATAGTATAATATCAATCCTACAAAATGTTAATCATACTACGATATGTAAGCAAGGAAAGTTCTACGTTGTATGAAAGTACTAATAATGTGTAGTTCAGTATGTGAGTCTGTGATTGTGCAACATGACAATCATTAGTAGTTGTGCTACTGTTCTATACAGTGTATTTACGATAAGCCTACTAAATATAAACTACTGAATTATACTAATTAACAGACAAGTCTAGTTATTCATAACATGAACCGTAAGCATATCAATAGCATAAGGTAATATGTTTCATAGGGGTGCTATACACCATCCACCCGATTCCCCACTAATAGATACAAATCTACTCACCAACTATAGCATTAGCTAGTCAAATCACATGACTACCACGCCTCTCCTCATCGCATCAGGATCACCCACACTCGATCCTAGATCCAAAGATAATCATAAATAGGCAAGAAAAATCCTATCAATATCGATATAAAACCCAACAAACGAAATACGACGAAAACACCAAATAAACCATCCAAACAGAGAAGCAGATGTATGAAGCTTATAGGCTCAGAGGTCTGAAGAAGATGTCTCAAAGAGACAGAGTATAGGCAAGCGTCTGAAGCTCAAGTCTCAGACGTCTGGCAAAGAACACATAGGAGACTATAGAAAGGGCAGACGTCTGAAGCCTCATGCTCAGACGTCTGATAGAGAACATGAAATGCACACAGAGTATTTACAGACGTCTGAAGCTCAAGACTATGACGGCTAATGAATAAAATCAAGCACAAACAGTAAGGTCGCAGACGTCTGATCCTTTGAGCCTGGATGTCTGAAGTTTAAAATCACAGGTTCGAAATATAGAAATTTGTAAGACATGAAAATCGAACCTTTGCTTTAAAATACCTTTCAATAATCCCAATGCAAGTTGTAATAACCACTAATAGCTACACAAAACACACTACAACTACAAAAATCTATAAGGTTTCATTTGTGCAAGAATTAAATGATAAAAATTATGATTTTTATGCTAGATACATAGTTTCCGTGGGCAATAAACTCTAGAACTTGAAGAGTGGGAATTACCTCTTGAAGAAGATGACTTAAGAGGAGATCAAAGCTTGTTTGATCTACTTGACTACTTGAAGAATGCTTCTAGTTGCTCTTGCAGGGCTTCTAGTTGAAGAGATGAAGAAGTTTGGTGTTTTTGTTTGATTGTTGGTACTTGGGTATTTGAGAGTTTGAGAAAGGGGGAGAGGAAACATGTTGGATGTATATGCCCTAGAGGCCATTATTGTATAATACATGATTGTATATTACATGTGTATGCTTGAGATATATATGTACAGGACAGTCTTGCTCGATATGATAGTTTGCTATCTGGTTTGTCTTTACCTCAACATATGTATATATTCTATTTTATTATTACGTATCTCGAATACATGTTGGTAAAGCCCATAGGATCTTTGCTTGACTACTAGAGTTGTGATGGCGATCATACTCGTGAGGTCTAAGTAGTCTATATGCACATCTTTAAAATTGTCCTTAGTCGTTGGAGTTTCGAGACAGGGCATCAATACTCCGGAGTAGACTAATGTATACGTTTCTTATTCCCGTAAGGGAAAGTGGCCTGTCCTACATCCATTGGTGTACGGCACCAAAGATAGTATACAGGTGCGCATTAGGTTATGAGTTACACTGGACGGACTCGCCGAGAACTTCTAGATGGTATATACCTATCATGAGATAGTAGTTGTCTGGTGACATAGGTACAGGTTAGTCTTTAGACCTGACATCGTCATTAGTCTCGAGTGTATTCCCACTGTACTTAGATTCTACCCTACCACGGCATTAAAGAGTCGTGCAAAAAAGTTTTATTTAGGTACATTCCCTGCCCCCAAGTGTGTTCTCACTGCACTTGGGGGCAGTGAGCGATAGTGATTCATCTCTCCTAGTATAGGGAGTCGATGTCGCATAATGTTCGATTGATCACCACCATAAGGCCTTGGCTAAGGCAGTTGAGATTTACTGATTGTGAGATCAGTAGTTTCTGGGGAAGGTTTTGAGCCACATCGACGCGACTTATTGGGTTATTAAGGGTCTGACGTCTTCCATCTCCTAGAACTAGTATGCGACACTCTCAGACAAAGAGACCAGACTGTACGGAGATTGTCACTTTCAGGCTCAGTAGGGATACGAATGAGTTTGCTTGTCGACCTTGCTTTCATTCAATACCTGGGTAGACGTTACGTATAGCTAGTGCCACTGACATGCTTATGGTTAAACCCACTGCCAGCGTATTGTCGAGTCTTTAGAGTCCCATACAGAGGGTTTCCCAGCTCAGGCGAAACGATATAGTGTATGTATTTTGATACGTACTTAGATTTGATTAAAAACGTGTTTTTGTACACGTACTTTTAATCGGACATTTTGTTAATACTAGCATGTTTGAAAGATAGCTATATTATCACATTTGGATAAAATGTGAGCTAGTATTGTTAGATATAGGTGCTCTTAAGGCAATTATTGTTGGATATATATGCCCTAGAGGCCAGTATTGTATATGTATACATATGGATGCTAGGGATATGTATGTACAGGACAATCTTGCTCAGTTTTATAGTATATTATTTGACTTGTCTTTGTCAGGATATGTGTATTTATTTCTATTGTTGTTATATCTAGCTTGCACATATTGATAAAGACTCGATACGGTAGTATACTATTATGGTTTGTTTTTATCTTAACATGGCATATGTCATACTCGTTATTACATATTGCGGTTACATGTTGATAAAGCCCGTAGGATCTTGCTTGAATACCTGCGTTGTGATGGCGATCACACTTGTGGGAGTAGGGTAGCCCATAAGCATATCCTTAAATGGTCCCTAGTCGCGTGAGTATCGAGACTGGGCATTGATACTCCGGAGTAGACTAGTGTATACGTTTCTAGCCCCTTCAGGGGATGGTTGTTCCCACAGCCATTGGTCTGATGCACCTAAGATCGTATACAGGTGCTCACTGGGGTGAGTACACTGGACGGACTCGCCGAGAACTTCCAAATGGTACTATACCTATCTTCAGATGGAAGTTCTCAGGTGACATGTGTACAGGTTAGTCTTTGGACCCAAGATCGGCATTTGTCTCGTGTGAGTTCCCACTGAGCTTTGATCACTACCCTACCATGGCTCTATTGAGTCATGCAAATAGATTTTGGTTGGTTTCAGTCCCGAGCCACATGGAGGCAGCGAGCAATTGTTTGGGATTTGTCTCTCCTGGTATTGGGAGTTGATATCGCACAGTGATCGATTGGTCAGGACCATAAGATCTTGGCCAAGGCAATTGGGATTTACTGATAGGTTGATCAGCAGTTTCTCGGATTGGTTCTGAGCCACATCGGCATGACTTACCAGGTTATTTGGGTATGACGTTCACCACCCTCTAGACCCGGTATGCGATACTCTTTGACGAAGAGACCGGACTGTAAGGATATTGTCACGGATAGGCTCAGTAGGAGTTCGGACGAGTTTGCTCGTCGGCCTTCCTTTTCGACAGGTACCTGGGTAGTCGTTACGTACAGCTAGTGCCGCTGACGTGCTTGTGGTTAAACACACTGCCAGAGTACTGTCGAGTCTTTAGAGTCCCACACAGAGGGATTCCCAGCTTCGGGCGAAACGAGTAGAGGTCATATGGTTTTACGACAAGATTCGTTCACATACGCGCACTTGTGCGTGTTTGGTGTTCGGGCAGTTGATACTAGCGGGCTTTGGTTTAAGCCGGATCCTGGTATTTGATTTTTGATTGGTTCAGTCTCATTGTATTCGTGTTCCTCGGAACACGGATGCGGGTATGTATATACAGTTGACAGAGGCAGAGAAGGAGACACCTCATTAAGGTTTGACCATTGACTTGATTAAAACCATAATGAGATGGAGGAAATTATTTACTAATTTTATTAGTGTTAATTGTGTCATGGTTAATTGGTTTGACCATTAGACTTGTTGACCATAGTTGACTTAAATATTTTTGTTGAGCATGAGATATTTTGCTTAGCATTAATTGTGACATGATAATGGTCAAATCAAATGAACCATCACAATTATCCTAATTAAAATTATTATTCTTTTTCCCTCATATGAGAGCTCACTCTTCATTTTGATCAAGTGACACTCTCTCTCATAGCTCTCTCTCCTTCTTCCTCTCTCTCAAACCCTAGTGTTTGATGAGTTGAAAACCAAAGGCCATTGAGACCAAGCCACCAAAACCACTCTCTACTCACTCTAGATCACTTAGTCTAGGAACCCAAGTGTTCTAGTTGCCTCATCTTGGAGGCAAAGCTCAAGGTTGGATCTCTCGAGGTGGATCATCGTTGACACAAGGAGGCCGAAGTTCAAGCACAATCGATACATCTATCGAGGAGCTTAAGGAGAGGATCGAAGACCCGAAGGACTTGTTTTCTTTAGGTATACTTTCTATTATAGTAGATAGAACCTTCTTTTGCTAGTTAGGTTTATGGTTAAAGATCCGGTGCAGTGTTATCCTAGCGCCAAGTTTGTATCGCTATAAAAATTTTGTTCCACATTTGACCACTGAAGTTGGCCGGGGCGCTAGTGTAACCTTTCATGGTATCAGAGCCAACCCATAAAACCTATACTAGCTAGTTTAAACGTGTTTAGAATATCGATCGACAAAGCTTTTCAAAAACCAAAATTCCAATTTTCTGTTTCTGTCGAATTTTAAAAGTGGTCGAAAAATCAATTTTATGATCTCAGAAAATCGTGCATGCTTTTTTAAGAACCCTCAAGAAATTTGGGCCCATGATCCCTCTAACACATCGTGGAACCATCGCGAAAATCACATATTGGCCGCGGTTCCGCGGCGGTATTGGGGCTTCTGTGCTCAATATCTCTTCTGGGGTTCTTTTGTTTGGAATTATGGTTTCTAGAATGTTTATTTTTGGGCCCAGATTTGTTTTAGTACTAGATTAGAACTTGGGGCCCACTTGGAAAGGTTTAGTTGATTGAAATTTTAAAATACGTATTTTGTTATCAGTACATAGTTTAGCATCTGCGACCATGAATGTCATTTGATCGGTAAACCCGTCTATCTGCTATATGTTCTTTTAGACGGATTTGCGAATGTGACATTCACGTTAATGTTTCTGTGATTGTGCTGAGACTGTGGTTGGATTGTCGTGGTGGATAGCATGTGGTGCAATGTTAGAAGTACATTTTATATTCATTTGTACATTTGTTATTGCGGGACGAGCGTCCGACATGTGGACTGCTGTTTTTTTCAGGTTGTATATTATTTTGGGGCATGACCGGGTTGAGATCGATGTCACCATTTATACATATTATTTTCTTTTTCTGTACTAGGATTGCCCCGCGGTGGAGTGCACGAATAGCCGGGTTCTAGAAGGCAACAAGCCCGCATCTCATGGCGTTGAGACGGAGGGGGCTTCATTCTAGAATTGGCGGGCTATTCGCCGCACTCGTAGGGGTACAGGTTTTCATTGCATAGGCTATCTACACGACTGGGAACGTCGGGTTTTATTTGCGGCTCAAATGAAACCCGGAGCTCCAAGATTATCCACTATTCTGTATTGTTAGCTGTGATTCTGTGATGTTGCTTATTATCATGCCTGGGACGAATGTTATATATACTTATATATATACTAGTAGATGTTGTATATGTTTTGCACCCACGCTAGTCCAACCCCCACTCTGTCGTTAGTTAAGTAACCTAACGGGTTATGACGGGCCCAGTGGCAAATACGGATGGCATATACGTACATCATATTTTCGTTCTTTTCTGGTGTGATAGGTTAAATTGATGGGACCGCATTAATTTTGATTAATGCAAGAAAATAAACCTAAAAGATGTTGTTGGAACAGATTTTGAAAAACTGACATTACAGACGTTCTCTTTTGCTTTGCACAGTGGTATTCGGTTATGAATATCCAACACCTCATTCGACGAGGCAAGGGCCGAGATCCCTTCATCGGGAGTGACCCCTTGAGTAAAAGTTTGCGTCGGCGTAATAACTTTACTATAGTCGATTATTTTTGCTTTGCATCGTGGTATTCAGTTTGGAATATCCTGCACCTCATTCGACGGGGAAAGAGCCGAGATCCCTTCACAGGGAGTGACCTCTTTAGCAAAAGTTTTCGCCACTATATATTTGCAAAACTACTCAGGTTCCTTAGACGATATCAAGTTTATTACGTTAACAGGTTTTTCGCCAAAAACCTAGCCGTAGCCCTCTGTCATTTCAGATAGGTACCACCTAGTATTCGTGCTGTGTTTGTTGGCAAGCGTCAAGACTCAGTGAACGGTAGCTGAGTGATATTTATCTATTGTATAGATATGCGATTAATCGAGACAGTCGTACAGCTTTGTTGGCAAGCGTCAAGAGTTTGTGCATGTGGGTTCGAGTTAATTCAGGACAATGACGAGTTGAACTTGACTAGTGGCCTATGACTTGTTGGCAAGCGTCAAGGTTATAGGTCGTTAGGAGCAAAAACCACATCGGGAGTTTCAAACATACAGGAAACTTGCAGATTCAGTATACCTTCTAGAGTGTGGTGACTAGAGTGGATTCCATCTAGTGCATCACACAATGATAGTTGGATCCCGATCCCACTGATGAGTAGGATTACTCTCGGGAGATTATTTCACTTAACAATCAATGCTATAAACCAAGTAGGTGTCTAGAACGGTGTTAGCGGGGCTACGCCTCCAGGGAAAAGAGGTTATGAAATTAAGGAACTTCACAAAAGCGTTGGAAAACCTCTCTCGAAGTACCGACACCAGCCTGGTTGAAAGGTTAAGGAAGTATTGTGACGTGCGATTAATCCTGACTAGTTCTTCTTTTAAGGTCTGAAGAAGAATTTAAGAAAACAGTGGGATCCATCCTGGTTAGATAAATTAATAACCAATCTAATCTTGCAAGGGCGCACGCTGAATGTTTCTTTTCTCTCTCTCCAGGTAGCAACCATTTCATGCCCTAATCAAGATAATAACATGTATCGCTTGACCGATCTGAATTTTTATTCGGGGCTGGGGAACGTCGATTCGGCTCCAGCTTATGACAACGGTCATAAGTATGAGAAAGGGAAAGAGGAAAGAGGAAAGCATGAATTCCTTGATGACCTCATCGAAGAAGAAGAATACTATTGCATCTCCTTCAGGTATTCTTGTGGTTGAGAACTGCTTTTCGGTCAGTCTTGCCTCCTGGGTACTAGATACCGGATCAGGATCTCATATCTATAATTTATTGCAGGGACTGAGAAAAAGTAGGATAGTTGGGCCTGATGATATGTCCCTCAGGGTAGGGAACGGAGCACAAGTTAATGCTGCAGCCGTCGATGAATATCACCTAGTGTTGCCAAATGGCAATACTATGATTTTGAACAATAGCTACTATGTACCTTCCATAGTTTGCAACATAATATCAGTTTCTTTACTTGATAAAGATGGATATAACTTTGTTCTTGATAGAAATATCATGAACATTTACCTTGATAAGGTACTGGTTGCAAAAGGTACACTGTGTAATGGTATCTATGTTCTAAATCAGAATACAGTTCTCAACGTACAAAACACACGCAAGAGGAAGAGTTCAGATACGAACGAATCTTACTTATGGCATTGTAGACTTGGTCATATCGGAGAGAAAAGACTAAGCAAGTTACATAAAGATGGACTCTTGAATACGTTCAAATTTTCATCTTATGAAACTTGTCAGTCTTGTCTCAAAGGAATGATGACCAAATCACCGTTCACCGGACATGGAGAAAGAGCAGCAAAGCTCTTGGGACTCATACACAGTGATGTGTGTGGTCCGATGTCTATACATGCAAGGGGAGGGTTCTCATACTTCATTACATTCACTGACGATCTCTCTAAATTCGGATATGTGTATCTTATAAAACACAAATCTGAAGCTTTTAAGAAATTCAAAGAATTCAGAAACGAAGTGGAGAACCAGATTGGCAAAAGTATTAAGATCCTCCGGTCTGATAGGGGAGGGGAGTACTTGAGCACGGAATTCCTAGATTACTTAAAAGAGAATGGAATTCTCTCTCAGCTTACTCCTCCTTACACACCACAGCACAACGGTGTATCGGAGCGGAGGAATCGTACCCTATTGGATATGGTTCGCTCGATGATGAGTAGTGCCAAGTTGGCTCATTCATTCTGGGGATATGCCCTTGAAACGGCAATATATGTGTTGAATAGAGTTCCTACCAAAGCTGTGCCTACTGTTAGTTGCCCTAGAGGCCATTACTGTACATACGATGTATATTGTAGTGGATGCTTGGACATGTATAGGGAGGACTTTCTTGCTCGACATGATAGTATGCTATCTGGTTACTTTTTATCTTAACATGTACTCTGATTGTCTCTTTGTTACATGTTGATAAAGCCCTTAGGATGAGTACTTGACTACCAGGACTATGATGCGGATCATACTAGTGGGGACAGTGTAGTCGCCAAGTACATCCTTCAAATGTTCCTAGTCGTGGGAGTACCGAGACAGGGCATCGATACACTAGAGTAGACTAGCGTATGCGCTTCTTGACCCATATGATGGGCGATGGATGATCCCATATCCATTGGTGTTTGACATCAGAGAAGGTATACGGGTGCTCAGTAGAAACTGGGTATACTGGACGGACTCGCCGAGAACTCCCAGATGGTATTATACCTCACGTCAGATGGCAGTTCTCTGGTGTCACTGGTACAGGTTAGTCTGTAGACCCGATATCGTCATAGAGTCTTGTGTGATTCCCACTGTGCTTTGATTTCCATCATACCACGTCCAAGAGGGCATGCAAAAAGATAGCTTTTGGGTACAGTCCCGAATCACATGGAGGCAATGAGCGATAGGAGGGGATTCATCTCTCCCGGTATAGGGAGTTGATGTTGCGCTGTGTTCGATTGGTTACAACTGGAAATCTCTGGCCAGGGTTGCTGAGATTTACTGGTAAGTGTTATCAGTAGTTTCTCGAACTATTATAGACCTCATATCGACACGACTTATCAAACTACTGGGGTCTGACGTTTACCATCCCTAGGCGAGATATGCGACATATCAGACGGAGAGACCGGACTGTACGGGAGTGTTACTGATTGGATTCGCAGGAGAATGTACAGGCTTGCTTGTTGATCTTATGATCGCTCAATACCTAGGTGGCTGTTACGTTTAGCTGACCGCTTGCAGCTTGTGGGTGTTTGATATGATCGTCACCTACTGCCGGCGTATTGACGATTCTTTAGAGTCCTACACAGAGGTTTCTTGGCTCAGGCAAAACGGAGTAGGAGCACATATATGATATGTGCGGGACCGAGAACAATACGTGTATGAGATACCGTATTAGATTCTCGCGATATGAAATATCTGCCGGGTATATGTGATATAGCCGGGCCATCGGATCAAGTGTTGATTCGATGAACTGATACAGATTATATTAGTCGGTTATTTGTGAAATAGCCGGATTATCGGATCAAGTGTTGATTCGATAATTTAATGTATAATTATATATTTGATATATTAAATTACATTAACTGATATAAGCTCACTAAAAGATTCTTTTTCTCACTCGGGTAATACATTGATATATATGCGATATATGTTAATCGTATTATTTTATTTTGTTACAATAAATATTGTATATGTGATATATAATATTGTAACATGTTAGGGTTATTAATGCAACGTGATTAGTGGAGATTAAACATGATTAAGGTTTGATTTGGGTTAGTTTTTCTAGAAGCTTTTGTTTTGTTTTTGCAAAGATATTTTGTAAAGATATTTTTGTAGATAATTGTTAACCCAACCCAACCCTTGACCATGGTTAAGTCTCTACATGGGTTAAGTTATCATACTTAACCCATGGTTGCATTTCTAACCACACTACACTTTCATTATTCATCATAAAAGAGAATGGTTCTTCTTCCCTCTTCTTTCATGAAAAAGCTTTCTAGCTTTTTATGTTGTGATGAAAATGAGTGAGATTAAGAAAACAAATGAGAGCTAAAAATCCTACTTTATCATCCTAATCTATCCTAGCCATATAGATTAGGGTGTTCACTTCATTAGTGAGTGAGAGCTTGTGTTAAAGAAACTTCAAGGTAGATCATCTTTGTTATCGAAGATCGGAAGCAGGTTTGCATCTTTCTCTTCGTGGAGCCTCTCTAGAGTCCAGGTACTCGATGATCACAATGAAGGGACCTCAACACGGAGCTTTAGAAGTGAAGGACCGGACTACAAAGGTTGTAATCCCAAACTCTTAGAAGTAATGTTGTTTACTTGCTTTGTTTCGCCTATTCTCTAGTTTAAAGATCTTGGTTAGGGTTGTTCGGCACGTCTAAATTTTAAATTGGGCATGGTTGATGCCTTATAGAACCTTGTGAGAGTGCCTAGTAACCCTACAGTGGTATCAGAGCCAAGCTAGAGCTTTAAGCGAAGTCTAGACGAAGTCAAAAGTCCGATCGAACCCCGGAACATCGGTTTTTACCCATTCTCTGGAAATTTTTCAAAATGTTGATTTTTTCACATTAAAAATACTCAAAAATATAAGCAGGGAATTCTAAGGATTTATGTGAAAAACGAGCCATTAATTCGCTTAAAGAGACGCGGAACCGCGGCAGGACCATGCCTTGCGCGGCGGTTCCGTTGCCAAACAGTGTAATTATGGTTCGGTTTTTGCACAGTAACATCCGTATGTATTTCCTGATGCTTCTGGGAATTTTTTATTTTACTCAAGTGTTGAGTTTTCTGGAGATCTTTTGTATTCGTTGATTCGATCGGAAAGTTTAATTTCGTTTAAGTTTTTCCGGGTAATTTTAGAACGTGTTAAAAAGTTCGACCGGATATCAATAACTCACTTTTTCCCCTGCCGGAAAATTTCCAAGTGTTGGATTTTTCCGTAGTTTAAGAACGTTCTAAGTCGTGCAAGTAAAGCGGTGGACCCTCTAGAAGACAACAAACCTTAACTCGATTATGTGACCGTCTGAACCGCCTCTAAACCTTAGGGTTTATGGCTGTATGGCGTTACCACATGTGAGGCGTTGGCTTGACCCTTCTACGGCTGGACCATTGGTACTGTGGCATGTGATGGATGTTTTTAAACTAATTTCAAGTGTTGAGAACTATTTGGGAAATCTTGGGTGTTTGTTTATTCGATCGGAAAGTTTAATATTGTCTATTTATCTAGAATGTAATACAATATGTGGAATTCATATAGTTAGGCATGAAATGCGAAGTATGTGATATTTTGGATTTACTATGTCTAAAGTGAATGTGGATTCCAAATGTTGCAGTTTTACACTTTCTTTTCTGTGACCGTAAGTGTAGTATGTGGGGTATCGCCGGCTTCGTTGCTATACATTAACGTCAATCGGAATACGCATACTTGCTTACGTTGATGATATGAGATATTATGTGTTGCTGTAATATGTTGTATTGGATCGTCGTGTTTTGAATAGCCGTGGGTTTTATGTGAGATGAGGGTTTTTATTTTCATTCATGTAAAATTCATTTGTATGTAATATTCTTTTATTGGGGCACTTCCGGGATGAGGATGATGTCACCATTGTATATTATTTACTTTTCCGCATTAGGTAGACCCAAGGAGGGGAGCACAAGTAACCGGGTTCTAGGGTACAGTAGGAGGCCATCTCGAGGAGTCGAGACCGGGTCTCCTAACCTTAGAATTGGCAGTGTTGCTTGTCGCTCTCGTAGGGGTCTAGGGATGTGGGTTTGGCTATTCATCGCGACCGTGGAATCCGTGTTTTATACAGGCTCGAAATAAAACACGGACGTCCTAATATATCCAATATTTCATATGTTATTTTCTGCTGCAATGTTATGTGATGAGATCATATTACCGTCTGAGACGAATGCTTATACTATATATATATATATATATATATATATATATATATATATATATATATATATATGTTGATATATAAATATTACTGTTTTCATTTCTTCTGTGATGCTTAGGAAGCATTAATTGATGGGATTTTTATTAATGAGATTAATAAAAGAAAAGAAACCTAAAAGATGTTGTAGAATCAAAACTTTATAAAAAGGTAGCTACGGTCTTGCTTTGCACAGTGGTATATATGATATACCATGCACCTTATTCGATGAGGAAAGTGCCGAGATCCCTTCACCGGGAGTGACCTCTTTAGCAGAATTGGCAGATGCTACAAACTCACGGATTAGTTTTTTGATTGCTTCTATAGCTTTGCTTTGCACAGTGGTATTTATGAAATATCCTGCACCTTATTCGATGAGGAAAGAGACGAGATCCCTTCACCGGGAGTGACCTCTTTAGCGAAACTAGAAAAGCCTTAAAAACACTCCTTTTTCAAAATCACTTGTTTCTAAAACGATATCAAGTTCATTACGCTCATGGTTTTTCTGAAAAAACCTGCATAGCCCTCCGTCATTTCAGATAAGTAATATTTAGTATTCGTGCTACGGTAGTTTGGCATACGTCAAGGCGTAGTGTACGGTAGCTAATTACTACTCATCAGTAGCATGAGATGTGATTGGATTAGGGTATTCGTACGGCGTTGTTTGGCATGCGTCAAGGGTCCTACGGGTGGGTTTGATTCAATCAAGAAATGTACGGGTTGAACTTGACTAGCGGACTATGGGTTGTTTGGCATGCGTCAAGGTCATAGTACGCTAGGGGTAAAAGAATTATTGGGAATTTCAAGTGTTGAAATTTGCAATGAGATTGCATACCTTCTATGAGATAGATGGATCCTGATACCCACTGCGAGTAAGAGTTACTCCTGGGAGAGTCTTGCACAGGACAATTAGCCAATCAAGTAGATGTCTAGAAAGGTGTTTACGGGGTTATGCCTCTGGGAAAACGAGGTTTATTTTAATTAGGTCCATGCGAAAGCACGAGGAACCTCCCTCAAGTACCAATACTGATCTGGCTGAAAGATTGACGAAATTATAGGGTGTAATTAATCTCGGCTAATCTTACCTTTTAGGGTTTGAAGGAAGATTTGATAAAAACAGTGGGAGACATCCTGATTAGATATATTAATAACCAATCTAATCTTGCAAGAGCATACACTGAGTATTTTCTTCTATCTCTCTCCAGGTAGCAACCATGTCACGCCTTAATCAAGATAATAATACGGATGTATTAACCGAACCCGCTTGTTATACTGCGCTAGGGAACGTTAGTCCCGCTCCAACTTATAATTGTTATAAGAAAGAGCAGGAAATAGGGGATTATCAGAATTCCCGTGCCACCCAAACGAAGAAAGTGCATGCTGATGCATCTTCTTCGGGTGTGTTCATTACCGAGAACTGTTTCTCAGTATCCTTTACGTCCTGGGTATGAGATACCGGATCAGGATCCTGCAAATGTAATTTGTTACATGGGCTACAGATAGGTAGAGAACTGAGAACGGGTGATAAGTTTCAAGAGTTGAAAATGATGCAAGTGTTGCAGCCAAGTTTGTTGGCAGTTATCACCCTGTATTACCAGAATACATTGATTCTGAACGAATGTTATTAGATTCCGAACCTGATATACAACATCATATCAGTCTCTTTATTAGTAAAGAAGGATATAATTTTGTATTGTTGGATAATATTTTGAATATTTCCTATATCAAAAGTTGATCGGTTCAAGCACGTTATCTAAAAGCATAGACGTTCTAAATCAAACCACAGTTCATTAACATACAAAACACACACAAGAGGAAGAGTTCAGATATGAATGAATCTTTCTTGAGGTATTGTAGACTAGGTCATATCAATGCGACCCGACTAGCTGAAGTTACATAAAGATGCATATTTAAATTAGTTTGGATTTACATCTTGTAAAAACTTGCCAGTCATGTCACAAAGATAAGATGACCACAGCTCCGTTTATTGGAAACAGAGAAAGAGTTAGTGAACTCTTGGGATTGATACATGCTGATGTATAAAGGTCCCCTGTCTACACATGCCGAGACCGGTTCTTTGTACTTCATTATATTCACTGATGGTCTCTCAAGATTCGCACATGTTTTCCTGTTGAAACACAAGTCTGAAACTTTTGAGAAATTCAATGAATATAAGTTAGAAGTAGAGAACCAAAAACGGGTATAAGTATTATGTCCTTTGATGAGATCAGGGAGGAGAATACTTGAGCACGGAGATCCTGGACTATTCTATAGGAGAATGAGATTATCTCTCAGCATTACTCCTTCGTATACACCACAGCACGTCGGTGTATCGGGGCAGAGCAATCACACCCTATTTGATATGGTGTGCTCTATGATGAGTACTACTGAGTTTCCTATTTCCTTTTGGGAGTTATGCACTTGAGAAGCTGCATACCTATTGAATAGGGTTCCAATCAAATCAGTGGCCTACCACTCCATATGTGATATGGTATGGGAAGAGCCCATCTCTTAACGATGTTAAGATTTGGGGTTGTCCGGCCTATGTCTAAAAGCATAATCTGGACAAGCTCGAGGCAAGGTCAGTTCTGTGGAAGTTTGTTGGATATCCCAAGCATTCGCAAGGGAATATCTTCTACCTAACCGAGGAACAAAAGATGTTTTGTTTCTCAACATGCCACCTTTGTGAAAGGGAATTTCTTATGAAGAAATTAGTGGTTATGAGGTAGAACTGGAAGGAGTTCCAGCTATACGAATTGCAGCTGATGATTTGGTAAACCCGGAGGATTCAATAGTTTCCAACGAACCCCAGCCTCTCCGCCGATCTAGTAGGGTTCCTCACCCACCTGAGAGATACTTCAGTTTTCTCTATGACAGTGGGAGCGAGGATTGCATCATGAGATGATGACCCAACTAGTTTCGAGCTGGCCATCAGGAGTAGGACTCTGTAAGAATGGCTGGATGCTTAGCGATCTGAGATGGAATCCTTATACACCAACAAAGTATGGACTTTGGTTGCTTTATCTGAAGGGTTAAATCCCCATCAGGAGCAAGTATATCTTGAGAAGATTACTTGGTGTACATGGAAAAGTTGAGACTTTCAAAACTATGCTTAAGTCCATCCAGATCTTACTTGCCACGGCTACATACCATGACTACGATATCTGGCGGTTGGGTGTCATGACTGCTTTTCTAAAATTGATGATTTGGAAGAGAGCGTCTATAAGTACACAGCCAGAGGGCTTCGTAGATAGTGGGAGCAGCGAAAACGTGTGCAAGTTGTTTTATGTGATAAATCAGGCATCGCGGAGTTAGAACGTCTGTTTTGATGTGGTAGTAAAAGAGTTTGACTTCATCAAAATGGTAGATGAACCTTGTATATACAAAAAGATAGTAGAGAGTATAGTGGTGATCCTCGTAGAGTACGTAGATGACATACTCTTGATAGGGAAGGAGTTTTCCTATGCTACGCTCGGTCAATCTCCTCTTATCACAAAGATTCTCCATATAGGATTAAGGTGATACCTCCTAAATCCTGGGTTATGGATCTATGGGATAGATCTAATTGGATGGTAGGATTCTCACTAGCTGTAGTGAGATGGTATCAATCGATCCTAGGGAGAATCACTGGAAAGGTTCCAGGGTGATAAGGACGACTGAATGTCAGTCGCAGGCATTGTCTTTACCCTCAGTGGAGGGACGGTATGTTGGAAGAGTTCCAAGCTAGATACCGTGACACACTAGACGATTAATGGCAAGATACATCGTTACCAAGGATGCTACCAAAGAGGCGGTCTGGATATATTTTTAGTTCATGAGATGAACTTCGTTCCTACCATTGTGTGACAATGGAGTTGTGGCTTATGTCTAGGAACCCCCGTCCCATCAGAAATCCGGATATAATTCTTAGGCAGTATCACCTGATCATGGAGATGGTTGATCTCCAGGGAGATCGAGATTAGGAGAGTATACACAGAGGACAACAGCGCGGATCCACTCACAAAGGCCTATTTCCCAGTAGAGACTTTTATGGGATGGTTGAGTATAAGATACTTCAACCACAGCTGATTGTTGGGTATGCGATACCACAACAGATGGCCCTAGTGCAAGTGGGAGATTGTTAGTTATATGTATGCCCTAGAGGCCATTACTGTACATACGATGTATATTGTAGTGGATGCTTGGACATATATAGGGAGGACTTTCTTGCTCGACATGATAGTACGCTATCTGGTTACTCTTTATCTTAACATGTACTCTGATTGTCTCTTTGTTACATGTTGATAAAGCCCTTAGGATGAGTACTTGACTACCAGGACTATGATGCGGATCATACTAGTGGGGACAATGTAGTCGCCAAGTACATCCTTCAAATGTTCCTAGTCGTGGGAGTACCGAGACAGGGCATCGATACTCCAGAGTAGACTAGCGTATGCGCTTCTTGACCCATATGATGGGCGATGGATGATCCTATATCCATTGATGTTTGACATCAGAGAAGGTATACGGGTGCTCAGTAGAGTCTGAGTACACTGGACGGACTCGCCGAGAACTCACAGATGGTATTATACATCACGTCAGATAGCAGTTCTCTGGTGACACTGGTACAGGTTAGTCTGTAGACCCGAGATCGTCATAGAGTCTTGTGTGATTCCCACTGTGCTTTGATTTCCATCATACCACGTCCAAGAGGGCGTGCAAAAGGGTGGCTTTTGGGTACAGTCCCGAATCACATGGAGGCAATGAGCGATAGGAGGGGATTCGTCTCTTCCGGTATAGGGAGTTGATGTTGCGCTGTGTTCGATTGGCTATAACTGGAAATCCCTGACCAGGGTTGCTGAGATTTACTGGTAAGTGTTATCAGTAGTTTCTCGAACTGTTATAGACCTCATATCGACACGACTTATCAAACTACTGGGGTCTGACGTTTACCACCCCTAGGCAAGATATGCGACATATCAGACAGAGAGACCGGACTGTACGGGAGTGTTACTGATTGGACTCGCAGGAGAATGTACAGGCTTGCTTGTTGATCTTATGATCACTCAATACATGGGTGGCTGTTACGTTTAGCTGACCGCTTGCAGCTTGTGGGTGTTTGATATGATCGTCACCTACTGCCGGCGTATTGACGATTCTTTAGAGTCCTACACAGAGGTTTCTTGGCTCAGGCAAAACGGAGTAGGAGCACATATATGATATGTGCGGGACCGAGAACAATACGTGTATGAGATACCGTATTAGATTCTCGCGATATGAAATATCTGCCGGGTATATGTGATATAGCCGGGCCATCGGATCAAGTGTTGATTCGATGAACTGATACAGATTATATTAGTCGGTTATTTGTGAAATAGCCGGATTATCGGATCAAGTGTTGATTCGATAATTTAATGTATAATTATATATTTGATATATTAAATTACATTAACTGATATAAGCTCACTAAAAGATTCTTTTTCTCACTCGGGTAATACATTGATATATATGCGATATATGTTAATCGTATTATTTTATTTTGTTACAATAAATATTGTATATGTGATATATAATATTGTAACATGTTAGGGTTATTAATGCAACGTGATTAGTGGAGATTAAACATGATTAAGGTTTGATTTGGGTTAATTTTTATAGAAGCTTCTAGAAGCTTTTGTTTTGTTTTTGCAAAGATATTTTGTAAAGATATTTTTGTAGATAATTGTTAACCCAACCCAACCCTTGACCATGGTTAAGTCTCTACATGGGTTAAGTTATCATACTTAACCCATGGTTGCATTTCTAACCACACTACACTTTCATTATTCATCACAAAAGAGAATGGTTCTTCTTCTTCCTTCTTCTTTCATGAAAAAGCTTTCTAGCTTTTTATGTTGTGATGAAAATGAGTGAGATTAAGAAAACAAATGAGAGCTAAAATTCTAATTCATCATCCTAATCTATCCTATCCATTTAGATTAGGGTGTTCACTTCATTAGTGAGTGGGAGCTTTGTTTACCCCAATCAGAGCAAAGCTCTGTTCAAATTCCAAGGCGGGAAATGAAGCAACACTTTTGATTCCCCCCAATCAGAGCAAAGCTCTACTTTGAAAATTTAAATTTTAATGAATGAAGCAACGCTTCAGATCCCCTGCGCTGCGCGCAGAGTGCCATATGTCAAAATCAGACATGCCAGCGCAGGGAGCGCAGCACCCAAGGCAGCGCGCCCAATCAGAGCAAGGCTCTATTTAAAACAAAATTAAAAGAAACAACGCTTCAGATGATCTGCGCTCTGCGCCACGTGACACGTGGCAGCGCGGTTGCGCTAGCACGGTTGCGCTGTGCGACACGTGGCAGCGCAGTTGCGCTGCGCTCTGCGCTGCGCGACACGTGGTAGCGCGGTTGCGCTGCGCTCTGCGCTGTGCGACACATGGCAGCGCAGTTGCGCTGCGCCCTGCGCTGCGTGACACGTGTCAAGCGCTGGTGCATCTGCGCCAAACAGAATTAAAATTCCAGTAAGATCTTTCTGTTCTTGCTAAAACAAGAAAATTGTCTTCTGTAAAACAGAAGCCCTTGGATCAAAGATCCAACGGTGGGGAAAATTCCCCAAATCACTCAGAGAATAATCTCTTTAACAAATTTAACAAATTAATGGGCACTATAAAAAGGCCCCTAAACCCCAATTCAAAAAAAAACATCATCAAGATCAAAAACAACACAGAGAATAGAGAGAGCTCTGAAAAATTGTGAGAAGAACTCAAGAAGAGAAAAAAGATAAAAACCTTTATAAAAAGAAGAACTTCTTCTGAATAGATCATTGATCTAAGAACAAGATCAATGATCTTCAATAAAAAATAAATAATAACAGTGCCTTGCACTTTTTTTATGAACCATTGGTTCTGGAATCTTAAAGATTCTTTTCTTGAATCCAAAATTGGATCAAGTTATTGAAACAGTGCCTTGCACTTGCAAAAAACTGCATTGTTGCGCTCCTGGGTTGGCACAAGCCACCAGAGAGCGCCACGTGTTAGCACCATGACCACTTGCGCTATGCGCTTTTAAAAATAGAGCATTGCTCTTTAAAGTTGGCGCAACTCAACAGAGCGCGCCACGTGTCAGCAGCGCAACAGCGCAACGCACTGGCGCAGCGCACTACGCTTGCGCTCACCAGAGCGTAATACGTGTCACCACCACAAGCGCTTGCGCTCAATAATTGGCGCAAGGCGCCTGACAAGCCACTGTCAGATAATTAATGCACTGCATTATTTATAGAAGGGCCAAGCCCAATTAAAAAAGGCCTAACAGGCCTAATAAAATGCTATGCATTATTTTAAAGAAGGGCAGAGCCCAAAAAGATGCTCTGCATCATTTATAAAGGGACAGAACCCAAATCAAAAAGGCCTAGCAGGCCAGAATAAAATGCAGTGCATTATTAAACAGGGGCAAAGCCCTAGCACAGGCCTAATAGGCCAAAGATTAAAAAAAAGTTGAATATTCTCAACTGGACTTAGCCCAACCATGGCCGTAAGTACTCAAATTAAATTGACTGAGCAAGACTGCTCTCCTAAATCAATTTACACCCGGTTCAAGGGTACATCTCCGAACTCCTCTGACACCTATCATTGTAATCCTTCAACGACGTCAGAAAGATGACGGGTCCCGACAACCACACATCGATACGGACTGCGGGGTCCTTAAACTCGTGGACCGAAACGTCCTTAAACTAATATTCATCCCAAAATGGGAATGTTGGACCGAAATGTCCTTAAACTAATGTGTGTCCCCAAATGGGAATGATGGACCACCATGTCCCTAAACTGGAAATCGACCGCAATGTCATTAAACTAAACAATAGAGCCAATTGTTCTCTTGTCGGATCTAAACGATCCCGTTAAGTTGATCTTAGTCTGGAGATTAGGCTAACGTATCCTTAACAAAAATTTAAGTTGATCTTAGCCTTAAATAGGGCTAACGTATCCTTAAACCAAAACCCCAAACCCAAATCTAAGAGAATACGGATTTGGACTAATCCACGTCCTACGGGCGACGACATAAATTAGTCTCCGTATACAATCCACGGGCAACCACAAACAAAAAAAACACCCACGACACGAAGTGAACATCTGGAGATGGAGAAGTTGCTACCACGATGCGGTAGCGTAATTAACTGCAGGGGCTTGCGCCTGCAGGGAAGAGCGTCCCCACAATCAAAAACCCCTTAAGCGAGGGGGAATCTGACGAAGTCTGCTACATCGGCCGCATCCTTCTAAACCTCCGATACACGGTGCCATAAATCAACTTGGCATCTTCGGAGAGGTGGACGGATAAAACTAAATAGCATCTGCCCCGAATTTCAGGCAAGACGTTTATCGCGTCTCCGCCGCGCCATTCGGAGGGAACAGATTCTGGCATGCCTGGTGGGACCTTTTCCTCTTTCCACTCCACACTTCGTGTGTCGTCTTCGCGAACGAATCGCGGTTTGTTAATGGTTGCCTTTGGGTTTCAAGTTACTAAGATTTGGTCTTTTTCCTGGTGCAGAAATCAAGCATCAATGGCCTCCAACTGCTCGAGCTGTTCAAAATGCAAGTGCAATCAACGCTCCGCCTCACTTGGAGGCGTAGCCTATGGGCCTCAAGCGGCCTCCATCCTTGCCATGCCGGTAGAACAGGTTACTCAGGCCACCACCGGCCTGTTTTTCGAGACCATGATCCCTCCTGCAAGCTTCACCATGCCAGTGCCCGCACCAGAAGCGAATAAGAAGTCGGTTTTCGATCGGCTCACTGCTACAACGGCCCATTTCAACGGGTCGTCCAATATCAAACCGTCAGCCTCTGTCTTTGCCAGGCTGAACCAGAACCCTGATGGGCCCGCCAAGAAGCCTATGAACCCTGAAGTGACCGTCCCGAGGAAGATAGCCACCTCTGCTCCTGAAGTCGTCAAGGCGGCTTCTCCTATTAAAGAGTCGGTCTTTGCAAGACTGACTATTCCGGTTCCCGTTCCTGCTGGAGGGTCTGTCTTTGACAGATTGAACATCGCTACTCATAGGACAACATCAGTCTTTAAGAGGCTGGCACCGGCAGCGCCTCATCCAGACAGGGGGCAAGACGAAGCTATCCCTATCGCCGAGCCAGTCCCAACAGCTCGACACGCTCGACGTCGCCACTGGCGCCAAGTAAGGAAGGCCGGGGACAACTCCCCCTCAGGGCTAACTCCACCCGCTCCAGTGGTGGAAGTTAATGCTATTGTTCCAACTGGGAACAGCTTTGAACCGCTAAGGAGTGTACGCAAGAACTCTCCGACTGCCACGCTAAAAAGATCTCCTCCACATGCGGAGAGAGTTACAGAAACTAAGCTGGAACAGCCCCGTCAACGGCTGTCCTCCAAAGTTTACAAGATCTGGCGGAGGGTTCAAGATTCCGTAATTGACTAAGATCACTCTCGCCGGCAGAAGAGGGTGAAGGTTCAGGAAGAAAAGAACCGTCCTGTTAAACAGCAAAGGACGACCACTGCTTGGGTGCCCGCTGCAACAGCTCCCTCTACGTCGACTACTCACAAGAGAAAGAGGCCGGAGAAAATTCCCACTCCTGCAGCAAATGTCAAGGACAATAAGCCTAAACACCCTAAGTCTGGGGGCATGATGGTGCATATGGTATACATGACGTCGGGAAAGGAGGACAGCCGTGCATCTACAGGTCATAGACCGCTTACACGGTCAGTGACCAAAGCTCAGGAGCAACAGCAGAAGCTCCAAGAAATGATGAATGCGATGGCCGCACTCACTGGGCCAAAAGAAAGCCCCGAAGCGTCCTCGGATCAACGCCAGGAGCAAGAAACTGACGCTGAATTCCTTCGCCGGATATTGGAGAGGAAGGATAAAGAGGCTGCTGAACAAGCAGCCAATATAAAGCGAATGGCCCTCCTGTTCCAGGACATAGTAGGAATGATGATCCAACAAGATCCTCCTGAAGAAGATCCTCCGATCGTCCTTGAAGACGACATGGGAGAAACGTCAAATCCTCCACCGGCTCTGTCAACAGCCAAGGAGGAGACAATATCCAAAGCTGACTTGGAAAAATATATAGCCCAACAGATACGGGTTCATCATGCGACTGAGGCAGCCGGTCAGGTCGTAAAAACAGGACGACCATATCCGAGCTGGTACGATGAGATAAAGTACCCGCCGGGCTATACAATACCGAAATTTCATGTGTATAAGGGGACGGGAAATCCTCACCAACATGTTGCCCAGTTCAGAGCGCTTTACGGCAACACCGGCGGTGATGATAAATTGTTGCTTCGCCAGTTCATTGGTAGCTTATCGGATACAGCAGTCGAGTGGTACTCCGAGCTCCCAAACGACTCTATCAAGACATTCGCGGAGATGGAACTGCTGTTTACCCAGCGTTTCGCAAGCGCCAGCGAACGCACCCCGATAACGGCATTGATTAATGCCAGGGTGAAGCCAGGCGAGACATGGGTCCAATACGCGATATGGTGGCGGAACTTATGGTCAAAATGCGAGCAACGCATAGAAGAGGCTCCGGCAGTGAGTATGTTTATGGGAACCCTTGATCCGCAAGCGACCATCTCGCAATTTATGTACAGGACAATCTTGCTCAGTTTTATAGTATATTATTTGACTTGTCTTTGTCAGGATATGTGTATTTATTTCTATTGTTGTTATATCTAGCTTGCACATATTGATAAAGACTCGATACATCAGTATACTATTATGGTTTGTCTTTATCTTAACATGGCATATGTCATACTCGTTATTACATATTGCAGTTACATATTGATAAAGCCCGTAGGATCTTACTTGAATACCTGCGTTGTGATGGCGATCACACTTGTGTGAGCAGGGTAGCCCATAAGCACATCCTTAAATAGTCCCTAGTCGTGTGAGTATCGAGACTGGGCATTGATACTCCAGAGTAGACTAGTGTATACGTTTCTAGCCCCATCGAGGGATGGTTGGTCCCGCAGCCATTGGTCTGATGCATCCAAGATCGTATACAGGTGCTCACTGGGGGGTGTACACTGGACGGACTCGCCGAGAACTTCCAGATGGTACTATACCTATTGTCAGATGGAAGTTCTCAGGTGATATGTGTACAGGTTAGTCTTTGGACCCGAGATTGGCATTTGTCTCGTGTGAGTTCCCACTGAGCTTTGATCACTACCTTACCACGGCTCTACTGAGTCGTGCAAATAGGTTTTGGTTGGGTTCAGTCCCGAGCCACATGGAGGCAGTAAGCGATTGTTGGGGATTCGTCCCTCCTGGTATTGGGAGTTGATATCGCACAGTGATAGATTGGTTAGGACTATAAGACCTTGGACAAGGCAGTTGAGATTTACCGATAGGTTGATCAGTATTTTCCCGGATTGGTCCTGAGCCACATCGGCACGACTTATCAGGTTATTAGGGTCTGACGTTCACCACCCCCTAGACCCGGTATGCGATACTCTTTGACGAAGAGACCGGACTGTACGGATATTGTCATGGATAGGCTCAGTAGGAGTTCAAACGAGTTTGCTCGACGGCCTTCCTTTTCGACAGGTACCTGGGTAGCCATTACGTACAGCTAGTGCCACTGACGTGCTTATGGTTAAACCCACTGCCATAGTACTGTCGAGTCTTTAGAGTCCCATACAGAGGGTTTCCCAGCTTCGGGCGAAACGAGTAGAGGTCGTATGGTTTTACGACAGGATTCGTTTCTCATACGCGCACTTGTGCGTGCTTGGTGTTCGGGCAGTTGATACTAGCGGGCTTTGGTTTAAGCCGGATCCTAGTATTTGATTTTGGATTGGTTCAGTCTCATTGTATTCGTGTTTCTCGGAACACGGATGCGGATATGTATATACAGTTGACAGAGGCAGAGAAGGAGACACCTCATTAGGGTTATGACCATTGACTTGATTAAAACCATAATGAGATGGAGGAAATTATTTACTAATTTTATTAGTGTTAATTGTGTCATGGTTAATTGGTTTGACCATTTGACTTGTTGACCATGGTTGACTTAGATATTTTTGTTGAGCATGAGATATTTTGCTTAGCATTAATTGTGACATGATAATAGTCAAATCAAATGAACTATCACAATTATCCTAATTAAAATTATTATTCTTTTTCCCTCATATGAGAGCTCACTCTTCATTTTGATCAAGTGAGACTCTCTCTCATCGCTCTCTCTCCTTCTTCCTCTCTCTCAAGCCCTAGTGTTTGATGAGTTGAAAATCAAGGGCCATTGAGACCAAGCCACCAAAACCACTCTCTACTCACTCTAGATTACTTAGTATAGCAACCCAAGTATTCTAGTTGCCTCATCTTGGAGGTAAAGCTCAAGATTGGATCTCTCGAGGTGGATCATCTTTGACACAAGGAGGTCGAAGTTCAAGCATGATCCATACATCCATCGAAGAGCTTAAAGAGAGGATCGAAAACCTGAAGGACTTGTTTTCTTTAGGTATACTTTCTATCATAGTAGATAAAACCTTCTTTTGCTAGTTAGGTTTATGGTTAAAGATCCGGTGTAGTGTTATCCTAGCGCCAAGTTTTGTATTGCTATAAAAAATTTGTTCCGCATTTGGCCACGGAAGTTAGCCGGGGCGCTAGTGTAACCCTTTAAATAATGTAATTGAAGAAGAACTTATATGAAAGAACAATCTTACTCGAGATGATAATATACTATCTGGTTTTTCTTTATCTTTCATATGATGCATTTATTCATTATCATGTATCGTTTAGACATTAAATAAATCCCTTGGGATTTACTTGACCGCCACGACGATGATGGAGATAATACTAGTGGGGTCGGATTGTCGATAAGCACATCCTTAAATGTCCCCAGTCGTAGGAGTATCGAGATTGGGCATCAATACTCCAGTTTAGACTAGAATGTACGTTTCCTGACCCGGTTGGAGGGCGATAGCTGATCCTGCAGCTATTAGTATTTGACCTCAAGGATTGTATACAGGCTCATTGGATGAGTTACACTGGATGGACTCACCGAGAACTACTAGTTTATAATATACCAATGTCAGATAGCAGTTATCTGGTGACATGAGTACAAAGTAGTCCCTAGGACCTGAGATCGCCATAGTGTCTCATGTGTGTCCCCGCTGTACTTAGACTTCTACCCTACCATGACTCAAAGGATTCATGCAAACAGGTTTTTGTTGGGTATAGTATCGAAGCACGTGGAAGCAGTGAGCGGTCGAGAGGATTCGCCTCTCCCGGTATAGGGAGTTGATGTCGCACTGTGTAGGACATGAATGAAGCACAAGTCGGTGGCCACCGTAGTGGAGATAAATTGATAAGTGTTATTAGTTATATCTCCGGTTGGTTATGAGTCCTCTGTCGCATGACTTATCGAGTTATTAGGGTCTGAAAGATTCCAAACCCTAAATCCGATATGTGATACTCGTAGACGAAGAGACCGGACTGTACGGTGACTGCCACTTATAGATTTTGTAAGACCCAGATGAGTTTGCTCATTGACCTGCTTTATCTTGATCATACCTGGATAGTCGTTACATACAGCTGGTGCCACTGACGTGCTTGTGTGTTACCCCGTAAGGGGATTGGATTTGAAAGGGTTTTGGATTCAATCAAATATGATCATGTATAACCTACTGCCAGTGTATTGACAAGTCTTTAGAGTGCCGCAATGAATGTGCCTTCCCAGGAAAAATGCTGATGTGACGTGCGTATTGTATACGTACGGGAGTTCGATTAAATATATGATTTAATCGAATGTCCGAAAAATACTGGCCGGTTTAAAAACCGGAATATTAAGTCAAAGGTTGACTTAGTAACCGTATTTTGATGTGGTTTCTATTATTGTGTATTAGATACACACTCTCTCTATTTTTATTATATTAGTATGATATACTGACATATTATTATTGCGTATACGATACGTAAAATGGAAATGTATTTAATACATGTTTTCTTCTCTTTATTAATTTGTATTTATATATATAAAGTAAAGAGAAATGATATAGATTAAAAATAAATATAAAGAGAAAAGAAAAGAAAGATTAGAAATGAAAAGAAAATAAAATAAATAAGAAGAATGAACTTCTTACTTCTTCTCTCTTCTTTTCTTTAATGAGTAATTTCTTCTCTTCTCTTCTAAATTCTTCTCTTTTAATATTAATTCAACATCTTTTTCCATAAGCTATCTTCATCTTCTTCCTCCTCTCTAAAAAAGGTGGAGGTTAGAAATAAGATTATAATTCAAAAAGAGAAGGTATTTCTTGATCACATCACCTCACACATTAAGCTAATTAGTTCAATGTATGAGTTTCTTCACTTAAGAAGTGAAGATGGAGTTACGGGTGGCCACTCTTCACTGCGGATCATCTATGGCGAAACGGTCAGCTAGTAGACTCTCTGGATATGGCGAGGTGGTCGGCAAGTAGACTCTCTAGAGATAGCGATGGTGATCGGATGGTGATCGGACACGCTATTAAGGCTGTAGCACTCTAAACTTGCTTTATTTTCCTTTTGCAGTTACTTCTAAATGTTGATCTTGAGAGTATTATGTGCATGCCTTCACTTGAAAATTGTTTTTTGCTTCCGCTTGGTCCACAATTGTTGCGACCTTTGCACCGGTTTACCAACAAGTATTATATCTCTCTTTTTGTATCTCTTTTTTACGGTATTTGTATTTTAACACGAATACGGTATTTATATGATTTCGGGTATTTGTATGAATTCGGGTATTTGTGTCTTGATATAAATACGGGTATTCGTATTTTATACAAATACGGGTGTATGTATTTTGATACGAATATGGGTGTATATATTTGTAGCATATACTTGTATTAGTGTATTTGTATGTATATGTATGTGTGTGCGCGCGCGCGCAAATATGAGGTGGCCTCTCTTCTCTTCTCATCTTTTCTTGATTATGTAAGAATGGTGTGGGCTTGTGACTCACCATTGTGAGTCACAACTCCACCCATTTCTCACATTAAAAGAAAAGAGAAAGAAAAAGAATAGATAAGGTTTTCATTTTTGGCCATTCTAGCTTTTTTAGCTTTACCTTCACCATTAGCTTCTTCTTTCTCTCTCTTGAGTTTTTATAAGTAGAGAAAGAAGAATGAAAAGAGAGAAATACTTAAAGATTAGCCACTACTACATCTTAGTGACCAATTCTTAGCAAATCTTGTTTACTAGTTGCTCCACTTGTTATTTTAGTGTGAAGCTAAAACCTTTGCTAGGGTTTCCTTCAGATGAATCATCTTTGACAAGGAAGAGCGACTCCCAAGCTCATTCCCGATGGACCTAGGAGCTAAAGAAACGGGATAGAAAATGAAGGACACGATTACAAAGGTAGCTAACATCTATTCTAGTAGTTAAACTCTTTCTAATTGCTAGTTTAGTGTTTGGATTCGATTCTAAGTCGTAGAATTTGTGCTCTTGTTTAGAAATTTTTGTTTGGTATTTCGCCTTAGCCGTAAGTTAGCGGCACAAGTATGAGCATCTACTTACAAAACCATGGGTGTTGAGAGAGAGTGTGAGAGAGATGAATAAATGATTGAGGGAGGGAATGGGAGGAGAATGGGAGTGAATTAGGGAGGCATGGGTGAGCCCATTCCTCACTCTCTCCTCCTCTCCTACTATATTATTTTCCCACCAAGATATTTTAGAGAAAAGAAAACCTAAATTTTTAATTATGCTAATCATGCTAAACTAAACATTAATTAGACTAAGAAAATATTGGTTTTATTATTACCAATAATGTAGATACATTTATATATACTAAATTATGATAAAACAATTCTATAATTATTATAATCTTAATAAAACTCATAATATCATTATTTAAACTCTAAAATAATCTTTTAAAATTATGAAATGTTACACTTTAGTTCCTGCCATGGAAAACTTTTTCAGGAGATCGACGATGTGGCGATGTTGGGATAGAAATAGGCTTTGTGACGTGAGAAAAGCTTCTACTCCAAGAAAGTGATGAAAGTCGCCGAGATCCTTTAGAGAGAAACGTTGCTCAAGTTGACGAACAAAGAATTGAAAGAACTGTATGTCGTTACCTATGAGGATAATGTCATCGACATATACAAAGAAGTTGGCGATGATGGCTTCCTTGGAGTAGACAAAGAGAGACGTAGCCGCCACGGAGTTTGCAAAGCCGGTTTGAAGGAGATAGCCTTTGAGTTCTTGATACCATGCCTGGGGCGCTTGCTTGATACCATAGAGAGCTTTGCGTAGTTTGCAGATATGGTTGGGTAGAGAAGAGTGGAGAAAGCCGGATGGTTGAGCCATATACACATCTTCATGGAGAGTACTATTGAGAAAAGAATTGTTAATATCGAGTCGACGAAGAGGCCATCTATGGGAGAGTGCGAGGCATAAACTACGCGCAGTTTTGTCGGCTTAATAACGGGACTAAAGGTGGCGGAATAGTCCAGGTCAGGCCGTTAGTGGAAGCCTTTGTCCACAAAACAAGATTTATATCGGGAAATAGTTCCATCAGAGTTATACTTGATTCGAAAGACCCATTTGCAATCTACAAGATTCTGATTTGATTTGGGGACAAGATCCCATGTTCCGTTCTTCATGAGAGCATCAAATTCTTCGGATATTGCAGCACGCCAGTTGAGATCCTTCACAGCTTGAGATACATAGGTTGGTTCAAGGGTTTAGGATATTGCGTGAACAGTTATATGGTTGATGTAGTGGGAATTGAAGTATTTAGAATTCGTTTTTCGTTCACTGGTGGTTCAGAGATTTGGGGCTGGGTGAGTAGGGGAGAGTTGTGACGAGGGTAAATATGGTTGAGCAGTTATGGATGAGGACGGGGAGGTAGGGTTGTGTAGGGTAGCGGTGTGATGAAGATTGGATGGTGAGGAGTGAGAAGAGTCTGTGGAGGGGGAGAGCTCTAGGGTATGAGATGTTAATGTTTGGGGTCCAGAGATGGTTGGGTTAGGTAAAGGGGGAAAGACGTGAAGTTTGGTGGGTTAGATGGTAGTGGTTGGGTGCGATGCTGCATCAGGAGAGTTAAAATCTTGCGAAAGAGTCTCTTGATATCTACTAGATACCTGCATGGGAAAATTGGTTTCGACAAATTTCACTTGACGAGAGATGTACAGCTTGTGAGTGACGGGATTGAGATATTTATACGCAGATTTTGATGTTGAATAACCTAGAAAAATGCATAGAGTGGATCTAGGTCGAAGTTTGGAGGAGTTGTACGGCCTATTCCCACAAATAAAATTAGTCAGATTGGGACTCGAGTCCAAGCGCCAGAAGACTCTTAGCGCTCCTCTATATACAACTCACGTAGACATGCGCCAAGATGATCTGGCGCTAATAATATCTGAAACCCTGGCTTCATATAGATCATGCTATATTAGGAAGTTAACTTCTCATATCTTTTTTAAAAAGGAAAGATATTATAAAATTGAATAGCTTCAGCTATTTTGAGAAAATATTTTCTCTATCCTTCTAAAATAAGAAAGATTAAGATCAATAACATGAAATTGATTTTAACCCATCACCTTAATTGATATGTATCAATTATAGATCAATTAAAATCAAATAAAATCACCGATAAAATTGGGCAGAATTGGACTCAAGTCCAAACGCCAGAAGACTTTTGGTGCTCTTCCATGTACAACTCACGTGAACATGCGCCAAGAAGCATTGGCGCTGACAATATCTGAAGCCCTTATTTCATATAACTTATGTTATATTTGGAAGTTAACTTCCCATATCTTTCTTAAACATGAAAGATATATCAACTGAAGTTTAAGCTTCGAATATCTTTCTTATAACAGAAAGATATCATTGTTAATTGATAAAATCGAATGGCTTGAGCTATTTTGAGAAAACATTTTCTCTATTTTTCTAAAATTAGAAAGATCAAAATCAATAACAAGAAATTAATTTCATAAAATAATATTGGTTAATATTAACCCTTTGATTTAAATATAACAGTAATTATAATATCACAGATCAAACTGAAAGATAGAATAAATTTTTTTGTTAGGAAAATATTTTCCTAATCTTGTCAAACTAACAGAAAATATTTTCTGTTAAACAGAAATCACTGGATCAAAGATCTAACGGTGGACAATATCCCCAAGTGATCTTTGAGATCAATTGGATGGATTGAGATCTTTCTCAGAATAATTAGTATTTTCCCTCTCCTATATAAAGGACCCGGGAGAATACAGATGATATATATAAGACCCCCCATAAACTTCAAGGATGATCCTATAGGCTTTCATCAGGAACTTAAGTTCTTTACCAAGAAGCTTTTTCCTTCCTCTCTCCAATAACCGAGACAAGGTAAAGAAGGGAGAAAGATATCTCCTTTAGAATAGAAGCTTAAGTTTCGTTTGAGAAAGAAAATTAACCTTCATTGATAGAACTTAAGTTCTTTTCTCAGATCTTACGATATCTAATTCAAGATCATTCCTTTTTCATACAAAACTTAAGTTTCATAAAGGGATCGTTTTGATCTTAAGATCTAGAGTTTGGAAAAAGGATCGAATCCTTCTCATAAAATATAGCGCAAAAAATGACGAACAAAGAACAAAAAAGATCAATTAATAGTAATAATGTTGGTGATCGTTAATGGTGATATAACCATTAACCGAAGTTTAAGCTTCATGAAACTTAAGTGTCAGAAGATATAGAGATTAAGATTAATCTCTAGAACAAAGCGTCTATGGGCATGCGCCAATGGGCATGCGCCACGTGGCAAGCGCCAAAGGTAGAATCGCCAATGGGCAAAGAACCTAAGTTCTAAACGCCGGCGGTCATAATATAGGATCTATAAGCCGTGGCAAAGCGCCACTGATAAAAGTGCCAGAGGCCTTTTACTTGCGCCAGAGCTCCTATATAATGACTTCTAGTCAAATTGACCGAGTATACCTTCGAAACTTAAGCTTCTGGGCTCAGTGCCTACCGCTGTTGAGTCATGTAAAGCCCAAAATAAAATGTGGTTTAGTGCTTAGCACTGTTGGGAAACAGAGCCCAACGTTTAGTCTAAAATTAGAAAAAGCCTCTGAAACTTCAAAACTTATTTTATTTTCAAAGGAAAATCGATCATGATCATACATATTTTAAGCTGGCCTTAATTTAAGACTAGATTTACGGACCTTAAACATATTTTAAGTCGATCTTAATCTAAGACTAGATTAACGATTCTTAAACCACTGAACTTATGGACCTCATTTATATGAGATCTACGTCCTAAGTTCATGCAAAATATGATTTACGGGTTTGGACTAATTCTCGTCCTACGGGCGACAAAATTCGTCTCCGTATACAATCTAAAGGCAACCCCAATATAAACAATATATAACACGACACGAAGTGATCAACTTGAGCAGGTGAAAGTTGTTATCACAACGCGATAACGTGATTACCTATAGAGCCTTGCGCCGGCAGGGAAGAGCGTCTCCACAATCAAAAACCCCTCAAATGAGGAGGAATCTGATAAATCTGTTAAAACGGTCATATCTATCCATACCTTCGATAGATGGTGCCATAAATCAACTTGGTATTTTTGGAGAGATGGATGGATATATTACATATAGTATCTACCCCCAAATTCAAACAAGACGTTTGTCTTCCCACTCTTCATCGTTAAACATGGCCTTAGCTAGGGATAGCAAAGATACCCAAAGATTTTGAGACGTTTATTACTTGGTGGACGTGGGAAGAGTTTTTCAAATGGGGATTGTAAATTGAGAATCGGTGTAGGAAGAAGATTTATGAGATAGACGGTTGTTTGAAAAGTATGACTCCAATACTTAAAAGAAAGAGAAGATGTATGCAAGAGTGTAAGACCGGTTTCGACAATATGACGATGACGACGTTCTGATGTGCCGTTGTGTTCAAGAGTGTGTGGTGAAGTTGTGAGATGAGAGACACTATAGGAGGTGAGAGTGGATTGACTTTCACTGCGTTCGTATGAAGAAAACGAGCGAGTTGGTGAAAGTCTTTGGTGTTGTGACCGAGACGCTTATAGAAGTTGCAGTAGGAGTTGGAGCAAGGCGTGTTGTTGCTGCGTGCGGCGTAGTATATTTTTTTGAAGTTGCTGTGAGCGAAATTGTTGTTGTTGCGATTTTAGGAGATACTTCCACGCTGTTGAGGAGGGTGATAGGAGGAGCGATTGGGTTGGTTAGAATATTTTGCAGTTGCGAGAGAGAGACGCACCCTTGTCTTCCTTCTTCATATGGAATTCATAGTCTATAATCCTGTCATAGAGCTCGTCGAAGGTGATGGTATTGTCACAGACTTGGATAACAGCTACGACTTCTTTGAATTCATGTCCAAGGCTAGCGAGGATGTGAAGAACAAGGTCATCTTCAAGAAGAGAGTGGTCGGCGCAAGCAAGATCGTCCGAGATAGATCGCATTTCTTATAGGTACTCACTTATAGGTCGCGAGCCATGTTGATTGTTGATGAAGCATTCCTTGAGCGACATATAACTCATGAACAAGATTTGTTCATAAGGAGAATAACAAGTCGATACCATGCTTCCTTGGATGAGAAAATAGAGGAGATATAAGACTGAATCGTCTCGACACAGCTGTCGAGGATGGCGTTGAGAATGAGTTGATCCTGACGGTACCATTGATAGTAGTCTGGATTTTCAACGCGCTTAGTGTTATCACTGACATCGGTGATAGTCCTCGGAGAAGGAGAATTGGAGCCATCGATGTGACTAAGGAGATCGTGGCCGATTAAGGCCGATTGAATTTAGGATGTCCATAGAGTGAAGTTTATATGGGAAAGTTTTGTTGGAAAAAGGAATTTGGAGATGATGGGGATTGAGTTTTGAAAGGAAGCCATGAATAAAAAATTGAGCTTTTAATTATAAGGCTCTGATAGCATATAGAATTCTTGGAGAAGATGGTTTTTAGGATTTTCAACATAGTAATTGTATTGAATATCACAGATAGATGTATGTATGTGTGTGTGTATGAAAATAATGGAGGAAATATGTCATAGGAGGGAATTTCCTTCTATGGCGTCGAAAAAACACATCCTCTATCGTGTTTTCCGACGATCGGAATACATCATCTTCATCGTTATCATCTAAAATATGGGTACACCAAATTTCATGTGATTCTACAACTTTTTCTCCGTTGAATTAGTGGGTTCAAAATTAACGGTTTACCGACAATAGAACTTTTTACACTGCTAAATCAACGGTAAAAAAGTTGTAGAATCACATGAAATTTGGTATACCCACATCTTAAATGATAACGTTGAATATGGTGCATTCCGACCATCGGAAAACACGATAGAGGGTGGGCCATAGGAGAAAATTCCCTCCTATGGCCTCTTTCCTCCATTATTCTCTCTCTCTCTCTCTCTCTCTCTCTCTCTCTATATATATATATATATATATATATATATATATGATGGAGAATAAAATCCTTCGTAATCTTGTTGCAACCAGTTTGGGATTCTTTTTTCTGATTAATATGTGTGATTGAGATTCACAACAGGGGCAAACGTCTAACTCCTCTTGATCAGACGTCTGATTAATGGCCGCTACAGCGGTGGCTTTATATCCAGACGTTTGAGTATTCTTCCTTTTCAAATCTTTCAAAATGGAATATGTTCCAAACACATATGCCATGGTTCCTTATATCAACAGGATGCAAATATCTAAATTTCACCCTTTTAGATATTTTTTCAGACCCATTGCCGATATTAAGTAGCAATCAAAATTTTGTTTCAGACGTCTGGCCCCTCTCTGTTGTTTGGTAGACTTGACGTAGACGTTTGCCATGCCTTTTCTAGACTTCTGACCCCGCTCTGTTATTTATACAGACATCTGGCAAACGTCTGCAACTCCTTCTTCAAATATCTGCAGTTGCTTTGGGCATGTGCCGCTAATAATAATATCGTCCGATATGACAATATCTCCCGATATATCGTTGATATCTGCAATATGAAGTATCTCTCTGTTCTGATATCCGGAATGTAAAACCTTGATCCACTATTATCTACAGGGTTACAAGTTTTTGTTAAAACTAAGTTTAATAATCTATAATCTATAACAGATAATCTTCATACCAGGTACGAACCACACGGAAAATTCTAGTGTAAAATTATCAAAAGGCCTAATCATTTTCTTAAGCAAGGCCAAACTATTATTGTCTAAGGTAGTTCCAAGAAAAAAAATTATCTGAGGCAGACTATTCTGTTTTTGGAGTTTTCACCCACTTGTTGTTAACCGTATAACTTCCAAGAAAACAATGCAGATAGATATTACAAGACTAAAATATTTTTCTTCAACAATCCTTTCCTTTTGTAGAAGCATATCATTTCAGCTGTTGTAACTTCAAAAAATGATAAGAAAGTAGCTTGTAAATAATTGAGTTGAGACAATATATTTTATTGATAGCATTTGAAATCAGAATCCTCTAAATTTATTTTAATGAAGATTAATCGCGTTGAGAATCTTTCCAATTTTGTCCAATACACATGATACACTTGACTGTGCTTGAACGCAAACATGGACTTCAGTGTGCATACACAAACAGAGCGCTCAATACACTACTACAAATAAGGGTTGCCCCTACGGATTTATCCGTAGGGGCAACCCACTGCCCCTACGGATATATACGTAGGGGCGAAAAAATACCCCGTAGGTGCAAAGGCCGCAGGTGCAAGTTGAGGCCCTGAACTTGCCCCTACGGGCAAATTCTTGCCCCTACGGATATCTGTGTAGGTCCTGTTGCCCCTACGGAGTAAGCCGTAGGGTATAAGATTTTATATTATTTACGGTTTATTTTAATAAATTACTTTGCCCTACGGATATACCCGTCGGGGCATGTACTACCCCCTACGGATATATGCGTAGGTACGTTTCCGTAGGGGCATAAATTCAGGATTCCTGATATTTTGCCCCTACGGATAACACCGTAGGGGAGAGTCAGTGGCCCCTACGGATATATCCGTAGGGGCTTTCCCAACCCCCTGGTACTATCCGTAGGGCTTTCCCAACCCCCTGGTACTGAGATCTGGGGGAAATATCAGTCACTGCTGATATTTTGTCCCTACGGCGATATTCGTAGGGATAACATGTTTGCCTACGGATTAATCCGTAGGTACATATTGTCTGAAATTTTTTTTTAAAAATGGGCTGTTTGATTTTTTCCCGCCCTGTGCACAATAATATATACATCAATCAGATCATATATTGCAGTATTCATAATCACATCTCACGCATATATATAATATACAAAAGAAACACAAAAACTGAATATGATATAAATACAAACCAATATCAATATCGTTTCAAAATGTAGTACAATGTGTATGATATAAATAAATACATGTTTCAAAAAAAAAAGAACAAAAAATCTACCCTAGCTCGGTCCAGCTCCATCTCTGAATAACGATAGAATAACGTGCGCCTGCTCCTCGGTCAATAAACTATGCAATTTGTCGCGAGCGGGAGTCTGAGCGGCATGTGGTCTGCGCAGCCGCCGTCGAGGTAGTCGCTTGCGGAGCCGCGGCTGCGGGAGTCTGAGTGGGCGGTGGAGCTACAGGAGCTATCTGCGGAACCGCAGCCGATGTAGTGGCTTGCGGAGCCGCAGCCGAAGGAGTTGCGTGTGGAGGCTCGGCCGATCTACCCTGTCGCGTCTGGATATAACGTGTGTAAGAAGCGTGTAAGAACTATTTATTATTCGAATTCGTATCATTATTAAGTTATTTCGAAACCCTGTTTGGATATCTAGTTTGGAAAAGCGTTGTTTATTTCAATTACATATGTATGTATGATTAATCAAACTTAAGTCTAAAACCAAATAAGCTCAAGCTACGTACTAATTATGGATATGTTGATATGTATATAATATGAAATGATATTTTACTATAAAGTAGTATACATACCAGCATCTCCTTCAACTCCTGAACGCTGGCCCTCAAGCTATCCAGTTCATGCTGGATACGTCGCTCACTGGAGACGGAGGAAGTAACCACCGGGGTGGAGTCCAACCTCATATGGGCCCTACTAGAGCCCAGTCCTCGGCCTCTCTCCCAACCTCCGTGGTGCCGTCCGTGTGCGGCGTCCAGGACTGGGGTCAGCAGCCTCGAATGTTGCCTTCCCCCTAGCAACTGTCAGAACATTATATTTAGCACATACTGGTCTATAAAATTGACAAGAAACACCAAAATCAACAAATTCAAAGCCTTACCTACAGAGATAGAAGATGTGCTCCTCTGGTATCTGCATGTATCAAAATTTGAATAATATTAATTAATTTCAGTACATACATACTAACAAGGTAAACTCGCATATAGCGCTGCTTACACATATGACAGGGAGTGAACAAGCTCTTGTAGATCATCAGGCGCAAATCTAATCTCATCAAGCAGCCCATGATAATGAGTTGGACGACTAAGAGCAAAAGAAATGTGTGTATATTTATGATATAGCATTCTAAATCAATATACATGCCCTATATAATATATAAACATACCTGGAGGAACGGGAGTGGCCTCTGTCCCTGATATGGACGCATCACCAACAACTAGACAATCAAACATTGACAATATAAGTAATTTTGACATAAACAGGCATGGATATCTATAATATTACATTCAAAATGGATATTAGAGTGCGCACCTGCAGTGAGAAGTGGTAAAAGTATCACCCAACTAGGGTGTAATTTACAGAATCAGTTGAGACTCTTAAAAGTCATAGAAGAACCCGACCTGCACAAATCTGATGTATGCTTTCCATTGGACACTAAGAAGTCTCTAAAGGGAAAAGCCTATGTGAAAGCCATCATTAGTTCATATCAGAGGATTGATGCTGAAACAGAGAACGAGGAATGTCATTTTTTTCTTCTTCCGCCACATTACTGTCTTCTCCTTCTGCCACATTACTGTCTTCTCCTTCTTATTATGTGCGCGTGCAAATTCAATGACTATATTGAGAATATGGATTAATAGTGGGTAGGAAAAGTATTTCTCAAATGGCTTTTGCGTCTTAAAACCATAAACTACTAAGTAATGACATACATAATTGTTTTAGTATAAAGGTTGTTATTTTAAGTTTTCCCTTATAGAGATATGATCTAACTGCATCTATCAACTATAAGTGTGCAGAAAATTATGATAAGAAATCATAAGAAAGGGTGTAGCCATGCATAACCTTGAATCTACATACCAAATCATGCAAAAGCATGCACTTATTGTCACCTTGCCTTGGAATATAAAATATCTTGGAAGACTATAAGCGAGCATTTAAATCTTGTTAGCTTTTGACTTCAACATATATTTTTCTCAAGTACCATGAAATATACTTGCTCCGTATAAACCGTTTTCAGGAAGATGGATTAATAATGACAAATTATCCATTGTGGCTCACTAGGTTAGCATTTTCTCTTCTATTGACCATCTTTCTAATCTGCTTGGTAAATTTATTCGGAACCGGCTGTGAATCATTAAAAGACATGCATAAGAACGAAAGCTAAAATACAGATATATAGCATACCGATACATCGAAACTTCATAGTTGCGATGGCAATCCAGAGATATTTATTTCTACACACGTGGTGCGCGTGCGAATGCGTCAGGCATCATGGACAAATATTTCAGAACATGGAAAGTATTATTCGTATAAAGTAATTAAAACTTTTAAACAGCTTGGGTAGAGATATTTTCTTAGGTGATGCAATCATATCATGAGGACTAAATTTAAGCTATTATATATATGCATATGTATTTTTCTAACCTAAAATATCACACACACACACAGAAAGAGAGAGAGAGAACACCTGGTAGGTAAAAAAATCAGGTAGCAGGATCCTGAAGAAATGGAGTCCATAGCATTGCTCATCATCATCATCCATGATCGCTTTGATAATATTTTTTCAAAGGGATCACGGATGATGATGATGAGCAATGCTATGGACTCCATTTCTTCAGGATCCTGCTAACTGATTTCTCTATCTACCTGGTATTCTCCCCCTCTCTCTCTCTCTCTCTGTGTGTGATATATTAGATTAGAAAAATACATAAGCATATGTATAATAGCTTAAATTTAGTCATCATGATATAATTGCATCAACTAAGAAAATATCTACCCAAGGTGTTTAAAAATTTTAATTACTTTATACGAATAATACTTTTCATGTTCTGAAATATTTGTCCATGATGCCTGACGCATTCGCACGCGCACCACGTGTGTAGAAATAAATATCTCTGGATTGCCATCGCAACTATGAAGTTTCGATGTATCGGTATGCTATATATCTGTATTTTAGTTTTTTTTCTTATGCATGTCTTTTAATGATTCGCAGCCGGTTCCGAATAAATTTACCAAGCAGATTAGAAAGATGGTCAATAGAAGAGAAAATTCTAACCTAGTGAGTCACAATGGATAATTTGTCATTATTAATCCATCTTCCTGAAAACGGTTTATACGGAGCAAGTATATTTCATGGTACTTGAGAAAAATATATGTTGAAGTCAAAAGCTATCAAGATTTAAATGCTCGCTTATAGTCTTCCAAGATATTTTATATTCCAAGGCAAGATGACAATAAGTACATGCTTTTGCATGATTTGGTATGTAGATTCAAGGTTATGCATGGCTACGACCCTTTCTTATGATTTCTTATCATAATTTTCTGCACACTTATAGTTGATAGATGCAGTTAGATCATATCTCTATAAGGGAAAACTTAAAATAACAACCTTTATACTAAAAAAATTATGTATGTCATTACTTAGTAGTTTATGGTTTTAAGACGCAAAAGCCATTTGAGAAATACTTTTCCTACCCACTATTAATCCATATTCTCAATATAGTCATTGAATTTGCACGCGAACATAATAAGAAGGAGAAGACAGTAATGTGGCAGAAGGAGAAGACAGTAATGTGGCGGAAGAAGAAAAAAATGGCATTCCTCGTTCTCTGTTTCAGCATCAATCTTCTGATATGAACTAATGATGGCTTTCACATAGGCTTTTCCCTTTAGAGGCTTCTTAGTGTCAAATGGAAAGCATACATCAGATTTGTGCAGGTCGGGTTCTTCTATGACTTTTAAGAGTCTCAACTGATTCTGTAAATTACACCCTAGTTGGGTGATACTTTTACCACTTCTCACTGCAGGTGCGCTCTCTAATATCCATTTTGAATATCGATAATATTACATTCAAAATGGATATTAGAGAGCGCACCTGCAGTGAGAAGTGGTAAAAGTACCACCCAACTAGAGTGTAATTAACAGAATCAGTTGAGACTCTTGAAAGTCATAGAAGAACCCGACCTGCACAAATCTGATGTATGCTTTCCATTGGACACTAAGAAGTCTCTAATGGGAAAAGCCTATGTGAAAGCCATCATTAGTTCATATCAGAAGATTGATGCTGAAACAGAGAACGAGGAATGTCATTTTTTTCTTCTTCTGCCACATTACTGTCTTCTCCTTCTTCTTCTGCCACATTATTCTCTTCTCCTTCTTATTATGTGCGCGTGCAAATTCAATGACTATATTAAGAATATGGATTAATAGTGGGTAGAAAAAGTATTTCTCAAATGACTTTTGCGTCTTAAAACCATAAACTACTAAGTAATGGCATACATAATTTTTTTAGTATAAAGATTGTTATTTTAAGTGCGCGTGCAAATTCAATGAAAGTTAGATTTGAGGATACCCATGTATGAGTTGTATTCTATATATGTGTGTTTCGATTTATGATTTCGCTTAAGTGTAGGGTTGTTTTTACTTAAAGAAGTATCACCATCTACTATATATAAAAAAATATAGCAAACTAGGATTGGTATTCAAATCCCAGTCCAGATTGGTATTCAAAATTTATTTAATTAGTTTGTGATCCACATCATTTGATTCGTTGCTTGAGGCATCAATGTAGGCACAAATATCGACGACGAGGAAGAACGAGGGCGGTGGCGGGCTAAGAACGGAGGGCGCGCGGTGGCGACGAAGAGAAAATTGGAGACGCGGGAACGAGAGAAAATTTTGGGAGCGAGAGGGAAAGATATCGAGGCGTAGGGCATTTCTGTGCCTTTTTAATTAAATTCCCATTTAGATGCTCGTAGGGCCAAACAACAAATTAAGATATAATATTTTTAAATTAAAATGTCGGGCACCGTAGGGACAAAGTGGCGCTTTTAGTTTCATATATGAGTATCGATGGGAATATGAAGGTTTCATATTATCATCGAGTATCATATATTGGTTTTAACCTGAATATATTGAGTCGCTCTCTAATTATGCGTTTGTTGTGCATTCGTGTTGTATGTGTAAGATGATTTTAAACCATTGAGATCAAGATTGATAGAACTGATCATCCTACATTGCAATAGCATTCATCGACCAAAAACTATTATTGCAATGGTATTCATCTATAACAATCAACAATTAAAACTACAAATGTAGGATACTGATATCATAAAGCGTTATACGCAACATTGATAGAACTGATAAATAAAAAAACGAAACACAAACCGTATTAAGATTTAACAACTTTGATTATGTCATATAGGCGGGCCGATATTTTCATATTAGCCAATAGGCAAAAATAGATTGCGGTCTGGATATGGTATATTGGCAGATGTTACCTATATGCATAAATCTTATGTCTAATGACCATAAGATTGTCGGAGACAGTTTTGATGTTTTGTGGGTTTGGTTTTATACTTGGGACAATCCAATGTTGACACACACACATAAATAACAAATTAAAGTAAACTAACTAAGAGGCATGTTTGAGTTTTATACTGGGATCACAATAGCATGATGGCTGCAAACAGGTTGCTTGAATACTTGCAGACAATCCAATGTTGCCTCGCCATTTCTATAAATTTTAAACTCCCTGGAAAATTATCATCACTCAGGATTACTTTAGGGCCAGTTTGGCTGCTTCTTGCTTGTGATTCAACATTCAGCTTTTTGTTGATTTGGAACTCAGAGAGTGTTGCAAAACAAATCCAAAACTAAATAAACCTCAAACTAGCTACAGAGAAGGCAAACAACAAACCCCATGAAGTTTGGCTTTCAAGGGTTTTCCCACTAAAATACACTTAGATGCAGCACTTTAAGGAAGCTTGCAGCAATATAAAAACTTTTAGGTAGTTTAGTGAAAAACTGCAGTGCTTCAAGATTGTTTAAGTTTTATGTGTGCTTAAGCTGTCATACAGAAATTATCGTTGAAAAAATGTTCGCAACCCTAGCTTTTCCAGCAACGATACTGGAATACGAGCCTCAGATATGCCAGCTTAGGAATCAAAATAAGAAAGAGATTTGGGGTTATCCTAAGTCCAAAGTCAAACGGGCTCGAGAAATATATAAACCCAAAAAAAAGACTGCATAAAGATCTCATAAAGATGAAAAGGATGTTATGCAAGCTCTGAACAAATCTTGAACGGAACTTTCACAAGAATTTACAATACCCGACCAGAATCCAATCCTGAGTTTGATGAAGCTTCAGGCCTTCAGCTTCCCCACAGAAAATAGTTAGGGCAAACCCTTTGCAAAACCATAGCTTTCATGCAGAGATGACGCTCAGAACATGCCAGCTTCCAAACACATTGAATAATACATAATCTCCCATACTCTCTCTCTCTCAATCAGACAGTTTATATTTGGATTTGAATTTAGGAAAAGAAATAAGATGGCTACAAACCAGCTTGCCTCGCCAATCTCATAACTATAAAGCTCATAAAAGTGGAAGCTTGAGGGCAAGCCATCATCGCCTCCATTCAATTGAAGCCAAATCATCCACAAAAAATAGAAATAAATATAATAATTGATCGATAGGCAAAATTGCAAGAAACCTATTCAGATTTTTGCATGAAAAAATAAGAGATGTAAAATAAGTAAAAGATTACCAAATGAAATTATCCCATCACTTGAACCCCCTCTCAAGACATTTTAGGAAAAATTCCCCCAGTAATTTTCTTCGGTTTAACCGTTTTATATCATAGAAGAAAGATAAATTTCAAATGTATATACATGCATACACACACACACATCATATACACAGTTTTTGAATGTTGCCAGAATTTCAACGGTAATTCTAGATTTTCCCAAACTCTGAAGGCTTCACAAAAATTTTAAATACAGATAATAATATGATTGAAGAGATCAATCACCAATTTTTTAATGAGGATCAACTGAAACCCCAAACAGAGCAAGCAAATTACAAAGATCCCAAAACCGCGCGTGGCCCAGCCCCAGCCCCCAGCCCCAGCCCAACCCTAACCCCAGCGTGCCCAGCTAAACCCCAACACCAACCCTAAGGCAAACCCTAACCCCAGCCCCACCCCAGCAGCAGCCGAACCCCAACCCTAACCCTACCCTGACCCCGACCCCGACCGCGACCGCGACCCCTGCCCAACCCCAACTCGCGCGCGCAACCCCAGACCAAGCCATGAACCCTAAGCCTAAAATAATCCAAAAATACTTTAATTTACCTCGAGAATTACTCACCTGAACGGCTGCTGCTGGGGCTGGGGCGACGACCTGAACCGCGGTGGCGACGAGAACTGCGGTGGCGACGAAACCGGCGGTGGCGACGAGGAGAACGACGGTGGCGACGACGGCGTGGCGATTTGGGGATTTTTATCGCGCCCGATCGAGAGAGAGAGAGAGAAAGTGAGCGTAGGCGATCGGTCTGGGGTCTTATTAAATCGATATTTACTTGCCCCTACGGATATAACCGTAGGTCCCTTGTTTACGGCTCCGTAGGGGCAAACACCAAATTAAGAATTAATATTTTAATTCTTGAACGTCTGTGCCCGTAGGGGTAACCCTTTAGCCCTACGGATTAATCCGTAAGGCCAAGTTAAATCTGCCCCTACGGATTCCAATATCCGTAGGGGCAACCCCTTTTTTTACTAGTGATATCTAGCAGATGATGCATTTGACTATGCGTGGACGCAAACATGCACTTGACTGTGCATACACAAACTGAGCGCTCACGAATGCGCATGCATGCACGCACTTACACAGAATACTTGATCTTACAAAACTATAGTTTACAAAAAAAATATTTTGTTCTCCATACACTTGATTTATTATAATATTTCGGTTTCGTTACCAGAAACTACTAATAGGTATCAACTCGTTGCAGTTGATTACCAATTCTTTTGAAAATTACAAGAAAACATCATGATTAATGGTACCACGTCATCATGAACTGTGCCACGTACCGCCATGTGAATTAAGGCGCCACATCAGCAAAAAAATTGAAAAACCTAAAATCACCCCTCTTTTCTTACCCGAACCATATCCCTAACCATAAAAAAATATAAATCTAACCCTCTTCCTTCCTCATTCCCGATGCCACCACCCTCGGCGTCGTGGATGATGCCACCACCATTTACTCCTCCTATGCTTCCCTCTCCTTAGCATCTTCTTTTTTCCCTCCATCCTATTCTCCAAAACCCTAACCCTTATCCAACCTTTATCTTCTTCCCCTTCAAAATTCTCCTAGATCTCTTCCCCCATGGTCGATCCCCGTCCCTCCAACCCTCAACCTCCCCCGACCTGCCTTCGGCCTCCCTCTCAACCCCCCACTCGACCTCCTCTGTCGACTCTGATAGAAATTAAATGAGAGCTCGATGGTTTTATTGATTTCATAAATGATATTTAAACAAACTAACCAAGGAATAGTTCTTAGAATATTCTATATAGAATAAGATACAGATCTTCTAAATTGGAAAACCTAATCAGAATATTTGACATAAAACATCTCTCTAATAAAGGAATCTAATAATCTAAATTATGAATAAATTAGTCTGATATTCGTTAACAACCTCCCGCAAATAAATCTCTGATATTAGAGAGATTTTGTATGTCATCTTCACCATCTGCATTATTCTTTTTCGGAACCTATTCTTCCCGCTGACAGATTCCTCCACCCATCATAGACCTCCTCCACCCTCACCATTATTAATTATCTAATTAATATTTAGTAATTAAATAAAATTATTAATAATTAATTAATTGTATAATGTAAAGGATAGAAAGGTCTTTTGGCCGTTAAATTATAGTAGTTTCTTGCAATTTTCAAAGGAATTGGTATTTTACTGTCACGCGGGCTAAAACCTATTGCTAGTTTTTGCTAAAAAGGCCTAATATTTATGATCTTTGGATTAGATTTTCTACTTCCTAAATGAAAATCTCTATGAATGCATGGAGTTCAATAACTGTCCATGTTCATCACAAATACAAAATACTAAAACATCAATTGCAATAATTAGATTTCTAATGACATCTCTCTCATATATTACAATTAATATTTTATGTGAATAATTAATTACCTCCTACAAAGCGTATATGCAATTTATTCCATTTTTTTAATACTATTTGTGTGTAGTTTCTCCTTTCATATATTATTTAAAGAAATGAAAAACCTAGGTGGAATTGCTCATCTCCACACAATTAGTTTCTAATAAGCACGGACCTCACCGTTCTCCTATTCCTCTTGACTTTTGGTCTTTTTTTAAATATTTCTTATATTCCACATGTTAATTAATGTCAACGTTCTTAATTAAAGTGATAACAAAGTGATAACAAAGTGTGTAAGCATAGGACCAAAACTCTCCAAACATTTAGACAGGCGCACATGCATGATTAACATTGTGTAATCAAGTATGTGTTCCAAACGCTTAAAGATATATATAGCAAGCCATTCATCACTGTAAATTCAATCTCATTTCTCATTCAAAATGAGAGAAGAAGAAAAAAAATATGGAAGAGTTGTATGAGAGTGATGTTATTTGGAGAGAGGATCAGTACCAAAATATGCTGGAAACTACCAATTGCAACACTTCGAAATATTTGTACCACTCTGCCACGATGCCAGTGAATATACCGGAGGTCAGGCGGTCGTTTGTGCATGACGAATATGTCAATGTCGAGGCGGAGGAGACGGAGTTTGTGCCGCCACATATCTTGGTGTCACGAAGCCGTACGGGGGAGAAGACGGCGCCTTCGGTTTGTTCGGGGAAGGGGAGGACTTTGAAGGGGAGAGATTTGATGGTTGTGAGAGATACCATGCTTCGACTGACAGGGTTTCTTGAAGGTTAGACGTGTATTCATTGAAGGATATAGTGGAGTTTTCGGCCATGGCGGGCATTCGAAAAGTACTGCTTTGTGTTGTCTGGAAATTATTCAATAGTTGTGGCATGCACTTTTTTTTATCATTTTTTTTTCTTTTTAATTTTTTTGGAAGGCTGTATCTTTCACAGGGCCTAAAGTAGTCCAACTTCGGACTGTTGCAATTTTTTGTTATATATGCTTGGAATATGTTAGAATATATTCAGTATATTTTACCCTATAATATTAAATTAACTATATTAGAGTTGCTGACAGAATAATACCGGGATATCGTGGCAGGCCTTTACTCAAGTGCGCTCTTTTAGCATTTTTATTTTCTTGGATAATAGATTGTGATCCGATGTATATTGTAAACGCCAAAACCGGTTTTGAACCAGAACTCTTGCACTCAACTGCTAAGAGAATCATTTATCACTTGATTGCGGTGGCACTCACGATTTGTAGCGCTTTCATTGTCATGGTTTTGTTTGAAAATCAAATGTAAGGCTGAGAGCCAAAAATATTCGAATTGAAGAAGGATTATTAAAAGAGAGGAGGAAAAGAAAACAAAAGGAAGACATGTATAGATGTTATCTGATAACCCAATTTCAGGTATTTTATGTTGAAAATCATATACCTTTGACCTTTGAAGTAATCGCAAACCACAATAAGAGTCGCAGCGGAAAACCTATTAGGATCATGTAAATCAAATCTACTTGAAAAAGAATAACCGGACAACTACCAAAACACGACAAGTTATTAGAAGAACACACCTTTTCATCCCTTTTTTAAGTCCGCAATGTGCGAACGTTCAGAGTGGGCGGGGGTGCGGAACAAAAGCGAAGCAACGAGGGTAGTGGCCTTCTTTCGAAGGATTTGGGTTTTTCAACCAAGAAATTAAGGGTTCGACACTCCTGAAAAGCACAAGCACTTACCGTTATTTACTCACTATTGGCCTCTGGTCAAGCCCAGACCGAAATACCTGATGAACCGGTTTGAATCACATCGCATAAATCATAGAGCAAAAAGGAAGGGAAATAAATACTTGAAGAAGCCCAATTTTATTGAAGAACTTTCATTGTTTACATTGTTCTTTCATACAGTTACAAATCTCATTCGTAAACTTCACACTATATAAGAAGAGGGTGTCATAAACTCGATAATAATGCGTTTGTTCAAAGAAGAGGGCAGATCTCTTTCTCATGGAGTATCTGTCGGTCATTCATAGAGGTCGGATACCCTGTCCATGGGTATCCGCTGTTTATGTATAAGAAGGGTAGACATCTTATCCGTGGGTATCCGCCTGTGATTTTGTTTAGTTTTGTTGGGTTATTTTGGTTCCATAGGCAGAGAATGGGGTTTCTCCTAATTCTCGAGATTTAGTCCTTTCAAAGTCACAAATCTATTTCAGCATTCCGTCAGTATAGACCTACTTCATGGTTTTGTTTGAAACTTGTCATTTAAGACTTGTTTCAGAAAATAAGCTTTTCATCTTATTTCCCCTGCCATGAAGAAATAGGTTACTCCATATCTATAGAAAGGAACGTGGAGTTTCCTCCGGATTCCGGCCACGAATAACACACTTTTTTAGAAGAACTCGGTTGAGTTTTTTTTAGTGGTCCATTTCGGGCCAAGGGATATCAAACGCCGTAAAGTGAGAAACTTGTTGTTTTCTTTCTTCTTTTTTTAAGTTTCTCACCTCGCTTTTCTTGAAAATATTTTGGGAAATTGTAGGTAGAAAGATCCTTGGATTCTTTCTGACTATTGAGATTTTGAATTTCTGTTGGATTTTTCTTATGATTGAAAGTTAGAATTTTTGGAACTTGGAACCATCCTTTTATTCATTTGTCAATCCTTTTTTCATTTGCCATGGGGCTTGATTTTATTGGGTAGTTGCCATGATGGATACCCTACTTTTTTGTACTTGTAAAAATACATTTAGAGGCATGGAAATGGGGTACTATATCTTGTGAGTAGCGTCCTTCTTTCTATACATGCGCGGCAGTGGGTCCCATTAAGGAGATGCCCACCGTCTTACTTTAGGCGGGCACCCCAAAGGAAACCGCCTTTGCTTGGCGTGGCCGGGCACCCCTTGAAGCGGGTACCTGACATTGGAATGCCTGCTTGGGGCGCTCGAGGGTGATCAGGAAGCCAAGATTTTCTTGGTCAACACTTTCAGAAATCTCCTTTATTGCATGGCACGCCTCGTTTTCAGGCCTCTTTGACCGCTTTTCTTCCTTTTATATTGGGGAAGTATCGCTCTTCCTCCTCATTTTCACAAGGCGTCATGTCGGTTATCGAGTCCATCGGTTCTTCCCATCTGGGGGTGATTTCTATTAGAGACATCATTTCTCTTGACGATGTTCGCATTTTCCATTCGAGATTTGACGATGCCCGGTGCAAAGAAGTTCTGACCCAGCTAGAGGATCATGTCGGGAGAGTCATCCCTTTGCCTTCAGCTTTGCTGCCTTTTCTTTTCTTTGCCATTCTTCATATCATTCCATAGTATCCCGCTCTGATGAATCGGCAAATGCTTTATGATGCTGAAAAGACGATTCAATCCATTCATGGAGTGAATTTGATTGTTTCCATTAAGTCCGCAATGTGCAAACGTTCAGAGTGGCTGAGGTATCGTTGCCTCCGGGTGTTAAGTCATATCTTCCGGAAGCAGAAATTTCTGTCCAGTGTCCTTGTGGTGACTGGTTCTACTAGAGGTCTAGAGATACTTCATTTAGAGTGTTTTCTTGCACGGTTAGAAGAGACTGAGACTGTCATTTTGTACGCACGTCTTCCTAAAAATTTACCCGACCATAGCTATTAATGAGATTCCTTCTTTGTCTTTTTCTTGTCTTTGGAATTGATGTCCATATTATTTCATCTTGTTATATTTGCCCGTTTAGGAATCTTGGAATTTTCGAGATGGATATCCTCTTCAGGATATCCGCCACTCCCTTTTTTGTGGGGAGGATACTCCATCATAGGGTATCTGTCCGCTTTGATTTGAGGGGGTTGCCCGCCCCTCTTTTTTCGGTCATTCTTGATGTTTGTGGAAGCGTTCTCCTTTTTTGAACGTTATATACCATTTTATGCGTGAGCCTTAAATACCTTCCTCATAAATTAAGATGGTGGCGTCCATTCTTCTTCCTAATTTCTAGTGAGAATAGAATGGCTCGTAACACTGGTTCTTACCGCACTTTGCAACTGTGGGAGGTCCCTATTAGGGATATCGTCCCTCTTTCGGCTTTCCGTAAGGTGAACCCTCGTTTTACCAATCCTCAGTGTGAGGCTGTGTTGGCCAAGATCGAGGGTCGTGTGGGTCTGCCCTTTCGCTTGACTCCCCTGGCTTCGAATGATTTTTCTCATCATCCTTGATGCCATTCCTGTTCATCCAGGAGAGATGATCATGGAGATGCTCAATGTCGCAGAGGATAAGCTCAATTCCATTTACGAGGCTTGCTTGATTACCAACTTTCTTAGGGACCGCTCCGTCCGTATCCTGAGTGGCATACAGGCTCGGAGGGCTACCATACTTACTTTTGCCGATAGGTATGGCGTTGATAGGTAGGCAAATACACCTCGCGAGGGGCATCGTTTTGATATGGTGGAGAAGGCTGAGAGGAAGCTTCAGAGCCTTGAATATTGGTTTGTTCATCCTTGTATCTCGGAAAATGTATTTGGCAGTCTCTTTTAATGGAATGCTTGTTTCTTTCTCTTTTTTGGTAGCTTTTCTCATTTCAACAAATGCCCCCTATCAATGAATTTACACGACTCCTCTTAGTTGTCGGTATGAAGTTGATAGCAATCATTTTTTGTAGCCCAATTCTTTTATGAGCATGTGACGTGTTTAGTTTTAAAGTCGTTGCGGAAGTTTCATGGAATTTTTGTTGCTGCTTAAAAATAACGTAGAAGCAAAGAACGGAGAGTGGATCCTAGTCATCATCCGTTACTTATAACTAACAAACATTTAAACTCCGACAATAGCATAGACAACAGGAATTTACTACCCATAATCTGAATGCTGAACTTTTTTTTATTTTTATCTGCAACATTACTTTCGAATGTTTACAAATTTGAAGAAAGGAATGCGAAAAATAATTATTCATGTCATTGAATTTTGTGGAGTTTTCGTCATTGATGGGATTCTTTTTGCAAGCGAAAAGTTCCTCTTCCACCAGGGACCATGGGGTATACAGCCCGTGCCCAAACCTATAACGGCAAGCTGTGAACTATACCAGGCTTGTTAAGAAGTTCCAACCGTGGACAGAATTTTCTTTGACAAGTTTGGATTTTTGGAGGATTTTCTAATTGAAAAGGGTACCTTCACAAATAGAGAAATGCTCACAATTCGAACCTTTAATGGCGAGATACAATAGATCTTTATGCCCAGTTAGCAGTAAGTCCCTGAAGCTTTGGAAACCTTTGTAGATAAAAAGTTGGCGTTTGGAATTAGGGATTCTTTAATGATGATAGGATTGACTTTCCTATTTGTTTTTTTGATTTTTTAGATGCTTGAAAGTAATTTGGTTGATGAAGGCATATAGAGTTTAGATTTCAGAAGATGAGGAGAAGTTTCGGTCATCATGATGACATGGAATTTTAGTTATGAAGTCATTGCGGACATGGTGATTTAACGTCATAATATACAAGGGTGAGGTGTTAGTTTAAATAGAGTGGATGTCTTCTCTTTCATTTTCCATTTTCAAAAGAGGAGAAAAAATATGACAAATAGTGAATCTGTCAACTCCTTCTTCCCTGGGATGATCTCCATTAAGGAGATTGTTCATTATCCTGATGTTCCGTCGTGCTGGCCTGACACTGCTGTTGCCCAATGTGAAGATGCCATTCAGCAGATCGAGAAGCACATCAGTTCCCATCTTCTTGCCGACTCTCTTTTGCTTAGCATTATCTTTCACGGTATTTTGAGTTGTCTCCTTCCTCGTCTAGTGCTTTTGCCTCTCATTTCCCTCGACGTTGCGGAGAATCAATTTCACTCTGTATTCAAGATGGGGCTGATTTCTGATGCTTTGAGGAACCGCTCGATCAGGATCTTCCATCGCATATATCAACAGAGGAGCATCCTTTAGTCATATGAGCGGTAGGAGGACATCAATGGTGACTCGGAAGCAGGCCGCTGCGAGCAGGTGCATCGGGAAATAGTGACAAAGGCCACGCGTTACTTGAATGATCTTGAGTTTTTCTTTACTGATCCTCGTCATGCTATACCTAGACCTTGAAATGTTTGAATGAAAAAACTTTGTGTCTTTGTTTTTCTTATGATTGTCTCGTGTTTGTAGACTTTCGTTTTCATTCCTCTTTTGCAGCGATAATTTGATGACTAGTTAAGAAATCTCTCTTTTTTTTTGTTTCTCTCTTTATTTTATTACTGAGAGGAGAGGTATTGACTGCGAGCAATGAGAGTGTTGCTGGGTTCGCTTAGCACCCTCGCTAGGTTTCGGCAAGTATCAAGTATGCAATTTCAAAAAATCTAGAGTGCTAAGCAACCCGAACCAAGGATCTAACTAGAGAATTAGGGTATTTAAAGCATGTAAACAACTTTACACTAAGTGAACAAGAAATACAACCTTTATAGACCGGTCCTTCACTTCTAAACCTCCGTGTAGTAGTCCCTTAGCTCCAAGTAGTGGTGTCCCGGACTCTCCTTAGGCTCCACTAGACGAAATGAACGAGCTTGCTTATGGATATTCGAGACCGAAGATGATCTAAGTCGAAAAATCTCTAACTCAAGCTAGCTCTTCACTAATTGTGAAATTAGCGGAGTAAACAACCTATACTATATGTCTAGTTTGGTATAGATTGATAAAGTAGGAATTTTGCTCACTTTAGAATTATTTTTCTCCTTTTCTTTTTCACCTCACTCAAAATCTAGATAGCAAAGAAGGAGATGAAAAAGGCGAACAAGTATGAATCCTTTCAACCATGGGTGAGAAAATATCACAAATGAAATTTGTAGAGACTTAACCATGGCTAAAGATAATGGTTGGGTTAATAAATATCTAGAGTAAAACAAAATTAGTGGACTTAAGTCAAGGCTTCTACATGCTTCCACAAGCATCTTTAGCCATGCTAATTTCCACCTAATTTTGATTTTTCCCTTAATAATTAATCACCCAAATTATCTTTAGTTAGGTATGAGTCTCATACACCTAAGTCCAATGTATCATCTAGCATGACACAATAATAAATATATTAATATATATCACATATATATTTAAATGTATTAGTAGAAAAGAAATTCTTAAGTGAGCTAATATTAGTTAATATATGTTAATATATCAAATATATAATTATATATTAAATTATTAAATCAACACTTGATTTAATAATCCAGCTATATCACATATAACCGACTAATATCATTTATATCAACTTATCGAATCAACACTTGATTCGATAACCCGGTTATATCTCATATAACCAACTGATATCATATATCGCGAGATTAGAATATTGTATCACATACACGTATCAATCTCGGTCCCGCACATATCACATATGTGCCCTACTTCGTTTTTCTTGAGCCAGGAAACCTCTGTATATGACTCTAAAGACTCATCAATACGCCAGCAGTAGGTAATGATCATATCAGTTACCCACAAGCCGTCAGCGGTACTAGCTGGACGTAACGGCTACCCAGGCATTGAACGATCATAAGATCAACAAACAAGCTTGTTCATACTTCCGTGAATCTAGTAAGTAACACTACCGTACAATCCGGTCTCTTCGTCTGATATGTTGTATATCGAGTCTGGGGATGGTAAACGTCAGACCCCAATAACCTGATAAGTCATGCCGATGTGAGGCTCATAACGGATCGAGAAACTACTGATAACACTTACTAGTAAATCTCATCATCAGCCCTTGCCAGGGACTTCCTGTTATAGCCAGCCAATCGAGTATAGCGCAACATCAATCCCCAATACCGGGAGAGAAGAAACCCCTCCTATCGCTCATTGCCTCCATGTGACTCGGGACTGTACCTAAAATCCACCTGTTTGCACGCTCTCTTGAGCGTGGTATTTAGGAAATCAAAGCACAGTGGGAATCACACAAGACTCTATGACGATCTCTGGTCTACAGACTAATATGTACCAGTGTCACCAGAGAACTGCTATCTGACGATAGGGATAATACCATCTAAGAGTTCTTGGTGAGTCTTGTTCGGTGTACCCATTCTCCAATGAGCACCTGTGTACAATCTTTGATGTCAAACACCAATAGATGTGGGATCATCCATCGCCTCATACAGGGTCAAGAAACGTACACACTAGTCTACTCTGGAATATCGATACCCTGTCTCGATACTCTCTCGACCCGGAACAATTAAATGATGAACTTGTGACCCTGGCCCTACTAGTATGATCTGCATCATAGTCCTGGTAGTCAAGTACACATCCTAAGGGCTTTATCAACATGTAACGGAGAGACAGTATAACAATACAAGTATACATGTTAAGATAAAGAGCAACCAGATAGCATACTATCATGTCGAGCAAGAAAGTCCTATCTATATATGTCCAAGCATCTACTATAATATACAATCATGTACAATAATAACCTATAGGGTATACATATAACTAACAAGTGTTAATGGAAGGTGCCTATGAAAAGGGTGTCCGCCGAAAGGAGTCTCCGCCTAAGAGAGTCCAACCGCCGCGCATGTGAGCAGTTGTTTCTCTTTGGAAATGGTGCATCCCTTGGTATTTGGTAGTTTCATAAAATCGGTCGCACCTTTTTAGGCCCCCATTAAAAACCCTCTAACTCTATGAATAGAATGGTTGATCTTCCCTTCTTAGTTAGGGAGGAATCATGGCTGATAAAGAGTCGACGAATTCTTTATTCCCTGGGATGATTCCCATCAGGGAGATCGTCTCTTATAAAGACGTTCGATTCTTCAGACCTGATTATACTGATTTCCAATGTAACGACATGCTTCGTTGACTTGAAGAACATGTGGGGAAAGTGGTTCCCCTTCGTTCTCCTCTTCTTCAGATGATTTTCTTGGCTATCTCGAATGCTCTTCCCGACCGCTCAGAGCCCATGCCGCTTCAGGCTTTCGATGTTGTGGAGATCGAGGTGAATTCTGTCTATAAGATGGGCTTGGTTAATAAGGAATTGAAAGATCACTCAACCGTCCTTTTATATCACATTTACGAGCAAGCGGTGATTATTTCCTCTTATGCTAAAGAAGAAGAGATCGTTGGCGATCCAGAGGCTCGTCGGCATGAAGAGGTGCACAAGGAGAGGGAGGATGACGTTTGGGATGCTTTGTATGGATTCATATATGAATTTATCAACCCTTGTACTACAAGCAGTATATTGCCTATTTGAATGATGATGAATAAATAAAATAATGTTTGTTTCAAATGATTGTCATATCTCTTTTTTCTTTTTTCTTTTTTTGAAGACAGATTCTCTTTTTTTTGTTCATGAGTAGATCATTTATCTGTGGCGTGAATATTTACGGCGGATACCTAAGTTGAGGGTATCTGTCGTGAATGCTCAAGATAGGGGGAAATTATGTCGCGGATACCCAAGTGAGGGGGTATCCGCTGTGGGCCCCTATGAAGTCTCCAGTATTCCATCGGGTGCTTAAGATTTGTAAAGTGATGGGCCTCTTTAGATGGGGTAGGTAGGTCACATGGCTCCCCTTATTGGTCTGTTAGGCTGAACTCTTGACCTCCCTCCATATAGGGCAATTCAAATTGGAATTTTTAGAGGGAAATCCATCATTTCAATTTGCAGAGAGAGAGAGAGGGAAACAATAGGGAGAGGGTAGAAAATGAAATAACAGAACTCCTTCCTCTTCTTTGGTTCTTTTTTCTTCTTTGTCAACCCTTCATCGATCAAGGTGGGTTTTCTTTTCCGTAGTCGAACAAGGAGAGCCTGATGGCTCTTCTGGCAACCCTCGGTGCCGATTCCTCTCATTAGGGATCTGCCAATCGGGGGTGCTAGGCCTTCATAGCCTCGCTTAGCCATTCGGAAATGGCTCCGTCCATCTTCCTCTTTCGAAATCGAGGCCATGCTCTCCAATTTCTTTTGGAAATGGGGTTTTTACCTTACTTCCTCGGCTTAAGATCGGCGAAAATATGGGAGACTCTGTCAAAATTTTGTTAGGATCTTGTCGAGAGAATTTTGAGTAGAGATGGATTAGATCCTAGTTTTAACTTGGATTGGAAGCCTCAAATCTCTGTTTTGACTCTTGATTGGGCGTTTTCGACTATAAAAATGGGTTCTTTGCCCCTGAATTGGTTTGGGCGGACACACTATGGGGTCCCTCCGCTTCAACCAGAGGGAGTCAAAGGGGTATCTGCTCGGGCGGATACCTTCTACCATTGGACGCTTGCTTCGACAGGCTATCTTCGAGTCATGGGTATCCACGTGGCCGAATGCCCTCTATGGGGGATTTAAAATTTATCCTTTTTAAGTATCATAACTAAGTTTTTAATGAACTTGGCTCCTCTTTTTTTGCTGAACGTTCTCGAGAGTCTCGGGCCTTTTTCTTTCTTTCTTCTGATGTGCACTGATTGTTTGTTTTCGTGTGTTCTATGAAGTTCTATTTACCGCAATCAAGACGGTATCACATGAAGCTAGCCGCGATGAGCACGGACCGTTTATGGAGAGAAGGTATGTTTTTCGTCTTGTTTTAATGAGTTAAATTCAAAAGTTTGAGAGTTTGCTATCATAAGTGTTGTGTTTAAGTTAAAGAAGGACTTGTTAGGTTTAGGGTTAGGTTAGTTTGAGTTAAGATAATGCTTACTTCATCCTTTGTGTCTCACTTAATGTTGATGCTAAGGTAATCGGCAACAACGTAGATTAGGGCTCTTAAATAGGGTGTTTGCTATTGTGTGTGAAATCCCTACTTATTTTACCTTATCCTTCTATTCTTGGCTCTTATCCATAGCTTCCGGCCAAACAAACACAACCGATCTTAGTTAGAAATCACCGCTATCATGTAGGATGTGATACCTAAAGGAGCGAATTGCGAGTCTTTGGTCGGAGTTCAATCTACAAGGTGTTGGGCAAAGGAAGGAGTAATGCACTTCTCCATATCTCAAACTAACCCTCTCTTACCCTAAAAAGTTAGGGTATCACTCATACATCATTTAAAAAGAAAAAGAAAACAAAAGAGAGATGAAAACATCAAGAACATTGCAAAGAAAAGTAAGAGTTAAAAAATATACTAAGAACCATATGGTGTAATGTAGTGAAAGTCTTAATGGTTCTTGATGTCTACATACAAGTATGAACTCAAATACTAAATTTTAAACTTGCAAGCTCACTTAAGAGATTGCAGGATCAAAGAAAAGCATGGAAATTCAAAAAAGCCATAACCATGGCAAATATGGTATGAAAATGTGCAAAAGAGACTTGTATTGATTTGTGAATTGGAATACAAACTAATGAGCTCAATAATCTCCCTTTAACTCTGCAAGCTCAAGAACTGAGGTTGCAAAATCAAGATGAAGTAAAGAACTCAAGATTAACAAAATGAAAATTACAAAATATCATTTAAACTAAAAACTTGGTCTAAACTTGGACTACTTGGCTTGCTCTGTGATCTGCTATTTATAGGCATTTCAACTGCAAAAAGAAATGATAAAAATGGACTGATGAGTCAACATAGGGCACAAAGAAGAAGAACGAGGTGATTTGGAGCTAGTGGGGCCGCTATTTGCGGCCAGATGGATCAAATGGGCGGCTAAATAGCGGCCAAGTAGGCACGTCTTGCTTCAATAGTCTTTTGATGCTACACTCTTCTCCTTTTCAAGGTTACGTTTGCAAAATCTTTTATATTTGATCTCGGATGAATAGGAGTCCAAGATGACGGCTCTTTTTGTCTTCTTATGAATACGCGTCTCTTCAAATCTTGTTGGACATCGTGCATGCCTCGTTCGTGCTTTGTGCTGCCTCCTTCGTGTGTCATGCTGTCCGAGACACGAATGACCGTCATTTTATCTTGTCCCTTGTACTTGTAAGCAGCACCTGACGGATTTGAATAGCCGAAACCCATATTTTATGTCCTGAAATCATCATAACTGTTGAGAATGTGCGCGATTTGTATTGTTCTGGATTGAAAACCTATAACCTGTAATCATGTAGCAAATACATATTAAAAGCACCTATCTATATGCAAATGTGATTAAGAATGAGTGGTATCGAAATGCAATAATATGATATAAACAAATACCCGCAAACTTATCTTTTGCTCGTCCCGAACAAAACGGTCTTATTTTCAAAATCCTAACCCCACTTTCACAGGGAATGCGATCGTACTGAGCCTATGCAATAAGCTGTTCAATTTCTAGGGTGCCCTAGTAGGAGGGGTTTTGTCTCCTAAGGGTTTTCAGCGGACTACACCCACAAAATCCCGCTAAGCTAGTTTTGTGAGATAACAGTCGATTCTAATTCTAAAGTTCAATATCTAAGCTAAAAATTCTATCATCCTAAATTAGAAATATAGAACACTTATTTTTCATACCTCACTTCTTATTTAACTTATGATTTTATACGTCTTTATGTGCTCGTGCAAATAGCGTCGTTACATTTTAAAAAACTTCGATTAGAGTTTTCATGCCACAAATACGGACCGGACAAAACTTCAAAAGGATCACGCGAGTTCGTAAAGACTTAAGATTTTCTCAAGTTTCATCCTCCAGCTAAGCCTCAAATCCAGAATTTCTATCATTTTTGACAAAAAAAACTATGCCTTATTCTTCACTCTACCTTTTACTTGTTTTTGTTCATACACACTTTCGTGAACGTACAATGGTCTTTATCATCGTGTAAAACTTTCATATCTCCGTTAAAAAATATTTTTATGAAAAAACTCGTCTTCAACCAAGATTATTCTCACACAAAGAACCGTGAAGAATTTTAACTCGGAGAGAACACTTACTTGACTTTGTTTATATCGGAATTTCTAGGTTGCTTAGCGAGTTTTGGGCCAATGCACCCAAATCAGATGGTTTTAAAGTATTAGGTATAAAAACACCGCAGCGGAATTAATTGCCCAAGTCGCCTAAGTCCTCAAATAAAAAGACTTATTTTATGCGTGAAAATCATAACATTCAATGCGAATGGAGACATTTCCAGTTGTTCATATTATTTTAAGATCAAAAATGTGTTTGTGTAGATCAGGTGTGTAATTACTCCAATCAAGTTTCAGATGGGTTATCTTTTAGACTTAGCCTCCATTAAAACTTTCAATAATATCTTTTCATATCCACTTCACTTTATGAACTATTCTTGATATTACTTATTTCAGAACAAACATGTTTGATCCTAAGAAATTTTATCAATTTCTACAAGTTTTTAAGACATTTCAAACTTGTCATCAAATTTGCAAAACGCATGACACGTGCAGTATGATACAAAGACGTATATTAGCTAAGCTTAAACTCAAAAGAAGGTTATCTTTCGGGGTTTTAATTTCTAAAAATAGGATTTAGTTGTTTCTATCTTATCAATCTAAACCATCGGTATTTCGAATTTAAGATATCCCACTAGCTAACCTGATGACAAAGTTTTTCTGTTTTGAAATATTTTTCAATTTTTAAGGGTTTTCAAATATATGTGCAAATGCGGAATTTACATATGAATGCAAATATAGAAAGCTCACCAAGCATACCTCCAAACTTAAATTGGATAATGTCCTCGCTATCATGCTATACAAAGAAGGTCAAAATCATTGAGCTCTCAAAAACATGTCAGAGAGCGTTTTTTAGCTCTTTTTTTTAAGGGAATTTCACCTGACAATAAATTTCCCAAAGAAGAAAACGAATATTCACACGATAAGAATAATTATTTACAAGAACAAGAAATCAGTGTATACATACCCCCCACACCTTATTTGAAACAGTGTTTCCACTGTTTATGGCTGGAACAGTAAAGTGTGAAGGAAGGTAAATCGGCTCCTGTAGCAACAGGTGCTCCTCCGATGGTTCTGTGGAAAAGAATGGTTTCAATTTTTGTCCGTTCACTTTGAATAATGAACCGTCCTTTGGATTCTCCAAATCCACCGCACCGTGCGGGTATACACACCGCACCTGAAATGGTCTTGTCCGGCGAGATCGCAACTTACGCATATGAAGATGCAGTTGGGTATCGTAAAGAAGGATCCGCTGTTCTGGTGTGAACGTTTTGCGCACAAGGCATTTATCATAAAAACACATGCGTACTATTCTTTACGAAAACCACGTTATCGTATGATTCATTCCGAAGTACTTTTAATTCGTTCTGTTGCAGCTTTCGAAAGCTGCCCGCTTGGGTAAGGTCAAAGTTCAACTCCTAGATCGCCCACATCGCTCGATGTTCAATCTCGACAGGGAGATGACAAGCTTTATCAAATACAAGCCGATAATGAGACATGCCAAGATCAGTCTTATTTGTAGTACAGAATGCCCAAAGAGCATCAGTTAATTTTGAAGGCCGATCCTTACGGTTCTTGAAAACCGTTTTCTCCAATATCTACTTGATATGTCTATTCAAAATCTCATCTTGTCTGCATGCTTGGGGGTGATAAGGCATTGACAACTTATAGTTGATTGAGTACTTCCGCATCAAGGCCTCAAAAGATCGATTGAAGATGTATGTCCCGTTATCGCTTATGATCGCACGACGGTGCCCAAACAGAGAAAAGATGTTTTCCTTGAGAAATATAACGATAACCTTGTTATCGTTAGTTCGGCTTGGGATGGCCTCAACCCATTTCAATACGTAACCAAAAGCTAATAGAATATACGGGTTCCCAAAGGAGTTAGGAAATGGGCCCATGAAATCTAGACCCCACACATCGAAAATCTCAACAACCAAAATTGGTTGGAGCGAAATCTGATTTCTCCTGGAAATTCGGCCTAAGTGTTGACCTCGGGAATATGTCTTGTAATAATCATGTGCATCCTTGAATAACGTCGGCCAGTAAAAGCCATATTGCAAGACCTTTTTAGCAGTTTTCTTAGAGCCGAAATGATCGCCATACGTTTGATCGTAGCAGAAAGACAGAACACTCTGGAACTCATAGTTGGGTACACACCGATGAATGATTTGATCAGGACAATATTTGAACAAATAAGGTTCAACCCAGTAAAAGTGTTTTACTTAGGAAAGAAATCGATGTTTGTCATGTTTTGACCATTCGTTGGGTGCAAGTCCAGTTGGAAGGATGTTCACAATATCTGTGAACCATGGTTCACACGATATTGTCAAGAGATGTCCGTTGGGAAATGTTTCATTGATTGGAATGAGAAGCGTTGGAGTAGAAAGGAGTCGAGAAAGATGATCGGCTACTACGTTTTCACATCCACTCTTGTCTTTGATTACAAGATTGAATTCATGGAGCAAGATAATCCAACGTATTAACCATGATTTAGCATCCTTTTTAGCAAAAAATGCCTCAGAGCTGAGTGATCAGTGTAACAAACGACTAGGGAGACGATGAGGTACGACCTGAATTTTTTTAAAGCAAATACAACAGCTAAAAACTCTTTCTCAGTTGTTGCATAATCCAATTGAGCATCATTCAGGGTTTGAATTGCATAGTAAATTATGTATGGCTTCTTGTCGATATGTTGTCCTAAGCAATCCGCCAAACTTAAACCCAAGTCAACCGAAGACCGCACCGATGGCAAAATCGGAAGCATTACATATAATTTCAAATAGATGATTCCAGTCAGGGGATGACAGAATGGGAGCGGTTGTGAGAGAGCGTTTCAGAGATTCAAAAGCGGCCAAACATTCCGAGTTGAAATGAAATGTGGCATCCTTGGCTAAGAGAAGAGTCAAGGGCCTATCAATTTTGCTTAAGTCCTTGATAAACCGTCTGTAGAAACCGGCATGGCCAAGAAAAGAACGGATGTATTTGACGCATTTATGGGAAGGTAGGTTAGAAATGATGTCGATTTTTGCCTTATCAACCTCTATACCACTTTATGAGATGATGTGTCCTAAGACAATTCCTTCACAAATCATGAAGTGGCATTTCTCCCAATTCAGAGTTCTTTTCGTTATATCGGGTAAAGAAAGCATCAAGATGTTGCAAGCACCCGTCGAAAGAGTCTCTAAAAATGGAGAAATCTTCCATAAAGATTTGCAGAAAATACTTGACCATGTCAGAGAATATCCCCATCATACACCGCTGAAATATAGCAGGAGTATTGCATAACCCAAAAGGTATGCGGCGGTATGAGAACGTGTTGAAAGGAAAAGTGAAAGTGGTTTTATCCTGGCATTTTCAGTTCTCCTATACCGAGTTGCAATGGGTCCTGGATAAGTAAATCGTAGGCTAAATACGAAAGATGGGTTATGTAATACTCCCGCTAAATACAAAAGCAGGTTAACACTGGGGGTTATGATCGGTCGACCATATCCTGGTATTTCAGTTCTCCCATACCGAGTTGCTCATAAACTAAATACGAAAGCTGGTTAACACTAGCACCGAGATCCAGAAGAGCGTGGTTGATGTTCTTATCCCCAATGGTAATTGAAATCATAGGACAACCAGGGTCCTTTCGTTTTTCAGGTAAATCTTGGGTAAGAGCATCACTCACGTTACTTGCTAAGAAAACCTTCTTCGGTACTTGAGATCTCCTTTTCTTAGTGCGCAAGTACCTTCTCCATTTATGGACATGGTTTATTGGGCCTCAACCGGTTTGGAAATGGAGCTTTGTTTAAAGTGGTTGGGTCCAATGTTTGTAGAGTAGGTTGTGGAGACGGAACGGACGCCAAAATTGGTGTTTGAGTGGAGTGAGATGTGGGTCCATTTTAAGCAGCGGAATTGTTAGGAAAACCTGGTGGAGAATGGAGAACAAGTTTAGAAGAAGTTGGAATAGTAGAAGAAGAAGTGGATGCCGGTGTGTCATCATCGTCGTCGTTTAGTGCGCCAATGTTGGTGTTCAGCAATCTTCTCGGTCTCAATGTAGTAACTGCACTCACATTATGATTCTGTTGTTCAAGAACAACATATGCATTATGTGAGAGACCGGGATTTGGTAGTGGTTGAAATAGAAGCTTCCCATTCTCTCTCTCACTCATTGCCGCGTTTAACTGTGCAATCTTTGCTTTGATGGTTTTAATGCTTTGGCCGTGAGAAGCGGTATGTTGCATGAGATATTTGATTGATTCTGTGAAAGAGTGTGTAATAATAACCGCAATCAATAACGGTGTCGCGTGTAGCTAGCCAAGATGAGTACGGGTCGCCTGCAGGGATTCGTAGAACTTTTAATCTTGCTTTAGACGAGTTGATTAGAGTAAAAGAAGAAAAGAGAATAGATTCTAGATCTATATTAAACACGGATGTAGAATATATATAGTTTTAAGACCTAGTTCAAATACGGATGTAGAATCTATAAAGAAGAGGCTTGTAGGGTTCGTTAGGATTTAGTAGTCATGGATGACTAATAAAGATTACTTCTTTTATCTTTTGATAGATTTAAAACTAAATAGATAGTGATGAACGAGGATTAGGTTTCTTGGAAGAAACTAGGGTTTCCCTACTATTGACCCTTGTCCCTTCATTGATCTCTATTCATGTCTAGCCCTTAACAAAATAATTGTTAATCTAATCTCAAATCGTGGTCGAGACTATCAATAAATTGATAGCGCACCCGATTAGGATGTTAACGATTCTTTTGCTAAAATTTATAAAATTCATAAGACTTAAAAAAAATTAAAATATTTTCTTATCCATTGTTCTACCCTAATCCTACGAACCCTATCAACCGGAGAATTATTCGCGCATGATGGAGATAGAAGAAGAAATGATAGAGAATGAAATCATAATTGTAATGCAAAAATTAAATACGAACTAATTAAACTAATGATCTACCTTTATTAATCAACTTCACAATTACAAAACCTTCGAGTTTAGATCATAAGAGGAAGAAGAAGTTTCTCTTGATCTCTGTCTCGTAGGAAGTAGATGTTCCGTCGAATCTCATGTCGCCTTATCACGTCGAATCGCGGACCTGTCGTAGATCACTTGTTCTTTGACGGTGATTTGCCTCGTGAAAAAGGTGATAGATTTCTATGTTTAGCCCTCGATCCTTTATATAGCCCTGGAAGCAGAAGCCCTGGGTGCTATATCTGAGAGTTTGTTGATAGGATCCTACCTAAAAAATCCTAACTCCTAAGTCCCCAACACTGCCGCGGATCCGCCGCACCTATCATGATTTGGCCGCGGAAGCGCGGTTGAATAGGGGAGTTAGGGATTGCAATTTCTTCAGTGGCTTCACATTGACACGTAGAGATCTTCTAGATATCTGGAATCTTTATATCTTCTCTGAGTCTCTACCAGTATTGATTCTTCGATTTTAATTAAACTTCATCGGCAGATTTTTGATTCCCGACATCTCGATATCCCAATCTCCTGACCTGAGCTAAATCTTGCACAATATCTCCATGAATAATGTTAGTAATATTTGTTATAGAGATATTATTCTAACCATTGGTATGATGTTATATCTTTTAAAGAATCTTGATTAGAATATTTGATATAATATGCATAATAAAAATATTATATTATATGCATATATTTTCCTTCATAATGTTAATTATAATATAAAAACATATGGTAAATAGTATTTTGCAGATAAACCCAAATATGTTCTATATTTATAATAAACACCTTTAGATATTTAAGAAAAGTAAGAAAAATGTTATATCAAATGCGCGATATTTTCGACTCAACAAATACCCCCAAACTTAACTTTGATCGTCCCGAGCAAACTAGTTATTCAAGAGAGGGAGAAAAAGAAAAAAGAAAAACCTAAGCAGCACACTTTCGTAGGAAACACAATTGCAATGAGCACGTGCAACAAGCCGTTAAACCTCTAGGTGTCTCTAGTAAGAGGAGTGTTGTCTCCTGAGGGTTTTCAGCGGATTACACCCATAAAATCCTATAATAAAAGAAAGAAGATGAAAGTTAAGTACAAAGATAAGAATTATAAAAGAAAAAACTTGAAAATAAAATTTTCCAACTACACCAGCTTTTCAGTTGCCATAAGCCCTATCTTAATGGTCATGAAAAGATGTTAGAAATCGCATCATCCCTCAATAAAACATCGTCTTTATCCTTCCTCCCTACCTTTCTTCCAAACATCGATCATATACCCCTACGTGTGTGTAAAAGACATCTCTACACTTATAGAATTCAATTCAAGCCATCATACACTTGTCCATCTTCCAAAGTACTTTATAGTCGGTGAATATTTTAGATGGAATTGCTCACATATCCTTCATGCGAACGTTAATACTTTTTGAGATACTAACCGACCGATTACTAAATGTGCTCGCGCATTTAGGCGTAATTCCTCGTTTTGCAACACCTAAGGCTTAGCAGTGACTTCCAAACCAGTTGGTCTAAGACACTAGGTGATAAAGCACCCTCGCTATATTTTTTTATGCCGCCTTAAGCAATTACAAAACCAGTGTTCATTTTTTTCTTCACCATTTTTTTAATGTTTTTATTTTTCTTCATATCAAGACTTTTAGACAAGAGCATTTCAAGGTATCCTCTACTATCCCAAGTTTCAAGATGTGTGCAAGTGTGTATAGTAGGGTATCAACGTTCAAATGTTTAGCCTCAAGAATAGGGACTATTTTTCAGACTTATGTTTATCCTCAGATTAGTAATTTCCTTCATCTTTCTAACCCTTGGGACAATGACTCATAACTACTTATTACCAGTTTCGTTTAAGAAAACATCTAACTTTCTTGCTTTTCTCAAACTATTCCTATCTTTCGAATGTAATTTTTTTTACTTTCAAACTTTCATTATCAAAAAATTTTTGTGCTTATATATAGTATAATGCAAAATAATGTGTGAATAAGCACAAACCTCCTCCAAACCTGTTTGTAGTAGTGTCCTCACTGATGTCATTTGTTAAGCTAAAAAAACCTGTAAACTTGGGAGGAAAAGTTAGTAACGGGGACATGAATAAATGATAGTGAAATCCTCCCCCAAACTTATTTTTGGCTCAAAATTTTTGTAAAAATTTATTTTCTTTCAAAAGCCAAAATATCCCCCCCCCCAAAAAAACTTGAGTAAAATAATATTAAGCATTTAAAATTATGAGGGGGGTTACAGTTATTGATCAAAGTAAATCCTTACAAAGACCAAAAGTCAACACCAAATATTCAAATATTTTATCGATGTAACGCACTAGTTGGTAGAAAATCATGTCACCTATCGACATGAAGAAGTGGGGAGGGGATAAGGGGTAGAATAGAACGGGTTTACGTCTCGGTTGGTAGAGACGGAATAGTGATGGTGGATGAAAACGAGAATATGAATGAGTAGGTATGGGAATAATAGTCACATTCTCGTTTGGGATAAGAAGAAATGGTGGTGGTTCAACTTCTTCGGGTGGAGGTTGATTAATCGTAAAATCCGTGTCGTTTAGGAATGTGAGTTCGTCGGCAAAAATATCATCGAAACTTGCATCGATGGTCTGATTGAACGTTTCAATGTCAATAAGTGCCGTGCCAGAATTCAACACACATGATTTGTCAAAAATTATAGAGGTAGGAGCCTTGAAAAACTCATCTACCTCATTCTCAAAAGAGTCTAAATTAAGTTGTCTTTCTGGAATTATCGAACTCGAAATATCGGAGTGTGAGTCATCAACACTCGATAAAATTAAAGGAAGATTAGAAGAAAAACCAAAGAAAGTGGGTGATGAAATAGGTAAACAAATCGGAGTGTCGAGTATTGCTGAACCAGATGTGGGAAATGAAGGCCGGATATCGTTCTACTTTTCGGTCATGCATTTATCATCAATTTCCAGGCGCATATGGGGTTCGGGAAAAACAGTTAATGGGTCAAGATAATGTTCACACGGAAGTGAAATGACCTGATGAATTGGTGAGAAAAATTCATCCAAAACTGTGGGTTCATCATCCAATATATCCCTAGCGTCAATATCCTCAATCAAGTGAAAGTTAAAATTCTCAGACACCTCATCAAAAGCATGGTTTTCAATCAATTTAGGTTCTAGAGTGGAGGTGTAGAGATCACAAGGATTGGGTGTGGTTTCACTTGAAATGGACCTTCACAATCGGGTAAATCAAGCACTAAAAAGTCGCACAACTCATCAAACCTTCTATCTTCAATTGGTGAATCATTTGGTGTACTCGATAGATTTGTGAAACTAGAGTTGTGGATTTCAATTTGGGATGAGGAGGTTTGATTTAGAAGGGTGTACTGCTCCCTCTCACTACCCAAATTCTCAATTTGTCCTATTGCCGTATCATACATTGAAATTTTTTGAGCTAGTTGGAAACTAGTTGCTCGTTCATTGGGTTGTATGAGGGCAACCATGGATGCATTCAATTCCTCTATGTGGCGGCGCAACGCTACCCGAAATTCTTCCACTATCCGTTCAAGACTAGACATGGGTCGGGAAGGGATTTCAGCAGAAGATTGAAATTCTTGTGGATAGGTAAAACTCCCAAATGACTGATTAGAAGAATTGTCTAGAGAAGGTGTAAAAGTCAGGTAGGATTGATAGGAATCGAATGGTTATGAAAATTGGACAGCGGTAGGATCAACATTGTGATAAGAAGAATATTGATATTGGTTGGTTGGTTGGCGACTGGCAACAGATGTCATATACGCCGCAAAACGAGTAGCAATATCTTCCTTAGAAAGTGACGGTGTTTGTTGTCCTAACGGTTTGACCGGATTGAAACTTTGCCTTTTAGCCCTCGCCATATGCTCAGCGATGGACATGCGTTTAGGAGTTCCCTCACACGCTTTAAATGGAGTATCAATATGAGAAGATGTAGAATTTTGATGCGGTTGATAGGACATGGAGTGAGGTGTCCAACTGTTTCTTTCCACTTGCTCTATCCGATCTCTTAAAGACATGGTGGAGTCAGAATTTTGACCAAAGCAATTACGAAAACAAGAAATATCTGGTTCTGGATAGCAAAGCTCGGCAAGAGTTCGTCTGTTTGGGTTACCCATTATAAGAAGGAAAGAGGAAGGGGAGAGATTTAAGCTCTATTTGGATTGTTTTGCTTTAAAAGTGGGACTTGAGGGTTGACTCAACAAATCACAAAATGCACAAGCAACTCTATAACTAAGGTCACCTAGGTTAGGCACTAGACTGCTCCTAGACTTCCAAAGGACAAGCAACAGGATGAATCCTCTACCACCTCTTTATCACTCTTGTGGCTAGATAAGTGCCAGGTAAGTGGGAGGTATCCGCTATACGAATCACCGAAAATAGCGGGCCTAATTAAGTAACCACTTGCCTAGATACACTTGCCTAGACACCACAAAAGTAATGCGGATAAGCGATAGATTACCCACGACCTTCCTCTGTCCTAATTGAACGCGACGGTTCTTAGAGTCTTGGTCTAGATATTTTTTAATTAATATAGTGTTATGCGGATGCTCGTTTTGTGATTTGTAGGGCCTAGGAAGGGTGATGAAATCCCCACTAATCTGAATTTTGGTCTTGCCCCTTAAAGTCCGTATTAAAAATATGCAAAAACAAACCGCAAAACAAAACACGCAAAAAGATTTTTGAGCGGTAATATTTTGCAAAGAACCCTGCGGAAAAATATATTATAAGATTTTCATAGGAGGGAGAAAGAGTTGAGGAATATACCGGAGATGTTTGGGGGCACAACTCGACAAGGCCGCCGCTCTTTGGCATTTTCGTTTGCTGAGTTTTCTTCAGTGGTCTCCTTTACTCCTCTGGGATTTGATGAATGTCTCTGAATCTCTGTTTTCTCAATTCAATGACTCCAGATTCCCTCGCAAAATTCGCACAATAATCGTTAAATATGCAAGATGCGGTTTTGTTTTGTTTTTATGATATGGATCGAATAAGAATTCAAGCCGAATAGCAAGAAAAAAAATTACGCTCGTATCCCCGGCAACGGCGCCATTTGATTGATTCTGTGAAAGAGTGTGTAATAATAATCGCAATCAATAACGGTGTCGCGTGTAGCTAGCCGAGATGAGTGCGGGTCGTCCGTAGGGATTCGTGGAAATTTTAATCTTGCTTTAGACGAGTTGATTAGAGTAAAAGAAGAAACGAGAATAGATTCTAGATCTATGTTAAATACGGATGTAGAATATATATAGTTTTAAGATCTAGTTTAAATACGGATGTAGAATCTATAAAAAAGAGGGTTGTAGAGTTCGTTAGGATTTAGTAGTCATGGATGACTAATAAAGATTACTCCTTTTATCTTTTGATAGTTTTAAAACTAGATAGATAGTGATGAATGAGGATTAGAGTTCTTGGAAAAAACTAGAGTTTCTCCACATTGACCCTTGTCCCTTCATTGATCTCTATTCATGTCTAGCCCTTAACAAAACAATTGTTAATCTAATCTCAAAGCATGGTCGAGACTATTAATAAATTGATAGCACGCCCGATTAGGATGTTAATGATTCTTTTGCTAAAGTTTATAAACTTCATAAGATTTAAAAGAAGTTAAAATATTTTCTCATCTATTGTTCTGCCATAATCTTACGAACCCTATCAAGCGGAGAATTACTCACGCATGATGGAGATAGAAGAAGAAAGGATAGAGAATAAAATCATAATTATAATGCAGAAATTAAATACGAACTAATTAAACTAATGATCTACCTTTATTAATCAACTTCACAATTACAAAACCTTCGAGTTTAGATTACAAGAGGAAGAAGAAGTTGCTCTCGATCTCTGTCTCATAGGAAGTAGATGTTCCGTCAAATCTCATGTCGCTTTATCACGTTGAATCGCGGACCTATCGTGGATCACTTATTCTTTAACGGTGATTTACATCGTGAAAAAGGTGATAGATTTATATGTTTAGACTTCGGTCCTTTATATAGCCTTGGAAGCAGAAACCCTGGATGCTATATTTGAGAGTTTGTTGATAGGATCCTACCCAAAAAATCCCAACTCCCAAGTCTCTAACACCGCCGCGGATTCGCCACATCTATCATGATTTGGCCGCAGATGCGCGGTTGAATAGGGGAGTTAGGGATTGCAATTTCTTCAGTGGCTTCACATTGACAAGTAATGATCTTCTAAATATCTGGAATCTTCATATCTTCTCTGAGTCTCTGCCAGTATTGATTCTTCGATTTTAATTAAACTTCATCGGCAGATTTTTGATTCCCGACATCTCGATATCTCGATCTCCTGACCTGAGCTAAATCTTGCATAATATCTCCATGAATAATGTTAGTAATATTTGTTATAGAGATATTATTCTAACCGTTTGTATGATATTATATCTTTTAAAGAATCTTGATTAGAATATTTGATATGATATGCATAATAAAAATATTATATTATATGCATATATTTTCCTTCATAATGTTAATTATAATACAAAAACATATGGTAAATAGTATTTTGCAGATAAACCCAAATATGTTCTATATTTATAATAAAAACATTTAGATATTTAAGAAAAGTAAGGAAAATGTTATATCAAATGTGCGATATTTTCGACTGAACAATACTGAATCGAAGAATAGATGTTGGCGGTTGATTCAGTAGATTGCTTCACAAAAACATAAATACTTCGTTCAAGAGAGGAGACTTTATCGTTACCAGATGGAAAAAAGTTGTTTTGAGGGAACGAACTAGTATACGGAGCAAAGTTGTTCGTCGGGTTTTGGTATTGTTGTGGTTGGAAGGGTTGCTGAAATTGTTGCCGAGTTTGTTGTTATTGAGGAGGAGGGGGCCTTTGAAAGTTTTTTTGGCCGTGGAACTGGGTTTGGTTTTGGTTCCAGGAGAAATTAGGTGATTCCTCCATCCAGGATTATACATGGATGAGTAAGGGTCATTTCTGGGTCGTTGCTGGAAGGCAACATTGGCTTGATTCTGATCAAATTGTGGATTCAAAGGACCCTTTTCCGTCAGATGTGACGGATCGAAACAACAAGCACAAACGGCTCGAAGGGAAGCAACAGGACTAGGGAAAGGAGCTGAAAATTTTCTTTCAATTGCTTCGAACTTCGGCGTTATTGCTGCCATCTCGGCTTTCATTGCAATTGAGATATCAAGTTGATGAACTTCTGCTCTAGATTGACCGGAAGAAGAGGATGAAGAAGATGAAGGGTTCGGCTGGGTACTATCCCACTGCAGCGATTGTTCCGCGAGATCATCAAAAATTTGCCAAGCCTCCTCGTCGGATTTGGATAGGAAGTGTCCTTAACATATTGTTTCCATCAACTGTTTAGTTGCTAGATTCAGGCCCTCATACAAAGTTTGGTAAAGTTGTCATTTCTCAATACCGTGGTGAGGATACTGAACAAGGAGATCTTTATACTGGTCAAATCACTTCCAAAAAGGTTCATTTGGAAGCTGGGTGAATTAATTTATTTCATTTCGGATTCTCGCGGTTTTATGATTGGGGTAGAATTTCTTTTAAAATGCTTTTGCAAATTCATCCCAACTGGTTATGGAATGAGATGCAGTGATGTATACCCATTTTTCCGCAAGATCACAAAGAGTGAAAGGAATAACACGCAGCCGAATAGCATCGTCGGACAATTGGGTTGTTTTCATCATCGAACAAACCTTTTGGAATTTGTTGATGAAGATATAGACAGCTTTGGATTCAAGCCCATGGAATTTGGGCAACATATTGATGAAGTGGAACTTAATTTCAAAATTGTCCCCATTTGCCGGTGGAAGAGAAAGAAAAGTGGGAAGCGTTGCACTGGTTGGTAGAAACGGTCTTGAAGCTCGATTCGAGATGGCGCTCTTAGAGGTGGTGGAACAATACCCAGCGGTGATAAAATGATGTTCGGTGGAAGTCCCGAAATTTCAAAAGAAGAGGTACACAAAAGAGAATGTGAAGATGTGTGAACATAATCACAGTCAACGTCAGAGTTGACCTGCAAAGGCAAAGGAAAAGGGTTCGTGGAAGAAGTATCGACTTCGGAGTCGATCGCATAGTCGGTAGTGACTAATGAAACGTGGACTAAACAAGCACCAGGGTCCTGAGCCCAATGGACATACACTAAAAAAATTTAGTATTGTCAAAGCGTATTTGTAGAAGGTGAGGATAAGAAAACATCAATAGAGAAAATGTAGGTGAAGGTAAAAATGTGTACATTTTTTGATTTTTTGTTTTTTCCTGAAAATTTGCGGAAATAACGGATTCAACACAATTAATCACTATCAAAATGTACAATTAATATCTAGAGCTAGGGTCTTCAAAGTCCAAACTAGACCGCTCCAAGACTTCTAAGCGACAAGTTGCAGGTTAAACACTCTAGCTGGCTCTTCACTGATCAAGTATGGCCAGGTAAGTGCAAGTGAGGTAAGGGAGGTTGTCCATGTCTTTCGTCAAGTTCCTTAATGTATGAACCTCCTCACTTTGTGATACTCTCATCTCTGACACTTTCCTTAGACACTACACGATCAAGTTTAAATAAATAGTAGATTCCCCGCAAGCTTCACTTGTCCTAAATAAGCGCGATGGGTCCTTAAAGACATGGTCTAGATCTTTTTTAATTAACTCAAGGTAATACATATGATTTTAGTGATTTTTGGGGCTTAGGATGGGTGATGAACTCTCTACCTAATCTGAATTTGGTTTTGTGCCCTTTAATTTTTGTATTAAAGATGCAATGCGCAGTTTAATAAACGGGTTGTTCAAAACATCAAACAATCGTTTTTTACATTAAGCGGCGGCGCTGCAACAAATACGGGTTAGTCCCTTTTTGGCTATAGGCGATGAACTTTTGCAAAGAATCCTGCAAAGAATAGAATATTGGAGTTGTTCTCCTCCGAACGGCGGCCGGGACGTCGGGACGTCCGAATGCCTGAGGTTCGGGGCAGATGCTAATTGGTGCTATCCGTCCACCTCTCCGAAGATGCCAAGTTGATTTATGGCACCATGTATCGAAGGTTTAAACGGATGCGTCCGATGTAGCAGACTTCGTCAGATTCCCCCTCATTTGAGGGGTTTTTGATTGTGGGGACGCTCTTCCCTGCAGGCGCAAGCCCCTGCAGTTAATTACGCTACCGCGTTGCGGTAACAACTTTCTCCTTCTCCAAATGGTCACTTCGTGTCGTGGGTGTTTGTTTTATTGCCCGTGGATTGTTTACGGAGACTGGGTTATGTCGTCACCCGTAGGGCGTGGACTAATCCAAATCCGCATTATTTTAAATTTGGGTTTGGGGGTTTGGTTTGAGGATACGTCAGCCATACTTGAGGCTAAGATCAACTCAAACGTTTGTTAAGGATACGTTAGTCTAACTTTGTGACTAAGATCAACTTAACAGGATCGTTTAGATCCGACAAAAGAGTGTTTGGACTCTAATGTTCCAGTTTAGGGACGTAGTGGTCCATCGTATGTATGGCCGTCGGGACCTATCACCTCTCTGACGACCTTGAAAGATTACAACGACGGATGTCAGAGGAGTTCAGAGATGTACCCTTGAGCCGGAGTTAATTTAAGGGATTCGTAGTCCAATCTGTTTGAAGGTTTAAGGACACGTTAGCCATTTTTGGAGGCTAAGATCAACTTAAACGGGACCGTTTAGATCCGACAAAAGAGCATATGAAGGGCTCTATTGTTCTAGTTTAGGGACGTTGCGGTCCGTGGGTAGTTTAAGGACATTGCGGTCCGTTGGTAGTTTAAGGACATTGCGGTCCGTTGGTAGTTTAAGGACATTGCGGTCCGTTGGTAGTTTTAAGACATCTCGGTCAAGGTTAAGGACGTCGTAGTCCATGGGTTTAAGGACCCCACAGTCCGGTATGTGCTCTGGATGCTTCACACGGGTTCATTGCCGTGCTAGGCGAGGACCAGGCTCCGCTCTGGATGCTTCACACGGGTTCACTGCCGTGCTCTGCGAGGACCAGGATCCGCTCTGGACGTTTCCCACGGGGTCAATGGACGTTTCCCACGGGGTCAAAGAGTGACGTTATCCGTGTTCCACGTAACCAGGAATTTTGCATTAGGCATGGGTTTAAGGACCCCACAGTCCATATCATGAGTGGTCATCGGGACCCGTCACCTCTTTGAAGACATTGAGGGATTACAATGCCAAGTATCAAAGGAGTGAAGAGATGTACCCTAGAACCGGAATGGCTTGAATAGTCCCTGACCCAATTTGGGGTCGAGACTGATTAATTATGTTATGAGCCCATTAGCCCAGTTAATCACAAATTGAGGACTTATGGCCAGCTTGGGCTAAGTCCAGTCAGGTCTGGAACATTGACTTCTTGTTGGTCCATTGAGGGAGAGGCTTTGCCTCTATCCCTTTAGCCAATTGGGCCAAAGCCTAGTGTTAAACACTACAGAGCAATCAGTGTTGAACACTGGGAATGAGGTTGACAAGTTAGTGTTTAACACTAAGAGATAATTGGTGTTAAACACCAGCAATAAGGCTTTTCAAATTAGTGTTAAACACTAAAACAGATCAGTGTTGAACACTGCAAATAAAGATCTCAGATTAGTGTTTAAACACTAAGGTAATCAGTGTTGAACACTGCAGATAAAGCTTTTTAATTAGTGTTGAACACTAAGGCCCAACAGTATTTTAACACTGAGTTCGAGAGTTTCAATTTAGTGTTAAACACTAAGACAAGAGGGGTCACGTGGCAGCACGTGAGAGCGCCCTTCCTTCGTTTGTTCTGCTGACATTACTGCGTCTTTGATAGCATCACGTGTCAGCACGTGACGGGCATTCAAATGCCTATGTGTTAAGGCTTCTGCTGAAAGTCACGTGGGTCACGTGGGGTGCTGCCTCACAGGGGCTTTCTGTAGGGCTTTTGGGGGGGGTCACGTGGTGACACGTGACCCTGCCTTAATGTTGTTTTTAGAGGATTTGTTACTCCTTTTTCAGGAATTAAATTCCAGAAACTTTTAATTTCAGAGGAATTAAATTCCTATTTCCTTTTGAAGACTTGTATTCTGGAATAGAGTTTAACTCTGAATTTTCTGTGGGAGTTAAATTCCTCGTTTATGTGAAGGGCTGAATAGGGTTAAACCCTAATAAAAGTTTTTAAGGAATTGAATCCCCATTCCCTGTTAAATGATGATTAAGGGAATTAAATTCCCGTTGTTTCAACAGAACTAAGTTCTTTAATTAGGGTTAAACCCTGTTTCTTTTTTTTGTTCTGAAGGAATTAAATTCCCATGATATAGGGTCTAGCCCTACTTTTATTTTGGAGGAATTAAATTCCTGTAGTTCTGTGAGAATTAAATTCTCGAGCTTGCACTCCTTCTCTATGTTTTGGATCTGCATGGCAGGATCTCAACCCATTGAGAATTAAATTCTCAACCTTAAGGGGAGATGTGCACTTTGCAGATCCTCTATCCAAGAGAGAAGAAATAATTTCTTCTGCTTTTATATTATCAGAGTTAAACTCTGTTGAGAATTAAATTCTCCTTCTTTCAAAAGGCCTTCCCTTTCTTACCTAGGGTTTTTTTTTGCAGAAGATCTGAGTCTTTTCGAAGTATCAAAGCTCTTCTCCTTTTCTCTTTTCTTCTCTGCGCATGTATATATCTCTTTTTTTGTCTCTTGGCTCCTATTTATAGGAGAGGCAGCCGCATCAATCAGTTTTTTGACGAATCTTCATTGAGAGATTTGATTTGCATCCATCATTCATTTTGGGCCTTTGGATTATTAGGTGAATTTTATTCACCATTGGATCTTAAATCCAGAGATTCTCCTTTGTTATTTTGGTTAGATTTAAGGGGGAAATCTCTCCAAACCCGAGATTTTCCATAGATAGATGAAATTTAATCATCTCTGAATCTTTAATTTGATTGGTCCCAAATAATTACTTTCCTTTGGAAAGATTCGAATTTCCTTCAGAATTTAATTCTGTCGTCAAAAATGGGCTCTGAAAGTCGGTCACGTGTGACCACGTGACCCATGGTCACGTGCAGACACGTGACCCTCTTTGGAATGAAGAATCCCTTTTCTTTCTGCGCTGTCTTCCGGTACCTGTTTTAGCCATCACGTGCTACCACGTGACCCCTGGTCACGTGTGAGCACGTGACCCCTGTCTGGCACTTCTTTCTCTGGTTCAATTGGAGAGCGAATCTGCTGCTTTGAACGTCACGTGTCGACACGTGACCCTGGTCACGTGGGAGCACGTGACCTCTTCTGAAGCCTTTTCCTTGACTCGATCAGAGAACTTGTGTGTCTTGGACGCTTGCATTTAAATGTCACGTGACCCTGGTCACGTGGGAGCACGTGACTCTTTCTGAAGCCCATTTTCTTCAGCGTAGCCAGGAGACTGAACTCGACTTGATGATGCTTTTTAGGTGTCACGTGCTAACACGAGACCGCTAGTCACGTGTAAGCACGTGACCCTCCTCTGAAGCTTTTCCCAGAAGCTTTCCGGATTTTAAATCAGGAAACAAATGCCCCCACAGCGTTGTTCTCACGTGTCTGCACGTGAGTGCAACGCTGTCACCTCTTGTGACCGTTGGATTCCTCTAGGGATCTGGGGAGACGAAACGTTTTCATTGTCTTCTATAAATAGCTCTGTCTCTTCATATGAGCCTTCACTTTGCCCATCTTCTTCTTCTGAGAACTTTTTCTAAGAATTTAATTCTCCTCTTCCAGAGCTTAGTTCTCTGTCTTGAACATTTCCCAGAGTTTAACTCTGTTCGAAAAGAACCCTTCTTCTCAGGTAAGAATGTTAAACGGCCAAAGCGCCTTTGTCTTTAAAAGAACTCTTTGGATTTCAAGTCTATATTAAGGGTTTCGCCAAGAACCCATTTTTCTTCACGTTTCTCCATAAGAACAGGGAGCCTTCGAACTGTAGATCTCCTAGGGTTTAGGTGGCCTTTGGGGAGATGATGACAACGTTTCAACTCCATGGACTTTGATTCCATCAAAATTATTTCTGGGAATTTAATTCCCCCCTTTTTTAATAAGGAAGTTAATTCTTGTGAAGAACTCAATCTCTTCACACAGAGGCTCCTTGGGTCTCTTGGCCCGAGGCTGTTCTTCTGCCATTAATGCGATGGGGATTTTGTAATGATGCTAGTGACTTTTATTTCAGGTATCATGGACGCCCATCTGTATCGTCTTGACGAGATTATTTCCTATGGGAACATTCGTGCGCTGGGCCGCAGTCAGGACCAGGAGTTCACCGATGCCCAGTGCGCCGAGATCATGAGCCGCTTTGATGAGTACAACCATCGACTACTTCCCCGTCGCTCTTCTCTTCTGAGGCTGATCGTGCTGGCGATCCGGGAGGCCCTTCCTCTCTTTTGCGCCGGCATACCACTCGGGGACTTAGACGCTGCCGAGGATAAGGTGCATTCGGTGTACCTTATGGGCTTGATCTCAAAGAGGAGGCGGGATGATCTCATTGATCTTCTTCATCAGCTTTTTCAACAATCAGCCATACTGGGTGCCTATCGGAGGGTAGAGGACATCCGTGGGGACCCCGATGCTTGTGACCGTGAGCGAAAGCATACTCGGGAAGTCCGCAACGTTTGGAAAGTTTTGGATAAAGTTAATTTTGAGTTTCTCAACCCATGTCCCGCATCTGAAGTGTTTCCATTGTAAATGTGTCCTCGATATTTTGTATGAACCTCTTGAAGTATGAGTGGCGAGTTTTATTGTGTTCTCTCATGTTTGCACGCCTTTTTCCTGGAATTTTACCATTTCACTACTGTTGTTGCTGATGCCTTTAATATGTATGGTGCTATTCTATTTTCTAGTGCACGTCAAATTTGGGTCTCACACGTTCCGCACGTGGGACCATTTAATGGGGACTGTTCACAAAATTTTGCATGCCGCATTTCTAGCGTGCAGTATTGGATGCATAAAAAAAAGCCTTGGAAATAGTTATTTCTCCTTGATTTTCGATGCCTTTCCTTTTTGAGCCTTGGAAACATCTTTTGCATGCAAGATTTTTCGTGCATGGCACTTAATGCACCTCTTTATATTCTTGAGGCCATAGCCTATTTTCTCCTTACAGAGAAATTCATTCCCATATCGACGTGATTTAATTTAAGGAGTATCTGAGCGTTATGGCCTGCAACCGTCCACACGCTCGTCGGCAGCCATAGGAAGTGCCCATCGAGGAGATGATCCCCCGCTTTGCCGCTCGGCTAGTGGATCCACTCCTTACTGACGACGAATGCGACTCAGCCGTGCATGAACTCTCGATTCGTAGGGGATCTCCCCTCCCGATGGGTTCCTTCTGGCTCCGGATGATTCTCACGGTCGTGCTTGCCGACATTCCTCCTCATCCGGCGGAGATGACCCTGGCAATGCTTGATGCGGCGGAAGAAAAGCTCGAGGGCTTTCATGAAGCGTGCCTGATTACCCAGGCCTTGAAGGCCTGCTCAATTCGTCTGTTGAGCGAGATAAGGGCCCGGCGAGCCATTATGTTTGCTTTCGCGGACGAGCATGGCACCAACCGATGGGGAGCGACTCCTCGCGAGAATCGTCGCTTCGATGTGCTGGAGAAAGCGGAGAGGGAGATGGAGAATCTTGTCCTTTGCTTCATCAGCCCCTGTGCCGTTGATCCTGTGTTTGGTGATCTTTTTCGTTAGTGTAGAACCCCCTTTTTTTGTACATACTCATGAATAAGAGTATCTGCTTTTTTTTTGTTTTGAATTGTATTTTGCATCCATTTTGATTTATGAATAAAAGATACAATTTTCCTCTCAGTGATGTGTCCCCTTTTCATTGAATGCATTCTGCGGATATTCTATCTTAATCTTCTTGCAGGACGGCCGTGGCTTAGGATTCAGGGTTAGGATCTGTTTCCTGAGGCCTTTGCATCTTATGAGCCACGAGGGTCTCATAAGGAGTCTTTCTCCCTATAGGTCGAGAGGATCCCATAGGTGTGAGTTCTTCTTAAAGATCGTGAGGATCCTTAAGCGGGTTTTCCCTTGAGAGTCGTGAGGGCCTGCAAGTGCCGGATGTGATCACCCTTATCCGCGTCTCACGGGGTTAGGGATCTCTCAAGGTATCGTAGTTTAAAGACGTCGCGGTCAAGGTTAAGGACCTCATAGTCCGTGGATTTAAGGACTCCACAGTCCGATGTTAGTTTTAAGACATCTCGGTCAAGGTTAAGGACCTCATAGTCCGTGGATTTAGGGACTCCACAGTCCGGTGTTCGGTTGCAGGGACCCGCCACCTCTTTGAAGACGTTGAGGAATTACAACGCCAGGTATCAAAGGAGTGAAGAGATGTACCCTTAAACCAAGGCGAAATCCGTAGGGAATCGGGGGGTTGATCGTTAGTTTTAAGACATCACGGTCAAGGTTAAGGACGTCATAGTCCGTGGATTTTAAGGACTCCACAGTCCGGTGTTTGCTCTGGATGCTTCACACGGGTTCACTGCCGTGCTTGGCGAGGACCAGGCTCCGCTCTGGACGTTTTCCACGGGGTCAAAGAGTGACGTTATCCGCGTTCCACGTAACCAGGAAGTTTGCGCTAGATGCTTCACACGGGTTCACTGCCGCGTTAGGCGAGGACTAGGCTCCGCTCTGGATGCTTCGCATGGGTTCACTGCCATGCTCTGCGAGGACCAGGATCCGCTCTGGACGTTTTCCACGGGGTCAAAGAGTGACGTTATCCGCTTTCCACGTAACCAGGAAGTTTGCACTAGATGCTTCACACGGGTTCACTGCCGCGTTAGGCGAGGACTAGGCTCCGCTCTGGATGCTTCGCACGGGTTCACTGCCATGCTCTGCGAGGACCAGGATCCGCTCTGGACATTTTCCACGGGGTCAAAGAGTGACGTTATCCGCTTTCCACGTAACCAGGAAGTTTGCACTAGATGCTTCACACGGGTTCACTGCCGCGTTAGGCGAGGACTAGGCTCCACTCTGGATGCTTCGCACGGGTTCACTGCCATGCTCTGCGAGGACCAGGATCCGCTCTGGACGTTTTCCACGGGGTCAAAGAGTGACGTTATCCATTTTCCACGTAACCAGGAAGTTTGCACTAGATGCTTCACACGGGTTCACTGCCGCGTTAGGCGAGGACTAGGCTCCGCTCTGGATGTTTTCCACGGGGTCAAAGAGTGACGTTATCCGCTTTCCACGTAACCAGGAAGTTTGCACTAGATGCTTCACACGGGTTCACTGCCGCGTTAGGCGAGGACTAGGCTCCGCTCTGGATGCTTCGCATGGGTTCACTGCCATGCTCTGCGAGGACCAGGATCCGCTCTGGACGTTTTCCACGGGGTCAAAGAGTGACGTTATCCGCTTTCCACGTAACCAGGAAGTTTGCACTAGATGCTTCACACGGGTTCATTGCCGCGTTAGGCGAGGACTAGGCTCCGCTCTGGATGCTTCGCATGGGTTCACTGCCATGCTCTGCGAGGACCAGGATCCGCTCTGGACGTTTTCCACGGGGTCAAAGAGTGACGTTATCCGCTTTCCACGTAACCAGGAAGTTTGCACTAGATGCTTCACACGGGTTCACTGTCGTGTTAGGCGAGGACTAGGCTCCGCTCTGGATGCTTCGCATGGGTTCACTGCCATGCTCTGCGAGGACCAGGATCCGCTCTGGACGTTTTCCACGGGGTCAAAGAGTGACGTTATCCGCTTTCCACGTAACCAGGAATTTTGTTGATTGTATCCGCATTTCACGGAATGGAGGTTTGACTCCTGGTGACGTGTATATCACCGAGTCATGGAACTGGGGGTTGCCGCTATTCCGTTTCGCTTGATATTGTGTCTGTCGTTACAAGACGAGTGTTTGGATGATCTCTAGGTCGCTTGTGGCCCGTCGAGACTTGGCTTCTTCTTCTGATGAAACCTGAGGGAGAAGTATGATCCCTTTTTTGTTTACGCCCTTGGATTGTGTACAGGGTGTGATGGAATATCACCTGTAAGGCATAAATTTTATTTTTATTTTATTTCTTTTTCCGCGATGCTCTATCATTTCAGCTTTTATATCGCGAAAATCGCGATTGCCCAATCATTTCGGCTATTTTTCGCGGTGCCCAATCATTTCGGCTATTTATTTATTTTCTGCTCGCTGCTTTTTATTGCGAGCTGCCCCATCATTTCGGCTATTTTTCATGCCTTCATTTTTACTTGCTGCTTTTTATTGCAAGTTGCCCCATCATTTCGGCTATTTTGTAGGCATGTGTGGCTTGCTAGCTTTTCGTTACAAGCCTGGATTTTAAGCACCGATCTCGGCATCAGCACCGCTACAATTGGAATGTTGCCAGGAGCGAATCATCATTTGCCTTTGTCGATAATGAACAAAGGTGGCTCAGCAAACAGGGTTAAGGGTCCTGTTAACCAAGGCTTTTGACTTCATGAGCCGTAAGGGTCTCACAAAGGTATTTCTCCCCGCGAGTCGTGAGGATCTCGTAGGTGTGTTTTCTCCTTAGGGATCGTGAGGATTCCTAAGTGTGTGCTCCTCTGTAAGTCGTAAGGATCCTACAAGAGGACTTTCTCATTATGGGTCGAGAGGACCTATAAGGGTTGGACTTTGTTGGGGAAATTTTTATTCGCGCCCGTGGATTGTATACAAGGGTCAGTATGGAGCCGCTTGTAGGGCAATATCGGAGGTTGTGGAGGATTTGCTTAAGAACAGGTTCAGGTTTCTGTAACTTAAGACTTTCAAATCTCATGAGCCGTGAGGGTCCCATAAGAGAATTCTCCTTACGAGTCGTGAGGATCTCGTAAGTGTGTTTTCTCCTTAGGAATCGTGAGGATCCCTAAGTGTGTTGCTCCTTTGTGAGTCGTAAGGATCTCACGCAGGTGGTTTCTCCTTACAAGGTCGAGAGGACCCTATAAGTGTCTTTTAACGAGGTTGCGCCCTTTCGGGTTTTCACAAACACTCGCCGGTAGTCCTGCTGTTTTTACTCACGGAGCCCTTTCAGGTTTTCATCCGTGCCCATTTTGCTTATGGACATACCGTTTTTATTATTTTATATACTTACTCTTTTTTTTTTTTTTATCTCGTCAGCCCAAGGATGCTGCGGTAGTAGTTTAGGGACGTTTCGGTCCGTTGTTATATGGACGTTTCGGTCCGTCGTTAGTTTTAAGGACGTTTCGGTCCGTTGTTAGTTTAAGGACGTTTCGGTCCGGCATTAGTTTAAGGACGTTTCGGTCCGTAGATAGTTTAAGGACGTTTCGGTCCGTAGATAGTTTAAGGACGTTTCGGTCCGTCGCTAGTTTAAGGACGTTTCGGTCCGTTGTTATAGGAAGGCCGGTTGCTGCTTGTAAAGACCGAGCCTGGGAAGATAGCGAGCGGACATAGTCGTCGTCATCTATCATTGACCTAGGCTGCAGCTTATTAAGCATGGTATTTCTTCAAGAAGCGGCCGTTTACTGGCCTGAAAGGCCTTTCACCGTGCATGTCCATGAGTAGATAGGCTCCACCCTGGTAGACCTTGTCTATGATGTACGGGCCCTCATAGTTTGGCTCAAATTTTCCTCGCTTGGCGCGATTGGGGATCATAGGTCTTTTGACCACTAGTACGAGTTCGCCTTGGCGGAATGTCCTCGGCCTGGTCAATCTTTCGTACAAGCGCGTCATCTTTGCTTTGTAGGCCTCTAGATGTTGTTGCGCTATGAGCCGGGTTTCGTCGAGGGCATCGAGCTCCTCAAGCCGAAGGTGAGCATTTTCTTCGTTCGTCAGCTCGTGGTGGACTGCTACTCGTAGAGAGGGTAACTCTATCTCGAGGGGGAGAACTGCTTCCGTCCCAAATACCAACGCGTACGGCGTTGTGTTCGTGGCCGTCTTGAATGTAGTTCGATAAGCCCAAAGGGCTTTTTGCAGCCTTTCGTGCCAGTCTCTCTTATTCCTGGAGACGGTCTTTTTTATGATCTTCGTCAAGGTCTTATTGAAAGCCTCGGCCAGACCGTTAGCTCGTGGGTTGTAAACTGAAGAATATCTCCAGTCTATATTGTGCTGCTGTGCGAAGCGGCTAATCTTATGGCTTCGGTAGGCCGGCCCATTATCGGAGATAATCCGTCGTGGAGTTCCGAACCGATAGATGACGTGCGTTTTGAAGAAATGGAGAATATTCTCCGTCTTCACTTCCCTCAGTGGTACCGCTTCTGCCCATTTGGAGAAGTAATCAGTTGTCGCCAGGATAAAACGATGTCCCCGGGCTGATGCCGGCTCTATGGGGCCGACTATGTCAGTCCCCCACATTTCGAATGGCCAGCTGGCCACCGTTGGGTGTAGTGGATTCGGATGTTGGTGGATGAAGTCTCCATGGATCTGGCATGAGTGGCATTGCTTCGCATACTCGAGGCAGTCCTGGATCATCGTGGGCCAGTAGTAACCCATCCGTTTAATTTTTAACTTCATCTTTGGGCCTGCCTGGTGAGAACCGCAAAGTCCGTCGTGAACTTCTTGAACGACTCTTTCTGCTTCGTCAGGTCCTAAGCATCTCAGCCATAGAAAATCAAACGATCTCTTGTACAGGGTATCGTTGACGAAAGCGAAGGATAGAGCTCGTTTCATAAGCTGATGTCTTGAGGACGCTTCCTCGGGCATTCGGTGGGACTTAAAGTAGTCTATGAAGACTTCCCTCCAGTCCTCAGCCTTCTCACGGTCTTTTATTTGTAGGGTCGCTTGCTCAATCGCTCCCTTTTCTTTATATAATTCCGGAGGTATTTCTGCCGGGGCGAGCACTCGACGGCTTTGTACTACGATTCTGACGTCATCGAGGTTCTCGTCGGCCAGTTCTTTAGCGAGTTTGGCCAACGCGTCTGCTTTGCTGTTTTCTGCGCGCGGTATGTTCTCTAGAATATAGGAGGGGATCTGGGCCAACAGTTGTTGCACCTTTTCGCCGTACTTCACCAATTCTGGTTTGCACGTTTGGTAGTCACCATTTATTTGGCTAACGACCAGCTGAGAATCCCCGTATATGTGGAGGTCTTCAATTCCCATGTTGATGGCGATTTCGAGGCCTGCTATCAGAGCTTCGTATTCGGCTTCATTGTTTGTCCTTGACTCTGTTAAGGAGAAGGCGAAGCGCATTATCCCTCCTTGTGGAGTTGCAAAGATAAGGCCTATCCCCGATTTGATGATCGGGTTACCCTGTTTCTGTTTCTTTATGGAGGACGCTCCATCGAAATAGAGTTCCCATCGTGTGCTTCCACCGCCAATTGCATCAAATGCATGCTCGTCCGGCAAATCACAGTTCAGAGGAGAGTCGGCCGGTATCGGGTGCTCGGCGAGGAAGTCGGCAATGGCCTGGCCCTTCACTGCCTTGAGGGGTTGATATGTTATCGAGAACTCCATCAAGAGAAGGGCCCATTTAGCGAGTCGTCCCGTCAATATAGCCTTTGACATCAGGTATTTAAGGGGATCCACCTTTGAAATGAGACGGACTTCATGCGCCAACGCATAGTGCCTGAGCTTCGTTATTGCAAAGATTAATGCCAAGCAATGTTTTTCGATGGGCGAGTAATTGCTTTCTGCCCCCAGCAGCACTCGACTTAAGTAGTAAAGTGCTCTTTCTTTCCCCTGATCATTCTCTTGTGCCCATAATGCGCCCAAAGAACCTTCAAGGGCGGCCGTGTAGAGAATGAGAGGCTTTCCTTTCACTGGGGCAGCCAACACCGGAGGATTTTGCAAGTATTGTTTGATCTCGTCTAGTGCACCTTGACATTTGTGATCCCAAACGAACGGGGTTCCCTTTTTCATCAGGTGGCTGTAAGGACGGCATTTGCCCGAAAGATTAGCGATAAACCGCCGGATGTATGCGAGCTTCCCTTGGAGAGACCGCAACTGCTTGAGGGTTCTTGGCGGAGGCATCTCCATAATCGCCTTAATCTTTGACGGATCTATTTCAATACCTCGGTGTCGAACGATGAATCCCAGGAATTTACCCGAGGAGACTCCAAACGCGCATTTGAGGGGATTCATTTTTAAATTATATTGCCGAAGGCGTTGAAATACGGTTTCGAGATGCTTTAAATGCTCTTCGTATGACATGCTCTTCACTACGAGGTCATCGATATAGCATTCGACGATGTCGTGTATGAGATCGTCGAAGATGTTTGTCATGGCCCTTTGATAGGTGGCGCCAGCGTTCTTTAGGCCAAAGGGCATAACCCTGTAGCAGAATATGCCCAAAGGAGTCCGGAAAGCGGTGTGCTTCTGGTCTTCGGGATGCATCTTTATCTGATTGTATCCTGATGAACCATCCATAAAGGAGAAGACCTCGTGAGTGGATGTGTTATCTATCATTAGCTCGGTTACCGGCACCGGGAAATCGTCCTTTGGGCATGCTTTATTGAGATCCCTGAAGTCTACGCATATGCGCACCGTCTCATTCTTCTTCATTACCGGGACGATGTTGGCAATCCAGTCGGGATATTGGACTTCCTGGATAAAACCGGAATCGATCAACTTCTTGACCTCGGCGTTGATGCTCATCTCAAGCTCAAGTCGCATCCTTCTTGGCGCCTGCTTGACTGGCTTGATATCTGGGGATATTGCTAATCTATGCATTGCAATCTCCGGGTCCAATCCTGGCATCTCGGAGTAGTTCCACGCGAAGCAGTCCTTATGCCGTAGGAGCACGTTCTTTAACGCAGCCACTTTTTCCTCGGATAACAACTAGCTGACAAATGTCGGTCGCGGGTCGTCTGCCGATCCCAGCTCGATCTTCTTGAGGTTATCTGCGGTAGTATGTATACCGTCTTCCAGTTCTTTCGGAGCAGGCGGAAATTCCGAGATCAACTCATCATCGCTGTTCTCGAAGCACCGGGGAAGGTCATCTTCGTTCTCGGGCTCTTCTTTTAATATCGTAATCATATAACAGGTGCGAACTCGCTCCCAAGACTGAGGCGGATCCGGTTCTGCTCTTGTGGCTTTGGGCTCGTGCTTTTGCGGCGGCGTTACTTTCCAACCGTCGGATAAAGCGAATCTACCCCGTCGGTACTGGTCCTCGACCCAGTTCTTGAAGGTGAAGCAATCTTCGGTAGGATGTCCTATGGCTCGGTGATAAGAGCAATAACCCGGATGAGAGACCTTGCTAGCTTGCTCAGGATGCCTAGACTCTGGAAGCGTGATCATCTGATGTTTTAGGGCGAGCTTGAGTAACCGTTCCGTCTTGTCTCGGGGGAAGGAGTATGCTCGACTCATCTTTTCCATGAGGGACGAATCCGAGCCGCGCAATACCCGTAACCCTCTAATCCTGCGTCGTTGTTGTCGGCTTCTTCTCTCGCTTCTTAATTTATTTCCGTCCCTGCATCGGGCCTTTCGTATGACGGGTTGACGATGGTGAACATCTTTATCTTTTGCAGCCTGTGCAGCCTGTTGGAATAGACGTTGCGTCCTGGCCTTCTCATAGATGGCCACTTCGTGGTTGTGATCTTCCCGAATTTTCTGATCCGCTTTCGTGGTAGGCTCGCCCATTCGTCCTTTAAACAACGGGTTTGGCACTTCGATCGCGGGGTTTAGTTTTGATGAGGGGTTGGTCTCTCCTGACAGGGCGCCTTCTTCTTCATCAAAGGTATATATGGCGTAGCTGCCGTGGGCTCGCTCCCATTTTCCGGTTCTCGCGTACCCAAGCCCAAGTGTTTCCATCTTCCCATCGGGTAATTTGCGCTGAGTCCCGGGGACATCCCAAATCCTGTTGTAGAACCGAGCCTGCCGCACAGTCTGTTTTAAGGGTACTCCTTGGCGCTTCAATAACTTCTTCAATCCATTTGTATAGTATCTAGGCAGACGGATGGGTTGGAGCCTGTCAAGTGTAACATCCACGCCGTGCCAGATCTCTTTCTCCACCTTCGACTCTGAGGATTGGTAGAATAGGATCACCTTCTCACCCCTTCGCCTGGGAGGGACGTAAAATGTTTGCAGGTCCTGGACGCTGTGAGCTTGAAGCGCGTCGAGATCCTTATAGTGTTCTTGCGGTACCATGGTGATTTGCAGACTATGGTCATTGCAAAGGGGTGCCTGTATTGACAGCCGACTGGAGAACACGGCGTTAACCTCGTCCTCCGAATCATTCCCGAAGACCGGTATGGGGGTGGGTGCCCCCAGGTTGTTGCGTTGGGATGGCCCCGTATACACTATCTCTTCCTCTTCTTCGGTATCGCTCCCGAAAACAGGGATGGTGGCGGCGGTCTTGTTCTCCGGGTCGCGACACCTTTCTGTATCCTCGAAATCTGGCAAAAAGTATTTCGCATCTTCGTATTTGCGAACTTCGTTCACAGAAAACGGGTTTAACTCGCCTGTTACAGTGTACTCGAAACCATCCTTGAAGTACTTCATACACTGATGTTGTGTAGAAGGGATGATGTTGTACTCGTGTAGCCAAGGACGGCCGAGCAAGGCGTTGTAGCAGGTCTTGGCGTCAATGACATGGAATTTGATGTCTGTGACGAGAAGTCCGAAGCGTAACGTCAGTATTACAGATCCGAGAGTCCGTGACGATTGAGAGTCGAAACCGGAGATAGTAATTTTGTCACGAGCGAGGTGTTGCACACTCATGCAGATTTCCTTCAACACCCGAACGTTAAGGAGGTTGACGGAGGATCCATTATCCACCAGGATCTTGCCTATCTTGATGTCATGGCAGTATCCAGAGACATATAGGGGGTGGTTGTGGTCGCACGTCCCTAGGAGGAGGTCTTCATCACCGAACGTGATGTCGGCTGTATGCACTTCCTCCAGTTCATCCTTCATCCTTTCAGTGGCGAGAAAGGCTTGGAATTGTTCAGGTTCTTGCAACGCTTTAATGAGTGAGTCTCACGCTTCTTTTGATAATAGAAGGGCATCAAGAATGCTAAGCTGAGAGGGTAGCTTCCTTAAGTGCGCGAGGATGTTATAGTCCACCTTACCCTTTTTGGGAGGGTCTTTGTTAGTTAGCTCTTTTGTGACCTGGTCATCTAAAGTGATATCTTCAATGACCTTTTCCTTTCCCTTATCTTTTCGGCCGACGGGCCCGAGATTCTTCTCCGGGAGCGTGCGATTGCGCAGCTGGATGTTCTCGCAGGCCTCTGATTCCTTCTTTTTTCCTAGAACGGATTCTGTAAAGAGAGGGCCCAGAGCCATTGCTTCATCAGAGTCGCTCCCGAAGGTGAGAACTTGTGACCCTCTGGCGTCAACCATGTAACAGTTGCCAGTAGTCTTGTTATGCCCTCCGACAGTACTTCTTCGCTCCCGACGGCTCTTGCGTTTCATGCGCTTAAAATGTTGCTGACGAATAACATACCCTTGCCACCATATTTTAAAGGCGTCGCACTCCTCCGTGGGGTGTGAGATCTTCCGGTGATATGCGCAATAGTCAGGGTGCCTCTCCGCCCCGTCGTGCGTATTTGCTTCCGAAGGTGGTAGCATCATTCCCATTGACATGGCTTTGGCGAACCTTTTCCTTGTCTTGAATATTTTCTTGTCCACTTCAGATGCCTTTTGTTCTGGCAGGGGTAACTCCACTCTTCCGTCCAGTCGCCCGCCTCTGGTTCCCGTTGGCGTTGCCATTTCGCGTTCTTGATCCGCTTTATTTTTTTAGACGAATCTCGTCTAGGAAGGCATTGATCATATCAGTTGTCAGCCTCGCACGCTCTGGCTCGGGCTCCGTCTCCAACTTCCTAGTGCTAGGAGTTTTCTCATCATCGGTAAACGAGTGGGAGATCACGTTGCAACTCGCCACATACTCTTCGGATTCATCCGACGAGCTCTCTTCATCATCTCCCTCTTGCAAGATGTGGCTAAGGAACTCTCGCAGTGTGACAGGAGTTCGCGCCTTTTGATTGTATTCTTCCAGCGCATCGATTTGCTTCTGCAAGTTTGTTCGCTCGTCTCCAAGCCTCGCGGGCCTCTTGGCTTTCTTCTTCTTTTTCTTTGAAGATTTTGACGGTTGGGCGTGAGTATTTGGGCCCTTATCACGAGTCTTTGCAATGGTGCGGGGCTTCAACATCCCTTCGATAATTTGAGGTTCAAGAGGGTCCTTCCATTCGATCGCAGGGCATGCATGGAGGTCTCTCAGCATTCTTTTGGTCTTCGTTGATAGCACGACCTCCCATGGAGCTTCTTCGATAAAGGAGCAGGTTGCCCCCGGTGTATCGGCCTTTTTAGGAGTATGTGGTTGTGGTGGGTTCACCTTCCACTTTTCGGACAGTACAAACTTCCCTTGGAGGTATTGATCTTCGATCCATCCTTTGAAGACGAAGCAATCTTCAATCGGATGACTTACCGTCTGATGATAAGGGCAGTAGTTGGAGTTATTCACCTCGGTGGGTTGTGGCGGTCGCCTTGGATTTGGTAGGTTTATAAGTCTGTTGCGTATTGCCAACTCGAATAACCGCTTCGTCTTGTCTCGTGGGAACGAGTAGGGACGCTTCATTTTCTCATTATAGTACCGGCGTCTTTCCTCCAGTTGATCCGCCGATTTCGGGGCGTTAGGTTGCTGTTGGGCATTCGCAACAAAGGTTGCCCTCCCTTTACCCTTGTCATTCCGAGGTTCCGACTTCGGTGTAGGTGGTCTATGACCCATCTGGTCCATCTGAGCTAACTTGTCGATCAGAGCCTGGAATGTGGTTGGCTTAAAGAACATCATAAACTGGGAGATAGTTGCGTGAGGGTCTAGAGTTCCCACGAACATGCCCACCGCAGGTGCTTCCTCGATGCGCTGCTCACATCTCGACCACAAGTTCCGCCAGCGTATAGCGTACTGGACCCAGGTTTCACCCGGTTTTACCCTGGCGTTAATAAGTGCAGTTATTGGAGTGCGTTCGCTGGCACTTGCAAATCGCTGAGTGAACAACAACTCCATTTCAGCGAACGTTTTGATGGAATCATTCGGGAGTTCTGAATACCATTCGAACGCTGTTTCTGATAAGCTGCCCACGAACTGGCGAAGCAACAATTTATCGTCACCGCCGGTGTTACCGCATAGGGCCCGAAACTGGGCGACATGTTGATGGGGATTGCCGGTCCCCTTATACACGTGGAATTTCGGTATCGTATAACCTTGTGGGTATTTGATTTGGTCGTACCAGCTCGGATACGGCCGCCCGGTTTTCACGGTTTGACCAGCTGCCTCAGTCGCGTGATGAACTCGGATTTGCTGGGCTATGTAGTCAGCCAAGTCAGCCTTAGAGATCGTCTCTTCCTTGGCCGTTGAGAGGGCTGGTGGTGGATTTGACGTCTCTCCTCGGTCGTCTTCAAGAACAATCGGAGGATCTTCGGCGGGTAGGTCCTGCTGGATCATCATTCCTATCACATCTTGAAAGAGAAGGCCCATCCGTTGTATGTTGGCCGCTTGTTCAGCAGCCTCTTTGTCCCTTCTCTCCAGTGTCCGGCGAAGGAATTCAGCGTCGGTTTCTTCCTCCCGGCGTGCGTCTGAGGACGCTTCTGGGCTTTCCTTTGGCCCGGTGAGCGCGGCCATAGCATTCATCATTTCTTGGAGCTTTTGTTGCTGCTCCTGGGATTTCGTTACGGATCAGGTTAGTGGTCGATGGCCTGTAGAAGTGCGGCTCTCCTCCTTTCCAGAGGCCATGTATACGGTGTGGACCATCATGCCCCCAGACTTAGGGCGTCTAGGCTTAGTGCTTTTAGCCGTCGTTGCATGCTGCGGGGTCTTCTCCGGCTTCCTCTTTTTATGAGCCACGGAGGTCGAGGGGACCGCTAAGGCGGGCGTCCAGACAACCTTCTGGGGTTTAGCCTGGTGACCAGCTTCCGATTGAATTTTCGGCTTCTTGTGCTGGCGGGAGAAGTTTGGATCGATGATCGAATCTCGGGCTTGCCGCCAAACCTTATAGACTTTGGAAGACAGCCGTTGAGGAAATTGGGGCTGTTCGGGTTTTGTTTGGACAACCTTTTTTAGTAAGGGAGGAGACCTCTTCAGTACTGCCGTAGGGGAATTCCTTCGCACCTTATTTAGCATTTCAAAACTGTTCCCGGTCGGAACAGCGGCATTAACTTCGGTCACCGGGGCTGGTGGGGTCAATCCGGAGGGGGAGTTGCCCCCAGCCTTCCTTACTCGGCGCCAATGGCGACGTCGAGAGTGTCGAGCGGATGGTGTAGGGTCAGCGGTAAGAATGGTTTCGTTTTGCCCTCTGTCTGGGCGTGGGGTCGCAGTTGGTATTAGCCTGTCAAAGACCGATGTCCTTTGGGCGGCAGGAGCGGGAGCTGAAGCCGTTAATCTTGTAAAGACCGACCTTTTGGCCGGAGAGGCTGCCTTGACGACTTCCGGGACAGGAGCGGCCGCTTTCTTAGAAGCAACCTTCTCTGAGATTGTAGGCCCCGTAATGAGCTCGCGGGATTCCTGGCCCAGTCTAGAGAAGACCGAGGCGTTGACGTTGGGCGACTCGTTGAGAGGAGCCGCGGCAGGGGTAAGACGATCAAAGACCGACTTCTTGAGAGTTTCCTTTGTCAGCACTGGAGCGGTAAAGTTTGTCGGCGGGATCATAGTCCCAAAAAACAATCCTGTGGTGGCGCGGGTGACCTGTTCCACCGGCATTGTGAATAGCGAAGCAGCTTGGGGTCCATAGGCTATACCCCCTGGCGAGGCAGAGCGTCGGCTGCAATTGCCGTCTGAGCAGTTGGAGGATTTCGCAGGGGTGGAAGCCATCGATCCTTTGCTTTCTGCAATAAGCAAGATGCCAATTCTCAGTACCTTGAGACCCAAGGGCAACTATTAGCGAACCGCGATTGGTTCGCGAATCACGACACACGAAGTGTGGAGTGGAAAGAGGAAAAGGTCCCACCGGGCGTGCCAGAATCTGTTCCCCTCCGAACGGCGGCCGGGACGTCGGGACGTCTGAATGCCTGAGGTTCGGGGCAGATGCTAATTGGTGCTATCCGTCCACCTCTCCGAAGATGCCAAGTTGATTTATGGCACCATGTATCGAAGGTTTAAACGGATGCGTCCGATGTAGCAGACTTCGTCAGATTCCCCCTCATTTGAGGGGTTTTTGATTGTGGGGACGCTCTTCCCTGCAGGCGCAAGCCCCTGCAGTTAATTACGCTACCGCGTTGCGGTAACAACTTTCTCCTTCTCCAAATGGTCACTTCGTGTCGTGGGTGTTTGTTTTATTGCCCGTGGATTGTTTACGGAGACTGGGTTATGTCGTCACCCGTAGGGCGTGGACTAATCCAAATCCGCATTATCTTAAATTTGGGTTTGGGGGTTTGGTTTGAGGATACGTCAGCCATACTTGAGGCTAAGATCAACTCAAACGTTTGTTAAGGATACGTTAGTCTAACTTTGTGACTAAGATCAACTTAACGGGATCGTTTAGATCCGACAAAAGAGTGTTTGGACTCTAATGTTCCAGTTTAGGGACGTAGTGGTCCATCGTATGTATGGCCGTCGGGACCCATCACCTCTCTGACGACGTTGAAAGATTACAACGACGGATGTCAGAGGAGTTCAGAGATGTACCCTTGAGCCGGAGTTAATTTAAGGGATTCGTAGTCCAATCTGTTTGAAGGTTTAAGGACACGTTAGCCATTTTTGGAGGCTAAGATCAACTTAAACGGGACCGTTTAGATCCGACAAAAGAGCATATGAAGGGCTCTATTGTTCTAGTTTAGGGACGTTGCGGTCCGTGGGTAGTTTAAGGACGTTGCGGTCCGTTGGTAGTTTAAGGACATTGCGGTCCGTTGGTAGTTTAAAGACATTGCGGTCCGTTGGTAGTTTTAAGACATCTCGGTCAAGGTTAAGGACGTCGTAGTCCATGGGTTTAAGGACCCCACAGTCCGGTATGTGCTCTGGATGCTTCACACGGGTTCATTGCCGTGCTAGGCGAGGACCAGGCTCCGCTCTGGATGCTTCACACGGGTTCACTGCCGTGCTCTGCGAAGACCAGGATCCGCTCTGGACGTTTCCCACGGGGTCAAAGAGTGACGTTATCCGTGTTCCACGTAACCAGGAATTTTGCATTAGGCATGGGTTTAAGGACCCCACAGTCCATATCATGAGTGGTCATCGGGACCCGTCACCTCTTTGAAGACATTGAGGGATTACAATGCCAAGTATCAAAGGAGTGAAGAGATGTACCCTAGAACCGGAATGGCTTGAATAGTCCCTGACCCAATTTGGGGTCGAGACTGATTAATTATGTTATGAGCCCATTAGCCCAGTTAATCACAAATTGAGGACTTATGGCCAGCTTGGGCTAAGTCCAGTCAGGTCTGGAACATTGACTTCTTGTTGGTCCATTGAGGGAGAGGCTTTGCCTCTATCCCTTTAGCCAATTGGGCCAAAGCCTAGTGTTAAACACTACAGAGCAATCAGTGTTGAACACTGGGAATGAGGTTGACAAGTTAGTGTTTAACACTAAGAGATAATTGGTGTTAAACACCGCAATAAGGCTTTTCAAATTAGTGTTAAACACTAAAACAGATCAGTGTTGAACACTGCAAATAAAGATCTCAGATTAGTGTTTAAACACTAAGGTAATCAGTGTTGAACACTGCAGATAAAGCTTTTTAATTAGTGTTGAACACTAAGGCCCAACAGTATTTTAACACTGAGTTCGAGAGTTTCAATTTAGTGTTAAACACTAAGACAAGAAGGGTTACGTGGCAGCACGTGAGAGCGCCCTTCCTTCGTTTGTTCTGCTGACATTACTGCGTCTTTGATAGCATCACGTGTCAGCACGTGACGGGCATTCAAATGCCTATGTGTTAAGGCTTCTGCTGAAAGTCACGTGGGTCACGTGGGGTGCTGCCTCACAGGGGCTTTCTGTAGGGCTTTTGGGGGGGGTCACGTGGTGACACGTGACCCTGCCTTAATGTTGTTTTTAGAGGATTTGTTACTCCTTTTTCAGGAATTAAATTCCAGAAACTTTTAATTTCAGAGGAATTAAATTCCTATTTCCTTTTGAAGACTTGTATTCTGGAATAGAGTTTAACTCTGAATTTTCTGTGGGAGTTAAATTCCTCGTTTATGTGAAGGGCTGAATAGGGTTAAACCCTAATAAAAGTTTTTAAGGAATTGAATCCCCATTCCCTGTTAAATGATGATTAAGGGAATTAAATTCCCGTTGTTTCAACAGAACTAAGTTCTTTAATTAGGGTTAAACCCTGTTTCTTTTTTTTGTTCTGAAGGAATTAAATTCCCATGATATAGGGTCTAGCCCTACTTTTATTTTGGAGGAATTAAATTCCTGTAGTTCTGTGAGAATTAAATTCTCGAGCTTGCACTCCTTCTCTATGTTTTGGATCTGCATGGCAGGATCTCAACCCATTGAGAATTAAATTCTCAACCTTAAGGGGAGATGTGCACTTTGCAGATCCTCTATCCAAGAGAGAAGAAATAATTTCTTCTGCTTTTATATTATCAGAGTTAAACTCTGTTGAGAATTAAATTCTCCTTCTTTCAAAAGGCCTTCCCTTTCTTACCTAGGGTTTTTTTTTGCAGAAGATCTGAGTCTTTTCGAAGTATCAAAGCTCTTCTCCTTTTCTCTTTTCTTCTCTGCGCATGTATATATCTCTTTTTTTGTCTCTTGGCTCCTATTTATAGGAGAGGCAGCCGCATCAATCAATTTTTTGACGAATCTTCATTGAGAGATTTGATTTGCATCCATCATTCATTTTGGGCCTTTGGATTATTAGGTGAATTTTATTCACCATTGGATCTTAAATCCAGAGATTCTCCTTTGTTATTTTGGTTAGATTTAAGGGGGAAATCTCTCCAAACCCGAGATTTTCCATAGATAGATGAAATTTAATCATCTCTGAATCTTTAATTTGATTGGTCCCAAATAATTACTTTCCTTTGGAAAGATTCGAATTTCCTTCAGAATTTAATTCTGTCGTCAAAAATGGGCTCTGAAAGTCGGTCACGTGTGACCACGTGACCCATGGTCACGTGCAGACACATGACCCTCTTTGGAATGAAGAATCCTTTTTCTTTCTGCGCTGTCTTCCGGTAGTTGTTTTAGCCATCACGTGCTACCACGTGACCCCTGGTCACGTGTGAGCACGTGACCCATGTCTGGCACTTCTTTCTCTGGTTCAATTGGAGAGCGAATTTGCTGCTTTGAACGTCACGTGTCGACACGTGACCCTGGTCACGTGGGAGCACGTGACCTCTTCTGAAGCCTTTTCCTTGACTCGATCAGAGAACTTGTGTGTCTTGGACGCTTGCATTTAAATGTCACGTGTCACCACGTGACCCTGGTCACGTGGGAGCACGTGACTCTTTCTGAAGCCCATTTTCTTCAGCGTAGCCAGGAGACTGAACTCGACTTGATGATGTTTTTTAGGTGTCACGTGCTAACACGTGACCGCTAGTCACGTGTAAGCACGTGACCCTCCTCTGAAGCTTTTCCCAGAAGCTTTCCTGATTTTAAATCAGGAAACAGGAGCGTCGAATTTGAGTGACAAGGAGTTAGAAAATACATACCGAAATTTTTCGGGTTAAAAAACCCCCATTGAATTGATCCCGAATAGCTTGGAAAGTTCGCTTGCACGGCTCAAACTATCCGGATCTTTGGCACTGTACTTTTTTATCGCCTTGTTCTTGAATGTTCGCTTTGCTTTGCACGATCGCTATTCGCAAATCCGTCAAAATATGAAAATGTCAGAAAACAGATATTTTAAGGGAAAAAAGATATTTTAAAAGAAAAATCGATATAGATAGACAATATGCTACACACTCACAATTGTGAAATTTAAATCATCAAAATGGAGCAATAATAGAACAATAAAGTATCAACCAAAAAATTGGAGCAATCTGGGCAAGTGGGGCCGCTATTTGCGGCCAGATGGAATAATTGGGCGGCCAAGTGAAGGAATGGGGCTACAACTTTTTGTAGTGTTCTCTGTGTTCTATGAGTGGCCTATTTTTATACTTTAAATCTTTCAATAAATCTCAGAGTGATAGCAGATAAAAAATACATAGAACAAAACGTCAAAAAGCATGAGATTTTTGTTTTGGTTTTTTGAAAAATTTCAAATTTTGTTTTGATTTTCTGAAAATTTGTTAATTTTATACACAAATTAACCCGAAATAACAAGAAGAAATACGTTACCGTCTTTCTCGAAATGGCGCCATTTAATTGTTTTGTTTTCACGTGTTCTATGAAATTCTATTTACCGCAATCAAGACGGTGTCGCATGAAGCTAGCCGCGATAATTCCGGGTCATCCACAGAGAGAAAGTATATTTTTCGTCTTGTTTTAATGAGTTAAGTTCAAAGTAAGAGAGTTTGTTATCCTAAGTGTTGTGTTTAAGTTAAAGAAGGACTTGTTTCGATTAGGGTTAGGTTAATTTGAGTTAGGATAATGCTTACTTCATCCTTTGTGCCTCACTTGATGTTGATGCTAAGGTAATCGGCAACAACGTGGATCAAAGCTCTTAAGTAGGGTGTTTGCGATTGTGCGTGAAATTTCTACTTATTGTCCATTGTCCTTCCGTTCTTGGCTCTTATCCATAGCTTCCGGCCAAACAAACACAACCGATCTTAATTAGGAATCACAACTATCATGTAGGATAGGGTGCCTAAAAGAGCGGATTGCGAGTCTTTGGTCGGAGTTCAATCTACAGGGTGTTTGGCAAAGGAAAGAGTAATGCAATTCTCCATATCTCAAACTAACCCTTTCCTACCCTAACAAGTGAGGGTATTACTCACACATCATTTCAAAAATAAAAAGAAAAGAAAAGAGAAAAGAAAACATCAAGAACATTGCAAAGAAAAGTAAGAGTTAAAAAATATGCTAAGAACCATAATGTGTAATGTAGTGAATGTCTTAATGGTTTTTTTATGTCCAAGTACAAGTATGAACTCAAATACTAGACTTTAAACTTGGAAGATCACTTCAGAGGTTGCAAAATCAAAGAAAAGTAAAGAAATTCGAAGAAGTTACTACTATGGCAAATATGGTTTGAAAATGTGCAAAAGTGACTTGTCTTGATTTATGAATTGGAATACAAACTAATGAGCTCAATAACCTCCCCTTAACTCTGCAAACTCAAGAACCGAGGTTGCAAAATTAAGATAAAGCAAAGAACTCAAGATTAACAAAATGAAAATTACAAAATATCATCTAAACTAAAAACTTGGTCTAAATTTGAACTCCTTGCTTGCTCTGTGATCTGCTATTTATAGGCATTTCAACTGCAAAAAGAAATGATAAAAATGAAGCGATGAGTCAACATGGGGACCACAGAAGAAGAACGTGATGATTTGGAGATAGTGGAGCCGCTATTTGCGACCAGATGGATTAAATGGGAGGCCAACTAGCGGCCTAGTTGGCCCGTCTTTCTTCAATAGTCTTCAGATGCTACACTCTTCTCCTTTTCAAGCTTACGTTTGCAAAATCTCTTATATTTGATCTCGGATGAATAGAAGTCCAAGATGACGGCTCTTTTCGTCTTCTTATGAATACACATCTCTTCAAATCTTGTTGGACATCGTGCATGCCTCCTTCGTGCTTCACGCTGCCTCCCTCGTGTCCCGTACTAACTGATATACGAATAACCATCATTTTATCTTGTCCATTGTACTGGTAAGCGGAACCTAATGAATTTGAATAGCCAAAACCCGTATTTGATTTGTCTGCCGGCTGTTCGTCTTGAAATCGTCATAACTGTAGAGAATGTGTGTGATTTGCATTGTTCTGGACTGAGAACCTATAATCTGTAATCATGTAGTAAACACCGATCAAAAACACCTATCTATATACAAATGTTATTAAGAATGAGTGATTTCGAAATGAAATAATATGATATAAACATGCGCTGTCTCTTTTTTCTCTTTGCAGGCAATCATGTCTTCAACTGGTGATATCACCCTTGCTAATGAAGAGGCACAATCTTTAATTTTTAGAACCGCGGAAGCTCACAACACAATAGTCCTAGAGGGGGGTGAATAGGACTAGCTACTAATATGTCCAAATTAAAAAATCTAAACATTTACTAATACAAATCACAATTGAATAGCTTAGATAAATGATAAACCAATGGATAAGATGCTAAGCTAAACTACAATTATGAACCCATGACTGTTCACCGCCGGAAGACGGACCAGGACGTTGGGACGTCTGACCTGAATTTTGGGAGCATATGCTATTTGGATTTATCCGTCCACCTCTCCAAAGATGCTAAGTTGATTTATGGCACCGTATATTGGAGGTTTGGACGGATGCGGCCGTTGTAGCAGACTTCGTCAGATTCCCCCTCGTTTGCGAGGGTTTTTTGATTGTGGGGACGCTCTTCCCTGTAGGCGCAAGATCCTGCAGTTAATTACATTACCGCATCGTGATAACCACTTTCTCCTGCTCCGGAAGTTCACTTCGTGTCGTGTGTGTTTTTAATTTTGGTTTAGGTTGCCCATGGATTGTATACGGAGACTAATTTATGTCGTCGCCCGTAGGGCGTGGATTAGCCCAAATCCGTATACCTTAGATTTGGGTTTGTTTTATTTAAGGATCGTTAATCTGGTTTGAGATTAAGATCGACTTAAATGTATGTGAGCAGTTGGGGCTCGGTTGGTTTGAATCAGAGAGGTTCTATCCTCGGGGGGCCTAGCCAATTTGGGCTTGGTACATTCAGTTTTTTTATTGAAAAGTGCCAAGCACTTGTTTGGGCTCTGTATAATCAGTCCCCTTTTTGTACAAAAAGAGCTGAGCACTTATATAAGTTTTGACGCTCACATATAATCATGGGGACTTTTAGTCATGGGGATTGCCCAATAAGTGTTAAACACTTTACCCCCTTTTGTCTTTGTATGGAGTGCCATGCACTCTTTATGGCACCCACGTGTTGGACACGTGAGGCGCTAGGTACTGCCTAGTGAGTGCTAAGCACTCTTCCATTCTGTGGCGCCCATATGAGGGGCACGTGAGGTGCTGGGCGCCGCTCATTGAGTGCTAAGCACTCTCCTCTGTGATGCCCACGTGAAGGGCATGTGAGACGCCGAGCGCCGCTCATTGAGTGCTAAGCACTCTCCTCTATGGCGTCTACGTGAGGGGCACGTAGGGCGCTGGGTTCTTTTCTTGCTTAATAATCAATAGGATCTTTATTTTATAGACGACTTTTTGGTTCTCAAGAAACAAGTTCTTCCTAATGAGAATTAAATTCTCATCATATGAGAGACTAGTCTTATGGATCTCAGATCCAGAGAAAGAACTCAGTTCTTTGAGAAGGGCTAAACCCTCCAGTAGGTATATATTTTTACCCTTTTTTATATATCTTTTTTATTTACCTAAAATTTCTAAGAAGGAAGCTCTTCTTCCTCGAGAATTTAATTCTCTGTTCTTTTTGAAGCTTTCTCCCTTTTTTTTTAAGCTTATGGGGGGGTTCTTCTTTTTAAGACTTGAAGTCTTAAGTCCTTTATATAGTACATGCGAGTTTGTTAATTAGTTTTTGAAGAAATCTCTCGTTAAAAGATCCTAATTGATTTGGGGATTTTTACCCACCATTAGATATTTGATCCAAGGGTTTTTGTTTTCCAGAACAAGATTGGGGAAATATTTTCCCTTGCACAAAATTTATTCTGCAGAACAGTGATTTTTTAATCACTATTGGATTTTTAATCTAACAGTCCTCTATTTTACAGAAGGCATAGAATTTTATTCTATGATCCAACCGAAGGTATCTTTCTTGTTTTAGAAAGATTTGAGGAATATTTCCTCTCAAGAGAATTTTAATTCTGAGTCTTGCTGATTTATCATCTCCGTTGGATTTTTGATCCAACGACTCTGTTTAACAGAGAGCAGAATTTAATTCTACATGGGCGTCGGTGCTCACATGGTGTGCACGCGGGCGCTAATTAGGGTTTTAATTCCTTTATGTGCTTTGCACATTGGCGCCCGCGTGAGAAGTACCTGCGGCGCCATATAAGAGTTTTTAACTCTGGCGTTGGCGCCCTCGTGGAATGCACGTGAGGCGCTGCATCTTTAAAAATTTTGGAACAGAGCTTTGCTCTTTTATTGGGGGAAACAAATGCCCCCCCCCCCCCACCGTTGTGCTCACGTGGCTCACATGTGAGTGCAGCGGAGGCACCTTTTCCACCGTTCGATCTCCTGGGGAGTTGAACCGTCTTTTAAAGTATTATAAATAGGGCCTTTGGCCTTTGAGATGGCTGCTGTTCATCTTCTTTTTAGCCCTCCTCTTTTCTTGAGAATTTAATTCTCCTTTCAGAGCTCAGATTTTGTTCAAAGAAACTCTTTTAGAGTCAAAACTCTATCAAAATTTGGTAAGAATCATGACCATATCTTAATATCTGAGGAAACTCTCGAAGGAATCTCTTCATGTTTCAGGATTTTTAACCCATTAACAGAGCTTTGCTCTTCTTTTGCAATGATCTCTTAGAGATCTAAAAAAAAATTTACTTGAGTAGATCGTAGATCTTAAAGATCTTTTAGGGTTTTACCCTGTTAGAAACTTTGCTTTTTGAAGGTTATTTGGAATTTAATTCCCTTTCTCGAGCGTAGTTCTGGGATGTTATCCCATTGTTCTACAGAGCTCGACTCTGAAGAATTTCTTCTAAAGAAATTATCTTGGGAATTTTATTCCCTTCCTAATTTTCTTGATAGATTTGAAATCTGTTTGCATAACACAGTTCTCGAGAAAGTTTAATGATGTTTTCTTATTATATGAGAATCCTTTTGGATTTTATTTTTAATGAGTAGCTGCCCCATCATTGATGGGACGTTACCTTGATTTTGTGGGGGCCCTGTCCCTTTTTTCTTTGAACTGCGGTGCAGTACAATTTTAGAATGTTAAAGCCTTGAACATTGTGTCGATAGCTAACCCTTGCCCTTTTGTGTAGGTACAATGGCTTTTGATTCCTGCTTTCCCTTCGTACGTTCGGAGAGCGCTTTTGCCGACACGCCCGTAGATCGGGAAGTCTTCGCACTTATTAAAGATCATGACCCAGAGAAAAAATCTCTTCATCTGTGGGGTCATGGTTTAGTCAAATTATTCGAGGTCGGCATAGTTTTACTTGTGCAACGCCTTCAGAGCCGATCCCGGCGATCCATTATGCTGATCCGCCGCCGGTGACCTTCATAGTAGAAGAGGTCAACTGGACCTCGGAAGGTCGTCTTCAGCCTTCCATGGCCTCAATACCAGTGCAATCGCCGATGACCTTGGACATTTTAGGGCGACGCATATGCCAAGAAGAGTCGCATCCTTAGGGGCAAGTTTACATGATAGGAATGACTCCTCGTCATTCGGCCGGCTATCTACAGTGGGCCCGATATATCCTGTCGGCCAAGAAATCTGTGTTATTAAAGACTGGGTTGTATCCCACGATCTACGCATCCCTTATTCATTATCACGCTACTCATGTGTTGTGGATCAAATCCTTTTTAGAACAATGGAACATCCTGACCCATACCTTTCTCTTAACAGATCGGGAGGTTTCGATTTTATTGTAGGAGTTTGCGGAGATCTCCGGCTTACTTGTCAAAGGGGAGCACTATGAGGAGCTACTTCCCCCCGATGAGTATGTATTCTCCACCAAATCAGTGGTAATGGGCCTTACTCCGGAAAACGCCGTTCAACATCAGTTCCCGAGCTTGATTAAGGTGTTGAACATGTACGGGAGTTTATTCTTGGAGTCCGGCGGGCACGGAGTTGGCTTCGCAGATTTCATCACCCGCTTTCTTTGTCCGGATGTTCTGTCTAAACAGGCTGCGAAATTCACGAAACTTGATGACCTGTTTGGGTTTGGTTCGGATAACTTGCCGAGTGCGGAGGAGGATTTAAAAAGATTCTTTATTCCGGATACTCCAGTCTTCCCCTTTGCAGAGATTGCTTCCCTGGATGTTGACGAAGAGACGTTCTTTCTGGGGTTTATTGGCTTGTGGTTGAGTTGGTTTGCACTTCCGACACACCCCCGCTACATGAGGCCGCCTGTTTTTTATCTGGCTCATCGCATCGTCGCAGGGACGCACGTGGCCGTTGGGATCACGGGGTTGGCTCATTTATATTATGGCCTCAGCTTAGCAGCTGGCACCACTCAACCGGGGGTAAAGCCCGTGTATCTGCCATTGCACTACTTCACATCATGGATCGAGATGCACGTGCTGGACGCCTTTGGTGTTCATAAACGACCCCGATTCTACGAAGGCTACAACTTCTCCCGGGTCATGTATTTCGTTGACGCTTCCGCTCCAGACCAATCGCAGCGAGAGGCTCGGCGATTGCTCCTGCGTCCACGCATGGTTGGGGACGGTATGACCTTTGTCAATAGAGTCCTGACTATCGGTAAAGAATCTTCCAAGGCGGTCCAACCGTTTCATGATACTTTCAAGGACGGGGCTTCTGCGTTGAGGGCTCGGGAGGTTATGCACATGTATTCTATCAGGCCAGGCTTCCTAGTATTTAGACAGAACTCCTCGGTGCTGTTTATGAGGTACAACCTGCATCGTTTTGCCCAACAGTTGGGTTATAACCAAGGTGTTCCTCTTGAGGCGTTTTTAGTTGAGCCGGTTGCTACGGAGGAGGGTATTCGCAGCGCAACACATCATTTTATGCGATTGAATACGGGGTCCCATTTCCTTGTCGGCGAGCCGAGCCATGTGCCAAAAGCCTTGAATGCTTACGTCACGTGGTACCAGCATGCGATAGGTTCTGTTATCAGGGAGGAGAGCCGGCTGCTACTCGACCATAAGGATGCCGTCCCAGCCGGTAATCCAGCTGTCCCGCTGAGGCGACGGACAATCGTTCGTCCTTCTTTAAGAGAAATCACTACGGCGGTAGTCCCACGAGCTTTCCCTGATAAGCTTCAACCGGATGTTATTGCGACTGTGGTAGCCGTGGCGTCCTCGGAATCGGGCATTAGTTCGGAGATTGGGACCTGCCGTCAGAAGAAGCCTGTCAAGCGAAAGCTTTTATCGTCGGCTGTTGGTATCAGTTCGCAGAAGAAGAAGAAATCTCTATTCTCTGCTGACGTCGTGTTCGGCCAGGATCCCCATGCTCTCTATAGTGAGGGCTTGTGCGAGTATGGCACCAATGAGGTTTGTTTGATGCGCCTGTGACTGATTCCGACCTTCAGGCCGCCATTGAAGCGTCAAAACGACTGGCCCATGAACAGGCGACATTAGCCTCTATTGCAGAGTCGGGTATACTTCATTTACATTCTTCTGCATCTATCCCCTCCCCCCTTATTGTGCTTTATTAACACCTCTCTTTCTTAACAGGTATCTCTGCTGAAGAAGCTCTCGCGGCTTCTCTCAAGACGTTTGAGGAGGAAGAGAGGCTCCGCGCCTCCTTGGGCCTTGGTATAATTCGTTTCATTACACCCTTACTCTTTTAGTTCCTTTTATTCATGGTCTGACTCTTTTCCTTTATCCTATCACAGGGACCACCAAAACCCAGGTTCCCAAGTATAGTGCCAATCCCAGGTGGTGATGCAGAGAAGCTTCCAGAGTCACCGACTATGGCTGAGGCCCTCCCAAGGCCACTACAAGAAGCGTTGCTAAAGCAGCCGATGATGGATGCCATAGCGGTTCTGGAGTCCGAGCTCGGTTTGGACGACGATGTCCCTCTGTCGAAAGTTTTAAGGAGGTCGGTTCACACGGCCCAGGCTGAGAGGAAGCGTAGAAAGCAGGCTGCGAGGGAACGTCGGGCTGTCCTGGCCGTGGGCGCAGGTTCGAGTGAAGTTCGACCTTCTGTCATCCCCATGGTGGATGTCCCTTCTCACTTGTCTGCTGCTCATTGGCAAGTCGCGCGTGCATCTCTGGAAGAAGCCGAACGGCTGCTTCAAGGTATAACAACGCGCAGTCCTTTATTAGAACTTAACAACCGTTTTTCCTTAAATCATGACACATTTTTTTGTTCTAAAGCAGGGCCAAATTCTGGTGATGGCCTGGCAGGTAAAGTGCCGGCAACTAAAGAGCCCAAAGTGGCCAACCCTTCTTTGGAATCTGAGACCGCTCCGACTGTCGCTTCTTCTCCCTGCAGATCCTTGATATCGGTGGGGGATGCCAGAATTACAACTGCCTTTATCGAGTCAAGGGATGAGGGCGTAAGTGCTGAGTCCACTTTCCCAATGGAAACCGAGGAAGCCGTCACTATCGGTGATGCTTTGGGCATGGTTTCGGTTTCTGACCTGTCAGGTACTCCTCGGGTTATTATCCTTGAGCTTTTAATCCTGCTAAGCATCTCTGATGATATTTCCTTTGTCCTGAGCATAGGCGCGGCAAACCTTGAAGCTGTACTGGCTGAAGAAGTACCGTCGGCCGTTGCTTTGACTGTCATGGCACCTTCTCCCTCTTCTGAGTCTCCAAGAATTTCGGAAGATAAAGACTTCTCATTTATTTGCTTCACTGTAGATTCCATTTTTTTTATTTTTTATTTTTGCACTAACCATATATTGTCGCAACATTGCAGGAGTGCTCTTTGACCACTTATATCAGGTGATAAATCCACATTTTTCCTTCCAATCGGAAGTTGTTCCCCCTTCCGGCACTGGTCCGTATATTCTTCGCTTGGTAAAAATAAGGGGCAAATAGAAATAACCCAATTCGCAAAATATACCAACACACAAATTCGCAAAACCCAAGGGGGTAAATAGAAATCCACTCCTTCTTCTTCCCTCCAAATTTTGACATACCAAAACCCTAGAATTTGGCGATACGATGAATTTGAAGTGGTTAGGGTTCACGTTCGATGCGATTCCGTGGGTCTCGATGATTTGATCGCGGCAATGGCGCAGAATCGAATTCTCGTGCAAATCGCAGCTATTAGGCCAGTTCTTTTGTTTTCCCCTTTGCGTTTAAGTTCTTATGCAATTTATATATTGTGAGTTCCTGCATAATAGACCACAGATTGCTCCTTTTTCAACTTTCGTCAATAATTTGATAAAGGTACGATTTCGATCGTTCCTGAATAATATACCACAGATCACTGCGCCTCGCCGGCCACCGATCCTCGCTGGCCTCGACCCGCTTGATGAAAAAATTAACAAAATTAAATCAACAAATAATATTCTAGCATAACAAAATTAATTATAAATAGAGAAAATTGTGAATTTTACCTTAATCGGAGAATATCGGAGACGATTAGATCAAAATCGGAGAGGATTACCTACATAAAACACAAAAGTTAAGGATAATGAACACAATACATAAACTACAAAATAGTTTAACAATTAAATCGAATTAAAATTAGATAATGTCGAGAAATTACCTTGATTTGGGATGAAATAGGGTTTTGGTGAAGTTATTTTTGAAGATTAGGAGATGATTTTAGGAGATTTAAGGGAGAAATTGGATTTGGGAATTTGGGGGAAATAGAGTCGCGGGTTGGGGAATTTGGGGGAACTGAAAGAGAGGCCGATCACGACATAAATTTGGTGATGATATTGGCGCCCGTATCAACAATACTGATAGGACGGTCGCCAATACAAGCCTGGTATTGGCGACTGTGTATTAGCGACCGTATAATTATATACGATCGCTAATACTGTATTAATGACTATCGCTAATACCCCGTTTCTAATACACAGTTTCTAGTAGTGAATCGGTTCGAGGCTAGAATTCTCATTCTTCTTTGACCTAATTTCAAAATACAAAAATGGAAACCTATATGCCCAAAAGCCACCAATAAAAATATATTCTACATTATTAACGCTTCGCAAACTGGAAAAACCTGATATTAACCCTAATACTTTTGCACGTGCGATTCATGTAATACCATTTCCCTGCTAGTCACATACAACATTGTTTATTGAAATATTTTTGACAGGTTTAGGGAAAGGTATAGTTAATTGTTGATTGTTGTTTACTTTAAAAACATTTGGCACCAAGGATCGTTTGATTTTCGATATTGATAGCATTTGAAATTTGATGTTCCTTGTTCAGTAAAAAACATGGCTAAATACGATTACAAAAAGTAATAAGCACACATATGTGAAATTAGAGGGTGAAGATGAAACTTTAAAGAGAAAAAAATCACTGAATTGGATGTTTCTGATTAAAATTTGATGGGTGTTTGGATATTTCTAGTTTGCAGGGGTCATAACTTCATTTTAAGAATTTAAATTTGATAGGTGTTTGGTTTTGAAGTTTTCTAAACTCGAAAATATTATCTAAACTCCAGAATGGATATTTTCTTCATAAATTGTGGAAATTTAGAAAACTTTGGATAGATTTGAGTTTAGTATACTCTGGTTATCTCAACTTTGGAGTTTAGTTAACTGGAGTTTTCTAAACAACGAAAACCAAACCCAAACGTGACATAATTAGGAAATTAGTTTGGATAACTTTACAAGACTCTAATCTTTAACTCCATTTCCAAACAGTGCCTAATTGAAGTCAAGTGAAGGGCGTTACTAATTGTTAATTAGGGAGACTGAAGTTGAAATTGTTTAAAAGGAGTGGATAATGTTCAAAATTCATGGACCTTGGTATCTTTGGGACCATATATGTGTTGAATTGAGTTAACTGAACTTTACATTTAGATAAAAAAAAAATTGGGAAATTTATGTTAAAGTAAATTTATATCTTGACATACCATCATTGTTTAGCTGGAAGTAAATTAGGAGATGTAGGGGTAAATCCTCATGCCCTGTTTGGGAATAGAGTTAAGGTTAGATAGCCGAAGTTTCATAAGCTATCCAAACTTAACTCCAAAATGCTAACTATGTCATATTTCACATGGATTGAGGAGTTTAGAAAACTTTGATTATCTAAACTCCAAATTTGAGATAACCGGAATTTACGAAACTCCAATCCATCCACAGTTTACTGAACTCCAATATTTATGAAAAAAAACATCCATTTGGAGTCCAAAACAAAATTTTGGAATTAAAAACCCTTCGTATAGACAAACACTCGTCAAAGTTAAGCTTTTAAAATGAAGCTAGGATAAGCAAACCCTCTGCCTCCCCTTTAAAATAAACTTCGGTTCTTGGAACTCTGAATCAATCCAAAGGGAAAAATTAAGGAGTAAATAGAAACAACCAAATTCGCCAAATATTCCAACACACAAATTCACAAAACCCAAAGGGGTAAAAAGAAATACACTTCTTCTTCCCTCCAAATTTCGAAACCCCAAAACCCTAGAATTTGGCGATGCGGTCCAAAGATTCAATCTTTGCATGAATTTGAAGTGGTTAGGGTTCAAGTTCGATGCGATTTCGTGGGGATTCGAGGATTTTATCGCCGCAATGTGTAGATCCCTGAGGTGCAGAATCGAATTCTTGTGCAAATTGCGGAGGTTAGGCCAGTGGTTTTACCCTCTTTGCATTTCAGTTCTTATGCAATTTATATATTATGAGTTTCTTAATAATAGACCACAGATAGGTCATTTTTTCAACTTTCTTCTATAAATTTATAAAGGTACAATTTTGATCGTTATGTGAAAGTTTTTCTTTTATTAACAATGCATGTTCTCCATGCCCATAAACAATTTTGAGATATTATACTTAGTATTTGAAGCCATTCAGATCGATCGGATAGAGAGAATGATTTTGAGCCTACCAACTGTTTGCGATAATTCCATCACACCTTAAACACATCCCCATTAATCCCTTTTCTAAAATTTCATTATTTAAACATTATACCCATTAGTTTTTCTTTTTTCTTTTTTTCCCCATTGCATGTAGATAAAATGTTTACTTTATCCTTCACATCAATCATCATCTCCTAATATGCACAAATGGTTTTAATGTATGTATATTATTTATACACTATTCAACATGAAAGCTAAGCGATTAAAACAATTACTAAGCATTGTTTAAATGGTCTTTACGTATATGTTTTAAACAGTTTATCTTACAACCACTTGACTTGTTTCTCAGGCTTGTTTCTTAACTTGATTTATTCTTAAATCCAAAAATCCCAAAATTATGGAAATACCCAAAATATATTATTGAATTTCTTTTAAAATCAAACCTTGATTTGTATATGTATTTGTGATTGTGAATGTATTGCCAATAATATCGTTTTAAGATTTGGTAAAATATGTGCTATGATTTGATAAATAAATTATATTATAATAAGTAACTTGATTTGATAAAAAAATGTTTTGCTTTGATAATTAGTGATATGATTTGATAAATAATGTTATAGTTAAATAATTAAAGTACTGAGGTTAAAATGCATAGAGCTTGAGAAAGGGTAAAACTGGTATTGTTAAAGGGAAAAATATATCTCAATTAGAATACGTATGGGCTTGAAATATTTGTATTTTCTGAGTATTGGGATTTTTAATAATTTTGAAAATATGTGGGTTTAAACATAAGTAACTTCTCAAAATTGGGCCCGGAAACAATTCTTCCTTTATTCAAAATAACATTATTGACCATGCAATTTTATATTAATTCCAAATTACATAACATGATTCCAATTGCACAACCCACTCCTACATCGAATCTTGTCTTGAAACTTATTTTAGCTTTCTTCAAGGATATACCTCGATAACTGATCTCAAACCAAGTATAGGTAGAATTTTGTATCCCCTGAAACCTGCATCATCGAAGATTTTCTTCCATTCATCTTCAGATCTTTGCTTTCCTGTGGTATGAACCAGCATATGAAGGTCAAATGCAAACTGAGTCTCGACCAACTTATGATTTATGTTGTTTGTGTTCATGACCATGTCCATGATTATCACTTTTCCTCCATCTTCTTTACAAGGAATAGCCTCTTTGCACCGTTTTAGTATTTTCACACACTCTTGGTCACTCCAATCATGAAGAACCCACTGCAAAATCGAGATTAGTTGTGTTAAGTTTGACATAGTTAATGTGGAAAATCTTATAAGCTCATTTTGTTATATTAAGCGAAGTTAACTGAACGCCCCATGGTATAAAGTCCTTTAAATTGTAATATTACTACAACACCATCAACTAGTTGGATCTTTGTCATGTTGTAAATAAATTTTTTTCATTTGACACATATACATTCAAAAGCAAACATTAATATAGGAAAAATAATGAGAAAATAACAGACAAGTATCCGTCTTCCTTACGACCCTACTAAATATATTTCAATCTTCACCCAGGTATAATATGAATCCTATCTACATATAATTACTTCGGTGGCAAAGCTAGTGGCAAAGCTAGCATCACCTGACATCCCCTCATTAAATATATCGTTGAAGTTAGGCATTGCACTAGTAGCCTCCCATAGCGGCATCCCATGAACCATTTCAAGGGGCATAGGAAGCTCCTCGGCTTTGAACCAATTGCTATGATAATGCCATGGGCTAATAACGGTTTGTTCGGGCACTAGAAGTTCTAATGAAGAAAAGAAACACTAATTAACATTATAGGTTACCTTCAGAAGCGTAGCATCTGCAGGAGGAACAAAATCAAACATATCACCTGCAACAAATCTCACCCTCTCGCTCTCCTCCAATTGCTCAATCACATGAGGCAACTCAAGCACGGTGCATTTCACTGTCGGAAAAGCCTCCGCAATCACATGTGCCAACACCCCCGTTCCTCCTCCAACATCCACCAAAGAACTCAACCCTTGAAAAACCTCACCACAATCTCTTACAATTATCTCCGTTATAAAACTACCATCAGTAGATAACCCCTCTTTCATCATTTTGTTGAACTCAACAGTTCCGCTCGTGTAGTCCCATATCGGCTTCCCATGAGCCATTTCAAAGGCTGTAGGAATCTCGTCATCGTTGAACCAGTCGCTAAGACGATGCCATGGGCTAAGAAAAGTTTGATCGAGCGCTAAGCGCACGAAAGGCGAAAGACTAGCATTAATGTTGTCTTCGCTTATCAGGATTTTTGAAAATTTGGTGAGGGAATATAGTTCTTCGTGTTCGGAGAAGAATTTGGAGTGGACTAAAAGTCGCATTAGGCGACGTAGGGCGGGGGTTTTTGATGGAGGAAGCGAGAGAGCGGTTGAGAGGTTGGAGATAGCGATAGGTTTGCCGTATTTGTGGATTATGCTGGGGATATTTAGCTCTACAGCACATTTCAGGGACATCGAGTTTATGTAGCTAAGTGTGTGGTTCCATAGATGAGATTGAGCTTCAAGAAGATCTTTTGAGCTATCTTCATTACTTGATCCCATCATATAATACTTCATTTGTGATTATGAATGTCTTGTTGATGTTTATATAAGAGATTTTGGGCCAGTTTGATAAGACTTGTGTAGGAGAGAAATTAAAGGGTTTGGCTTGATTGAATATGATATCATGCACGTGAAGGACAGAATAAAAAGATTGAAGTTGGTGGTTAAATTATAGTGTTTGGTGACATGTTTTTCCCAAAGGATTTAAAAACAAGCATGTATGTATTATTTGGTTCACCGTATAGCATTAAATTATTGAAACTATTTGATTATTAGAATAATCAGCACGCGGATATAAAAGAAATCAGACTTAATTTGGATTTGTTGATATAAAAAATTGATATTAAATTATTGAAACTATTTGATTATTAGAATAATCAGCACGCGGATATAAAAGAAATCAGACTTAATTTGGATTTGTTGAAAGAAACGAAATTAAAAGTGACTGGCTCGTGTAGAAGTTTGTTCTCACTAGCTGTAAACGTGGAGCCTAAGTTGTGAGGGTGCAGATCCTCGAATCCGGGCCTCATCAGTGTGCGTGAGTTGGGTTAGGCTTTGCTGTCTTTTATATTTATTTAATTTCTATATGTTCTTAATACTATTAATTACTAGATATTTTAATCTCTCCATGGAATATGTTCCATTTCCCACTTGGCTATATTTGTGCCTTGGAGTTGGAGTTGAGCATAATCCCATACAGCAAATATTTCTTCCCCTTTTCTTAGACTTATCCTTAATCAATGAGAATTTTGAGGATATCAACCGGTCATTTAGGTCTTTTACAAGTCCTCTCTTGTCACAGATTTCTAAACCAAGTATCTGCCACTTATTTGGAGAGGATTGAAGCCAGGTCGACAACCGGTCTTTGTTAGATCCTTATTGGAGCTTTGCTTCATAGCCGATCCCTTTTTGATGGGAAAAGGCTTAGGTGACGACGACGACGACGACGTCTTTTTAATCTCTCTATGATTTATGAGGACACGCGACTTCTTAAAAAACTCCTTGGAATTTTTGTAAACTATCAGCATTTATTACTTTCTTTTGATCTGTCGATTAATGGAGTTTTCTTTTTGTGGATGCGCTCTTTTCAGAAATAGAACCAAAAACCTTCCGCATGGAAAAGGAAAGTTTTACCGTTGGAGCTATGCTGTTTTGGTGTTGATTCATATAGTTGAAAACCTCCAACAATTGACAACGCGGTACTCCTACCACTCCTAAGGTAAGTATTCCACAATCTTAAATGATTTCTCAGAATATATTCTTTCCATATGACAGGAAATGCCGTCTTTGTGCCTGTTGGTAGTTGGAATTATTGATGAATGCTTGATAGAAAGAAAAAAAGATCACTTTAGGAATCTACATCATGAATTTATAAAATCCTTATATAATGACACAGGAACAGAATACGGATAGCTAAAGCTTTTATTATACAGGGCGAAGCTCGTGAGTACAATCACAGTACAGCACCGATCCCTTATGCACCAGATTAAGTCCCAAACATAACTAAGAAACACACAACAAGTTCATATACAAACCATAGGACAAACAGATAGAGCATAAGATTAAGTAGTTTATCATGAGTGGTAGATTTCAATAATTGAATGCAATCCAAGAGCTGGTATGATCTTATAATCGTTGAATCCAGTTTCAGTGAATATCTTTTTCCATTCATCTTCAGTTCTCTGCTTTCCAGTTGTGTGAACCATCATGTGAATATCATAGTGAAGTTGAGTTTTAGCATGCTTCGAATGAACATCATCACTTGTGTCCATAACTTTGTCAATGATAATTGCTTTGCCTCCATTTTCTTTAGATGGAATCGCCTCTTTGCATCGTTTCAGTAGTTTTATGCATGCTTCATCGCTCCACCTACTGCACACCCACTGTAAAAATAATAAAAATAAATATTGATCTCAAAGGCAAGCCTTATCCCCCGCCCCCCCCCCCCCCCCCGCCTCCCACACTAAAATATTGATCCAATAGTTCACTCATTTTTAAATGCAAATGCCTAATTTATTTTGTCAGTTGCATATTGAATGCACTAATGTTTCGCTAGCATATGTTGTGATACACTTTTTTACCATGTCCCGAACATATACATGACATGAAATATCATTTATATGGATAAATAGGATAACACGGATGTTCACCGCCGAAAACGGGGACGAACCGGGATGGATCGTCCTGCCTGAATTTGGGGGCAGATACTATTTAGATTTATCTGTCCACCTCTCCGAAAATGCCAAGTTGATTTATGGCACCGTATATCGGAGGTTTGGACGGATGCGGCCGTTGTAGCAGACTTCGTCTGATTCCCCCCTTCCGTTTGATAGGGGTTTTTGACTGTGGGGACGCTCTTCACTGCAGGCGCAATCCTCTGCAGTTAATTACGTTACCGCATCGCGATAACCACTTTCTCCTGCTCCGTAAGTTCACTTCGTGTCGTGTGTATTTTTGTTTGTTTTGGTTGCCCGTGGATTGTATACGGAGACTAATTTATGTTGTCGTCTGTAGGACATGGATTAGTCCAAATCCGTATTTCTTAGATTTGGGTTTTTTTTAATTTAAGGATCGTTAATCTATTTTGAGATTAAGACCGATTTAAATGTATGTGAGCATTTGGGGGCTTGATTTGTTTTTGTTAAAGATACATTAGTCCAATTTGAGACTAAGATCCACTTAACGAGGTTTCAGGATCATTTTTATTTCAGATTCAACAAAAAAGCATTTGGGCTCTATTGTTTTAGTTTAAGAACGTTTCGGTCCATATCGCCATTTTGGAGGCGAATATTGGTTTAGGAACATTTTGGTCCGTTATCGCCATTTTGGAGGCGAATATTGGTTTAGGGACTTCTCGGTCCGTTATCGCCATTTTGGAGGCGAATATTAGTTTAGGGACTTCTCGGTCCTTTGCCAGTTTAAGGACGTAGTGGTCCATTGCCAGTTTAAGAACGTAGTGGTCCATTATGTTCATCTTGCGCGTACATGTATTTGTTACGTGACGGAATGAACAAGGGTGATATGGAATGCATCCAGTATGGGGTGCGGTCTGATTTTAGGTGTACGTCGGTTTGGACGGTTTGGGAATGCACTGAAGAATTGTTGGTTGTCGGGACCCGCCACCTCTATGAAGACGTTGAAGAATTATAACGACGTATATCAGAGGTGTGGATAGATGTACCCTTAAACCAAATCCCGTATTTGAGGGAAAATGGGGCAGTTGTGGACCTAAGAGTCATTAATCATTTTTTAGACTAATATTATCTTAGGAGATATGTGATGAATATCATTTGGATATCATCAATTGAAGGATTATTAGTCATGTTTGGGACTAAAATCAGTTTGGGGAATCATGAGCACAGGGGGTTCGGTTGATTGGAAATCGAAGAGGTTTTGACCTTAAGAAGACTTAGCTAATTTGGGCTAGGTCTGGGTCTACATAGTTAGCCAACAGTGCTAAGCACTGGTATATGCAGCACTCACATGTATCCTACGTGAGACGCTGGATTAGTGTTAAAACACTGAACTATGGAGGCGCTCACGTGTGAACACGTGAGGCACTCCAAATATGGGCGCCGCTCTTTGGGTTTTATTCCTCTTTTTTGTATAAGTGCTAAGCACTTGGTTCTTATGGCGCTCACGTGTTTAGCATGTGGGCGCCCTAAATATGGGCACTGCCTTTTGGGTTTTATTCCCCTTTTTTATATAAGTGCTAAACACTTAGTTAGGGCTATCATGGAAAACACGTGACTGCCTTACGAAGTGCCTTTTGTTTTTCTTTTAAGCACTCGCATGGGAAACACGTGAGGCAGTCTGGGCCATTCTTGTTGTTCATTAGAGGTACTCACGTGGAAACACGTGAGGTCTCATTATAATGTTAAACACTAACGAATCCCCAGGCTTTCCTTCTGTTTTCTTAGAGATCTTGATCTCTTATTAATGACATTTCTAGTCATTAGAATTTGGGTTTGGAAGGTCTCAGATTATTATCATCGTCTAGACTGAGGAATCAAGTTCTCCTATCGTTTTTACAAGAATCAAATTCTTTATATAGGGTTAAACCCTAGTTTTCAGAGAAACTGAATTCTCATATGTTTTTGTAAGAATTAAATTCTTTGAACTCAGTTCTTTCCCCTAAGTTTTAAATCTGCAGGACATAATCTCCCCGATGAGAATTAAATTCTCAACTTATGGGGAGATCTGCTTCTGTAAATCTCAACAGAGAAAGAACTGGGTTCTTATATGAAGGGATAAACCCTTAAAGAGGCAAAAAAGAGATAGAACAATCTCTGTGTTTTTTTTCTTTTTACCTAGTGTGTTGTGACGAAACAAGTCTTCACCGAGAATTAAATTCGCTTTTTTCTGTCTCTCTTTATGTCTCGTCCCTTTTCTCTTGTTCTCTCCTTGTGTTCTCTGTGTGTGTGAGACTTGAAGTCTTGGATTCTTTATATAGTGGAAGCAAGTTAATTGGTTTTGAGAAAATCTCTCATTGAGAGATTCCAATTGATTTAATTGATCTCAAAATTGATTTGGGGAATTTTACCCACTGTTGGATTTTTGATCCAAGAATTTATGTTTTACAGAAGATATTGTTCTTGTTTTTAACAAGATTGGGGATATTCTCACATATATAGAATAAAATTCTATCGAGCGGTGATATTTTAATCACCATTGGATTTTTAATTCAAGGGTGCTCAGTTTAACAGAGTATAATCTTTTCCTGTTTAGAAAGATATAAAAAAAATATTTTGGATCTTTGATCCACCAACTCTCTATTTAACAGAAAATATTCTTCCCAATAGAATTTAATTCTATGTTTAATCACCGTTGGATTTTTAATCCAACGGTTCATTAAGTAGAATTTAATTCTACTTAATGAAGTGTCCTCACGTGTTTAGCATATGGAACTTAGTTCGGCCCCTTAGCTGTTTAGTTGTAGCGCCTATATGGTTTGCATACAGGCGCTCACGTGTTAGCACGCGAGGCTTTGTTTAGCCTATCTGTTGTTTGATTGCAGCGCCTATATCCTTTGCATATAGGCGTTCACATGTTTAACACGTGAGGCTTTGTTTAGCTTATCAGTAATTTAGTTGCAGCGCCTATATGCTTTGCATATTGACGCTCACGTGTTTAACACGTGAGGTTTTGTTTAGCCTATCAGTTGTTTAGTTGCAGCGTCTATATGCTTTGCATATAGGCGTTCACGTGTTTAACACGTGAGGCTTGTTTAGCCTATCGGTTGCTTAAAGACAGCGCCTATATATTTTGCATATACACGCTGAGACTCGAGTAGTGGGGAGTTTCCCCTTTTCTTACTCTCCACCTTTTTTATGAGGAAACAACGGACAAACTTATTATATTTTGTTTGGAGAAAATGTCTAGGGTCAATATGATAGCTAATTAAAGCATTTCACTGGAAGCAATTTAGATCCAACTTCAGTTAACTTATGTTAGAACGAATTTTAAATAAATGATATTGCACAAAAAGAATTTTTTAGGCTATGAGAGCTTCATCTAAGAATGAGTTTGTTATCTTGTAATGATTAGAGTAGGTCAAATCCCTTCCGTCATGCTCTTCTCGATCCGCCACCTCCCTTACCTTAGCGCCGCGCTCGATCTCTTCAAGATACTCTCTGGTGAGCTCCACGTGGCGCTCTCTCCCGCCGCCTACCGCCATGTCATCACACTACTATGTCGGTCCTGCCGCAACGTGGACGTCCTCAAACTGTTCAACGAAATGATCAAGAGAAGAATGAACATTGACTCTAATTCAAACTCGATCGATACATCGCTTGTTGATTTCTTGTTAAGTTCTAACGCCAAAGCCATCGATATGAGCAATTGCATGAAATTGTTCACTAGAGCTAGTGAGTTGAAGAAGTGGAATGGATTGAGATAATAGTGTTTAGAATGTGTTTGTGTAATGCTTGAGAGAGGAGGGAGATTGAGAGTGGGTGAGAGATTTTTTTGAGTTATTTATTGTTTAGAATATATTTATATAAATTTTAGAGATGATGGTGTTTGGAATGTGTTTGTATAAATATTTGAAATATGTTTAAATAGATTTGGAAGATAATGCTGTTTGAAATGTGTTTGTATAAATGCTTGAGAGAGGGAAAGAAACTTTTTGAATTGTTTACTGTTTAAATTTAAGATTGATTAAGCTAAATTGTATTGAATATCCGAATGCATTCCATTCTCAGATCTTAATATAATTTCTTTCATTTAGCATTAGTAATTCAACTCCTAAATCAATAAAAAAAAAAGAGCATGTCACAGTATCCATTTAAAATAACACCATCACAAAAAGAATCTAAATTTGAAATCAAAGGGAGGGATCGATCACTTGCCAACTTAAAGGATCTCGACGGCGGCTTCCTCAACTCTAATGGTGAGATCTTTATTCAAGATGTCGCTGCCCTTCAAGTAAGGCCATGAGTCATCGTAGATGTCAAGCACCGCATCTATTGCTTCTGATCGTCGCTTCTGATCGCCGCCGCCGCCTCCGTGGGCCCTGCCACCGTAGCCATCAATTCACACCTATAAAACACAATTCATATGCCAAATACCATCTAAAATGACATTAATACAAACACGATCTAAACAACATTATCGTCATCATTATTCAAGAATTTATACAAATACATTCCAAGCACCATTAAGTAACATAAAATTTATTACAACGAATAACATCATTATCATTCAATCATTTATACAAACACATTCCAATTATCATTCAACAAATCCTTGATAATCCACTTGGCACGTTAAGGAGATGGTGTCCACGTCGGAGTGGGCAGCGAAGGGAGCTCGTCAGAGACAATGAGTATGTGGTGGAGGCGGCAGCACGTGAGGGAGATGGTGTCCACGTCGGAGTGAGCAGCGAGGGGTGGGCAGTGAGGAGAGGATGATGATGATGATGGTGTTGTAGATCTTGAGCTTCGAGAAGCTTGGTGGTAGTGATAGAGCAATGGGCAGCGATGATTGCACCTTCGTCGATCTCAAACAATCAAACCCTAGAAATTATGGGGTTGAGAGAAGCGGTTAAAATAGGAAAGAAGGGTAGTTAAAAAGGTAAAAAGTCACTTGAGGGGTTTTAAATAACGTTAAAAATTAGAAGTCTAACTGCAAGGGCCGCTAGGGGGTCGGGTTTAACGGAAAAAAGCTTAGGGGGTTTTGTGCTGGGAAATTTCGCCAGGATAGTTTTGGGAACATACGCTATAGTGCATGGTGATTTTGGTGAAATTTCCCATTTTTCTACCGTCACACAAACCTTAAAAGTTTGATGCACTGGTCGAGGAACAAATTTTAAAGTTTTGGCGCAGTAACTAGCTGCCTCTGCTGGTGTGACAAAAAACAAAATTGCATCCTCTCTCTTTGTATCTTGATAGATTATCTCTTTGCAATGAAGCCATCAAGTCCTCTTTCCTCCTGACATGATTAAGGCATTAATCTTTGCATCCTTGGATGGAGATGCTGCCATTTATCTTCAGCATAGATTTGGCGGTGGTTCTGCCATCATCCCTCTCGATCATAGTATTCTTGCATAATGGCTACAATTAATTAAGAAAGTGGTAAAGTTTTTGGTATTTTTTGGGAATTATGCCTTTTTCTTTTATTCTTCATGTATTTAGTTTTTGGAAGTAGGTCTTTTTTCTTTTATTCTTCATGTATCAATGATTATAATATTTTTTTTTTTTGGGTTGGATGCGATCCATTCGGGAATCAAACCGTTGACCTATCACTTTGGAGAGGAAAGTTTTACCACAAGAGCTATTTGTTGCAGTAAAATTAAGAGTTGGTTAATGATATTGCAGTTAGTGCTTCTCTTTTGTTCCTTGTGCACTAGAGATTTTAATATGCCATGGTTAAAGAAACATGGAAGCCTTATATTATGAATTCTATCCATGTTTGAAATATAATTTAAACATATCCATCTAAACTTTTCCACTTACAAAGCCCCCTTCATACTTATTATTCAAGGGTGTTCTTTCTTCGGAAGAGATTTTTTTTTGTATAAAATAAAATAAAACCAAAAAACCTTGCTTGAATTTGTAAGACAGAAACTTTTCCGCTTACAAATCCTCCTTCATACTTATTATCCAAGGGGTTTTCTTCGGAAAAGAGTTTCCCTTATTTTTAAAAAAAAATTTAAAAAAAATTTAAACCTCCCTTGAATTTGTAAGACAGAAACATTTCCGGTTAAAAAGGGCCATTTCAAAATAAAGGGTTTCTACTGTTTTAGGTTGTTATGGTAGATAAATGTGTTCAAATCATATTTAAGAAGTTGAAAGGTAACTAACTACTGCACGTAACAATCTCTATCTTGTGAGGACACGATTTTATTGTAATTTAAATTTTTGCATATTATTTCAAATTTCTATACTTCAATTTTTGTAATTTATTTGGTTGTTACCAGGTACAAGTTGGCATAGCTTAATTGCTGGTCGTCGAGCTAGAGAAAGGAGCTTATGAGACTCGGAGGCATTGAAGTTATGTGTTGTGTTACTGTTGTTCGCTGCTTATGAACGTCAGGAAGAGTGAAAATGTTCTGTTGTGTCAATATATATTTGTACTGTTTTCGTAATAAACAAGCTCATGTTAAGCTGTAATTTTATGTTTTTTTAATAAATAACTGCACAAATATTGGGGTCCTTCTAGAATTTGTGGTAATTTTGGTGTACTTTGAGTTAATTGTTGTGGTTTCTTGCAACTGCGGCGAGTTATGATAGTGAGCTCAAAATTGCGGTTTGCGCTCTAACCTGAGTTAATTGTTGAGATATATAATGTTGTAGATTTTACTGCAAAATATAACCTGAACTTGTATTTTTCTGTAATCTGGACAAAATGCTGCGATAATTAATGCAATGGTATTATTCTGTAATATCTACACTCATTTGTGGTATTTTCCTGTAATTTGTGCTTGCTGTACTGCTCAGGCTAATTTTCGTGGGGTTTTTGCTCAACGAGTTTGCATCTAATATTTCCACTTGTGCATCTCATGATGAAGAAGAATCCAATGCCGAATTGTGATTAAATCGTCAATAACAATCCATAAATTGAAATTAACAGTAAATTATGATGATAAACATCAGAAGCTTTAATTTCTTTGTTCAACAACTTTTAATGTAGAAATTATTATGGCTTAATTCCAACCCAAAAAACCAAACCTTTTGGCTGATGCTAGAAATCCTTAAAAACTTTTAAAATACACAAGCACAAAACTTTCAAACTACATTAAAAACTACCATCCAAAAATCAGATGCCACGTCAGCAATAAATAATACAAAACTGCATACCAATGGGATAGAGGGAAGAGATGAAATACACACACGGGCGCAGTGGTGTATAGATACGTGTTCATGCGTGCGCGCAGCGTGAGAGAGAGAGAGAGAGGTGAGAGGAATTTTATGTGTGTGTGATGAGATGAATTTTGTACCTAGCTCATCGTCTATTTGCAAATGGATGGTTGGATTAGATGAAAAAGAGCGATAGAGACATCCCCATATCTCTCTCGCAATCAAACTTTGTTAATACTGTTGTATCCTGATCTATTCTGACACGGCGCAGAGAACCACGAAGGGATCACTCAAGCCTATCGTGCAGACAAGCGATACGACGCAGCGGAAATAAATATAATCGCGTGCAAACAAAGACAATGAAAAAGATATATCTGACGGCTATCACAACACACCAAACAAATAGTAAAGCACACCAACAAAACAAAGGACACAAACGATATACCCAGGTTTGGACAACTAGCACCCAATCCTGCCCTTCGCAACAAGAACTTCTACTAGAGTAAGAATTACACCAGAATCTATTGTCCTCTCTGGATCTCACCCAAAGATATTCTCTATTTACAAAACCCCCCTCTCTCTCGTCTCCTCTCGGCCCATCAAAATCTCAGCCGCAGACATAAATTGTTGACGGTCTCTATTGATTTATTTTGATTAGGCCCCTGACCTTGGCCGCAGCCTTTAACATAAGGCTTCCGTGGATTGTTTTTTTAAAGCAGCCCCTTTTAAAGATTGATGATATTAATATATTCAGTGCTTTGATTAATTTATTCTAATTAATCACAAAACCATTACATATGAGAGTAGGATTCTTAGAGATAAGATTCAAATTGAAGGATTTAGATTAATCTAAATCCTACTCCAACTATAAAACCCACTATGTGCATTGCACGTATTCACTCTTAGCCTTTTGTGTTGGACTCTTAATATCGGGATCCGAATTTGTAATCAATTTCAACAATCTTGATGATGCTCTATATTGGCGACCTTCCAGATCAGGACACGTGGCAGATGACGTGTACCAGAACTCAGAAGAGAGGGCCCTTAGGGGCCGATCAGGCCACCCCTGTACCCGACCTACAAGCACAAAGCTGGCTCACCTCAAGGCCCCCTGCAAATTGGCCTCCTCGGCCTTTCATCTCGCCTCCGAGCTACCGCAGGACCAAGATACCTCGGCCCTCTCGCTCGTTCCCGAGCTCTCCCGCCGAGACCATCTTCCTCGGTCCCTCCGACCGATCAACTCCACCACTCACAGGCGTAACCGCCGCTCCGCAAATCTCGCCATGCGCAGATTCTCCGCCGGCAACGTCCCACGTTCCACGCCATCACGATCCCCATTAATGGGCGATCCGCTCTTTACGCAAGCGTGACGTCGGGAGCGTAACCGCCGGCGAGATTTTCGCGCCTTCTACTGCGTGCTGCCGTCACTATAAAAAAACCCATCACGGAGGGGTCAGGTAAGCCATCTTTTACTCTTTTAAGCCGTTACTCTGCTCGGATCTCATCACTAACTTGAGCGTCGGAGGGTCTTTGGTGGTACCAAACCACCCCGGGACTTCTTTGCAGGTACTCGGCACCAACTCTCTCACCTCATCTCTTCCTCCAAAAACCCATTGAGACCCACACGCAACGGAGGATAATCAACAAAGTCCACCGGGAGATCAACGGAAGACAACATCTGACGGAGACCCGAAAAGGACCTCCATCGGTTGTCGCCGTCTGTGGGAAGCTAAAACTCCATAAGAACAAAAGTTGGCCTTCCGATCTCTATCCACATGGCATGAGATCACCCTAAAGATCCAGATACCAGCCTCCGCCTCCCCCCACCGGAGGCGCGGATGTCAAAGCCCTCACCAAGAGGCAACCGCGCAGCTTCACTGCCCGGTTATCCTTAGCAGGCCTCCTACGACCCCTTCAATGCTAAGGATCAAAGTCCTCCTTAGAGGCGGCCGAGCGGCTTCCCTGCTCGGTTATCCCTGGCCGGTAGCTTCCCTACTCACAACGCCAGGGATCAAAGCCCTCGCCAAGAGGCAACCGCGCGGCTTTACTGCCCGGTTATCCTTAGCAGGCCTCCTACGACCCCTCCACCGCTAAGGATCTAAGCCCTCACTAAGAGGCAGTCGAGCCCGACCCTCGCTCGGCTATCCCTGGCGGGTAGCTTCCCTACCGTGACGCCAGGGATCAGAAAGCCCTCCCAGAGGCGGTCGAGCCTGAGGATCCCTCGCTCGGCTATCCCTGGCGGGTAACTTCCCTACCGCAACGCCAGGGATCAGAAAGCCCTCCCAGAGGCAGTCGAGCCCGAGGATCCCTCGCTCGGCTATCCCTGGCGGGTAGCTTCCCTAGCGCAACGCCAGGGATCAGAAAGCCCTCTCAGAGGCAGTCGAGCCCGAGGATCCCTCGCTCGGCTATCCTTCAGGACAAAAGCCCTCGCCAAGAGGCACCGGACAGTAACCCTGCCCGGCCAAGGGTCCTTGGTAGGCTTCTTACAGCCCCTCCCGCGCTAAGGACCAAAGTCCTCCCAGAGGCAGTCGAGTTCTTGCTCGGCTATCCCCTGCTGGTAGCTTTCTACCACAACCGACAGGGATCAAAGTCCTCGCCAAGAGGCACTGGGCAGTAACCCTGCTCGGTCCCCATCCTGAAGGATCAGAAAGTCCTCCCAGAGGCAGTCGAGCCCGAGGATATCTCGCTCGGCTATTCCTGGCGGGTGGCTTCCCTACCGCAACGCCAGGGATCAGAAAGCCCTCCCAGAGGCAGTCGAGCCCGAGGATCCATCGCTTGGCTATCCCTGGCGGGTAGCTTCCCTATCGCAACGGAAGGGATCAGAAAGCCCTCCCAGAGGCAGTCGTGCCCGAGGATCCCTCGCTCGGCTATCCCTGGCGGGTAGCTTCCCTACCGCAACGCCAGGGATTAGAAAGCCCTCCCAGAGGCAGTCGAGCCCGAGGATCCCTTGCTCGGCTATCCTTCAGATCAAAAGCCCTCGCAAGAGGCAACCGAGCCCGACCCTTGCTCGGTCATCTCCGTCTGGTAGCTCCCTACCCACGATGCCAGGGATCAAAGCCCTCACAAGAGGCATCCAAGCGGCTACCCCGCTCGATCATCCCAGGCTGGTAGTTGCCTACCCACAATGCCAGAGATCAAAGCCCTCGCTAAGAGGCACCGAGCAGCTACCCTGCTCGGCCATCCTTCGCAGGCCTCTCACGGCCTCTCCAGCATCAAGGATCAAAGCCCTCGCCAAGAGGCACCGAGTAGCTACCCTGCTCGGCCATCCTTTGCAGGCCTCAAACGGCCCCTCCAGTGCCAAGGAACAAAGCCCTCATGAAGGGGCAGCCCTGCAGCTACCTTGCTCGACTATCCCTGGCTGGTAGCTCCCCTACCCTACAACGCTAGGGATCAAGCCCTCATCGTGAGGCCGTCGAGTCCCTTCCTGCTCGGCGCATCCCCAGCGGGCATCCTCCTGCCCATCAGACGATGAGGACCTCAAGCCCTCGTCGCGAGGCCGCCAAGTTCCTTCCTGTTCGGTGCATCCCCAGCGGGCATCCTCCTGCCTATCAGACGCTGAGGATCTCAAGCCCTCATCGCGAGGCCGCCGAGTTCCATTCTGCTCGGCGCATCCCCAGCGGGCATCCTCCTGCCCATCAGACGCTGAGGATCTCAAGCCCTTATCGTGAGGCCGCCGAGTTCCTTCCTGCTCGGTGCACCCCCAGCAGGAATCCTCCTTCCCATCAGACGCTGAGGATCTCAAGCCCTCATCGCGAGGCCGCTGAGTTCTTTCCTGCTTGGCGCCTCCCCAGCGGGCATCCTCCTGCCCATCAGACGATGAGGAACTCAAGCCCTTATCGCGAGGCCGCCAAGTTCCTTCCTGCTCGGTGCATCCCCAGCGGGCATCCTCCTGCCCATCAAATGCTGAGGATCTCAAGCCCTCATCGCGAGGCCGCCGAGTTCCTTCCTGCTCGGCGCATCCCCAGCGGGCATCCTCCTGCCCATCAGACGCTGAGGATCTCAAGCCCTCATCGTGAGGCCGCCGAGTTCCTTCCTGCTTGGCGCACCCCCAACAGGCATCCTCCTGCCCATCAGACGCTGAGGATCTGAAGCCCTCATCGCGAGGCCGCCGAGTTTCTTCCTGCTCGGCGCATCCCCAGCGGGTAGCTTCCTACCCAATAAGAGACATCAGGTCTATCCAAGTTCGAGTAATCCCCCCTCGACTTCGGGGCCATGGAGATGCCTCCTTCTCAGCAGCGCTTAGCACACTTGGCAAGTGATCGAAATCAACTCGGCAACCGATCACTCCGCTTGTCGTTCTCGCACTGGGCTGCATCCCATCAGATGCCGCAGGTCTGCACACGTCGTGTCGGCCAACCGACGCTTGACACGCAGACAGTCGCTTTAGTGACAGGATGCATAAAACGGCGCACCTTCCTTAAATGAAGAGATTTCTCCCTGGTTCGCTGGCAGAAAAGGCAGCTGACAGCCCGGGGACGCGTCCTGACGAAACCTTAGGATGGAGCTCTCCCCGGGCGGCCCGACAGTCCACTCTTGGCCCGACCCGCCAGCTGGTCGGGACAAGAGTGGGGGGCTAATGATGATGCTCTATATTGGCGACCTTCCAGATCAGGACACGTGGCAGATTACGTGTCCCAGAACTCAGAAGAGAGGGCCCACAGGGGCCGATCAGGCCACCCCTGTACCCGACCTACAAGCACAAAGCTGGCTCACCTCAGGCCCCCCTGCAAATTGGCATCCTCGACCTCTCATCTCGCCTACGAGCTACCGCAGGGCCAAGATACCTCGGCCCTCTCGCTCGTTCCCGAGCTCTTCCGCCGAGACCATCTTCCTCGGTCCCTCCGACCGACCAACTCCACCACTCACAGGCGTAACTGCCGCTCCGTAAATCTCACCATGCGCAGATTCTCCGCCGGCAACGTCCCACGTTCCACGCCATCACGATCCCCAGTAATGGGCGATCCTCTCTTTACGCGGGCGTGACGTCGGGAGCGTAACCGCCGGCGAGATTCTCGCGCCTTCTACTGCGTGCTGCCACCACTATAAAAAAAACCCATCACGGAGGGGTCAGGTAAGCCATCTTTTACTCTTTTAAGCCGTTACTCTGCTCGGATCTCATCAATAACTTGAGCGTCGGAGGGTCCTTGGTGGTACCAAACCACCCCGGGACTTCTTTGCAGGTACTCGGCACCAACTCCCTCACCTCACCTCTTCCTCCAAAATCCCATTGAGACCCACACGCAACGGAGGATAATCAACAAAGTCCACCGGGAGATCAACGGAAGACAACATCTGATGGAGACCCGAAAAGGACCTCCATCAAATCTTCATCTTGATTTAAATTCTCACAATCTCGACGCTTTCTCATTCCCTGGAACTCTTTTCTTATCGCGGTTTGCTCTTCACAATCAACCATGAATAACTTAAACTTGGCCAGGAACCATTTAAGAAACACGTCTGCCAAATTCTCTAGAACCAACTTTAGTAAGAGACATTACTTTCTTCTCGGCCTTCAAGAAGAACACTCTCGCCTCTTGTAGAACTCCCAAACCGAACACCCTCCGCAAATATATGGTCCCCATAACTATTGGAGATAGTGCCCTCAGAGTCAATTATTGGATCACAGGCACGTGATTGCAATGATTGATGGAGGATCTATGCCGGTAGGACAGTCTTACTCAAGATGATGGTATGCTATCTGGTTTACCTTTATCATCGTGTACTGCTTCAGGTGACCTCACAGGTCACAGGATCGGACGGATAATACTAGCGGGCTTTGGTTTAAGCCGGATCCTAGTATTGTACAGTATAGATTTTGTCTCATTGAATTTGTATTCGGTCGGAATACAAATACGGGTATGTATATATAGTAGCGGAGTTTTCTTGTAATTTATTACGGGATCAGTTTTTTAAAGTTGCCAGTTTGCTTTCCGTTTCGGCCATTTTCCTTTGTATCTTTTCTTGGCTGAAAATTGGTGGAGGAGGGCTTATTTGCAATTGTGCAAATTAGCATTGTGGAGAGTGGTCTTTGTATATTGTTGCATCATAATGGTTTCATGATGGTTCCACCATCCCTTGACTTTCTTTTGTTCATGATGGCTTGACCTTTGGAGTTATGATGGTTGATGGAGTGTTGGATTTTGTTTGTGATCATTTCTTCTCATCATGACTTTTTCTCTCTCTTGCATTATTCTTTTGGCTCACTCTCCCTCTTCTCATTCTTGATGCCAATGAGGCCGGCCACTTCAAGAGGGGTGATGGAATTTTTATGTGAGGGATTTTGGTTCTCATTTGCTTACTAAAAAATTCCCAAAAGCCACCACAAAAGTTCATAGTTCATTTCCTCCACCAAAAGGTAACTTCTTACAACCCCATGAGACATAGAGTTCCACACTATCCTACAGCAATTCTTGGACACGTCGACTCGCCAACTTCGTGCCCGAGTTGCCTCGGTCCAGAGGTGGGAGCCCGTAAAAGAACCCGGCGATGTGGTGCTCTTCCGACAAGGAGATGAAGACCGGAGATTCCGCGGGGAGATCAGGACGACGACGAGAAGACCGAAGGACACAGATCGCTCGGTATATCTCTCTACCCTTCTCTTGTTAGCTAGGATTAGATTAATGGCCCGATCCGGGATTTTAGTGCGCGGTGGTGCCGGTTTACAAGTTTAAAGAAAAGTATCGTTTCCGCATTTTGTCCTCGGATTGACGGCCGGGGCGCCGCCGTGCACTTACACTGGTATCGGAGCTACACCATTAACCTAGTCTAGCTTGCTCTAACGTGTTTACAAGTTCGATCGAACGAAAATTCCAAAAACCGCGTTTTCAAGTATCAGTTTTCTGTCGAATTTTTTTTGGCTCGAAAAATTATTTTGAGTGTTGCAGAAAATTGTGCAGGGTTTTCTAAGCATTCTGCAAAATTTTGGTTAGGTGATGCTACAGTATGACCGCGGAAACGCGGCCAAACCCCTGTTTTGGCCGCGGTTCCGCGGTGGAAATAAGTCAACGCCGTACCAAAATTTTCCAGTGGCTTTATGACTTGAAATAGGGTTTTCGGTATATTCTTTTTGGGCTCAGATTTTCTTTGAGTGCTACAGTAGTGCTTGGGGCCCACTTCGGCAAACTTGATCGATCGAAAATTTTAAACATGTTAGTTCACAGTATTTACATTATATCTGCGACCGTGAATGTCATTTGATCGGTAAATCCTGTCTAACTGCTATAGCCCTTTTAGACGGATTTGCGAACGTGACATTCACGTTGATGTTCTGTGTTGTGCTGTGATGTTGCGGATTGGTCGTGGGGGATAGCCTGGATGCAATGGTAGTACAGTTTTGGTTGTTTTATGTACATTTGATATTGCGGGGCGAGCATCCGACATGTGGACTGCCGTCACTGCCTGTTTGTATATTATTCTTTTGGGGCACGACCGGGCTGAGGTCGATGTACCCGTTGTATGTATATTTTACTTTCTGTACTAGGATTACCCCAAGGTGGGGTGCATGGATAGCCGGGTTCTAGAGGGTAACGGGCCCGCATCTCATGGCGTTGAGACGGAGGGGGCTTCACTCTAGAATTGGCGGGCTATTCGCCGCACCCGTAGGGGGTACAGGTTGACCCAAGGAGGGGTATACAAGTTACCGGATTCCGTGAAGTGCTGGGTGGTCCATTCACGTTGTTGAAGGGGGCTGCCTCGCTTCAGGTTTTGGCGGGTAACTTGCCACGCCCGTAGGGGTCTAGGATTTCATTGCACAGGCTATCCACACGACCAGGGGGACGTCGGGTTTCAGTAGCGGCTCTATAAAACCCGGGGATCCCAGATATCTGTATTGTTCTGTGATGCTTATTACATTTCTGTGATGTTGAATTTTATCACGCCTTGAGCGAATATTATATATTGATATATATACTAGTAGATGTTATATATGTTTTGCATCCGCGCTAGTCCAGTCCCCGCTCTGTCGTTAGTTAAGTAACCTAACGGGTAATGACGGGACCCAGTGGCGAATGCGGATGGCATATACGTACATCATTATTTTCGTTCTTTATTGGTGTGATCAATTGATGGGACTGCGTTGATTCGGATCAATGCAAGCTAAACAAACCTATTCTAATATTGTTGGAACTTTTTTTTTCAAAAAGCTGTTATTGCAAGGACGTTCACTTTTGTTTTGCACAGTGGTATTTAGGAATATCCTGCACCTCAGTCGACGAGGCAAGGGCCGAGATCCCTTCACCGGGAGTGACCCCTTGGACAGAAGTTTGCGTCAGGGCAATAACTTCACTATAGTCGTTTACTTTTGCTTTGCATCGTGGTATTCAGTTGGAATATCCTGCACCTCATTCTACGGGGAAAGAGCCGAGATCCCTTCACCGAGAGTGGCCTCGTTAGCAAAGGTTTTCGCCACTATATTTTTATAAAGCTATCCAGTTCCTTCAACGATATCAAGTTCATTACGTTAAAGGTTTTTGCCAAAAACCATTCGTAGCCCTCCTTCGTTTCATATGGATAGTCAATAGTATTCAAGCTGTGTTTGTTGGCCAAAGTCAAGGCACAGTGTTTGGTAGCTATTAGGTATTCATATGCAGCATAGATAGATGCGTTGGTTTGGGACAGTCGTACTGCCTTGTTGTCCAAAGTCAAGAGTAGGTACGGGTGGGTTCAAATTAACCTGGAGAATGACGGGTAGAACTTGACATGTGACTTATGATTTGTTGGCCAAAGTCAAGGTCATAAGAGCATAGGGTAAAAATCACATCGGGAGTTTCTAAAGAAACTGAAACTTGCCAGATATGCGCATACCTTCCGGAGTGTGATAACGTGAGCGGATTCCGTCACGTTATCATGCGATGATAGTTGGATCCCGATTCCCACTGATGAGTTGGTTTACTCCTCGGGTGATCCCGACTAATTCTTCTTTCAGGTTTGGAGGAGAATTTGACGGTACAGTGGGAGGTTTCCTGATTAGATAAAGTGACAACCATTCTGATCTAGGTTAGAGTGCACGCTGAGTGTTTCTTTTCTCTCTCTCTGGCAGCGACCCTGACCCGACCCTTGACTATGACTCAGTGACCAAGTTGACCGAACCTTCTTAAACACTGGCTTTTGGATTGTCAGAGTTGCAAACCTCATTGTCACTCCTACTTTTACCCTTTTCTCTAGAACACCCCGTATTACTACGAACGTCCACTTCCATTGGATGAAACCATCGTATGGTTATATACGAACTCGAAGGAATTTATTCGAGGATGGTTTCCGGTTCTGGAGAAAACGGATAGGACTATTCAGTTGTCTTTTCCTTTTACCTTCTCTCAGGTTACGAGTACTCCTTGGTTTAGGAGATAGTACACCTATTACGCAAATTGGATAGTCTTCTTCCAAACCTTAGGCTGGTGCTGAACGGTGGGGAATGAAGAAAACCAATTAGCATAACGATGGTGTACAGAAGGTATTAAGTAAAGACATATCAAGGGATTAGTAAGAGGGCAAAGTAAATTGTGACTGCTATTCATGACCAAACCAAGTATTTCTTCGCCAATCCTAAATCACCTTTGTATTTCTCCAGGACACTCCGTATCACTATGAAGATCCACAGTTTATTGGATATTCTATCGTATGGTTATATACGAACTCGAAAGGAACTTGTTCCAGTTCGGGGATGGATTCTGGTTCAGGAGAAATAGGAATAAGGTTTATTCGGTTGTCTTTTATCTTCACCTTCTCTCGCATTGCGATTGCTCCTAGGATTAGGACAGTACACCCATTATGCTTATTGGATAGTTTTCTTCCAAACCATAGGCTGGTGCCGAACGGTAGGGAAGGAAGAAAACCATTTAGCCTAAAAGGGTGTACAGAAGGTAATGACTAAAGACATATAAAGGGATTTGGAGAGATGACAAAGAATTATACGGTTACAGTTGTGAATCTGGATAATGGAAGAGGCATTACTAGGAATACCGGGATACCCCATCGAAACATTTCAATGTTTCAGTTGCACTGTGTACTGTTAAAAGAAAACTGATTTCCCAATTAGACACTTGCTCCAGGGTATGTATTTACCAGGTTTGATTCTCACATTTGTATGGTTTTACAGATGATGAGTGGGAGTAAATTATTGGGAATTAGGTAATTATCCTCATTATATCGGAATTCGTTGTAATTGGTGATATTTGAGGAAATCACCTGGGTAGTTTGCCGGACGGCAAATATTTGGTTTTGAATATCCGTTGTTATGCACCAATTTCAAATTGATATATCTGTACGTCTATTTTTATAGAGTGAGATATACCTTTTTGAAATTATGTCTATGACATTTACCTATATCAGTGGATGGTTAGGTAAGGAGCATTAAACAGCGGTGTAATTCTTCTTAACCATAAGTACAGTTTTCAACCTACGACATACAGTGAATGAGTCACTAGACTCAGGGGACTTATACAGAGTATTGTATATTATTCAGTGTCCATTAGGACAGAGGGGTTGGTCCTCGTACTATATTCGGTTTACTTATGCCTTCTCTAGTTTTTAGACATGTGTTTCGTAGAAACACATGGTCCAAGTTTTGAGAAGTTATAGGTATAAGAGTAAAGTAGAGAACCAGGTGTTGCAAGTATCGGGATTCTTCAAGGTGACCGAAGATGTAGATACTTGTGAATGGTATTCAGTTGATAGTAATTGTAACACCCGAGCCCAATAATACTATGTATATTACTAGTTGAGGGTTGTGGTTTGCTCATTTCCAATTTTCCTGATTTTCTGGTGTTCATTGCTAAATTTTACCCGGTTAAGTCATTTTGGCACATAACAAATTTTAACTCCTAAAATAAAATTTAAGATGTCCATGTTGGCCTACTCGTCGCCACTAGTCGCGTGGTAGCGTCCGCGTGTCGAGATTCCGTTCCGTTTGGCTAAACGGGCAAGATTGGGCGACTACGCGCGCGTGCAAGTGTCCGACTTGGGGGCATGCATTTTAATCATTAAACACCTCTTTTCAAGATTTGGAACCCGCTTAAAATCATATAATTTGGATTTGGAACATTTGGGCGCAACCCGGGCGCGATTTGGAAATGTTTCATTTCGCGCCAAAAAGGGCCCGTTTCAATTCAATTTATATAACTAAAATATATATACGTATATTTTTTCCTAACAATTTATTCCTCAAATCCTTCTCAAATATTTCTCTCTTACCTCCTGCAACCAATCGCGTGGCTCCTTTTGCCCGTGGGCCCCCTCCTTTCTATCTCTTTCTCTATCTCTCTCTTTCCCTCAGTCTCTCTCTCTCATCCTCACAAATCTCTCTCAAATCTCTCTCTCTCTCCCCTCTATATTATTAATCCATGCATCAGCCGCCTCCTCCCTTAACCCACCACGAGCGAACCCACGCGAAACCCTAACCCCAGCTCACGCAGTCTCACCGCCGGCCTCCTCGAGACCTCGCCGTCGCCGCCCTCACCACCACGACCTCCACCGCACCCACCTACCCTCTTCCTCCGGTTCGCCCGCTCCTTCCCGCGCCTGCAACGCATCTCCCCGACGCCTCCATCCCCTCGCGACCTCGCCGTTGACGTCGCCTCCGACCGTCGACGCCTCCCACGCCTCCCTCTCACACCCCTCGTCGAAGACCTCGTCATCTTCACGAGAACCCGCACAAACCTCACCAGAAAATCTCACCGAGCCTAACCCTAGCATTCCCCGGTCGTCGGGAAAGCTGCCGTAGACCATCGTCGGCGTTGCCGGAGACACCGCCGACCACCTCTTCGTTCCCCCTACGATCCAGATCAGGTCAGGACCTCCCCTACGCACGACAACATCTCTTTCCAGCGAACCAGAGGGATTCCAGCCCTCGTCGCATCTCCTGTTCACCGCCGGCACGCCCATCGCCGTCGGGCCCGTCGTAGTTGCCCCTGGTTCTTCCCTGTAAGCATCCCTTTAGCTTTCCATTCATGTTTAATCCCTCACTGGTCTTTGTTGCGTGTATCGGGTTTGCTAACTTCGTTGCTTTTGACTTTTGCCGGATTCCAACCGTGCCGTTATTTGGACCCGACGCTCCAGCGAAGTCCCCTGGTCCGTGTGACCCCGTTGACCTCTGTTGGGACTCGATCCGTGGCCCGTGCTTCCGTATCGCAGTTTCTGCCGACATTGCATCCGTGCTTCGGTTTGCGGAACCGCCGAGGCAAGTATCCGAATACTTGCTTAACATGCTACAACTTAATCATCATATTATAACCACACAACTAATATAACATCGATACCTTTTATAACTTGGAATTGCTAGCCACGATTATCCGTAACCTTAAATCAATGAAATCATTGCTCGTATTAACCGGTTTGCTATTAATTCATACTTAACTAATCAAACCAAGTAGATCATCCCCACTTCATTGGTTAAAATCACTCTTGAGACAATTATTATGCTTAGTTCAAACTCATGTAACTCCATTGCGTATATTATCGATATTGTTTCATCTTGTGGCTTTTGCACCTCAAAGGTGCGTGAACCGGATTAATATGAAAATACAAACATCACTGTGTTCACATAGAATAATATTTGCTATTCACTGTTTCCTGCTACTGTTCATTACTTGTTACTATACCTGTTATCATCATATACCTGATTGCATTACATATTGACCGATCTTGATACACCTGACACATGTACTGATACACCGGACGCAACACCCTGTACATATCGACTCTACCTGTTGAAAGTAACCTGACCTGTTACCTGATCTCATGCCTAATGCCGACAAACCTAACCATTCCTGCTGTCGATCCAGACAGACCTACCTTTACTTGACTTGTGTTGGCATTAGTCCTTGACTACTGAATACCTGACTGACATACATAGTTTGGGGGTATGGGGAAATCAAAGGTGAAACCGACTTGTAACTCAACAGTTCGATACATTGTTCTGATCAGTCTTACGGGCTTGGCCAGCTCCGGAGTGTTGATGCTGACATCACTCATCCATCCTACTACCTTTTACTGCTTAGCGGCACGTCTCGGATTCAGCCCCGAGAATCATGACCGTGGTCCCGGGCACGCACGGGATACTATTGAGTTACATCGACGATTCATCAATTGGTTTCAAAGACTATAGAGTAGAAAACCTGATAGAACAGTTTAGTCACTACTGCACATTACCCTGTTTATTACTTCTTATTGCTGCTTTATTCATGTTCATGATTGCATTGTTTATTATCATGTTTATGCTATATACTTGATATCATGACGCGCTGACGTCTGGGTTTTGCATGGCCCAGATTCCGTCCCCTTGTCGTCGACCGAGCAGGAGTACTTCAGCCAGCAGGCTGAACAGTGAGTCCTTAGTATTTAGTTTAATTATTTCATTTCATTCCAGATGTGAGCCCGCATTATGGGACGTACTGTTTATTCATTGTATTGGATCATTAGCTTCCGCATTTAATGGTTATTGATTCTTGTTATTATGGATTTGGACATGTATTAGTTTAGTTATTTTTACTGTTCTTGATATCTTTACAACCGTAATGTGACTGTGGATGGACACTTCCTACCCACAGGTAGCATGGTTGGCTATGTCACGTGCCCAAATCTTGCGCACTCTGGGAAGCGGGGCGTGACATGGTTTTGTGCTATCCGAGCCATAGGTTAATTGGGTTGGTTCTTGTAGTTGGGTATTGCATCCGATACACGAATCAGAATACCCGTGATTAGGAAACATGTCCTGCCACCTTGACCGTTTTACCGTCCTTGAATCATTCTTCCGGACCATGTCGATATGCAAACTTACTTTGCATTGTCAAACTTGAAAACCTAACTTCTTGTTATCTCTAGGGCTTAGGCGACTTGGGTGGAGTTAAGTAATTGCGGCTATGATACCGCGGCATAGCTACAATGCAGCACTCTATTTAAGTATCTTGGAGTTCTAGCCTTGATTTACATATATTGAATCTATCATCATGCTAATGTTGTTTGTTTTGATTTCAGGACCATGGCAGATAAGAATTTCAAGACTTATCAGAGGCGTGTGGATGAAGCCGCCATGTTAGGAGTGATACGAGGGATGTTGGAAAATCAGAAGAGGCAAACTGAACTGATCCAGCAGCAAGCCGATTCATTTCAGGAGGGTTTGCAGGCTATGCAGCAGTCTGTAAACACCGCTGTAGCGAAGCCAGTCGACCGAGTAGGGACCGTGGCAGATTTCAGACGGTTGGGTCCTACTACTTTCACTGGCTTGGAGGAGCCGTTGCCAGCCGAGCAGTGGCTTGTGGACACAGAGAATTTATTGATTGCGGCGCAGATCCCAGAAGACAAGAGAGTTGATGTGGTGCGCATTCAGTTGGTGGATTACGCCCGAGAGTGGTGGCTTGTGGAGGAGACCCGCCTGTCTAAGCCAATCAGTTGGGCGGATTTCTCCAAAAGTTTCTTGGAAAAGTTCTTCCCGCGGACTGCACGGGAGGAAATGGAGGAGAGATTTATTGGACTGAAACAAAATGGAGCAGCTGTGGATGTGCATGCAGCGGAGTGGACGAGACTTAGCCGTTTCGCTGGACCCTTAGTCGCCAAGGAGGCAGACAGGGCGCGAAGGTTCTTGCGCAGTTTGGATGTGGACATCCAGAGGCAGATTGTCTCCCTGGGTTTGACCACTTTCTCGCAGGTTCTTACGGCAGCCAGAGAGCAACAGAGTTTATCAGGATCGAAAGGGAACCTTCACCAGACAGCAGTTGCGGCCAGGAAGCCTGCATTTGTACCTAACCGAGATCATGGGCGCAGAGGTATTCCAGTGGACCGTCGAGGTGTAGAGCCAATGAAGAAGCCTGTGATCGTTGATCGAAGGAAGAGCGTGATTTGTGATTACTGCTGATTACCTGGGCACGTGCAGAAGGATTGTCGAAGGAGACTGGGACTTTGTCTGGTTTGTGGGGCAGCCGATCACGCAGTTGGTACTTGTCCGTCGAAGCTTCGCACGAGAGATGATATACGGAAGCCTCCGCAGAGACCATTCCAAGGGCAGAAGCAGCTGACACAAGGACCTAACCAGGGCCGAGCTTTCACTTTGACAGCTGACGAAGCCAAGGCATCAGGAGAAGTGGTTTCAGGTACTGTACTCGTTCGTGGTTTTTCTGCTTTGGCATTATTTGATTCCGGAGCATCCCACTGTTTTATGTCATCAAAGTTTATAACTACACACTCGATCGCCTGCACGACCCTGTCTAGTTTTTGGGACATACATACTGGGAATGGGAAAATCATAGCTAGTAAGGAGTGTAGAGATTGTGCTGTTGTTGTTTGTGGACGGGAGCTTTTTGCGGATTTCTTGGTGATAGATACGGGCAGTTATGATGTAGTCTTGGGAATGGATTTTCTTGGCACTTTCCACGCACACATTGATTGTAGGGCAAGGAAAGTAATTTTCCAGATTCCCGGACACCCTGAGTTTACTTTTATCGGAGGAAGCAGTTCTGTCGGGCCAGTCGAGTTTAGGGCTAGGCCGACGAACAATGTTCTTGCGGCTATGGTTGCGGATAGTAATGAAGTGCCGGCAGTTGTCCGCGACTTTATGGATGTATTTGAAGATATTTCGGGCTTGCCGCCGAAGCGTGTTGTGGAGTTTGCGATTGACCTCATTCCTGGTGCAGCGCCAGTATCAAAATCTTATTATCCGATGGCACCGGTAGAATTGGAAGAAGTTAAGAAACAAGTGGGTGAATTACTCGAGAAGGGATGGATTCGAAGCAGCAACTCACCTTGGGGAGCTCCAGTTCTTTTAGTAAAGAAGAAGGATGGCACGAGAAGAATGTGCATCGATTACCGAGAATTAAACCGGGTGACTATTAAGAACAAGTACCCGATCCCTCGCATAGGAGAACTTTTTGAGCAGCTTAGTGGCGCAAGGGTATTCTCGAAACTGGACTTACGATCAGGATATCATCAGGTCAGAGTGAAGGCAGAAGACATTTGCAAGACGGCGTTTCGGACTCGGTATGGGCATTTCGAGTATTTAGTGATGCCCTTCGGAGTGACTAATGCGCCGGCAATATTTATGGACTTGATGAACAGGATCTTTTCACCGTTCTTGGACCAGTTTATTGTGGTATTCATTGACGACATTCTGGTATATTCGAAGAGTCCGGAGGAGCATGCTGAGCACTTAAGGATCGCACTGCAAACGCTGAGACAGGAGAAATTATTCGCGAAGATGAGTAAGTGCGAATTCTGGTTGGAAGAAGTGAAGTTTCTGGGGCATGTCGTGTCGGGCGATGGAATCGCCGTTGATCCCGAGAAGATTGCAGCAGTTCGAGATTGGCCTATTCCAAAGAATGTTGCAGAGATAAGAAGTTTTCTTGGACTCGCCGGTTACTACAGAAGATTTGTGGAGAACTTCGCTCGTTTAGCTGAGCCGTTAACCAAGCTTACGCGTAAGGAGGTACCGTTTGTTTGGACAGATGGATGTGCATTGGCCTTCGAGACGTTGAAGCAGAAGCTGATAACCGCCCCTATCCTAACCGTACCGGATGATTCTGGAGGACTGGTGATTCACAGCGACGCATCTGGAAAGGGATTGGGATGTGTTTTGATGCAGAACGGGAAAGTCGTCGCTTACGCATCGAGACAGCTGAAGACTCATGAGCAGAACTATCCGACTCACGACTTGGAGCTTGCAGCCGTGATCTTCGCCCTGAAGATTTGGAGACACTACCTTCTGGGCGAGAGAGTTGAAGTCTTTACGGATCACAAGAGTTTGAAATATGTGTTCACTCAGAAGGAGTTGAACATGAGGCAACACAGATGGTTGGAGCTGATGGCCGACTACGACCTTGATCTTAAGTATCATCCGGGAAAAGTTAATGTCGTGCCAGATGCACTAAGTCGGTTACCAGCAATTCAGTTATTGACTGCACAGAGAGAGATCATTGAGGAGTTTCGGAGATTTGACTTGGAGGTTGTGCTACCCCGTGCTACAGGACAGTTGATGCAGTTGCAAGTACAATCGTCCTTAGTTGAGAAGATTAAAGCGGCGCAATCGCAGGATCCTAGACTGCAAAAGTTTCGAGAGCAGGTTGGAGCCGGACTACGAACCGATCTACTGATCCATGAAGATGGTTCGTTGAGATATGGTAGCCGTGTGTGTGTGCCAAAAGGAGATGTGCGTGAAGAGCTTATGAAGGAGGCACACAGTTCAGCTTACTCTGTACATCCAGGAGGGACAAAGATGTACCGAGATATTCGACAGCATTTCTGGTGGGAAGGTATGAAACGGGAAATTGCTCGCTTCGTGGCTAAATGCTTGGTATGTCAGCAAGTCAAGGCTGAACACCAAAGGGTTGCTGGTTTGTTGCAACCACTTCCGATTCCTCAATGGAAGTGGGAACATATAACCATGGATTTCGTGACGGCTTTACCGCGGAGTCCAAAGGGCAATAATGCTGTATGGGTGATTGTCGATCGGTTGACCAAGGCGGCTCACTTTATTCCTTTTCGGGTTGGTCAATCGACGGAGACTTTGGCAGAGCGGTACATGCAGGAGATTGTCAGATTGCATGGAGTACCGGTAAGCATCGTGTCCGATCGGGACACTCGGTTCTTGTCACACTTTTGGAGGAGTTTACAAGAAAGTTTGGGGACTCGATTGAAGTTCAGCACAGCTTATCATCCCCAGACTGATGGACAATCAGAGAGAACGATCCAGACCCTTGAAGATATGTTGAGGGCTTGCATGTTAGACTTCAAAGGTTCTTGGGAGGATCATCTACACCTGGTGGAGTTTTCGTACAACAATAGCTTCCAAGCGACAATTCAGATGGCCCCGTTCGAAGCATTGTATGGTCGTAAGTGCCGTTCACCTGTATGTTGGGATGATGTGGGTGAACGAAGGTTACTAGGGCCAGATTTGGTGGTACAGACAATTGAGAAGGTGAATACAATCAGAAAGCATATGAAGGCAGCTCAAGACAGACAGAAGAGTTGGGCCGACACGTCAAGAATACCTCTAGAGTTCGCCGTGGGCGATTTGGTATTCCTGAAGATATCACCGACTAGAGGGGTGATTCGCTTTGGAAGTCGGGGAAAGCTTAGTCCCCGATTCGTTGGACCCTTCGAGATATTGGAGCGTGTCGGAGAGGTATCGTACCGGTTGGCATTACCACCATCATTAGCAGGAGTTCACGATGTGTTTCATGTGTCTCAACTACGGAGGTATGTTCGTGATGAGACTCATGTCTTAGATCATTCGGAGTTGACCGTTCGGGAGGACCTGACTTTTGAGGAGCGACCAGTCGAGATCAAGGATCGAAGAGAAAAGGTTCTTAAGAACAAGGTTATCCCTCTTGTGCTAGTTTCTTCGGGTAACCGATCGCATGGAGAATCTACTTGGGAGCGAGAAGACGAGATCCGGCAGAAATTCCCTCATCTTTTCCAGTAGTTAGTCATCTTGTATTCTTGGAATTTCGAGGACGAAATTCTTTTGTAGTTGGGTATGATGTAACACCCGAGCCCAATAATACTATGTATATTACTAGTTGAGGGTTGTGGTTTGCTCATTTCCAATTTTCCTGATTTTCTGGTGTTCATTGCTAAATTTTACCCGGTTAAGTCATTTTGGCACATAACAAATTTTAACTCCTAAAATGAAATTTAAGATGTCCATGTTGGCCTACTCGTCGCCACTAGTCGCGTGGTAGCGTCCGCGTGTCGAGATTCCGTTCCGTTTGGCTAAACGGGCAAGATTGGGCGACTACGCGCGCGTGCAAGTGTCCGACTTGGGGGCATGCATTTTAATCATTAAACACCTCTTTTCAAGATTTGGAACCCGCTTAAAATCATATAATTTGGATTTGGAACATTTAGGCGCAACCCGGGCGCGATTTGGAAATGTTTCATTTCGCGCCAAAAAGGGCCCGTTTCAATTCAATTTATATAACTAAAATATATATACGTATATTTTTTCCTAACAATTTATTCCTCAAATCCTTCTCAAATATTTCTCTCTTACCTCCTGCAACCAATCGCGTGGCTCCTTTTGCCCGTGGGCCCCCTCCTTTCCATCTCTTTCTCTATCTCTCTCTTTCCCTCAGTCTCTCTCTCTCATCCTCACAAATCTCTCTCAAATCTCTCTCTCTCTCCCCTCTATATTATTAATCCATGCATCAGCCGCCTCCTCCCTTAACCCACCACGAGCGAACCCACGCGAAACCCTAACCCCAGCTCACGCAGTCTCACCGCCGGCCTCCTCGAGACCTCGCCGTCGCCGCCCTCACCACCACGACCTCCACCGCACCCACCTACCCTCTTCCTCCGGTTCGCCCGCTCCTTCCCGCGCCTGCAACGCATCTCCCCGACGCCTCCATCCCCTCGCGACCTCGCCGTTGACGTCGCCTCCGACCGTCGACGCCTCCCACGACTCCCTCTCACACCCCTCGTCGAAGACCTCGTCATCTTCACGAGAACCCGCACAAACCTCACCAGAAAATCTCACCGAGCCTAACCCTAGCATTCCCCGGTCGTCGGGAAAGCTGCCGTAGACCATCGTCGGCGTTGCCGGAGACACCGCCGACCACCTCTTCGTTCCCCCTACGATCCAGATCAGGTCAGGACCTCCCCTACGCACGACAACATCTCTTTCCAGCGAACCAGAGGGATTCCAGCCCTCGTCGCATCTCCTGTTCACTGCCGGCGCGCCCATCGCCGTCGGGCCCGTCGTAGTTGCCCCTGGTTCTTCCCTGTAAGCATCCCTTTAGCTTTCCATTAATGTTTAATCCCTCACTGGTCTTTGTTGCGTGTATCGGGTTTGCTAACTTCGTTGCTTTTGACTTTTGCCGGATTCCGACCGTGCCGTTATTTGGACCCGACGCTCCAGCGAAGTCCCCTGGTCCGTGTGACCCCGTTGACCTCTGTTGGGACTCGATCCGTGGCCCGTGCTTCCGTATCGCAGTTTCTGCCGACATTGCATCCGTGCTTCGGTTTGCGGAACCGCCGAGGCAAGTATCCGAATACTTGCTTAACATGCTACAACTTAATCATCATATTATAACCACACAACTAATATAACATCGATACCTTTTATAACTTGGAATTGCTAGCCACGATTATCCGTAACCTTAAATCAATGAAATCATTGCTCGTATTAACCGGTTTGCTATTAATTCATACTTAACTAATCAAACCAAGTAGATCATCCCCACTTCATTGGTTAAAATCACTCTTGAGACAATTATTATGCTTAGTTCAAACTCATGTAACTCCATTGCGTATATTATCGATATTGTTTCATCTTGTGGCTTTTGCACCTCAAAGGTGCGTGAACCGGATTAATATGAAAATACAAACATCACCGTGTTCACATAGAATAATATTTGCTATTCACTGTTTCCTGCTACTGTTCATTACTTGTTACTATACCTGTTATCATCATATACCTGATTGTATTACATATTGACCGATCTTGATACACCTGACACATGTACTGATACACCGGACGCAACACCCTGTACATATCGACTCTACCTGTTGAAAGTAACCTGACCTGTTACCTGATCTCATGCCTAATGCCGACAAACCTAACCATTCCTGCTGTCGATCCAGACAGACCTACCTTTACTTGACTTGTGTTGGCATTAGTCCTTGACTACTGAATACCTGACTGACATACATAGTTTGGGGGTATGGGGAAATCAAAGGTGAAACCGACTTGTAACTCAACAGTTCGATACATTGTTCTGATCAGTCTTACAGGCTTGGCCAGCTCCGGAGTGTTGATGCTGACATCACTCATCCATCCTACTACCTTTTACTGCTTAGCGGCACGTCTCGGATTCAGCCCCGAGAATCATGACCGTGGTCCCGGGCACGCACGGGATACTATTGAGTTACATCGACGATTCATCAATTGGTTTCAAAGACTATAGAGTAGAAAACCTGATAGAACAGTTTAGTCACTACTGCACATTACCCTGTTTATTACTTCTTATTGCTGCTTTATTCATGTTCATGATTGCATTGTTTATTATCATGTTTATGCTATATACTTGATATCATGACGCGCTGACGTCTGGGTTTTGCATGGCCCAGATTCCGTCCCCTTGTCATCGACTGAGCAGGAGTACTTCAGCCAGCAGGCTGAACAGTGAGTCCTTAGTATTTAGTTTAATTATTTCATTTCATTCCAGATGTGAGCCCGCATTATGGGACGTACTGTTTATTCATTGTATTGGATCATTAGCTTCCGCATTTAATGGTTATTGATTCTTGTTATTATGGATTTGGACATGTATTAGTTTAGTTATTTTTACTGTTCTTGATATCTTTACAACCGTAATGTGACTGTGGATGGACACTTCCTACCCACAGGTAGCATGGTTGGCTATGTCACGTGCCCAAATCTTGCGCACTCTGGGAAGCGGGGCGTGACAGTAATGATTAAGAGAACTTCCTTCTCTTTCGGGTTACTTATATCTGGATGCATTCCTAAGTTGAGTAACGCTGATCGGCCTCCTTCCATTTAGCTGACATGCACTGGAGACAGCTGCATGATTTGAATCTGGTTCAATTAAATCAGTGCCTCTGTTTTTGTATTGGATATAGAACAGTTCATATCTTAACGATATTAAGGTACGAGGAGTTGTCCGGCTTATGCTTAAAACCAGACTCTGGATAACTCAATGCACGTTTCTGTAATGGCTGTTTGTGGGTTGACCCAGGCTATGACGAGGGTTGACTTTCTACCATCTGGAAGATCAATAGTGATATTGTTCTTGACTCGCCACGGTTTTTAATAAAAATGGATTTTTTCAGAAAACAAAAGTGGGAGTATGGTAGAACTGGAAGTGATTCCAGAACCGCAAACGATTACTGAAGATTTGATAAGAACCTAAAGATTCAATCTGGTTTGACATTCCATTAGCCACTCCGCAGATATGGTGGGTAAGCTCAGGCACTCGAGAGGTACTTCGGTATGCCTCAAGGACGGTGACAGGGAGGTTCTTGTTTACCCAGACTTTCCATTGCTGTTGTTCCAGACTGTGAGACCTGGCAGGAGGATGAGTATAGCGTCGTTTTAAACCAGCTTTAGAAGTGTACGTCTATATGACTCTGCCAGAGGGTTGTCGTAGTCAGTGGGAGCAGCGGAAGTATAGTGGACAAGTGGCTTATATCTATTCATAGACTTAAGCAGATATAGCGGAGATAGATCATCTATTTCTGATGTGACAATCATAGGTTTGACTTCATCAGAATAGGGGATGGATCTGTTAAGAAGGTAGTAGGGTGTGATGTCCTGGTATTTGGATGACATACACAGAGTAGGAAGTAAAATTCCTATACTACGGTCGGTTATACTTTGGTTGTCACACAGTGGTTTCTCTACATAGGATATGGATATAATATCAGACATTCTGGTTACTAGATCTATGGTTTTAGATCTAGATTTGGGTGGTTTCTCAATCTGGGTACTTAGACAGCATTCTAAAGGTGTTTTAGAATAGACGACTCCTGGCACGGTAGTATACCTGCAGGTGATGGAGTCACCCTCTCTAAAGGTGTCTTACTGACTAAAGGGGAGAGGGATGTGTATGATTGGCAGATCACTTGCTTAGGCAATTGAGTCAATCATGAGATGTCAAGTACCACACCAGATGTTGTTTTTACAGTGGATGCAATAAAGTGATATTAATCCAATCCTGGAGAAACGGTCGGAAGCAGTTTTAGAACATAAGTGGATGTTCTAAGGATATGATAACAACAGCCTCTTTTAGGAGACAGTTATCATTCCAGGCTTCCAAGGTGACATGGATGACAGAGAGGTTGTCAGAGTTATAGTTTTCCCTCTGACGAGGGGCAATAGTTTGGACAGGAGGTCCAAGCGGATACTGAGAGAGGCATGGCGCAGGATACTGATTAAGTTCAGTTGACGATACAGTCTAAGAAGTTTGGATTTGGGGTTCATTTATGAGTTAGGTCCCATCAGATATCCAGACATATTCTAAGACAGGTACTGCTCATTTCGGGAGATGGCTTTCTCCGCGAACTTGAGATAAAGAGAGACATAGAAAGAAACATTAAGACGGATCCACTCACTGAGGCTATTCCTCGAACACATTAGTTTCGCAAACTGGTTTTGTGAGACTGATTAGTAGAGGAGTTGGGTGTTCGGTATCACACGGGCTGTGAGTATGCGACATCGCAATAATTATACTTGAGTGCAAGTGGGAGATTGTTGAAGATAGTGCCCTCAGAGTCAATTATTGGATCACAGGCACGTGATTGCAATGATTGATGGAGGACCTATGCCGGTAGGACAGTCTTACTCAAGATGATGGTATGCTATCTGGTTTACTTTTATCATCGTGTACTGCTTCAGGTGACCTTACAGGTCACTATTGCGCGTTGATAGAGCCCTTAGGATTCTTGCTTGACTGCCAGCAGTATAAGGGCGATCATATACGTGGGAGCTGGGGTCTATAAGCACATCCTTAAAAGGTCCCTAGTCGTGGGAGTTTCGAGACAGGGCATCGATACTCCAGAGTAGACTAGTGTATACAGTCGAGACCCTGACGAGGGACGGTGGCCGGTCTCACAAGCCACTGGTGTCAGTTGGTTCACCTAAGATGTATACATGTGCTCATTGGGTTATGAGTACACCGGACAGGACTCGCCGGGAACATGCTAGTTGGTCTTATACCTGACGTCAGATAGCAGTTCCCTGGTGACATGTGTACAGGTTAGTTCATCGACCTGAGATCGTCATTTGTCTCGTGTGAGTTCCCACTGTACTTTGATTACTACCCTACCACACTCAAAGGAGACGTGCAAACAGGTTTTAGTTGGGTACAGTTCCGAGCCACATGGAGGCAGTGAGCGGATCTGCAGGGGTTCGTCTCTCCTGGTATTGGGGGTGAGGTCGCGCTGTGTCTAGGAGAGCCATTACACGAAGTCCTTGGCCAAGGCAGGAGATTTACTGGTAGGTATTCCAGTAGTATCTCAGGGTGTTCTGGGCTACATTCCGACATGACTTGTACCGCTTTTGGGGGTCTGACTTTTACCAACCCCCTAGGACCGCCATGCGATGCTCATAGACGAACGGACCGGACTGTACGGATATTGTCACTTACAGGCTCAGTAGGGTGTCAGGATGAGTTCGCTCATCGACGTCCCTTTTGGGCAATACCTGGTAGCCCGTTACGTATGGCTAATACCTCTGACGTGCTAGTGGTTAAATCCACAGCCAAAGTGTTGACGAGTCTTTAGAGTTCCCCACAGACCGTTTTCTCAAGTTTCGGGCGAAACGCTGTAGAGGCCGTATGGAGATATGGCAGGGTTCGATCATATACGTGCGGTATTGCACGGATAATACTAGCGGGCTTTGGTTTAAGCCGGATCCTAGTATTGTACAGTGTAGATTTTGTCTCATTGCATTCGTATTCGGTCGGAATACAAATACGGGTATGTATATACAGTAGCGGGGTTTTCCTGTAATTTATTACGGGATCAGTATTTTGAAGTTGCCAGTTTGCTTTCCGTTTCGGCCATTTTCCTTTGTATCTTTCCTTTGCTGAAAATTGGTGGAGGAGGGCTTATTTGCAATTGTGCAAATTAGCATTGTGGAGAGTGGTCTTTGTATATTGTTGCATCATGATGGTTTCAAGATGGTTCCACCATCCCTTGACTTTCTTTTGTTCATGATGGCTTGACCTTTGGAGTTATGATGGTTGATGGAGTGTTGGATTTTGTTTGTGATCATTTCTTCTCATCATGACTTTTTCTCTCTCTTGCATTATTCTTTTGGCTCACTCTCCCTCTTCTCATTCTTGATGCCAATAAGGCCGGCCACATCAAGAGGGGTGAGGGAATTTTTATGTGAGGGATTTTGGTTCTCATTTGCTTACTAAAAAATTCCCAAAAGCCACCACAAAAGTTCATAGTTCATTTCCTCCACCAAAAGACATCTTCTTACAACCCCATGAGACATAGAGTTCCACACTATTCTACAGCAATTCTTGGACACGTCGACTCGCCAACTTCGTGCCCGAGTTGCCTCGGTCCAGAGGTGGGAGCCCGTAAAAGAACCCGGCGATGTGGTGCCCTTCCGACAAGGAGATGAATACCGGAGATTCCGCGGGGAGATCGGGACGACGACGAGAAGACCGAAGGACACGGATCGCTCGGTATATCTCTCTACCCCTTCTCTTGTTAGCTAGGATTAGATTAATGGCCCGATCCAGGATTTTAGTGCGCGGTGGTGCCGGTTTACAAGTTTAAAGAAAAGTATCGTTTCCGTATTTTGGCCTCGGATTGACGGCCGGGCGCCGCCGTGCACTTACAATAACTGACTCCAAGACGGTTATTAAACTTGCCTTTGTTATTGATTGCGCGATACTTGGTTGATGCGTCGATCTACCTGACACTGCATCTGTGCCCAACATGACGCCTGTCATCGACCTCTATTAGCCCATATCACCATACCCTGTCACGATACTCCCATCAACGCTGACTCCGCTGAATGACGAACTAAACCCTTCACTGTCTCTCAAGTATGTCAGGATGCACTCCATAACCTGCCAATGCTCTCCGCTTTAAATAACCTAGCATATGCTGACTGCTCCAACTGCCTGTGCAATACTCGGCCGCGTGTATCCCACACCAACCTCTGCACTCGCATATGACACTAAAAACACATGATCTGTATCTGGCCCTGGTGATAATATTGCCATAAGCCTGAAGTGCGTCTCTAAGCGAGAAAACACTGGCTGAATCTCCTTCATCCCATACCAAGCTAGAACCTGCTCGATACTCTGCTACAACCAATGTAACTCCCCATCCATGACACTTACCATGCCATGAATCAAATGTGCAGACTTTCTGCCAAACTCCCGATCCTTTTGCCTTGAAAACACGTCCCTGGCGCCTTGAAAACACGTCCCTGGCAACTCCTATGCGCCAAACTGTCGTCGGCCTTTGCACCACTGACTGTACTGAATTCTCCATCTGAATCGGACTACCGACCACTTTATCTTTCATACTTTGGACTGGGACTTTGAACTCCACCTAACTTGACGGCATACCTGTTCTCCGTTCACCATCTGACCGAGTCTGTCTTCTATGAAGTATCGTAGACTCAACGAATATCACTTGGCTGATTACTCCACTCTAGGTACCAGAACACCACAGTCTGTACCCTTTTGCTCCGCCTCCTAAGCCGACAAGAGAATGTCTTTTGATCCTTGGTTCCTCGGTGTATCCAATAACGTGAAGCCCTGAGTAATCTCTAGCCCCTCCAGTCCATAACTTCTCGGGAATTCTCATATCTACCACCATAGATGGTGACCGATCGATGAGATATTCGGTAGTAGATTGGGCTCCAACACGAAACTCCCTCGGAAAACCAGCTGTAAGCCATAAAATCTTGTTCTTCCCAACTGTCCGAACCATTCGCCCTGTAATGCCATCTGACCGAGGATCTCCCAACGTGGTGTACTGATGCATGATCCTTTCCGGCCTGCACAATCCTGTGAATCCCTGCGAAGCGAAACCTCCGCTTAAATTGGACCGAAAAACCTCTCCGCACTTCCTAAGCTGCAAATCCAACACGACCATTCTAAACATCTGAAAATTCAAGGCCTCGGGTTTGAGAACGTACACCCACAACTTCCTCGAAAAGTTGTCCATAAAGGAAACATCATGTCCGACTCCACCTCTAGAACAATCCGGTGCCGGAACCACCTGTATCTTCGTCTCACAGTCCTCATGGAAATATGTCCAATTGAACTCTCTACCTTTAAGTAACCGCCTCTTCCGAGGCACCTCCAAACTCGTCTGACTGATATAACCCAAATGTGAATGCCATATCCTGACTGAATTTGAACCGCCTGAACTAGTAGAAATTTCGACAACATATCCTACAACTGTCTCTTCCTGAAGAAAATATAGATTTCCTACCTTCTTCGCCTTCATGACAATCAGAGTACCTTTGGAAATTCTCATGGAATTTCTGTCAGGCACACACTTATAGCCGATCCCATCCAAAGCTCCTAAAGAGATCAAGCACCTCCTCAAATCTGGCACGTGTATGTCGACGTTCGAATTATCTCATCATGCATGCGAATCCGAACTGTGCCCACCCCAACAACTTTACTCGACGCATCGTTCCCCATGAAGACTGAGCCTCCAACAACTGAACGATATCTAGCAAACCAATTCTGATGCGGAGTCACATGGAACGAGTTTCCCAAATCCACCATCTAAGAATCATGTACGTCTGAAATCGCACATACCGATAGAACCGAACAATCGCAACCCTGATCTGAATCCTCCTCTGCGACTGCAGTGCTGGAAGAAATTTGCTTGCCTTTCTCTTTTAATTTTGGACAATCCATCTTCCAATGTCCTCTTTCTTTGCAATGTCTGCACTTGTCATTCTCCTGGCTTCTCGACTTTTTAGAACCATCATCCGACTGCTTCACCAAGCGGCCTCTAGCGATCATCGCGTCGTCCGAACTTCTTCTGTCACTGACCACCTTATCCCTCAACGCCTCACTGTGCAAACACATCTTCCAAAAATAACTTGTCTCGGCCATAACTATAGATTTGACAAACTGGCCAAATTCGATGGTCAAAGAGCACAATAAAATTATCGATCTTCACCTCCCTATTTCGTAAGTCCATCACAATCCGACTGAGCTCGTCGATGTGGTCTTTGACGGTAGTCCCTTCCTTCATTTTCAAAGCGTTCAACCTCTATTTGATGTAGAGACGGTTCGTGAGAGATTTTTTATTGTAGAGAGACTCCAGCCTATTCCAAATAGCTGCTGCATTGGGCTCTTGCGTGATCTCGCAAAGTACCTCGTCGGCTAAGTAAAAGTGTAATGAATTGCACGCCTTATCTTCCATCACCTCCAATCTATATTTGTGGTCTCTTTCGGTATCTTATCTCTCACGAAAACTATCTCGTGAACGCCATGTTGTTTCAAAACCGCGGTCATCTTCAACTTCCATAAACCGAATTTATTACGACCGTCAAACTTTTTTATTTTGTAGTTCGAAGTCGTCATCTTCTCAAGATCTCCGAATCACCAAGCCTGATACTCTGATACCACTTGTTGTATCTCGATCTACTCTGACACGGCGTGGTGAACTACGAAGGGACCACACAGGCCTATTGTGCGGACAAGCGGTATGGTGCAACGGAAATAAACAGAATCGCTTGCAAATAAAGACAATGAAAAAGATAAATGCAATGGCTATCCCAACACACCAAACAAATAGTAAGCACAACAACAACACAAAAGACAACGATATATCCAGATTTGACGCGACTAGCATCTAATCGTGCTTTCGCAACGATAACTTCCACTAGAGTAAGAATTACACGAGAATTTACCGCCATCTCGATCTCATTTAAATACAAAGATTTTCTCTATTTACAAACCCCTCTTTCTCCTGTCGGCCCATCAAAATTTCAGTCGCAGACTTTCTTATTAATTTTTTGAAGCTCTCTATTGATTTATTTTGAAGATTGGCCGCAGCCTTTAACATAATGCTCAGGTGGATTAATTTTTTGGGCATTCCACCTTAAAGATTGATGCTATTAAGATACATACAGGGATTTGATTAATTTATTCAAACTAATCACAAAACCAATGCATATCAGAGTAGGGTTCTTAGAGATAAGATTCAAATTGAAGGGTTTAGATCAATCTAAATTCTACTCCAACTATGAAACCCACTACGTGCACCGCATGTATTCACTCTTGGGCTTTTGTCTTGGACTTTTGATATGAGGTCCCGAATTTGCAATCAATTTCAATAAATACATGACTTTTCAGTCATATAATCAAATTTATTTGCCTTTTTTTTTCTTTTTCGTTTTCTTTTTGAATTATTATGATGTCTGTGGTTAGCTGCTACAAAGAAAAAACAAAGAATAAGTTGGCAAAACATTTTTTTCTGGTTGGATATCCCTTGTTGCCATTATGCCAAGAAAATTGATTTTCATGTTTAGGGTGAGGCTTGAAAAAGATAATGTTATATCCAACCATAGATTAGCCAATAGAAAATATTCTAAGAAGGTTCTTATAATAATCACATAGCTAATTATTTGAAATTGGATTCTAATTTTGCCCGGTTTGTTTGTACGGAAGAAACATGGAAATACCGGGAGCAAACTTACTTCGGATGCGCTTGGTAGGAGACAATCTAGATGATAATCCTTGATTACCATGAAATATTACCACGCTTGTTTAGGTGTAAAAGATATTCTCAGGAATATAGTATTACCATGCTAATCAAATCACCACATTTTATGGTAATCCTATTCCCTTCAAAACAAGTGTTTATCCTAAATTACCATAACATATTCCCGTCTAACGTGAAATGAGTCATTATCATCCGCCGCCGGCCTCCCTTGCCACCCGTCGGCCGGCCGATCCTATTGTCAGTCGTCCGTTGGCCGTCGGTCATCGCCGATTGTTCACCGGCCGGTCGGCCGCTGACTAGACGTTCGCCGCCGGTCTTCCATCGACCGGCCCTCCGCTGATCGGTCGTTTCCCGCCGGCCGGACGGCAGTCATCGCTGATCGTTCACCGGCCGTTCGCCTGCCAATGAGACGTTTATCGCCGGCCGGTTGTAGTTCGTCGCTGGTCGTCCACCGACCCGCCGCCGATTGATTGTTCGTCGCCGATCTTACTGCTATCCACCGACCCTCCTTCGACCTCACCGCCGGTTGATAGTTGCACTTACATATATTATCGGGAATAATTAAAATATACCAAGCACGTTAACAAAATTCCTTGGAATTAGATGTCCGGTTATCCCATTACCGGGAATACGCGAATTCCCGATAATCTTCTATTCCATGTACCAAACGCAACCTTCCGGTACTTCATGTGTTTGTTTTGATGGAAATAAAGGTTGGAAGCTAGTTTATGGTGATGTGCTGGACCCTATGTGGCATGATTACTTACAAGATTTTCTTTCTCTCGTTTTGGATGGGAAGTAGCTATAGAGCACAAGAAACAAGAAAAAGTATTAATTATTTAATACTTCTCTTTATTACTTTCATAAAATAATGATATAATACTTATAAAAAATTACTTTTTTTGTATGTTTTTCTTTATTAAATAAACATAGGAAATTATTTTATTTTTACTTTCTTTTTCACAAAACATACAAACAAACTTTAGAAATAAGATTTGTGTCTGCTTTCATGACAATTTTTTTGGAAGTCATTTCAATATTACTTGCAGCCAACCAATCATGCATGTAATAATCAAAATTGATATTATCACCTATCCTTTGGCTTACCATAATTTTAAATTTTTTTGGAAGTCATTTTAAATTATTTGTCAGCTCATTTCATACAACTTCCTAACAACATTAGTGGTTGACCATTGGATAATTAATCACTAAATTACTTGAATTGGAATGTGGCTCATTTTTTAATCCAAAGTAGTTAAGTCTTCACTATATTGATACGTTTTTAAAGAAGAAGATATCAAGGGTGAAGCAAGGCATGACAATAGCCGACAATTATTCATACAAAGAAGTTGTGTATGTACACTTATTTCACTCTGGATTCAATAAAGAAGTAAAAAGAAATCATTTACAGCTAGACGTCAGATTTGTATTGGGATGTGTGCATACTATATCAAAATTGTCAATTCCTAATAATTAATTTAAACCCATTTGATATAGATTACTATCTAAATTTGAAATAAATATATAATATGGGTAATGATCAGTATCATCGGAAGGAGAGGGACTGATTTGATCATGTGCATGAAAGCTGATGATAGGAACAATTTGTAAAATGAAGGAACGGCCTACATAAAATATAAACTACCAAATAAATACATATGTTTCAAAATTTGCACTTTAAAAAAATGAGATCTCCGGTCTCGGGATGATAGGTAGAATAAATTAGACATCCTCTTTTTATTAATTGGGTATCCTGGGCTCAAACTCGGATCTCCTCCATGGACTACTCCAAGTCCCACCAATGAGCTACCCGATCCCTTTAAAATGTGGCACTTTAACACCTAAAGTTTTACCTTTTTTGCACTTTGCTGCCTGATGTGTTTCTTGAGGATGAGTAGATAGAAAAATACTAATAAGCAAAACCTCAAGCATTAAAATACCATATTTTGAAATATAGGTATTTATCTGCTATTTGGATGAAACAATGGGTATGTATATGCTATTTAGCCTAATATATATGTAGACAATTGAAGAATATGATAGTTGATAGTTTAATCAGGAGATGATTTTCGATAAAGATAACAAAGGAAGGGAAATAATTCAATAAGTTTCCACAATAAAAGTCTGAGTTAATCCTTGGTTAAGAAAGCAAGCTCTTCCCATTCTATTTTAGCCCAATCAACCCTCGCATTTACAGAGACAAGAAAAGCCTAAGATAACTAATTGGGTTTCACTCATAGGGTAAGGATTTCCTCTTCAAATCTCAAAATAAGAGATTGTTGGTTCGATTCCGGATGGATCACATCCAGAAAAAAAAATCATAAGATAAAAAAATATCACTAGCCCTAATATAAAAGGTAAATCAAGTTATTGGCCCTTTTTCTTAGAACATTTACAACCCCAACCTAGTTTTTTGTCACTCTATCCATGAACAATTTATACCATCAGTAGGTAGTTGCTCTATACTTGAAGAAATAACGATGAGGGCCTTTGAGAGGAAGCGGTGATGGCAAAGAAAGGAAGCCAAGACAAGAAAAATGCTTAAACCTGGCGGGTTTGAAATCATACCACATCCTATTCAAAAGACAAACACCATGGGCCCACTTGTTTGGCACTAATATCTAGATGTTGCGGATCCCACCCTTTTGTCTTTAAGATAGATCTTGGGAGGAAAGATAAAGTATTATTGTGAGGAAAATGTTATCATCAAGGATTTATACACACCATCTAATATTTGTGTTTGTATATACCCTTTTAAATCTTTATAGGTGTCCAAAAAACACATTTTCATCGATATATATCATTACTTCAAAACTTGATTGTTTTCGGTGCCAAAAAAACCAGATTGTTTTGACTTATAATAGAAAAACTTTTCTTTATATATTCAGTTAAAAAAGAAACGCGGAGGAGGGTCCAGTAACGGGACAGAGGAGATCAACTGTAAGCGTTAATGGTTACGAAGGACAAATTATGTGGAAGAGAAGGTTGCTGTTTTATTTTTGCGACAATAAGATTTGTATTTGGTTTTTTTAATAGGGACGTGTCATCCTCTGTTTTTGTTTTCTTTGCTTTGCTTGCTTTTCGTTGTCTTTGGAAGAATTTTTATGTAGTTCCGTTAAATCGTCGTTTAATAAAATACGGGACATTTAGCCTTCGTTTTAATCCAAAAAAAAGAAAAGAAAAAATGAAGAAGAAAACAAACTCTTTTTTCTAGTTTGTTCCATGTTTTTTAATAAATTAAGATACTAGAGATGCGTTTCTTTAAATTCACTACTTTGAGTTATGATGGAAATCCTTTTTTTTTATTCAATACAAAACGGAAACTAAATACTTCTTTCAATTTGTAACATTTTCTTTTGTCTTTTTTTTATAATATAATTATATAGAGACGTTTTTCTATTTTTTTTATTTATGTGAATTGGCCCGTAAACCTCATCCAAGCATACAACACACAAACACAATCCACACACGCATCCACGAGATCCACGAATTTGTCCCGAACACGTTAATTTGTAGCCACTTCCCTCCTGGGGTTGAACCCAGCACTCTACTCAGAAGGGGAAGTGTCGTACCAACTAAGCCATTGCTCGTTCGTAAAGATGTATTTCTTTTTTTCTTTTTTCTTTTTTGGAAATGGTCATAGACCCAAATGCATTATAACAAAAGGGAAGAGTAAAAGAGAACCCACATACACACATATAGTCAGGAGTATACTGATTGAGTTCGAAACTTGCGGGCAAGGGTGTGGCAAGAGTAGTCGGCAGTGGCGAGTGATGTAGATGCGATGAGTTCCGCAATACGATCAATGCAAGTTGCAATTGCTTGATGATGCAGAAGAGAGTGGTCACCATAAGTATGATTGTTCGAACTAGCCAGATTGTCCAAAGTGCATGAGCCCAAACCGTGTTACGAAGTTTGGCTTATGGTGCAAGAGCGCAGGAGGAACAAAGCGACCGTAGATGTATATCCGTTGGGTATAGCGTCGGAGACCTGTAAGCTATGATGGAAAGCTAGTCTCTCTGTATTAAGTGCAAAAAGGTAAATGAACACTCTTTTTAATTTATTCTATTTTTAAACCTCTTTTAATTAATTAAATATAAGAGTTATGATGGAAAACTAGTCTCTTTGTATTAAGTGCAAACAAGTAAATAAACACTCTTTTTAATTTATTCAATTTTAAAATCTTTTTTAATTAATTAAATATAAGAGTTGCACTATTTCCTTAAACATTATCAAATTGTCTTGGTTTATACTAGTTTATCATCTTTATCTACTATTTCATTGTATCATACTTATTCTTCTTAACCACCACCTAATTGTGAAAACTTTGAGAGATAAATTTGTTGATTAAGCAAGGTCAATCATAAACAACAAGGCTTAACAATGAAAATATATGATTAGAAAAAAAATTGCAACACCATTAAATTTTTTTTTAACATATAAGCTAATATATCCCAAATCTTTTGAGAAAACTGGGGCTGCAGGGACCTTGCAGCTCCAAAACCGCAGTGGGGTCCATGCGCATGACTGCAAAATAGTCAGCGGACCTTACTGACCCATATGAGAAGGCACTGCTGTATAGGCCTCTCTCGACCAATTCATGATTTACTTTGCTTGTGTTCATAACCATGTCTATGATTATCACTTTTCCTCCATCTTCTTTAGAGGGAATTGCACCTATGCATCGTTTACACATTTTTCGTGACTCCAATCATGAAGAACCACCCACCGCAAGATAGAGGTTAGGGTACCTAGAATCGTATCTACATCATTAACTACTTGATTCTTGTCATATTCTTAATAAATTCTTTGCATGTAGAGCATATGCATACACAAGCAACATAATCAAAAAATGGAAGAAAATAGAAATTATCAGGCAAGTATCCCCAAAACATGCATCAACACGCACACACAGTCATGCTGCGTGCGTGCACGCACACGCGCACACACATATGCACAATACAACTGTCTTCCTTTTTGACATACTTAATATCTATGTAGCACGTGTTTGGATACGGATATGATACGATACGATATGGATTCACGGATTCACACATATTCACAATACAACTATCTTCCGTTTTGCCATACTTAATATCGATGTAGCACGGATTCAGATTCAGATATTTGATACAATACGATACGGATTCATAATTTTCCAGAAATCTAGGATATAGGGTACGTTTTTATATCAACTTTTAATTAAATAAATATGAATATATATTAAGATGTACATATAGATATATGCTAATAAAATAAATAATGGCATCATGCTAGACATTTAATGTACTTTCAAATTATTGATAGCCTTAAATTTCAAGAGACGGAAGAGAGACGTCGATTCGAGAGAGATTGGCGAGACATTTACAAATCTAAATGAATCCGAAAGAATCCGAGAGATTTCCAGAGTTTAGGACTCCGATATACGATCGGTGGAGATTTGTTGGGCATTTACAAGTATTCGTGCTTCATAGCTTAATCAGTGTTTTAAATGTCGGCTGACATCACCGAAATGTTTAAAACAACATAGAGATGCAAAATAATTCCGGATAACGATATTTGGTGAATATCGGCCGACATTTCGTGATTTCGGCCTAAATATCGTGATGTCGACGATTAGGCCAACAATTACTGTTATGAGGAAAAAATATTGACAATTACTGTTATGAGGAAAAAATATTGAGGATATATATATATATGAGAATAATGGAGAAAAGATGCCATATGAGGAAATTTCCTTCTATGGCGTGGAAAAAATACAACCTCCACCAATTTTTTTAACGATCGGCTCCCATAATCTTCATCGTTATCATCTAAGATGTGGGCACACCAAATTTCATGTGATTCTACAAATTTTTCACCGTTGATTTAGCAATGTAAAAAGTTCTATTGTCGGTAAACCGTTAATTTTGAACCCACTAAATCAACGGTGAAAAAGTTGTGGAATCACATGAAATTTGGTGTATGCACATCTTAGATGATAACGATGATAATGATGGGTGCCAATCGTCGGAAAAAATGACGGAGGTTGTATTTTTTCCACGCCATAGGAGTAAATCCCCTCCTATGGCATTTTTCCTCCATTAATCTCTCTCTCTCTTTCTCTCTCTCTCTCTCTCTCTCTCTCTCTATATATATATATATATATATATATATATATAGGTTTTGGGATTTGTAAATAACCCGGTCCATTTTGATCAATTTACTTTACAGGAACCTCGTTTCATCTATTCTTTTATTGAGCTGTTGAGAAAACTATAAATTTAATAAAAGCTAAAAATATGAAGAAGTTAATTTTTTTTACCCTCGATATTTTTTTATTAATGATGTTTACATTACAAAATTGTAGTACCCGATATCTGATAATAGCATCCAACATTTCACAGTATCTGATATTCGATATCAAAATCTTCGAACCGAAACGACAACGATATCCAAAATTTAGAACATTGACCTTAATAACGATCTTCACTTGGGTATATGATATGATTTTTAGCTATAAAATATGCTTCTACTGTACTCAAAACCCTTGCCGAATAAAATAAATTAACAAATTCTATTAAATATTATTTAGAACTTTAAAATTAAAAAAACATCAGTATCTAAAAAAAAGGCTTAACTTTAGCATAATCGCATTAGCAGTAGGAATATACTCAAACATATTCCCCCTGTAAATTGAACCCTCTCAGTAGGCAAACCCTCAACCACATAAGGCAAATTGTCACGCACCGCTTTCCAAAATACAAAATACGAGGGGTGATAAGGCCAGCCATACTCTTACAGTCAAGAAAATATCTTACCGTAGTCACACTTCGACTTCTAGCATTGCGTGATAATCAGTAATCAATTCACAGGTAATGAGAATTGCAGTCACTACTTCTATCAACAGATATAAAACTAATTAGATAGGGATCAATGGAAGATAGCGCTGGTGTCGCTGATCTAGATGTGCGCAATATTCTCGAGGTACAACAGATTTTGATCCGAGCTAAGTTCACTTCTCACTCTGAGCATTCATACTCAGGTCGTCAGAGCGACACAATGACAATATATATAAATACATATGTAAACATATGTAATGATGATGAACATGAAACCGTAAACATGGAGTGATGACGTGAGCATGAAGTAACCGGTATAGATAAACAATAAAACAGGTATATCGAATTAGTTATCAATATATGTCCATGTCACTAAACCTATCAGTCTCTAAGTCTCACTGTCCCAGTCACTAAACATATCGTCAGTCCAAGTGTGAGCGTCAACCAGCGCAGGAGTATCCCCAACCCAAGGTTAAGCCTCAGGGGAAAGGGAACACGGGCCCAAATCACGCTCGCTAATAATCAGTAATACCATCCATACGACTCCCAAAATCGCTATATATGCCGGCAGTAGGACTCCTGAGATTCCGTTGATCGAATTTACACTCAAACTACCCCACACCCACGTTCTACATCAAACACCGACCATGAACCCAAATACTAGTCGCTCTATGACAAGTCTACGTGAGAACTGGAGACAAGATCTCTATCATGCATCGCTCGACTGGTATCCAAGATAAATGGACAGTACTCGATGTCTTACCTATGACACTAATATAAGTGCTTTCATAACCATCCAATTCCAGTTATAGTTACACTTATATATGTTCCATAGGCGTCGACAACGCAATAATTTAACTGGTTCCGCTGATTGTACACAAGTACGTGTCACTTCACTTATTCATTCAGCTTTTACACTGACGTGCTTGCCACAATTCAATCACTAACATTTATCATTTGGTAATGTAACACGGTTACTAGGATATCGATGCAAATGAATACTATTTACACGGGTATATCGGTCATACAACAGGAGGGGAATACAGTAAATGCACTGCTAAAACATATGAGCAACCGGTGTCGGTTGGATTAGAAAAATTCATATAAAATCACACGTGCATAATTAAGAAAAATGATATACAAGGAGTAGTCAGTATATTTAATTATCTATGCACTAAAATTGGTTTCGTGTCAATCGAGTTTCGGGTTCACAAATTACGGTCATTTCTTTTTAAGTGTTCTATGCTGGAAATTCAGTTCCTGAACTGAAAGTCCATGTCGTAACACAGTTTTCACCATGTTAGGATCATAATTAGGCGATGCTACAGTTGGATAATATTTAGGTTTATCAGTCAGGTTTCCAACACACCATACATATCGATAATATCCGTTGTGTGCTGGGAGTTATGCATTATCTAAGATCGGGATCTGCATTCTGTCCCTGCTTGGGACAACAGTATGCACTGATGGTTTTAAATGTGATTAAAATAGCAAACGATGGAAAAAACGAATGAAACAACAATAGTTAGCTAACAGATTTATCTTCTCTACAGTATAGGGTTACGCATAATACCATTTTCATACAGAGATGTAAAAACATTTCCAATCAAGTGTTGGCAAGCAGTGCTGCTCTGGACTGCAGTCTAGAGCCGCACTCCCAAACAGTTTTTGTCACCGTTATAAAATAGAAACAAAATATAAATTATATACGAGCCCTTGAACACCACATTCCGGCGTGTAACCAATTTAATATGATTTTCACAAATTTCAGGTACGGAAGGTTTCAGGTTCGACGGATCTAAATGGGGATGACATTTCACGGCGTTAGGGTCCGTATTTTCGAGCCAACTCTTAACACAGTATTCATTATCACTAGGGTAATCCGTTATGCTTAAGTTCCGTCATTTTAAGAGGGTTTTTATATTATGGTTTGCATCGAGCACTTATATTAATATTTGATTCGCAACCGAAAAGAATATACTATAGCATGTAGCAAGTATTTAACTTGCCTAAAGATGATCGGAGACATGACCACGATGACGACGCCGACAGCAATGGATGCAATGCAAGCAGCAGCAGTAGCGACAGCAACGAGCCTCATCTCGGCTCTGGCCGAGCTTAGCTAGATTGCTTGACGGAGGCTCTGGCGACGGCACCGGGAGCTCAGGGTCCAGTGGTGGTCAGGGGAAGGCTCCGGCGACGAGTAGAGATTGGCGGTGAGAGGAGCTTATCGGTGGTGGGGTGGAGGGCTCGTGGTGGCTGTTGGACTGAGCAATTGAAGTGAATACCTCAGGTCTAATGGCCCGATCATACTAAAAAGAAGAGTTTGATTTTGATTCTGTCTTGCCACTTTCAACAGCTGGTATGGCAGCTTTTGTCCATCAGCTTCCTTCTTTATCTTTCAAGTTGAAATTTGACCTTTATTCGTTCGTGATTTATTTTGCAGCAATTATACTGGTTTCGCTTCATTTTGAGCCTCGCATTCCCATGCCTACGGGGCCTTTTGCTAAACGTCAATCTTCCAAGAGCGTGGTGACTAGCAAGCGGATGTTAAGCGAATTTATCGAAGATCTTGATGCCGAGACTCTCACCTCTGCTGTGGATTTTGCTGACGAAGTCAACCCTATGCTGACGACACTTGCAAATTTCCACAACGAAGATTTCGTTCGCCTTTGGGTCGATCATTGTAAGAAGATCGAGGCTTGTTTGAATGAGATCGAGCTCAAGCGTCTCGCTCCTAAAGTATTGACCTTGAAGGCTCAACGGGTCGCGTGGATCAAGCAAAGCGCCGACTTCATTCAACATTTCGAACAAAAGCTGACCCTGAAGCGAAAGGAGCATGTGACGGCTTCTGGGGAATCCATTCAATTGTGCGCCCAAATCGAAGCGAATGTTATGCAGCTGAAAGCTCCAACAATGTATATCTGATGGGCTGGCGCTATGGCAGATGTTTGACTTTACTGAACGGGTCACGCAAGATTGCGATGCTACGAAGCAGGAAACCGCTGAGAAGCTTTCATCTTGCTTGCAACAGCAGGCTCAAATCGAAGCGGGGCTGGCCGCAGTAGCTGAATGCGAGGAGGAGTTGCGGGGATCACGTGAGCGGGTCGCTAATTTTTTGAAAGCCCCTCTTTCCTAATTGTAACTGTATTCCCCTTTTTGCATTAATTGTATCTCTTAAACATTTTGATTCATGAATAAAAATATACATTTTTATGCGCTTATACATGCTATGATGCCTTAACGTGGTGCTAATTAGTTTACTTACTCGTTTCGGAGTCCGTAGTTTATTCACTCATTTCGGAGTTTCTAGTTTACATACTCATTTCGGAGTCTCTAGTTTATAGACTCATTTCGGAGTTTGTTTAGTTTACTTCTCTTGGGTTTACAGGCAAACTTATCCTAACGTTATATATAGATAACCCCTGCTCTTTGCGACAGAGGTCCGTTAGGTTTTGTGGTACTAGGGCTTTGGTCCATGGTACCGTCGCATTGGCTGATGTATTCCTCGATATGCAGTCTTTAAGCTGTTGTTCGAGTAGCCCCACGACTGTCGTGTCTTATCCCTTCGGGGCTGGACAAGACGTCTTCAAGTAATCTCCTTAGGCTATATGACCTTCAGAAGAGCAAGCATTAGGAATTTGCTATGTCGCTTTTTACTTGAGGTTAGGCTCAGTTTGGAGCCCCGATGAGTCATAACCACTCTGCGCTGGTGTGGGATGATCTCCGATAGTCTATTAGGCTTTATATGACTTGCCGTCGAGACCCTGAAGCTAGAAATATGCCATTGCATCGATTTGATTTGGCTATTTGGAGCCTTTGTTGACATTGCATCTGCTGTAACAAGAAGAATGTCGTGCTGGAGTTGGGATTTTGCTGTCACTCCCTTTTGTTTTGTCTATTTGGAGCCTTTGTTGACGTTGCGTCTGCTTCCTGCTGGAATGAGAAGGTACGTCAGGGTTGTATCTAGGTTGTATATGAACCGTCAAGACTTGGAGCTAGGAATTTTCCATGGCTCCGCTTTGTTTCGACTCTTGGGTCTTTGTTGACGTCGCGTCTTCACTGAGAAGGAACATCAGGATGGTCTTTAGGCTGTATATGTCGCCATCAAGATCTAACTCTCCCTTTGACGGAGCCTGGTGGGAAAACATGCTTCCCTTTTTCATTTATGCCCATGGATTGTATACAGGGGTCGGCGTAGACTCACCTGCAGGGCAGAGAAAATTTTATTTTATTTTATTTTATATTTCCACGATGCTCTATCTTTTCAGCTTTTCATACCGTGAAAGACGCGATTGGACAATCATTTCGGCTATTTATCATGGTGCCTAATCATTTCGGCTATTTTTATATTTTTACTCGTTGCTTTTTATTGCGAGTTGCCTAAACGTTTCGGCTATTTCATAAGCATATATTTTTTGCTCATTGATTTTTATTGCGAGTTATCCCATCATTTCGGCTATTTTTATATCCATTTTTTGCTCGCTAATTTTTATTGCGAGTATGGAACTTAAGATCTGATACCAATCTTGGCATCAGCATCGCTATGACTGGAATATTGCCAGGAGTGAATCATCATTTGCCGTGAAAGGACTTGGAGTTTGACACCTGTTTAGGCATCAGTATCGCTACAACTGGGATATTGCCAGGAGCGAATCATCATTTGCCTGTGCTGATTTGAACAAAAGTGGCTTAGTACACAGGGTTAGGATCCTGTCGAATAAGACTTTTCGACTTTATGAGCCGTAAGGGTCTCATAAAGTTATTTCTCCTTACGAGTCGTGAGGATCTCGTAGGTGTATTTTCTTCTTAGGAATAGTGAGGATTCCTAAGTGTGTGTTCTTTTATAAGTCGTAAGGATCTTACAAGAGTGTTTTCTCCTATAAGTCGAGAGGACCTACAAGTGTCGTTCACCATATGAGGACATTCCTCTTCAGTGGTGAAACATGGTGGGGAAATCGTTTATTTGTGCCCGTGGATTGTATACAAGGGCCAATATTGGACCGCCTGTAGGGTAACTTGGGGAATACGACGGCTTAAGAACAGGTCCAGGTCCCTGTAGCTTAAGGCTTTGAATCCTATGAGCTGTGAGGGTCTTATAGGGGGAGTTCTCCTTACAAGTCGAGAGAATCTCGTAAGTGAAAATTTTACGAGATTACGCCCTTTCGGGTTTTCACAAGCTCGCCGGTAGCCCTGCTGTTTTTACTCACGGCGCCCTTTCGGGTTTTTCTCTGTGCCCATTTTGCTTGTGGACATACCGTTTTTTTTTCTTTTTTCGACCCATCTATTTGCCAATGGGACTTGGGAAGTGGCTTCATGGTTGCGGTAGCTGTGTAGCCGGTAGTACTTGAGTTGCAACTTCTGCTGTTGAGACTTCGATTGCAACACAGATCTCAAGGGTGGATATTGTCGCATTTGGGGCGATGCGCCATGTTTGAGGCGGCGCACTGGTTTTAGGACATTCCGGTCCATTGTTAGTTTAGGGACATCTCGGTCCATTGTTAGTTTAGGGACATCTCGGTCTATTGCCAGTTTAAGGACGTAGTGGTCCATTGTTATCATATTCGAGGCAAAGAATCCTATTGATACTACTTTCAGGGTTTGACTCAGGAAGATAGCGAGCGGACACAGGCGTCGTCATCTATCATTGATCTGAATCGTACCCTGTTAGGCATAGTATTTTTTGAGGAATCGGCCATTTATTGGCCGGAGGGGTCTTTCGTCATGCATATCCATGAGCAAGTAGGCCTCACCTTGGTAGATCTTGTCTATGATGTACGGGCCTTCATAGTTTGGCTCGAATTTCTCCCGTTTTGCACGATTTGGGATCATAGGTCTTTTGATAACTAGCACGAGTTCGCCTTGGCGGAATGTTCTCGGCCTAGTCAGTTTTTCATATGACCGTACCATCCTTGCCTTATAAGCCTACAGATTTTGCTGCGCTATAAGTGTTGGAGATAGTGCTCTCAGAGTCAATTATTGGATCACAGGCACGTGATTGCAATGATTGAGGGAGGACCTATCCCGGTATGACAGTCTTACTCAAGATGATAATATGCTATTTGGTTTGCCTTTATCATCGTGTACTGTTTCAGGTGACCTTACAGGTCATTATTGCACGTTGATAAAGCCCCTAGGATTCTTGCTTGACTGCCAGCAGTATGAGGGCGATCATATACGTGGGAGCTGGTAGTCTATAAGCACATCCTTAAAAGGTCCCTAGTCGTGGGAGTTTCGAGATAGGGCATCGATACTCCAGAGTAGACTAGTGTATACAGTCGAGACCCCGACGAGGAGCGGTGGACGGTCTCACAAGCCACTGGTGTCAGTTGGTTCACCTAAGATATATACAGGTGCTCATTGGGTTATGAGTACACCGGACAGGACTCGCCGGGAACATGCTAGTTGGTTTTATACCTGACGTCAGATAGCAGTTCCCTGGTGACATGTGTACAGGTTAGTTCATCGACCTGAGATCGTCATTTGTCTTATGTGAGTTCCCACTGTACTTTGATTACTACCCTACCACGCTCAAAGGAGACGTGCAAACAGGTTTTAGTTGGGTACAGTCCCGAGCCATATGGAGACAGTGAGCGGATCTGCAGGGGTTCGTCTCTCCCGGTATTGGGGGTGAGGTCGCGTTGTGTCTAGGAGAGCCATTACACAAAGCCCTCGGCCGAGGCAGGAGATTTACTGGTAGGTATTCCAGTAGTATCTCAGGATGTTCTGGGCTACACTCCGACACGACTTGTACCGCTTTTGGGGGTCTGACTTTTACCAACCCCCTAGGCCCGCCATGTGATGCTCATAGACTAACGGACCGGACTGTACGGATATTGTCACTGACAGGCTCAGTAGGGTGTCAGGATGAGTTCGCTCATCGACGTCCCTTTTGGTCAATACCTGGTAACCCGTTACGTATAGGCTAATACTTCTGACGTGCTAGTGGTTAAATCCACAACCAATGTATTGACGAGTCTTTAGAGTCCCCCACAGACCGGTTTCTTAAGTTTCGGGCGAAACGCTGTAGAGGCCGTATAGAGATATGACAGGGTTCGATCATGTACGTGCGGTATTGCACGGATCATGATCGGACGGTTAATACTAGCGGGCTTTGGTTTAAGCCGGATCCTAGTATTGTACAGTGTAGATTTGTCTCATTGCATTTGTATTCGGTTGGAATACAAATGCGGGTATGTATATACAGTAGCGGGGTTTCCTGTAATTTATTACGTGATCAGTTTTATGAAGTTGCCAGTTTGTTTTCCGTTTCGGCCATATTCCTTTGTATCTTTCAATGGCTGAAGATTGGTGGAGGAGGGCTTATTTGCAAATGTGCAAATAAGCATTGTGGAGGGTGGTCTTTGCATATTGTTGCTTCATGATAGCTCTTGTTTGACCTTGACTTCTATCTTCATCATGGCTTGACTTTTGTGGGACATGGTTTTCATGATGGTTGTTGGAGTGTGGGTTTTAGTGGGTGATCATTTCTTTTCATGATAACCCTTTCTCTCTCTCTTGCATTATGAGACTCTCTCTGTCTCATTTTGGATACACACTCCACACTCTCCTCTCATTTCTCTCCATGCATGGCCGGCCATTCAAAGGGAGGGGATGTCCCAAATTTTTGGTGTGCAAAAATTGTTCTTTTATCTTTGCAAAAATGATATAACTCCTCCTCCAAAAGTTCATTCCTTCTCTTCCACTAAATGGGCAACTTTTAGTGACCCCAAATGAGACATAGAGTTCCACACTATTCTACAGCACTTCTTGGGCACGTCGGCTTGCCAACTTCGTGCCCGAGTTGCCTCGGTCCAGAGGTGGGAGCCCGTAAAAGAACCCGGCGATGTGGTGCCCTTCCGACGAGGAGATGAAGACCGGAGATTCCGCGGGGAGATCGGGACGACGATGAGAAGACCGAAGGACACGGATTGCTCGGTATATCTCTCTACCCGTTCTTTAGTTTGCTAGGACTAGATTAATGGCCCGATCCGGGATTTTTGTGCGCGGTGGTGCCGGTTTACAAGTTTGTAAAAAGTTTCGTTTCCGCATTCCGGCGTCGGATTGACGACCGGGACGCCGCCGTGCATTTACATGGTATCAGAGCCACGCCATTAACCTAGTCTAGCTTGGTCTAATGTGTTTACATCTTCGATCGAACAAAATTCCAAAACCCGCATTTTCAAAAGCATCAGTTTCTGTCGAAATTTGTTTTGGCTCCAAAATTTTTTCAGGTTGTTGCAGAATACTGTGCAGGGAATTCTAAGCACTCTGTGAAAATTTGGTCGCGTGATCTCACCATACCACCGCGGAACCGCGGCCATACCCATGCTTGGGCCGCGGTTCTGCCGCCACTTTTACAGTTTAGTGTACCAAATTTTTACAGAGAGCTCCTGTGTAGAAAATAGGGTTATTGGAACATTCTTTTTAGGCCCAGAATTTCTTTAAGTGCTACAGTAGTGCTTGGGGGCCCACTTGGGAAAATTTGATCGATCGAATATTTTAAATATGTTAGTTCACAGTATTTACATTATATCTGCGACCGTGAATGTCACTTGATCGGTAAATCCTGTCTAACTGTTATAGCCCGGTTAGACGGATTTGTGAACGTGACATTCACGTTGATGTTCTGTGTTGTGCTGTGATTGGTCGTGGGGGATAGCCTGGATGCAATGCTAGTACAGTTTTGGTTGTATTATGTACATTTGATATTGCGGGGCGAGCGTCCGACATGTGGACTGCCATCACTGCCTGTTTGTATATTGTTCTTTTGGAGCACGACCGGCTTGAGGTCGATGTACCCGTTGTATGTATATTTTACTTTCTGTACTAGGATTACCCTAAGGAGGGGCGCACGGATAGCCGGGTTCTAGAGGGCAACGGGCCCGCATCTCATGGCATTGGGACGGAGGGGGCCTCACTCTAGAATTGGCGGGCAATTCGCCGCGCTCGTAGGGGGTACAGGTTGACCCAGGAGGGGTGCCCAAGTTACCGGATTCCGTGAAGTGCCGGGTGGTCCATTCACGTTGCTGAAGGGGGCTGCCTCGCTTCAGGTTTTGGCGGGTAACTTTCCGCGCCCGTAGGGGTCTAGGATTTCATTGCACAGGCTATCCACACGACCAGTGGAACGTCGGATTTCAGTAGCGGCTCTATGAAACCCGGGGATCCCAGATATCTGTATTGTTCTGTGATGCTTATTACATTTATGTGATGTTGCATTTTATCACGCCTTGAGCGAAATATTATATATTGATATATATACTAGTAGATGTTGTATATGTTTTGCATCCGCGCTAGTCCAGTCCCCGCTCTGTCGTTAGTTAAGTAACCTAACGGGTAATGACGGGACCCAGTAGCGAATGCGGATGGCATATACGTACATCATTATTTTCGTTCTTTATTGGTGTGATCAATTGATGGGACTGCGTTGATTCAGATCAATGCAAGATAAACAAACCTATTCTGATGTTGTTGGAATACTTTTCAAAAAGCTGTTATTGCAAGGACGTTCACTTTTGTTTTGCACAGTGGTATTCGGTTATGAATATCCAGCACCTCAGTCGACGAGGCAAGGGCCGAGATCCCTTCACCGGGAGTGACCCCTTGGACAGAAGTTTGCGTCAGGGCAATAACTTCACTATAGTCGTTTACTTTTGCTTTGCATCGTGGTATTCAGTTGGAATATCCTGCACCTCATTCTACGGGGAAAGAGCCGAGATCCCTTCACCGGGAGTGACCTCTTTAGCAAAGGTTTTCGCCACTATATTTTCATAAAAGCAATCCAGTTCCTTCAACGATATCAAGTTTATTACGTTAAAGGTTTTTCGCCAGAAACCATTCGTAGCCCTCCGTCGTTTCAGACGGGTAGCACGTAGTATTCATGCTATGTTTGTTGACCTTCGTCAAGGCATAGTGAATGGTAGTTGCTTGTTACCTTTCTGCTGCATAGATAGATGCGTTGGTTTGGGACAGTCGTATAGCCTTGTTGACCTTCGTCAAGGGCTTGTACGGGTGGGTTCAAATTAACCTGGACAATGACGGGTAGAACTTGACATGTGACTTATGATTTATTGACCTTCGTCAAGGTCATAAGAGCATGGGGCAAAAATCATATCGGGAGTTTCTAAAGAAACTGAAACTTGCCAGATATGCGCATACCTTCTGGAGTGTGATAACGTGAGCGGATTCCGTCATGTTATCATGCGATGATAGTTGGATCCCGATTCCCACTGATGAGTAGTTTACTCCTCGGGTGATCCCGACTAATTCTCCTTTCAGGTTTGGAGGAGAATTTGACGTTACAGTGGGAGGTTTCCAGATTAGATAAATTGGTAACCATTCTGATCTTGGTTAGAGTGCACGCTGAGTGTTTCTTCTCTCTCTCTCTTTGGCAGCGACCATTGACCCGACCCTAAGACTATGACTCAGTGACCAAAATTAACCGAACCTTCTTAAACACTGGCTTTTGGATTTTCAGAGTTGCTTACCTCATTGCCACTCCTACTTTTACCCTTTTCTCCAGGACACCCCGTATTACTACGAACATCCACTTCCAATGGATAAAACCATCGTATGGTTATATACGAACTCGAAGGAATTTATTCGAGGATGGTTTCTGGTTCTGGAGAAAACGAATAGGACTATTCAGTTGTCTTTTCCTTTTACCCTCTCTCAGGTTGCGAGTACTCCATGGTTTAGGAGATAGTACACCCATTACGCAAATTGGATAGTCTTCTTCCAAACCATAGGCAGGTGCCGACCGGTAGGGAATGAAGAAAACCAATTAGCCTAACGATGGTGTACAGAAGGTATTAAGTAAAGACATATCAAGGGATTAGTAAGAGGGCAAAGTAAATTGCGACTGCTATTCACGACCAAACCAAGTATTTCTTCGCCAATCCTAAATCATCTTTGTATTTCTCCAGGACACTTGTTCATATCATAATATTGCATCTTATATTCCCCATTCTTATTCGTTTTATAAATAAACAGGTGCTTTTGATGCATGTCTGCTACATATTACAGGTTACAGGTTCTTGGAGCGAAAACAGTGAAAAAGATAAAAGATGATACAAAAAGGGACTTTTGACAAACAAACAGAAGACTCTTGATCAAGCCTACATCAAAGATAAAATTCATAAAGTACAAGGCAATGCAAGGTCCAAGATTTCGAAGCCACGGTTAAAAGTCCACCACAATTATTCACTGGAAAATCTGAAAGAGAACAGAAGCTATTTTAAAGAAAGAATTAGAGAATTAAGTAGCCCAGGAAGCCCAAAGACAGAAGAGCCCACAAAGGAACGGCCCAATACTTCCTTTTTAAGAAGACAAAAGGAAGATTTTATTTTACCAAAATTCATTTGCGGCTTTGACTAGTTGACCTAGGGCTATTTTTGTAATTTCAGACATGCGGATCAAAATGTAACCTAGGGTTTCTATTTCCTATAAATAGAACTTTAAACATTGTAATTCTTCATGCCTCCCTTTAATGAATAAAATTTAGAAATCTTTTGGAGAGCATCGGTGTTTCTTCTCCATTCAGAAATTCAGATCTGACAACCCTGCATGGATGATTGGAGGGATGCATCTGTAAGTAATTTAATTTCTTGCCTTAGTGTAGATTTAAATTCCTTGCCCTAGGTAGATTTAATTTCATGCCCTAGGAACTTGTTTAGGATTTAGCTTTGGGGAAGAATTTTGAGAGATGAGATCTCTCATCCCTTTCTTACCCACCAAATATTTACAATAGGACTCCATGCATACATGCACATACCGCTCTCTACGGCACTCTATCCCTCGAGGTAGCGGTGATACCGTAGTATAAAGGCCCGGGTGTGATGTTTTTCATGGAGGTTAGGGTAAGGATCTCTAAAGGAAGGACAAGAACCTAGAGGAAGGATCACTTTCCCGAATGGATCTAATCCACTTTATTGATAATTACCATAACTCCTCACAGATCTTCATTCGGGTATAGAAAGTGTTGAGATTTAATTACATTTCCAAACCATCCCTAAACCTAGCCCTAGCAAGAGTAGATCTAGATAATTGCCCTAGGTTAATTAGGTTTTTAGATTTAATAATTAATTCGAACACCCTTCGGAATTAACTCGTTAGAACGAATCGGAAATTCATAAAATCCCTGTGGACCGACCCGTACTCACCGGCTAGCTTCATGCGACGCCGTTCTTGATTGCGGTTACAAATATTTTTGATCTATCTTTTAGAAAGCGCAAGCACGTTAAATCTCTATCAATCAAATGGCGCCGTTGCCGGGGATGGCGTAGAACTTTCCTTTTCGCAATTTCGGGTTAATCAAAATAATAAAAAAAATCATAAAAATCTAAAAAATCCAAAAAATAAAAAAAATATTTCATCTGTTATTTTTAGAAGGGATACTGTGTTGTTTGAATTTTTGCAGGATATACAAATTCAGATCTGGAAATTTCCAGAAATCAAAACAAGAAATAAAATATCGGAACAGAAGAGATTTTGATCAACAGAGTAGAAGAATTTTTCTGGAGACCCAACTCCCCCAAACCGCCGCGATTCCGCGGCCAAAACCCACCTTAGGCCGCGGAACCGCGGCCATCTTGGAGAATCAGAACGTCAGAAAATTTTTGGGGGTTCGTGCTGACGAGACCGCCGCGAAAACGCGGCATTAATGCATTTAAACCGCGGAAACGCGGCCTTATGGTGTCTTCAGGTGATGAAATTTGCATTGTAAGCTCTCTGTTATTTCTCCTCTGCAAATTTTAATATATTTTCTGAATAATGCCTACAAGATTTTATGTGCTTTAAAAATATATTCTCTTCCATATAACAAGTCTTGTGCAGGATTTTTGGGCCCCGCTTAAACTAAATTGATTGCAAGAAATATTTTGTTGTTGCATATCTTTTCTCGAATATCTTTTTGCAACAATTTTTTTCCAAATAAAGATTCTTGTGATATGCTTAAAATAATAATTGATTGCAAGTAATATTTTGTTGTTGCATATCTTTTTTCTCTAAAATCTTTTTGCAACAAAATTTTTCCAAATAAAGAAAAAAAGAATAAAAATAAAAAGGACAAATTTTATTAGAAGCTTGCAAAATTTTTGGCCTCAAATAGATCCTTGCACCACAAACTTTCTTTCTTTCCCCTTTCTTACAACATGGGTACCCCACATAATAAATCACTTGCCGAACTTTGGTATCCTGAACCTAATTTTGCGTCGTATGCCAATTTGTTCGGTCAATTTAAAGACGATCCTTCCATGCCTAAAAAATCTTTGAAAGATCACATAGAGGAGTCTAGGAGAAACAGTTTGACTTTTCAACCCACTTTGTGTCAACCAAGTCAACCTTCACCACTTCCATATGTTGATACCACTTTTTCAAGTCCTTCTGTCACCCCTAGGCCGATGTCCATTGCTGAGCATATTGCTCAATCTCGCAGTCGATCTTTCACCCCTCTCCACTCATCTAGTTATAGGGATCAACAAGACTATTCACCTTTTTATCCACATGTTGACCTTACCTCTGTCCAATCACCCACTTCCTACCAGTCATACCCGACCTTCCCACCTTCACTAGACACTGTTTCGACACAGCCATTAGGGAGTTTCACATATCCAACCAATTTTGAATCTTTTACTGAAATCCCCTCACCACCTAAGTCTAGTTTGGAAGAGTCGTTGGAAGCGTACATTGCAGCAACGAATAAAATGACTAGGAATGTGGAAGCGTCTTTAGCCGCCCTTATGCAACCTACCGAACCGGTAGCTAGTTTCCCGCTAGCTCAAAAAATTTTAATGTATAAGGAGGCGGTTGGACAGAGTGAGGATGAGAGAGGATTTACAAATCAAACCTACCCTTACCCAATTGAAGCCCACAACTCCTGTTTGCCATCGATTGTCCTAAATAGTTCACCTGTTGAAAATAAAAATGAGTTGTGTGATTTTGTAGTGTTTGATTTGCCAAATTGTGAGGAACCCCTTTCGAGTGAAACCGCACCTAATCCGTTTGACTTTTACACCTCCAATCTAGAACCTAAATCGATAAATATCCATGCTTTTGATGAGGTGTCTAAGAAAATTGATTTTCACTTGATTGAGGATATAGACGCCGGGAATATTTCGGATGATGAACCCGTCGATTTAATTGAGATTTTATGTTCAAATCATCATCCCGAGTTATTAAATGTTTCTCCCGAATCTCATATGCGTCTTGACTTTGATGATAATGGCATGGATGAGTTGAATCTTGAGGAGAATTATAAGGATAATATTGAGGTTGAATCATTTTTCTTTGATGTGTCGGATTTTCCAATTCAGCCACCTGAACCTTTAACTGTTATATCACCCTCCCTCCTTTCCATCGTTCCGACCCCGCTTGAAGACTGTGAGCTTGAAACCTTTTCCTTTGAATCTGACACAATTTTCACAGACGATAACACCTACGAGTGTTTCACTTTTTCGGACGATACTGATGACTCACCGCCCGAGTTTGAGTCCTTTACATTTTCAGATGAGCCATCAGACTCGGTTGATTATAGTAGTTTCGAACCATTAATGTAATCTTTCAAGTTCGAAATAGTTTACTACGGTGAGAAAGATACTATCCCTAATTCACTCCCTTTCGTCTTTCCCATTGTTCCGACCGAACAAATGACCGTTACGCTTTCATCTCCTATACCAAGTTCGGCGTACCCATGTTTTCTTGCGAATCTTAAGGGATTTGACCCTATTTACCGACGGGTGGATAGGTTAGCGCAATCGCTTAGAACATATCGGTCATCACATATTGCGCTAATTTATTCACTCAATTTACACCCTCAAGATCGTACTCCACTTCCTTCTTCTTTTCGCTATTCTTCTCCCCCACCGAGACCATATTCTACATTCTTCTTTCCACACGGTCTCGCGTGCTTCTCATTTTCTTGCACCAACTATACCATTTCCACAATAAGATTTTTGAATGGTTGGTGCTAACTTTTGGCTTGTGCAAAGCCAAGATTAAGTTTGGGGGAATCTTTGTATATATGTATATATTTTTTGTTTTCTTTTCTATAAAAAAATAATTTTTTTTTTCAAAACATTAAAAATATAAAAATTGTAAATAAATAAACAGGGGAGTGCCGACATTTTGACCCTCTTGGTTTAGCATGACAGTGAGGACACTGTCAAGTTCAAGTTTGGGGGTATGCTCGGTACGTCTTTTTCCTTCGCATTCATATATATATATATATTTTTTTTATATTTGCATATTCATTTGAAAACCCATAAAAATTTAAAAATTTAAAAAATTATAAAAATTATTGTATTCAATTTTGGCTTATTTGACTAGAGTTTGACAGATAGGTTAACTGGCTAGGAACAACTAGATCTTAGACTTAGTGAATTAAAAACCCTAAAGATAACATTCCTTAAAGTTTAACGGTAGAAAGTATATGCCTTGTAGTTTATTTAGAAATAGGCAAATTTTGGGTTCACTTCTTGGGCTAAGTCGAAACGAAGGAAAGATATTGAAGTTTTTATTAGAGTATAAGTTTGAAAAATAATTCCTAGCTTAAGTCTAGATTCTGAAAATGTATACCCTACAACTTGCACAATCACGCATCTTGAAACTTAGAATAGTAGAAGAGACCTTGAAATGCTCTTGTCTAAAGTCCTTAGTACGATGAAAATAAAAGAAAAAAATGTGAATGAAGAATAAAAAAATGGACACTGGTTTTTTGTGATTACTTAAGGCTGCAAAAATAGAAAAATATTTAGCGAGGGTGCTTCATCACCTAGTGCCTTAGACCAACTGGTTTGGGAGTCACTGCTAAAGCCTTGGGTGTAGCAAAACTAGGAAGTACGCTTTAAAGTGCTAACGCATCTTGTAATCGGTTGTTGGTACCTCAAGAAGTATTAACGGTCGCATGAAGGATGTGTAAGCAAATTTCATTTAAAAATTCACTAATTAATAAGTGCTTTGGACAATGGACGAGAGTATGATTGCTTGATTTGAATTTCCAAGTGTAGGGGTGATCTATACACACACGTAGGGATATGTGATTGGAATTTAGATAAGAGAGAGGAATGAAAAATAGAACTTATATCTTTAATAGAGTTGATAGAAATTCCTAAGTCGAGATGGAATCCTAGAAGGAAAACTTAAGAGATGCCGAAAGCTAAGTAAGTCTATAGGATATATATAATCTTAAGTTAAATGATGAGGAAGTGTGAAGAATATGGGTGGATAATTTACAAGTAAAAGATAATAGAATTCTTAGTTAGAAAACCTAATTGGAGAACAAAAGTTAATGGGCTGAATTGATAGGATTTTGTGGGTAGTATCCGCTGAAAACCCTTAGGAGACAACACTCCTCCTACTAGGGACACCTAGAGGTTTAACGGCTTGTTGCACGTGCTCAGTGCAATCGCGTTTCCCTGCGAAAGTGCGGTTAGGATTTTAGTGAATAAAAATAAGTTTGCTCGAGGACGAGCAAAAGATAAGTTTGGGGGTATTTGTTCATATCATAATATTGCATTTTATATTCCCCATTCTTATTCGTTTTATAAATAAACAGGTGCTTTTGATGCATGTCTGCTACATATTACAGGTTACAGGTTCTTGGAGCGAAAACAGTGAAAAAGACAAAAGATGATACAAAAAGGGACTTTTGACAAACAAACAGAAGACTCTTGATCAAGCCTACATCAAAGATAAAATTCACAAAGTACAAGGCAATGCAAGGTCCAAGATTTCGAAGCCACGGTTAAAAGTCCACCACAATTATTCACTGGAAAATCTGAAAGAGAACAGAAGCTATTTTAAAGAAAGAATTAAAGAATTAAGTAGCCCAGGAAGCCCAAAGACAGTAGAGCCCACAAAGGAACGGCCCAATACTTCCTTTTTAAGAAGACAAAAGGAAGATTTTATTTTACCAAAATTCATTTGCGGCTTTGACTAGTTGACCTAGGGCTATTTTTGTAATTTCAGACATGCGGATCAAAATGTAACCTAGGGTTTCTATTTCCTATAAATAGAACTTTAAACATTGTAATTCTTCATGCCTCCCTTTAATGAATAAAATTTAGAAATCTTTTGGAGAGCATCGGTGTTTCTTCTCCATTCAGAAATTCAGATCTGACAACCCTGCATGGATGATTGGAGGGATGCATCTATAAGTAATTTAATTTCTTGCCTTAGTGTAGATTTAAATTCCTTGCCCTAGGTAGATTTAATTTCATGCCCTAGGAACTTATTTAGGGTTTAGCTTTGGGGAAGGATTTTGAGAGATGAGATCTCTCATCCCTTTCTTACCCACCAAATATTTACAATAAGACTCCATGCATACATGCACATACCGCTCCCTACGGCACTCTATCTCTCGAGGTAGCGGTGATACCGTAGTATAAAGGCCCGGGTGTGATGTTTTCCATGGAGGTTAGGGTAAGGATCTCTAAAGGAAGGACAAGAACCTAGAGGAAGGATCACCTTCCCGAGCGGATCTAATCCACTTTATTGATAATTACCATAACTCCTCACAGATCTTCATTCGGGTATAGAAAGTGTTGAGATTTAATTACATTTCCAAACCATCCCTAAACCTAGCCCTAGCAAGAGTAGATCTAGATAATTACCCTAGGTTAATTAGGTTTTTAGATTTAATAATTAATCCGAACACCCTTCGGAATTAACTCGTTAGAACGAATCGGAAATTCACAAAATCCCTGTGGACCGACCTGTACTCACCGGCTAGCTTCATGCAACGCCGTTCTTGATTGCGTTACAAATATTTTTGATCTATCTTTTAGAAAGCGCAAGCACGTTAAATCATTCAATCAACACTCCGTATCACTACGAAGATCCACAGTTTATTGGATACTCCATCGTATGGTTATATACGAACTCGAAAGGAACTTGTTCCAGTTCGGGGATGGATTATGGTTCAGGAGAAATAGGAATAAGGTTTATTCGGTTGTCTTTTATCTTCACCTTCTCTCGCATTGCGAGTGCTCCTAATATTAGGACAGTACACCCATTATGCTTATTGGATAGTCTTCTTCCAAACCATAGGCTGGTGCCGAACGGTAGGGAAGGAAGAAAACCATTTGGCCTAAAGGGGTGTACAGAAGATAATGACTAAAGACATATAAAGGGATTTGGAGAGATGACATAGAAATATATGGTTACAGTTGTGAATCTGATAATGGAAGAGGCATTACTAGGAATACCAGGATACCCCATCGAAACATTTCAATATTTCAGTTTCACTGTGTACTGTTAAAAGAAAACTGATTTCCCAATTAGACACTTGCTCCAGGGTATGTATTTACCAGGTATGATTCTCACATCTGTATGGTTTTACAGATGTTGAGCGGGAGTAAGTTATTGGGAATTGGGTGATCATCCTCATTATATCGGGGTTCGTTGTAATCGGTGATATTTGAGGAAGTCACCTGGGTTGTTTGCCGGACGGCAAATATTTGGTTTTGAATATCCGGTGTTATGCACCAATTTCAAATTGATATATCTGTACGTCTATTTTTTATAGAGTGAGATATACCTTTTTGAAATTATGTCGATGACATTTACCTATATCAGTGGATGGTTATGTAAGGAGCATTAAACATCGGTGTAATTCTTCTTAACCATAAGTGCAGTTTTCAACCTACGACACACAGGGATTGAGTTATCAGACTCAAGGGACTTATACAGAGTATTGTATGTTGTCCAGCGTCCATGAGGATAGAGGGGTTGGTTCTTGTACTATATTCGGTTTACTTATGACTTTTCTAGTTTTTAGACATGTGTTTCGTAGAAACACAGGGTCCAAGTTTTGAGAAGTTATAGGTATATGAATAAAGTAGAGAACCAGGTATTGCAAGTATCGGGATTCTTCAAGGTGATCGAAGATGTAGATACTTGTGTATGGTATTCAGTTGATAGTAATGATTAAGAGAACTTACTTCTTTTTCAGATTACTCATAATTGGAAGCACTCCTAAGTTGAGTAATGCTGATCGGCCTCTCTCCATTTAGTTGACATGCACTGGAGACAGCTGCATGATTTGAATCTGGTTCAATTAAATCAGTGCCTCTGTTTCTGTATTGGATATATAACAGTTCATATCTTAACGATGTTAAGGTACGGGGAGTTGTCCGGCTTATGCTTAAAACCAGACTCTGGATAACTCAAGGCACGTTTCTTTAATGGCTGTTTGTGGGTTGACCCAGGCTATGACGAGGGTTGACTTTCTACCATCTGGAAGATCAATAGTGATATTGTTCTTGACTCGCCACAGTTTTAATAAAAATGGATTTTTTCAGAAAACAGTAGTGGGAGTATGGTAGAACTGGAAGTGATTCCAGAACCGCAAACGATTACTGAAAGTTTGAAAGGAACCTAAAGATTCAATCTGGCTTGACATTCCATTGGCCACTCCGCAGATACGGTGGGTAACCTCAGGCACCCGAGAGGTACTCCGGTAGCCTTAAGGACGGTGACAGGGAGGTTCTTGTTTACCCAGACTTGCCATTGCTGTTGTTCCAGACCGTGAGACCCGGCAGGAGGATGAGTATAGCGTCGTTCTAAACTAGCTTTAGAAGTGTACGTCTATATAACTCTGCCAGAGGGTTGTCGTAGTCAGTGGGAGCAGCGGAAGCATTGGTGGACGGGTGGCTTATGCCTATTTATAGACTAAAGCAGATGTAGCGGAGATAGATCATCTATTTCTGATGTGACAGTCATAGGTTTGACTTCATCAGAATAGGGGATGGATCTGTTAAGAAGGTAGTAGGGTGTGATGTCCTGGTATTTAGATGACATACACAGAGTAAGAAGTGATATTCCTATACTACGATCGGTTATACTTTGGTTGTCACACAGTGGTTTCTCCACATAGGAATTGGATATTATATCAGATATTCTGGTTACTAAATCTATGGTTTTAGATCTAGATTTGGGCGGTTTCCCAATTTGGGTACTTTGACAGCATTCTAAGAGTATTTAGAATGGACGACTCCAGGCATGGTGGTGTACCGGCAGGTGATGGAGTCACCCTCTCTAAAGGTGTTTTACAGACTAAAGGGGAGAGGGATGTGCATGATTGGCAGATCACTTGCTCAGGCAATTGAGTCAATCATGAGATGTCAAGTACCACACCAGATGTTGTTCTTGCACTATATGCAATAAGTTGACATTGATCCTATCCTAGAGAAACAGTCGGAAGCAGTTTTAGAACATAAGTGGATGTTCTAGGGATATAATAACGACAACCTCATTCGGGAGACAGTTATCATTCCAGGCTTCCAAGGTGACCTGGATGACAGAGAGGTTGTCAGAGTTATAGTTTTCCTTCTGACGAGGGGCAGTATTTTGGACAGGTGGTCCAAGAGGATACTGAGGGAGGCATGACGCAGGATACTGATCAAGTTCAGTTGACGATACAGTCTAAGAAGTTTGGATTTGGAGTTCATTTATGAGCTAGGTCCCATCAGACATCCAGACATATTCTAAGACAGGTATTGCTCATTTCGGGAGATGGCTTTCTCCGCGAACTTGAGATATAGAGAGACATAGAAAGAAACATCAAAGTGGATCCACTCGCTGAGGCTATTCCTCGAACGCAATAGTTTCACAAACGGGTTTTGTGAGACTGACTAGTAGAGGAGTTGGGTGTTCGGTATCACACGGGCTGTGAGTATGCGACATCGCAATAATTAGCCTTGAGTGCAAGTGGAAGATTGTTGGAGATAGTGCCCTCAGAGTCAATTATTGGATCACAGGCACGTGATTGCAATGATTGAGGGAAGACCTATCCCGGTAGGACAGTCTTATTCAAGATGATAGTATGCTATCTGGTTTGCCTTTATCATCGTATACTGCTTCAGTTGACCTTACAGGTCACTATTGCACGTTGATAGAGCCCATAGGATTCTTGCTTGACTGCCAGCAGTATGAGGGCGATCATATACGTGGGAGATGGTAGTCTATAAGCATATCCTTAAAAGGTCCCTAGTCGTGGGAGTTTCGAGACAGGGCATCGATACTCCAGAGTTGACTAGTGTATACAGTCGAGACCCCGACGAGGGGCGGTGGCCGGTCTCACAAGCCACTGGTGTCAGTTGGTTCATCTAAGATGTATACAGGTTCTCATTGGGTTATGAGTACACCGGACATGACTCGCCGGGAACATGCTAGTTGGTCTTATACCTGACGTCAGATAGCAGTTCCCTGGTGACATGTGTACAGGTTAGTTCATCGACCTGAGATCGTCATTTGTCTTATGTGAGTTCCCACTGTACTTTGATTACTACCCTACTATGCTCAAAGGAGACGTGTAAACAGGTTTTAGTTGGGTACAGTCCCGAGCCACATGGAGGCAGTGAGCGGATCTGCAGGGGTTCGTCTCTCCCGGTATTGGGGGTGAGGTCGCGTTGTGTCTAGGAGAGCCATTACACAAAGCCCTCGGCCGAGGCAAGAGATTTACTGGTAGGTATTCCAGTAGTATCTCAGGATGTTCTGGGCTACACTCCGACACGACTTGTACCGCTTTTGGGGGTCTGACTTTTACCAACCCCCTAGGCCCGCCATGTGATGCTCATAGAAGAAACGGACCGGACTGTACGGATATTGTCACTGACAGGCTCAGTAGGGTGTCAGGATGAGTTCGCTCATCGACGTTCCTTTTGGTCAATACCTGGTAGCCCGTTACGTATAGGCTAATACCTCTGACGTGCTAGTGGTTAAATCCACAACCAATATATTGACGAGTTTTTAGAGTCCCCCACAGACCGGTTTCTCAAGTTTCGGGCGAAACGCTGTAGAGGCCGTATGGAGATATGGCAGGGTTCGATCATGTACGTGCGGTATTACACGGATCATGATCGGACGGTTAATACTAGCGGGCTTTGGTTTAAGCCGGATCCTAGTATTGTACAGTATAGATTTGTCTCATTGCATTTGTATTCGGTTGGAATACAAATGCGGGTATGTATATACAGTAGCGGGGTTTCCTGTAATTTATTACGGGATCAGTTTTATGAAGTTGCCAGTTTGTTTTCCGTTTCGGCCATATTCCTTTGTATCTTTCAATGGCTGAAGATTGGTGGAGGAGGGCTTATTTGCAAATGTGCAAATAAGCATTGTGGAGTGTGGTCTTTGCATATTGTTGCTTCATGATAGCTCTTGTTTGATCTTGACTTCTATCTTTATCATGGTTTGACTTTTGTGGGACATGGTTTTCATGATGGTTGTTGGAGTGTGGGTTTTAGTGGGTGGTCATTTCTTTTCATGATAACCTTTTTTCTCTCTCTTGCATTATGAGACTCTCTCTCTCTCATTTTGGATACACACTCCACACTCTCCTCTCATGTCTCTCCATGCATGGCTGGCCATTCAAAGGGAGGGGCTGTCCCAAATTTTTGGTGTGCAAAAATTGTTCCTTTGGCTTTGCAAAAATGATATAACTCCTCCTCCAAAAGTTCATTCCTTCTCCTCCACTAAATGGGCAACTTCTAGTGACCCCAAATGAGACATAGAGTTCCACACTATTCTACAGCACTTCTTGGGCACGTCGGCTCGCCAACTTCATGCCCGAGTTGCCTCGGTCCAGAGGTGGGAGCCCGTAAAAGAACCCGGCGATGTGGTGCCCTTCCGACGAGGAGATGAAGACCGGAGATTCCGCGGGGAGATCGGGACGACGGCGAGAAGACCGTTGGACACGGATCGCTCGGTATATCTCTCTATCCGTTCTTTAGTTTGCTAGGACTAGATTAATGGCCCGATCTGGGATTTTTGTGCGCGGTGGTGCCGGTTTACAAGTTCGTAAAAAGTTTCGTTTCCGCATTCCGGCGTCGGATTGACGGGCGGGGCGCCGCCGTGCACTTACAATAAGGCGGGTTTCGTCGAGGGCGTTGAGCTTCTCGAGCCGGAGATGAGCATTTTCGTCATCTGTTAGCTCATATTGAACCGCTACTCGGAGAGAAGGGAGTTCTATTTCCAAAGGAATGACTGCTTCCGTGTCGAACACCAACGCGTATGGGGTCGTATTCGTAGCTGTTTTGAATGTTGTCCAGTACGCCCAGAGAGTTTCGTGCAGCCTTTCATGCCAGTCTTTTTTTGCTTCTGGACACCGTTTTCGTTATAATCTTGGTCAGGGTCTTGTTTAAAGCTTCAGCTAGATCATTAGCTCGGGGATTATAGACGGAGGAGTATTTCCAGTCTATTTTATGTTGTTCTGCGAAGCGGCTGATTTTATACCTCCTGTAGGCTGGTCCATTATCTGAGATTATCCGTCGTGGAGTACCGAACCGGTAGATGACATGTGTCTTGAAGAAATGGAGAATATTCTTCATCTTCACTTCCCTTAGTGGTATTGCTTCTGCCCACTTAGAAAAGTAATCGGTCGTTGCTAGTATGAATCGATGTCCTTTGGATGATGCTGGTTCGATGGGGCCAATTATGTCGGTTCCCCACATTTCGAACGGCTAGCTAGCTACTGTTGGGTGTAGAAAATTCGGGTTTTGGTGGATAAAGTCCTCGTGAATTTGGTACGAGTGACACTGTTTCTCATATTCGAGGCAGTCCCGAATCATCGTGGGCCAATAATATCCCATCCTTTTGATCTTCAGCTTCATCTTTGGCTCGGCTTGATGAGAACCGCAGAGTCCGTCATGAGTTTCTTGGATGACTCTCTTTGCTTCTTCTGGATCCAAACACCTTAACCACTAGCTGTCAAGCGATCTCCTGTATAGAGCATCATTGACGAAAGTGAAAGATAGATCCCGTTTCATGAGCTGATGTCTTGACGACGCGTTTTCGGGCGTTCGATGGGATTTGAAGTAGTCTATGAAGACTTCCCTCCAATCCTTGACCTTTTCTTCGTCTTCTATTTGGAGGACTGCTTGTTTGGTCGTTTCCTTTTCTTTAGATAACTCTGTTAAATCCTCTGAAGGTATCTTTGCTGGCGCGAGAACCCTGCGGCTTTGCACGATAATCTTTACGTCGTCGAGGTTTTCGTCGGCCAATTCCTTAGCCAGCTTGGCTAATGCATCCGCCTTGCTATTTTCCGCACGCGGTATTCTTTCTAGGATATAGGAGAGGATTTGTGTTAGCAGTTGCTGTACTCTTCTGCCATATTTTATCAACTCTGGTTTGCACGACTGATAGTCACCATTTACTTGGCTAACGACCAGCTGGGAGTCTCCATATATGAGGAGGTTTTCGATTCCTATATCGACAGTGATCTCAAGACCCGCTATCAAAGCTTCATATTCAGCCTCATTGTTTGTTCTTGGCTCTGTTAAGGAAAGGGCGAAACGCATTATCCCTCCTTGCGGAGTCATAAAGATGAGGCCTACCCCGGCTTTGATTATAGGAGTGTTATGCTTTCGCTTCTTCATGGAAGATGCTCCATCGAAATAGAGTTCCCATTAGGCATTATTTTCTTCCTTCTCCCTTCGATTGTGTAAAACGCATGTTCGTCTGGCAATTCACAATTTAAGGGAGAATCGGCGGGTATCGGATGCTCAGCGAGAAAGTCGGTGATGACCTGGATTTTCACTGCTTTGAGTGGTCGATACGTTATTGAGAATTCCATCAAGAGGAGGGCCCATTTGTCAAGCCTTCCTGTTAATATGGCTCTTGACATCAAATATTTGAGAGTATCTACCTTTGATATAAGATGGACCTTATGCGCCAAGGCGTAGTGTCTGAGCTTCGTTATTGCGAAGATTAGTGCCAGGTAATGCTTTTAGATGGGGGAGTAGTTGTTTTCTTCCCCCAGGAGAACTCGACTCAAATAGTAGAGAGCTCTTTCCCTCCCCTGGTCGTTCTCATGTGCCCATAACGTGCCTAGAGAACCTTCCAGGGCTGTTGTGTACAGGATGAGAGGCTTTCCCTTAACCGGAGTGGTCAGTACCGGCGGGTTCTGCAGGTATTGCTTGATTTTGTCCAGTGCACTTTGGCATTTATGATCCCAAATGAACGGGGTCACCTTCTTCACTAGATGGCTTTAGGGGCGGCATTTGCCGGAAAGGTTGGCTATGAACCGCCGGATATACGTGAGCTTTTCTTAGAGAGACCACAGTTGTTTGAGATTTCTCGGCGTGGGCATCTTCATAATCACCTTAATCTTCGAAGGGTCAATTTTGATACCCCGATGCCGTATGATGAATCTCAGGAATTTTCCTGAGGAGACTCCAAACACGCATTTGAGAGGATTCATTTTCAGATTATACTTCCGAAGGCATTGGAACACTATATCTAGATGTTCCCAATACTCCTTATGAGATTTGCTTGTTACCACAAGGTCGTCAATGTAGCATTCAACAACTTCATGAATGAGGTCATCGAAGATCTTTATCATGGCCCTCTGGTAGGTAGAGCCGGCGTTCTTCAGACCGAAATGCATCACCTTGTAACAGAATATACCCAATGGAGTCCGGAAGGTGGTATGCTTTTGGTCTTCAGGATGAATTTTTATTTGGCTGTATCCTGAAGATCCATCCATGAAAGAGAATACTTCATGAGTAGACGTGTTGTCCATCATCAACTCGGTAACAGGTACTGGAAACTCATCCTTCGGACAAGCTTTGTTGAGGTCCCAAAGTCCATACAGATGCGCACTGTCCCATTTTTCTTAGCAATCCAGTCAGGGTATTGAACTTCCTGGATGAAGCCGGAGTCAATTAGTTTCTTAACTTCAGCGTTGATACTCATCTCGAGTTCGAGCCACATTCTCTTTTGCGCTTATTTGACTGGCTTGATGTTCGGCGATATGGCTAGCCTATGTACTGCTACTTCTGGATCTAGACCCTGCATCTCGGAATAGTTCCATGCGAAGAAGTCGTTATATTGCATGAGCACGCCTTTTAACGTGGCTACCTGCGTTTTAGACAATAACTCACTAATGAACGTGGGCCTCAGCTCGTCTTCCGTCCCAAGGTCAATTTTTCTTAGGTTGTCCGCCGTAGTATGTATCCCATCTTCCAACTCTTTTGGTGCCGGTGGAAACTCCGAGATCACTTCCTCCTCGTCTTCATTTGCGAAGCACTTGAAGCAGTCACCCATATTCTCATGCTCTCCCTCCTTTGAGAGTGTTATCATATGGTAAGTACGAGTTCGCTTCCATTCTTGGTGTTGAGCTGGTCCCGCCTTCGTAGTATAGGTTCTCTTTGGCTCATGCGTTTGCAGTGGGGTCACCCTCCAGCTGTCGGATAAAGAGAACCTTCCCTGTTGATATTGGTCTTCGACTAGGTATTTAAAGGTGAAGCATTCTTCAAGAGGATGTCCTATTGCTCGATGATAGGAGCAATATTCCGGGTGATGGACCTTATTTACCTGTTCGGGGTACCGAGGCTCCGGGAGTGTCATCATTTGATGCTTTATGACAAGGTTGAATATTTTCCTTGTCTCATCTTGAGGGAAAGAGTATTCCCGTCCCATCTTCTTCATAAAAGACGGATTCCAGCCGACTTTTCCTTGATTGCGTGGCTTCTTGGATCCGCTTCGCTGTTTCCGAACGTCATTCTCATTCTTCACTTTGTTTTTGCCCCTGTTTCGGGCTTTTCTCTTGTCGCGTGAACGTACAACAGGTTGAGGGTGAAGGGCATCATAATCTTCTCTTTCCGCAGACTGCTGATTGAGCCGCTGCGTCCTGGCCTTTTCGTAAATATCCATTTCGCGGTTGTAATCCTCCCGAACCTTTTGATTTGCTTCTCTTATTAGTTTTTCAACTTGCTCTTCGAACGAAGGACTTGGCGTTCTTATAGCGGGATTTTGCTTCGTTTCAACGTCACAGCTATCTGGAAAAGCATTTTTTTCTCCACCAAAGTTATTTATGATGCGGCAGTTGTGGAATCGCTCCCGTTTATTTTACCGAACATATCCAAGCCCAGTTGTCTTCATCCTTCCGTTGGGCATCTTTCGCCGAGTCCCGAGAACGTCCCAGATCTTGTTGTAGAACTGGGCTTGTCGAATGGTTTGTTTGAAGGACACGCCTTAGTATCTTAATAGCTTTTTCAATCCCTCTGCATAATATCTGGGCAGACAGATTGGTTGAAGCCTGTCAAGAACAAGCTCGGCACCATGCCAGACTTCTTAATCCACTTTGGTCTCCGTAAATTGATAGAAGAGGATCGCCTTTTCACCTCTTCGCCTGGGAGGGACGTAGAAAGTCTGCAGCTCTTGTACGCTATATGTATCAAATACATCAAGTTCTTTGTAATGCCATGGCAGAACCATTGTGATTTGTAAACTCCGATCAGCTCCAGTAATGGTTTGTGCTGACGGGGGAGTGGAGAACACGGCGTTGGCCTCGTCCTCAGAGTCACTGCCATAGACCAAAATAGGAGTAGATGGTCTAGGCTTGTTGCATTGGGGTTGCCCCGAGTAGACTATTTCTTCATCTTCCTCGGTGTCACTCCCAAAGATCGGGATGGTGACAACGGATTTCCGTTTACCCTCCGGCTTATAACATCTTTCCGTATCTTTGAAGTTCGATAGGAAGTACTTTGCGTCTTCATATTTTCGGACTTCGTTTACGGAGAATGGATTTAGCTCCCCCATAATGGTGTACTCGAGGCCGTTTTTGAAATACTTCATACACTGGTGTTGTGTAGAAGGGATGACGTTGTAGTTGTGTAACCAAGGCCTTCCGATCAGAGCGTTGTAGCAAGTCTTGGCATCAACGACCTGAAATTTGATGTCAGCGACGAGCAGCCCGAAGCGTAACGTCAGTATTATGGACCCGAGCGTCCGTGATGACTGTGAATCGAAACCGGAGATGGTAATTTTATCTTAGGCTAGGTGCTGAACGTTCATGCAAATCTCCTTCAGTACCTTCACATTGAGGAGGTTGACAGAAGACCTATTGTCGACAAGGATTTTTCCTATCTTGATGTCGTGGCAGTACCCAGTGACGTATAACGGGTGGTTATGCTCGCACGTTCCAAGAAGGAGATCTTCATCGCCGAATGTGATATCAGCTATATGAACCTTTGCCGGCTCGTCCTTCATCTTTTCTTCAGCTAAGAAAGCTTGAAACTGATCGGGCTCTTGTAATACCTTGATCAGAGAATCTCATGTTTCTTTGGACAGGAGAAGAGCATCCAATATGCTCAGTTGTGAGGGTATCTTCCTCAGATGTGCTAGGAAATTGTAATCCACCTTGTTTTTCCTAGGTGGGTCCTTGGCTGCGAGCTTTTTAACGACTCCATCATTAAGGGTGATTTCCTTAGGGACCTTTTTCTTTCCCTTTGTCTCTTTTTTGCTCGAACCTTTGTTTGCAGCTCCAAAATGCTTCTCAGGCAGCGTGTGGTTATGCATCTAAATATTCTCGCAGTTCTTCTTCTCCTCTTCTTTTTCAGAGGTGGAGTTCTTGAAGAGAGGGCCGAGGGTCATTTCTTCTTCGGAATCGCTCCCGGAAGTAAGAACTTGGAGTTTTTCTCTTTCCCGACCGGCATCAACCATATGACAGTTGCCAGTCGTTTTCTCACGCGCACTTGTCAAACTTCTTTGATGTCGACGAGCTTCTCGTTTCATCATCTTGAAGTGCTATTGGTGGGCAACATATCTTTGCCACCACTTCTTGAAGGCACTGCATTCTTCGGGGGGGTGGGTGACCCTCCGATGATATATGCAGTAGTTTGGATGTATATCTGCTCCGTCGAGGCATATGACCCCGGGAGTGTTTTCCATGAGAAGTGGCAGCTTCATTCCCACTGACAGGTCTTTAGCGAACCGCTTCTCTGCCTTGATCCTGCTCTTATTTATGGCAGGTGTGCTTCGGTTTGGTTGGAGTACTGTACGACTCATCCTTACCGCAGCTTCTTCATCCTGACGCCGACGCCTAGCCTTTTCGTATATGGCTGTTTCACGTTCTCGATCAGATTTACTCTTTTGAAAGGCTTCGTTTAGCAGCCTGTCAATTGGGTCTTCTGGCAGCTTTGGGGATTTTGGCGCCGATCCTTCCCCCAGTTCTTCTGCGTTGCTTTCTGACACCGAGGGAGCTTCTTCGCCATTTAACGACGAATGGGAGACCATGTGGCAACTTTCTACATAGTCTTCGGTTTCTGATGGGTTGTTTTCCTCATCATTGTCACGATCTTCATTCTCAAGAATATGCTTAAGGAACTCTTCGAGGGTGACCGCTGTCCGTGCCTTTTGGTTGTACTCCTCCAGTGCGTCAATGTACCTTTTTAAGTCTATGCGTTTTTCGTCATTCTCAGCAAGTTGCACAGGCTTCTTGGTCTTCTTCTTTTTCTTTGAAGAATTTGAAGGCTCGACTTTGGGATTTTTCCGTTTGTCGATAGTTTTTTGTACGGGATGCGGTTTCAGCATCCCTTCAATGATCTCGGGCTCCAGCGGGCTTTTCCGTTTGATCGCCGGACACGCCTGAAGATCTTTCAGCATTCTTTTGGTTTTACCTGAAAGGACAACTTCCCATGGAGCTTCTTCCACGAGCGAGCATGATGCCGCCGTCATGTCTACCTTCTTAGGAGCATGCTTCTGTGGTGGATGGACCCTCCAGTTATCTGATAGTGCAAACTTTCCTTGTTGGTACTGATCCTCGACCCAGTTTTTGAAGATATAGCAATTCTCAATTGGGTGGCTCACCATCCTGTGATAGAAGCAATAGTTGGGGTTGTTGATGTCTCCAGGTTGCGATGGACGTCATGGGTCCGGTAACGTGATGAGTTTGTTGCGCGCTGCCAGCTCGAACAGTCTCCTCGTCTTATCATGGGAAAACGAGGAAGCACGTCCTAGCATTTCTTCCAGGGATATACGCGGACGCATGTTGTTTTAGCGAGTAACCGGCTTCGGGTCACTCAACTGTTGTTGAGTGTTGGCAACGAAGGCTGCTTTCCCTTTACCCTTGGCATTTCGAGGGTCCATCTTTTAGGGGGAAGGCCCGTGGCCCATCTGGTCCATTTGGGCCAACTTATACCTTGAAGGTGGTCGGCTTGAAGAACGTCATGAACTGGGACACGGTCGCTTGAGGATCAAGGGTCCTAATGAACATGCCTACGGTATGAGATTCTTCGACGCGCTGTTCGCATTTGACCATAGGTTCTGCCACCGGATCGCGTATTGAACTCAGGTCTCTCCTGGCTTCACCTTGGCATTGATTAATGCCGTGATCGGGGTGCGCTCGATTGCGCTAGAGAACCGCGGCGTGAATAGCAATTCCATTTCCGTGAATATTTTGACAGAGTCATTTGGGAGCTCTGAATACCATTCGAATGCTGTTTCCGACAGGCTGCCAACGAACTGGCGAAGCATCAATTTGTCGTCGCTTCCAGTATTGCCGCACAAAGCTCTGAATTGAGCCACGTGCTAATGAGGATTGCTTGTCCCTTTGTACACATGGAATTTGGGGATTGTATATCTTGGTGGGTACTTGATTTGATCATACTAACCCGGATACGGTCGCCCAGTTCTAACAACTTGGCCAGCCGTTTCACTCGCTTGATGAGCTCATATTTGTTGAGCTATGTAATCATCAAGGGCAGCCTTGGAGATCTTTTCCTCCCTGGCCACTGATAGAGCCGGAAGAGGGTTCGATGTTTCCCCTCTGTCGTCCTTGATGATTATCGGTGGATCTTTGGCTGGAGGTTTTGGCTGAATCATCATTCCAACTATATCTTGGAATAGGAGCGCCATCTGTTTTATATTAGCAGCCTGTTCCGTGGCCTCCTTGTCCTTTCTTTTCATCACCCTTCGCAGGAACTTGGTATCGGTCTCCTGCTCCTGGCACTGTTAAGACCCCGCTTCCGGGCTTTCTTTCTGCCCGGTGAGTGCTGCCATTTTCGTCAGCATCTTCTGGAGCTTTTGTTGCTGCTCCTGAGCTTTTGTCAACGACCGAGTTTGTGGTCGATGACCCAAGGAAGTACGGCTTTCCTCTTTATCGGAAGCCATGTAGACCGTGTATACAACCATGCTCCCAGACTTGGGGCGTTTGGATCCAGTGCCTTTGGAATTTGCCGCAGGCAATAAGATTTTCTCTGGATTCCTCCTTTTGTGGGAGGTTGTGGTCGAAGGAGTTGTTGTAACAGGAGCCTGTGCGAAAGAAGTCCCTCGCTGTATGGTGGAGGGATGATTTTCCTCTTGTCGAACCTTCATTTTCTCCGGTTGACGAGAGTGGTCTTTATTGATCACAGGGTCCTGGACTTCCCACCAGATCCTGTAAATTTGGGAGGAGAGTCGTTGAGGGGACTGCTCCGGTTTTTCCCGTGTCATGTTTTCTGCAGGAAGTGGAGATTTCTTCAACACCACGGTCGGGGAGTTCTTTCGCACCCTCCTAAGCGGTTCAAAACTGTTATCGGTTAGAACAGAAGCCTCAACTTCCACCATTGGAGCAGGTGGAGTAAGTACAGAGGAGGAGTTGCCCCCAGCTTTTCTCACCCGGCGCCAGTGGCGACGTCAAGCGTGTCTTGCAGACGAGACCGCCTCAGTTGTGGAAGCGGCTCCGTTATGCCTCTGGCTTTAATGAGGGGATACTGTTGGTGCCAGCCTGTCGAAGACTGACGTCAGTTGAGAGGGAACGACCAATCTTTCGAAGGCCGATTTTTTGGTAGGGGAAGCACCTTTGACGACTTCACCCGCAGCAGGAGTTGGAACGGCCAATCTGTCGAAGACCGATCTTTTGGTAGGCGAAGCACCTTTGAAGACTTCATCTGCCGGAGGAGTTGGAACGACTATCCTTTTTAGGATATCCCCTTCTGGTGTTGTGAGCCTCTTTGCGGGCTTACTTGAGCTTCGACTCAGCCTATTGAAGACGGAGGTTGCATACTTGGACGACCCGTTGAGAAGGGCCATGGTGGTTGCAAGTCGATCGAAAACCGATTTCTTGGGAGCTTCCTGTGGTGGCATTGGGGCGCTGAAGCTTGCTGGTGGGAGCATGGTCCCGAAGAACAATCCAGTGGTGGCTTGAGTCACCTGCCCCACCGGCTTTGAAAAGATGGAGGGGGCATTGTGCCCATAACTCACTCCTCCAGATGGGGCGGAGCGGGAGTTGCTGTTGCAGTTTGTGTAGCCGGAAGCCATTGACCTTTAACCTAGACAGGAGCAAGACACCAAATCTTAGTACTTTGAATCCAAGAGCAACCATAGCAAACCACGATTTTGATTGCGAAACACGACACACGAAGTGTGGAGTGGAAAGGGACCACCGGGCGTGCCAGAATCTGTTCATTGCCGGAAGACGGACTGGGACGTTGGGACGTATGGCCTAAATTTTAGGGGCAGATGCTATTTGGATTTATCCGTCCACCTCTCCGAAGATGCCAAGTTGATTTATGACACCGTATATCGGAGGTTTGGACGGATGCGGCCGTTGTAGCAGACTTCGTCAGATTCCCCCTCATTTGCGAAGGATTTTTGATTGTGGGGACGCTCTTCCCTGCAGGCGCAAGCCCCTGCAGTTAATAACGTTACCGCATCGCGATAACCACTTTCTCCTGCTCCGGAAGTTCACTTCGTGTCATGTGTGTTTTTATTTTTAGTTTAGGTTGCCCGCGGATTGTATACGGAGAATAATTTATGTCGTCGCCCGTAGGGCGTGGATTAGTCTAAATCTGTATACCTTAGATTTTGGTTTGTTTTATTTAAGGATCGTTAATCTGGTTTGAGATTAAGATCGACTTAAATGTATGCGAGCAGTTAGGGCTTGGTTGGTCTGAATTAGGGAGGTTCTATCCTCAGGGGGCCTAGCCAATTTGGGGTTGGTCCATTCAGTTTTCTTTATTGAAAAGTGCCAAGCACTTGTTTGGGCTCTGTATAATCAGTCCCCTTTTTGTAAAAAACAGGCTGAGCACTTATATAAGTTCTGACGCTCACATATAATCATGTGGGCTTTTAGTCATAGGGATTGCCTAATAAGTGTTAAACACTTTATCCCTTTTTGTCTTTGTATGGAGTGCCAGGCACTCTTTATGGCGCCTATGTGAGGGACACGTGAGGCGCTAGGCGCTGCCTAGTGAGTGCTAAGCACTCTTCCATTCTGTGGTGCCCACGTGAGGGGCATGTGAGGCGTCGGGCGCCGCTCATTGAGTGCTAAGCACTTTCCTCTGTGGCGCCTACGTGAGGGGCACGTGGGGCGCTGGGTTCTTTTCTTGCTTAATGATCAATAGAATCTTTATTTTATAGACGACTCTTTGGTTCTCAAGAAACAAGTTCTTCCCAATGAGAATTAAATTCTCATCATATGAGAGACTTGTCTTGTGGATCTCAGATTCAAAGAAAGAACTCAGTTCTTTGAGAAGGGCTAAACCCTCCAGTTGGTATATATTTTTACCCTTTTTTATATATCTTTTTTATTTACCTAAAATTTCCAAGAAGGGAGTTCTTCTTCCTCGAGAATTTAATTCTATGTTCCTTTTGAAGCTTTCTCCCTTTTTTTTAAGCTTATGGGGGGTTCTTTTTTTTTAGACTTGAAGTCTTAGATCCTTTATATAGTAGAGACGAGTTTGTTAATTAGTTTTTGAAGAAATCTCTCATTAAGAGATCCTAATTGATTTGGGGATTTTTACCCACCATTGGATCTTTGATCCAAGGGTTTCTGTTTTCCAGAACAAGATTGGGGAAATATTTTCCCTTGAACAGAATTTATTCTGCAAAACGGTGATTTTTTAATCACCGTTGGATTTTTAATCTAACGGTCCTCTGTTTTACAGAAGGCATAGAATTTTATTCTATGATCCAACCGAAGGTATCTTTCTTGTTTTAGAAAGATTTGAGAAATATTTCCTCTCAACAAAATTTTAATTCTGAGTTTTGATGATTTATCATCTCCGTTGGATTTTTGATCAAACGGCTCTGTTCAACAGAGGGCAGAATTTAATTCTACCTGGACGCCGGCGCTCACGTGGTGTGCATGCGGGCGCTAATTAGGGTTTTAATTCCTTTATGTGATTTGCATGTTGGCACCCGCGTGAGGAGCACGTGCGGCGCCATATAAGAGTTTTTAACTCTTGCGCTGGCACCCTTGTGGAAGGCACGTGAGGCGCTGCCTCTTTAAAATTTTTGGAACAGAGCTTTGCTCTTTTATTGGGGAAACAATGACATGTGGCAAGAGAAAATCAAGAATAAGCAAATAGGGCATAAGAGCAAGGAAACAAGAGAAAGCATGCAATTTCAATCTAAGCAACTGAAATATAAAGCAAGAGAGAAAGAGAGATTGCAAACGCAAACATGAGTCGTTTTTACAGTGGTTCGGGAGATCCCCTAGTCCAATTTCTTTGAGTGATCGAGCTCATTCCACTAAACACGTCTTTTTCGGAGACAAACACATTGCCCGCAAGCAACTCACAACCCTGCTTCTGGTGGAGGCCAAACCTTGCACACGTCTCCTCGAAAGACCACACGTTGCTCGGCACACGAGCAACATTTCTTTCGACACACGAGAAACACTTCTCTCTTGCAAGCTCTTCATATTTCTCTCTCAATACACACTCTTCTCTCTTACAAAGGCACCCTTGCACTCAGGATTTCTCACACAAAGAAAAGAATAGGAAAAGTACAAGCATAAGATTACTCTTAAAAGAGTTTTACAATGAAGCTCACCAATACTCAAGAAGATGGAAATATCAAACTAGAAGCTCTTGAATAATTTTGTGTGAGAGCGATTTTAGATAAGAAAATGAATATTTGATCAGACTCTCAGAAGAGATGAGATTTTTCTTTTGAAGATCACTTTAGGAATTTGCAATTAAAGTGCTCAAGTGATCAGGGCTGAAAATAGCAAAGCAAAACATATATATATATATATATATATATATATATATATATATATATATATATATATATATCCCAATAAAAACTAGCCGTTTTAAATGATGTCAGCGGTTTTAAAGAAAGGTAGACGTCTGAAGAAGGATACGACAGACGTCTGAAGCTTTAAAATTTAAATCCTAATGGATATATTTTTGAAATTATTTCAACACCTGACGTCTGCTAGAATGGGCGTCAGACGTCTGTCGATAAAACCATAGCAAACCCGAGAGTAGAACCTAGATGTCTGAAGTGTAATAGGCAGGCATCTGTAGTTATAAAAAACCATTTAAAAAAACCTTCATCAGATGTCAGTACCATTGACCTTCAAACGTCTTTCGATAAATAAAACCTAATCCGAGACTAGAAGGTAGACGTCGGAAGAATAATAGGAAGACATCTGACGTTTTGAAATTCCCTTTTTCAAATCCTGCATTAGACGTTTGTCCATTTGACCTTCAGATATCTGTTGTATCTCTGGGTTCTGATATTTCTGATATCTGGAAAATCTCAAAGGGCAGACGTCTGCAGCTTAAGTAAGCAGGCATCTGCTATGCACAAAATCAGAAACTTGGGGATTTTATGGAAAAAACATTAAACTTGAAAACCCGATGTTTAAGCAATGTAAAACGTTTGTACATGCGTGTGTGAGTGTTTAAAATCTCTAATCGATATAACCATAATTTATAGAGTACTTACAAAGATTCCTATGTCGATATCGCAATTCTCTGAATTCTTGAATCTTTGTCGTCTCGAGCTCTCAAACTTTGGTGCTTGATCTTCAATTGAACTTCCATTGATCTTCGCTACTCATAAGCGTCTTGCAGTCGATAGTTGATCTTTAAATCTTGGACTTGACTTTGCCTATTCAAAGTCGGACTTCATCTTCTAGCTTATTAGCTATTCGTAACTTGAATTCTTGAACTCTTAACCTCGGCTACTTAGCATCGCGAAGTTTAAATATGCAATTTGAGAAACACTCGTCCATATTCTCCAACCTCTATTAGATATAACGTTTAGGATCGATTTCTTCCATCCTCTTTTGTATGCTTGTGTCGTGAGATATCCTGAAATGCAATCTCAAAATGACCAAACACATCATATACAGTGTTATGAAATAAACAAGATATAAACACAAGTATATAAAACATTCATTGTTTCGATATCACAAATATGAATAGTATATCAATATCAAGATATAACTCAAATGCATGGCATAAGATATTGATATACTATATACTTACACACATGATATATAAAAACCAAGATATAGAACACATGTATATACATATTCATATTGTGAAACATCAAAACAATGAATGAGAGTAATATATCGATATCAAAGAATATAACACAAGTAAAGCTTGTCGTTATTGATATATTACTCGAAATACACAAGATATAAGATATGTAAGTTAAACAACAAGTGTATATCAGTTTGGTGTCGATAAGGCAAACAAGATAAAACATGTGACACGAAACAACTATTCATGTTTTAGCTATCATCAAAACAAAGCGAGAATGGATATACTAATATCATCAAAATCCATAAGCTAACATTCTTCCCCTTTTTGATAATGAAAAAACATGAATAGGAGATAGTATTGTAGGATATATGTATGCCCTAAAGACCATTATTTGTAATGGATGCTGTGTGTGTGTATATGACAATCTTGCTCGAAATAATAGTATACTATCTGGTTTGCCTTTATCTTAACATGTGCGTATGTTTTACTAGTTATTACGTATTGCTTATACATGTTGATAAAGCCCGTAGGATGTGCTTGACTACTAGCGTTGTGATGTCGATCATACTTATGGGGGCTGGGTAGTCTATAAGCACATCCTTAAAGTATCCCTAGTCGTAGGAATATCGAGACTAGGCATCAATATTCTAGAGTAGACTGGTGTATCAATTTCTAGACCCCGACGAGGGGCCATGGTTATGTAAGTCCACGTTGCCCACCCCGGTGCTTGCGGGGAGGCGGAAAACGGAATAAAAATCGGATTTTTACTACTCTAGGCAACATGGACTAGACAAAGTCGGATCTTTGCTAAACAAAAACTAGCTAAAGCTAACTAGAAATTAGCTACAAGGAAGAATGGTTATACCTAGGGCTTTATGTCCTTCTCTCCTTGCTCCTTGGAGTAGTAGAAAGAGATCACCTTTGTCGTCTTCTCACGTCGAAGAAGGATCCACCCGAGAGCCTCAACCTTTGGCTTCAACTTCAAGCTAGAAGTAACTAGGGTGCTAGAAGTGCCAATCCTAGAACCCTAGATGAGAGTAGAGATTACTATGGAATGGTTTTTCTCAAGCTCAAGTGTTTCTCAATACATGAGAAGGGAGAGCTTGAGGAAGAGGAAGAGCAAGAACAAGAGAGAGAAAGTATATGATAGAATGAGAGAATAATAAGCCATTCTCACATATATGTGTGAATTATAAAAAATACATAATTAGCTAGATAATTGTCATGGTTAATCAAGACTTGACCATTATCATTTCACATTAAATGAAAATTGCAAGGATCAAAGAGCATCTTTTATATGGAATGATGATGGTCAACATGTCAACAAGGTCAACAAGTCAAGTATGGTCAAAATGTCAACAATCCTAACCATGCACAATTATATATATATATAGCTAATATCAATTAATTATAATACACACATAAGCATTAGGGTTAATAAAATGACAATGGTCATTAACCCTAATCAAAGTCCTCTTCCTCTGACTCAATCAACTGTGCATACGCACCCGCATTCGTGATCCGAGGAACACGAATACAAAGAGATAAAACCAATCCCAAATCATATACTAGGATCTGGCTTAAACCAAAGCCCGCTAGTATAAGCTGTCCGGACAGCAAACGTGCACAAGTGCGCGGATGTGAACGAACCCTGTCGCAAAACCATGCGACCTCTACTCATTTTTCCTAAAGGCGAATAGCTCTCTGTGTGGGACTCTAAAGACTCGACACTACGCTGGCAGTGAGTTTAACCACAGACCGCAAGCGGCACTAGCTGTACGTAACGGTCCCCAGGTAGATGCCGATAAGAAGACTGACGAGGTGACCCCATCTGAAATCCTACTGAGCCTGTATGTGACAGTCTCCGTACAGTCCGGTCTGTTCGTCTGATACATCGCATGGCGGGCCTAGGGGGGCGGTGAACGTCAGTCCCCTAATAGCGGTACAAGTCGTGTCGGAGTGTAGCCCAGAACACCCTGAGATAACACTGGAAACCTACCAGTATATCTCGCTTGCCCTGGACAGGGACTACTTGTGTAATGGCTCTCCTGGACACAGCGCGATGTCAACCCCCGATACCGGGAGAGACGAATCCTGTCTAACCGTCACTGCCTCCAAGTGCTTCGGGACTGCTCCCAAAAACTACCTGTTTGCACGACTCCTTTGAGCCGTGGTAGGGTAGTAATCAAAGTGCAGTAGGAACACACTCGAGGCGAAGTGACAGTGTCAAGTCAGCGGACTAAGCTGTACTTATGTCACCTGGGAACTGATAACTGACGATAGGTATAATACCAACCAACAGTTCCCGACGAGTCCTGTCCAGTGTACTCGTAACCTAACGAGCACCCGCATACTATCTCAAGTATGACGTACTGGCGGCTGTGGGACAGACCGTCTCCCACGCTGGGATGAGAAGCGTATACGCTAGTCTACTCCGGAGTATCGATGCCCTGTCTCGATAGTCCAACGACTAGGGACCTGTATAAGGATGTGCTTATGGATTACCCAGCCCCCACAAGTGTGAGCGCCATCACAACGCTGGTAATCAAGCAAAGATCCTAAGGGCTCTACTAATATGTATATAAGCGATATGCTAAAAGAAACACATGCACATATTGAAATAGAGACAAACCAAGTAGCATACTGCCATTTCGAGCAAGATTGTATATATAATTGTGAATATCCCAAGCTTCCATCAAGTAATATACAAACTAGTATGATACAGTAATGGCCTCTAGGGCATATACACTAACAATCTCCCACTTGCACTAAGGCCATGTACTTGCGTATCGAAGACCTATCAGCTCGATCAGCCGCTCGAACTGAGTCTAGGGCAAGGCCTTAGTGAATGGATCTGTAGTGTTATCTTCTGAAGCAACCCTCCGAACCTCGATCCCCTGGCGATCCACGATCTCCCTGATCAGGTGATACCGCCTCAAGATGTGTCTGGATTTCTGATGGGACCTGGGTTCCTTCGCTAAAGCTATAGCCCCGTTGTTGTCGCAATACAGAGGTATTGGGTCAACAATGGACGGAACCACCTGAAGTTCTTTCAAGAACTTCCTTATCCAGACAGCTTCTTTTGCGGCATCAGATGCAGCGATGTATTCCGCTTCCATAGTCGAGTCAGCAACGGTTTCCTGTTTGGAGCTCTTCCAACACACCGCCCCTCCATTGAGGGTAAAGACAAAACCCGACATGGACTTGGAATCATTCTTGTCACTCTGGAAGCTGGAGTCAGCAAATGCCTCAATCTGGAGGTCTTTTCTGCCATACACCAAGAACATCTCCTTAGTCCTTCTCAGGTACTTGAGAATGTTCTTTACCGCTATCCAATGTTTCTCCCCAGGGTTTGACTGACCTGCTTACCACACTCAGTGCATAAGCCACATCTGGTCTGGTACACAACATCGCATACATTATAGAGCCTACCGCAGAAGCGTAGGGTATAATAGACATGCGATCCCTCTCCAAATCAGTCTTGGGAGACATCTCTTTGGAAAGGGTGATCCCGTGACAAGCCGGTAGATTACCGCGCTTGGAATCTTCCATACTGAATCTCTTTAGTATGGCGTCGATGTACCTGGACTGTGAAAGTCCTAATATCCTCTTGGATCTGTCACGGTAGATCCGGATACCCAGAATGTATGAGGCATCACCCAGGTCTTTCATGGAGAACCTGTGTGACAAGAACCCCTTGACAGATTGTAGCATAGGAATGTCATTTCCTATTAAGAGAATGTCATCCACGTATAAAACAAGGAATACTACAGTTCTCGCTACAAATCTACAATAGATGCATGGTTCATCTGGATTTTTGATAAAGCCAAATTCCTTGACCGTCTCATCAAAACAGATGTTCCAACTCCGCGATGCCTGCTTTAGTCCATAAATGGACTTAAGCAACTTGCACACCTTTCCGCTGCTCCCACTCTGAATGAAACCCTCTGGCTGGTCTATATAGACACACTCCTCTAAATGTCCATTTAGAAAAGCGGTCTTTACGTCCATCTGCCAAATTTCATAATCGTGGAAGGCAGCAATGGCAAGAAGGATCCGAATGGATTTCAGCATAGCTACTGGAGAAAAGGTTTCGTCATAGTCCAAACCAGGTCGCTGACGAAAACCATTTGCAACCAGTCTAGCTTTATAGGTCTCAACCTGTCCATCTACACCAATCTTCCTTTTGAAGATCCACTTGCATCCTACGGGTTTTACCCCATCTGGAGCAATGTCCAACGTCCATACTTTGTTGGTGTACATGGACTCCATTTCGGTCCGCATTGCATCCAGCCATTTTACCGAGTCGACGCTCTGAATGGCTTGCTGGAAGCTAGTAGGCTCATCACAATCTATGATGCAATCCTTTCTATCCCTGTCAATGCGAAAACCGTAGTATCTCTCGGGCGGATGAGACTGCCTACTACTCCTGCGGAGTGGCGTGGGAATGTCCTGATCTTTCGAACCCTCTGGTTCTACTAAGCTTTCAGTAATAGCTCGTGGTTCTGGAATTTCTTCCTTTTCTATTGCGCTCCAACTTATTTCCTTTTCTATGAACTGGTGTTCTAGAAAGTGGGCATGGCGAGAAACAAAAACCTTTTGTTCCTCTTCGCAATAGAAGAAATATCCCTTGGAGTTCTTTGGATATCCCACAAACTTGCACTGTACTGAGCGTGCCTCGAGCTTGTCCGCATGCTGCTTTTTTACAAAAGCTGAACATCCCCATGTCTTAATGTGATTAAGATAGGGTCTCTTCCCACACCATATCTGATATGGTGTAGTAGGCACAGTCTTAGTTGGAACTCGGTTCAAAAGGTATGCAGCTGATTCTAGCGCATATCCCCAGAACGATCGCGGCAACTCAGCGTTACTCATCATAGACCGTACCATATCCAATAGGGTTCGGTTCCGTCTCTCCGATACACCGTTATGTTGCGGAGTGTATGGAGGAGTAAGCTGAGAGAGAATTCCATTCTCTTTTATGTAACCCAGGAACTCGGCACTCAAGTATTCACCACCTCGATCAGATCTCAGTGCCTTGATACTTTTGCCTGTTTATTTTTCTACTTCATTCTTATATTCCTGGAATTTTTCAAAAGCCTCGGATTTATGTTTCATTAAGAAAACATAATCGTACCTTGAAAAGTCATCCGTAAAAGTAATGAAGTAAGAATAACCGCTTCGTGCATGTGTAGACATTGGACCGCACACGTCGCTGTGTACGAGTCCCAAGAGCTCGCTCGCTCTTACTCCGTGTCCAGTGAACGGAGTCTTTGTCATCTTTCCTCTGAGACAGGATTGACAAGTTGCATACGATTGATATTCGAACGGATCCAAATATCCTTCTGTGTGCAACTTCGTCAACCTTCTCTCATTAATGTGACCAAGTCTACAATGCCATAAGAAAGTTTTATTGATTTCTGGAAACTTTCTTTTGTGTGTATTCTGGACATTGAAAATCTGTGGTTGGTTTAAAACGTATATACCGTTGTTTAATGTGCCTGACCCAATCAAAACTTGATTAAGGTGAATGTTCACTACATTACTTACAAATGCAAATTCATAACCTTCTTTAGATAATAAAGATACAGAAATGATATTACAGGTTGCATTTGGTACATAATAACAACTACGCAAAACCAAAAAGTGTCCATCCGACAATCCCAGGTGATAGTCCCCCACGGCCTCAGCATCCATGCTAGCACCGTTTGCAACTCTGAGGGTCATGTCACCTGCCTTCAAAACTCTACGCTTTCTCAACGCCTGCAAAGAATTACAGATATGAGATCCTGATCCGGTATCCAATACCCAGGATGTAGAGTTTATTGATAGACAGTTTTCAATAACATATATACCTGAAGCTGAAGCCGCAACTCGCTTCAAATCCTGGGTTCTGGCCTTCCAAGCCTTGCAATCCTGTTTCCAGTGTCCACTTTTGTGACAATAGAAGCATTCTTCCTTCCCCACCAGCTTTCCCGCTATCTTTGTTGCCTTTCCTTTTCCCATCGTATCCACTTTACTGACACCGCCTCTTGGTTTGGCGGGGGCTTTCTTCTTCTTACCCTTGGCTTTCGTCCTGGATCTAGAAGAGAAAGATCCTCCTACAAACAAAGTGGATGTCTCCCTACCCTTCTGTAGGGTGCCCTCAGCACTCCTCAACATGTTCAGAAGTTCGGAAAGTTCAACCTCCTTTCCTTGCATGTTGAAGTTAAGGATAAACTGGGCGTAAGTGGAAGGAAGGGACTGGAGAATCAAATCAGTATAGAGTTCATTCTCCAACGTGGTCCCAAGGTCCGCGAGCTCCTCTATGTAGCCAATCATCTTAAGCACGTGTTCCGCTACCGATGATCCGACGGCCAATCTTGCCGAAAATAGCTTCTTCGATACTTCGTATCTGGCGATACGAGACTGCTCTCCATACAGTTCTTTTGTATGGAGAAATATGGACTCTAGGTCCATATTCTCGTGCCTCCTCTGATGTTCGTTGTCCATCGAGGCAAGTACGAGGCATTTGGCCTTTGCGCAATCTATCTCCCAAGTCTTACGGATTTCTACATCCGCGACGCTGGAGGTGGGACCTAGGACAGGGGGAGCTTTGGTGGTAAGGACATACCCCAACTTGTCGTAAGTGATTGCCATCTTGACATTCCTAAGCCAATCTTTGTAGTTTGGCCCTGTCAGTATGTTTTTATCTAGTAATAACTTAAGTCCGGTCATGTTGAATGGTCGCTGCAATTAGGAGAGAGAAAAGAAACACTTTAGCATGATGCTCTTGCAAGTTTAGAGTGGTTTTTAGTTTGTCTAAACTGGATGGCTCCCACTGTCTCTCGAATCCCTTCTCAAACCGTAAAGAAAGGATTAGTCGGGATCAATCTCACCGTACAATACTTGCTTAACCGTTCAGCCAGGCCAGTGTTGGTACTTCGAGGGAGGTTTTCCAACGCTTTCGCGAAGTTCCTTAATTTAAGAACCTCTTTTCCCTGGGGGCGTAGCCCCGCAACACCTTTCTAGACACCTACTAGGTTTATAGCATTGATCGTTAAGTGAGAGTTTTCCCGAGGAGTAGCATATACTCACAGTAGGATCGGGATCCAAATATTATCGCGTGATAAAACCGAAGGAATCCTACCAGAATCATCACACTCCAAATGGTATGCAGCGCTAGCAAGTTTCAGTACTTATGAAACTCCCGATGTGGATTTTTGCCCCATGCTCTTATGACCTTGACTTTGGCCAAAATATCATAAGTCACATGTCAAGTTCTACCCGTCATTCTCCTGGTTAATTTGGATCCACCCGTACCTACCCTTGACTTTGGCCAAAATGGCAGCATGACTGTCCCAAACCAACGCATCTATCTATGCTGCACATGAATACCCAATAGCTACCAATCACTATGCCTTGATTTTGGCCAAAATACATAGCTTGAATACTTTTTGACCATTCATGTGGAATGACGGAGGGCTACGAATGGTTTTGGTGAAACCGTGAACGTAGTGAACTTGATATAATCGATGGAACGAGATAGCTTTTAAAAGGTGTGGTTCAAGCTCCGCGTTTAAAAGTTTAGTTTTTAAAAGAACCGAGTGGTTTTCAAAGTGTTCCAATCGACTTTTACTTGGTTTATTTTCTTGCATTAGTTCTTTTAATGCGTCCCATCATTTAATCCTACCATTGTAGAAAACAACCAAAATATGACGTACGCTTATGCCATTCGCATTCGCCACGGGGCCCCGTCATCACCCGTTAGGTTACTTAACTAACGACAGAGCGGGGGCTGGGCTAGCGCGGCTGTAAAACATAAGCAACGCCTAAATAGTTATCATATATAAATATATAGCAATGATAGACATTACAGATCACAGATGAATACATTGGATATACTAGGAATCCGCAATCCGTTCGAGCCTGCAACGAAAAGCGGATTACACGGTCACGGTGAATAGCCAATACCCCACCCAAGACCCTTACGGGTGCAGCAAACTACCCGCCAAGTACCCGAAGCGAAGCAACCTCCCTCAACACCATGAGTAGGCCACTCGGCACTTCGAGATACCCGGTAGTTTGTGCACCCCTCCATGGGTCTATCCAAGGAGCAAAAACAGTAAAAAGAATTATACAATGACGGCTACAACCCTGACCCGGTTGTGCGGCCATACAAATAATAATACATCAATTTACATATTACAATGAATGAAAGAAAAAGAAACACTCATCTCACATCCACCCCGGCTATTCACCCGCGACAATCCAACGCATTCATATACACATACCATCATCAAACACAGATCACAGATATGTATAACCCCCACTAATTGACTTATAGCGATTAGCAGACGTTCAATACATATAAACATCACAGATATAACCCATTAGTCAAAGTGTAGTGAAGTTCGATCAAAAAATACGGATTTATTGGCCCCCGAAAACAAATTTCTTTTCTGGAAAACCTGGGCACAAATAAACCATCTTAAAAATCCCAAAACCAAGCCAGAAGAACACTGCACCAAACCCGACCCAGAACCGAGTCAAAACGGCCGCGGTTCCGCGGCAATAGGCATGCTTTTGCCGCGGAACCGCCGTGATTTGAGCGATTCACTGGATCGTTTTTGGTGGCTTTCTTCACAAAACCCTGAGATGATTTTTGACGTAAGATTTATTTTATTTTGAACAGAAAAAAATTCAACAGAAAGTTAGGGTTTTGTGTTTTTAGTTTTGTGATTTTTTCCGATTGAACTTCCATACACTTTACTGCCTAGCTAGTTTATGTTTAGTTAGGCTCTGATACCACTGTAAGTCCACGTTGCCCACCCCGGTGCTTGCGGGGAGGCGGAAAACGGAATAAAAATCGGATTTTTACTACTCTAGGCAACATGGACTAGACAAAGTCGGATCTTTGCTAAACAAAAACTAGCTAAAGCTAACTAGAAATTAGCTACAATGAAGAATGGTTATACCTAGGGCTTTATGTCCTTCTCTCCTTGCTCCTTGGAGTAGTAGAAAGGGACACCTTTGTCGTCTTCTAACGTCGAAGAAGGATCCACCCGAGAGCCTCAACTTTTTGGCTTCAACTTCAAGCTAGAAGTAACTAGGGTGCTAGAAGTGCCAATCCTAGAACCCTAGATGAGAGTAGAGATTACTATGGAATGGCTTTTCTCAAGCTCAAGTGTTTCTCAACACATGAGAAGGGAGAGCTTGAGGAAGAGGAAGAGCAAGAGAGAGAAAGTATATGATAGAATGAGAGAGTAATAAGCCATTCTCACATATATGTGTGAATTATAAAAAATAGATAATTAGCTAGATAATTGTCATGGTTAATCAAGATTTGACCATTATCATTTCACATTAAATGAAAATTGCAAGGATCAAAGAGCATCTTTTATATGGAATGATGATGGTCAACATGTCAACAAGGTCAACAAGTCAAGTATGGTCAAAATGTCAACAATCCTAACCATGCACAATTATATATATATATATATATATATATAGCTAATATCAATTAATTATAATACACACATAAGCATTAGGGTTAATAAAATGACAATGTTCATTAACCCTAATCAAAGTCCTCTTCCTCTGACTCAATCAACTGTGCATACGCACCCGCATTCGTGATCCGAGGAACACGAATACAAAGAGATAAAACCAATCCCAAATCATATACTAGGATCTGGCTTAAACCAAAGCCCGCTAGTATAAGCTGTCCGGACAGCAAACGTGCACAAGTGCGCGGATGTGAACAAACCCTGTCGCAAAACCATGCGACCTCTACTCATTTTGCCTAAAGGCGAATAGCTCTCTGTGTGGGACTCTAAAGACTCGACACTACGCTGGCAGTGGGTTTAACTACAGACCGCAAGCGGCACTAGCTGTACGTAACGGTCCCCAGGTAGATGCCGATAAGAAGACTGACGAGGTGACCCCATCTGAAATCCTACTGAGCCTGTATGTGACAGTCTCCGTACAGTCCGGTCTGTTCGTCTGATACATCGCATGGCGGGCCTAGGGGGGCGGTGAACGTCAGTCCCCTAATAGCGGTACAAGTCGTGTCGGAGTGTAGCCCAGAACACCCTGAGATAACACTGGAAACCTACCAATATATCTCGCTTTCCCTGGCCAGGGACTACTTGTGTAATGACTCTCCTGGACACAGCGCGATGTCAACCCCCAATACCGGGAGAGACGAATCCTGTCTAACCGTCACTGCCTCCAAGTGCTTCGGGACTGCACCCAAAAACTACCTGTTTGCACGACTCTTTTGAGCCGTGGTAGGGTAGTAATCAAAGTGCAGTGGGAACACACTCGAGGCGAAGTGACAGTGTCAAGTCAGCGGACTAAGCTGTACTCATGTCACCTGGGAACTGATAACTGACGATAGGTATAATACCAACTAACAGTTCCCGACGAGTCCTGTCCAGTGTACTTGTAACCTAACGAGCACCCGCATACTATCTCAAGTACGACGTACTGGCGGCTGTGGGACAGACCGTCTCCCACGCTGGGATGAGAAGCGCATACGCTAGTCTACTCCGGAGTATCGATGCCCTGTCTCGATAGTCCAACGACTAGGGACCTGTATAAGGATGTGCTTATGGATTACCCAGCCCCCACAAATGTGAGCGCCATCACAACGCTGGTAATCAAGCAAAGATCCTAAGGGCTCTACTAATATGTATATAAGCGATATGCTAAAAGAAACACATGCACATATTGAAGTAGAGACAAACCAAGTAGCATACTACCATTTCGAGCAAGATTGTATATATAACTGTGAATATCCCAAGCTTCCATCAAATAATATACAAACTAGTATGATACAGTAATGGCCTCTAGGGCATATACACTAACAGGTTAGTCCCATAGCCATTGGTGTGTTTCACCTAAGATTGTATACAGGTGCTCACTGTGGGTGGGTACACTGGACGGACTCGCTTGGAACTGCTGGATGGTATTATACCAAGCGTCAGATGGCAGTTCTTATGTAGCATGTGTATAGGTAGTCAATAGAACTGAGATCATAATTTGTATCGTGTGAGTTCCCACTGTACCTTGATTACTACCCTACCACGGCTCAAAAGAGTCGTGCAAACAGCTTTTAGTTGGGTACAATCCTGAGTCACATAGAGGTAGTGAGTGATTGTTAGGGATTCGTCTCTCCTGGTATAAGGATTGGATATTGCACTGTGTTTGGTTAGTCAACACCATATGCCCTTGGCCAGAGCAGTTGAGTGTTAGGAATATGTATGCCCTAGAGGCCATTATTGTATATTATAGTGGATGCTTGGATATATATATAGAGGACTTTCTTGCTTGACATGATAGTATGCTATCTGGTTGCTCTTTGTCTTAACATGTACACTTCTTTTATTATACTGTCTCTCTGATATATGTTGATAAAGCCCTTAGGATGTAGGCTTGACTACCAGGACTATGATGCAGATCATACTAGTGGGGCTTGTGTAGTCCGCAACACATCCTTTATCAGTTCCTAGTTGAGGGAGTATCGAGACAGGACATCGATATCCCAAAGTAGACTAGTGTGTACGTTTCTTGACCCTATATGGGGCGATGGTTGATCCCACAACCATTGGTGTTTGACATCAAAGATTGTACACATGTGCTCCTTAGAGAATGGGTACACCGAACATGACTCGCCGAGAACTCCTAGATGGTACCATACCTATCGTCAGATAGCAGTTCTCTTGTGACATTTGTACAAGTTAGTCTGTAGACCCGAGATCGTCATAGTGTCTTGTGTGATTCCCACTGTGTTTTGATTTCCTCCCTACCACGGCTCAAAAGAGTCGTGCAAACAGGTGGATTTTGGGTACAGTCCCGAGTCACATGGAGGCAGTGAGCAATAGGAGGGGTTTCGTCTCTCCCGGTATAGGGAGTTGATATTGCACAATGCTCGATTGGCTATTATAGGAAGTCCCTGAACAGGGCTGATGAGATTTATTGATAAGTGTTATCAGTAGTTTCTCGAAAGGTTATAGGCCATATCGGCATGACTTATCAAGTTACCGGGGTCTGACGATTCCACCCCCAGACTCGATATGCGGCATATCAGACGAAGAGACTGGAATGTACGGTAAGTGTTGCTTATAGGCTTTACGAGAGTTTGGACAAGTTTGCTTGTTGATCTTCTATTCGTTCAATACCTGGGTAACCGTTATGTCCAGCTAGTACCTCTGACGGCTTATGGGTATCTAATATGATCAATACCTACTGCTGGTTTATTGACGAGTTTTTAGAGTCCCACATAGAGGTTTTCTAGCTCAAGCAAAATGAAGTAGGGCACATATGGTGATATGTGCGGGATCTTGATTAAATACGAGTATGTGATACCGTATTCTAATCTCGCGATATTTGATATCGGTTAGATTATATATGATATAACCAGATTATTGAATCAAGTGTTGATTCAATGATTTGTTATATGTATATATATTTGATATTGGCCGGTTATATATGATATGACCTGATTATTGAATCAAGTGTTGATTTGATATTGAATATTGAATATTGTCGGTTATATATGATATAAGCGGGTTATTGAATCAAGTGTTGATTTGATAATGTGATATATATATATATATATATATATAAATGATATTAGTCGGTTATATATGATATAACTAGATTATTGAATCAAGTGTTGATTTAATAATTTGATATATATTAATATATTTGATATATACATATATATTAACTAATATAGCTCACAAAATGATTTTCTTCTCTTAATATATAATTGTATATATATATATATATATAAAATGTATTTGTATCATGATTGATGATACATAGAATATGGGTGTATGAGACTCACACCTAGGGTTAGAGATTATTGTGATGATTTATTTTAAGAGGAAAATCAAAATGAATGGAAAATGAGTCATGGCTTGGATGCTTGTAGAAGTATTGAGAATCCATGACTCATCCTCTCATTTTGTTTTACTCTAAGATATTTATTCTCACAACATTATCTTTAGTCCATGGTTCATTCTCTCACTTGATCACACTTACTCACCCAGGTTCTTCTTCCTTAAGAGCTCATTCTAGGGTTTTTCTTGAGTTGGAAAAATAAAGAGAAACATATTTCTAAAGTGAGCAAAATTCTTACTTCATCAATCTACACTAATCTAGCCCATTAGTTTAGATTGTTAGCTTCACTAATACATTGATTAGTGAAGAGATAGTTTGAGTTAACGAGACTTCAAGGTGGATCATCTTCGGCTTCGAAGACATCAAAGAAAGCTCGATCCTTTCTTCAAGTGGAGCCAAGAAGAGTTCTAGGGACTGTTCCCCTCCGAAAGACGGCGCACAAGACTGCGATGTCCTGACGCTGAGATTCGGGGCAGATGCTATTTGGTTTTATCCGTCCACCTCTCCGAAGATGCCAAGTTGATTTATGGCACCGTGTATCGGAGGTTTAGATGGATGCGGCCGATGTAGCAGACTTCGTCAAATTCCCCCTCGCTTGAGGGGTTTTTGATTGTGGGGACGCTCTTCCCTACAGGCGCAAGCCCCTGCAGTTAATTACGCTACCGCATCGCGGTAACAACTTTCTCCTTCTCCAGAATTTCACTTCGTGTCGTGTGTGTTTGTTTTGTTTGTGGTTGCCCGTGGATTGTATAAGGAGACTGAGTAATGCCGTCGCCCGTAGGACGTGGATTAGTCCAAATCCGTATTTACTTAGATTTGGGTTTGGTGTTTTTAGTTTAAGGATGCATTAGTCGCGTTGCGGCTAAGATCAACTTAAACGTTCGTTAATGATACGATAGTCCTGTTTGAGACTAAGATCAACTTAACATGATAATCCATTTAATATCTGGCCATCGAGACTCGTCATCTCTCTAACGTCGTTGAAGGATTACAACGGCAGATGTCAGAAGATTCAGAGATGTACCCTTGAACCAAGGTTGATTTGGATTTTTATAGTCCGTTTGAATGTTTAAGGATACGTTAGCCGTGTTTGGGGGCTAAGATCAACTTAAACGGGATCGTTTAGATCCGGCAAAAGAGCATTTGGAGGCTCTATTGTTCCAGTTTAGGGACGTAGTGGTCCATAGGTAGTTTAGGGACATTGCGGTCCATGCTCCAGTTTAGGGACGTGGTGGTCCATGTTCCAGTTTAGGGAAGTGGTGGTCCATGTTCCAGTTTAGAGACGTGGTGGTCCGACATTAGTTTAAAGACGTTTCGGTCCGACATTAGTTTAAGGACGTTTCGGTCCAACATTAGTTTAAGGACGTTCCGGTCCACGAGTTTAAGGACCCCGCAGTCCGATTGATGTGTGGTCGTCGGGACCCGTCACCTCTCTGACGTCGTTGAAGGATTACAACGATGGGTGTCAGAGGAGTTCGGAGATGTACCCTCGAACCGGATATAAATTAATTTAAGAGAACAGGTGTGCTTAGTCAATTTAATTTGAGGACTTACGGCCAAAATTGGGCTAAGTCCAGTTGAAAATGCTCAACACCCTTATTTATTTTTGGTCTATTAGACCTGTGCTAGGGCTTTGCCCATACTTAAATAATGCATTGCATTACTTCTATTTTTTTTGTTTGGGCTCTTCCCATAAAAGATGCAGAGCATCAATTTCACTTGGGCTCTGCCCCCTTTTTATTGCTTTGCAATTTATTTTGGCCTGCTAGGTCTTTTTGATTTGGGCCTGGCCCTTTAAGAAATGCCTTGCATATGTCAGGCGCTTTGTGCCAATCAGAGGGCGCAAGCGCTTGTAGTGTTGACACGTGTCGCGCAAGCGCAGTGCGCTGCGCTAATGCGCTACGACTGCGCTGCTGACATGTGGCGCGCTCTGGTGGCTTGCGCCAATCCAGGAACGCAACAGCGCAGTTTGCAAGTGCAAGGCACTATGATTTCAGAATATTTTAGATTCAAGAACCAATGGTTCACAAAAGAAGTGCAAAGCACTGTTCGTTTCCTTGATCTAATTTAGATCAAAGAAAAACAATTTTTTCTTTTTATTTCAGGAACCAAAGGTTCATAAAAGTGCAAAGCACTATTTTTTTTATTTTGTTTTTTCTTGTTTTAAAGAACCCGTGGTTCATAAGAAGTGCAAAGCACTGTTTATTATGTGAAGATCATTGATCTGGTTTTTAGATCAATGATCTATTAGAAGAAATTTCTTCTCTCTTGTGAAAGTTTTTACCTTTTTCTTGAAATTTTTCTCAGAGTTCTCTATGTTTGAAGCTCTTGATTTTTTTTCAAGAAATGTTGATCCCCTTTTTTTTTAATTTTAGAAAGAAGGATCATTGGTCGTTGGGACCCACCACCTCTTCGACGACACTGAGAGATTACAGTGCCATATATCGAAAGTGTGGAGGGATGTACCATTTGAACCATGTCTCACTCATTAGGGGGGAAGAACAGGTTGGAGCTTAAGCTTCTCGCTACTGAAAAAGGCTTCTTTGCGTTCGCGCACGTGCGTCGCACGTGTGTCGCACGTGTTGGACGTTTATATTTGCACGTAGCGCACATGGATCTTGCGCATATGCGCATTATGGGGGGGAGCAAGCTCCTATGGAGAACGAGTCTCCTTTGAATATTCTCATGTGGTGCGCACGTGGTGCGCACGTGGCGGGCGCACGTGCGTTGCACGTGGCGCACATGCGCATTATGAGGAGAAGCAAAGTTTCTATATATGGAGAACAAGCTCCTTTTAATATTATTAAATATTCTCATGTGGTGCGCACGTGCGTTGCACGTGGTGGCGCATGGCGGGCACACGTGCATTGCACGTGGCGCACATGCGCATTATGAGGAGAAGCAAAGTTTCTATATATGGAGAACAAACTCATTTTAATATTATTAAATATTCTCATGTGGTGCGCACGTGCGTTGCACGTAGTGCCGCATGGCGGGCACATGTGCGTTGCACGTGGCGCACATGCGCATTATGAGGAGAAGCAAAGCTTCTATATATGGAGAACAAGCTCCTTTGAGTATTGAATCCTTTGAGGATTTAACTCTACCTTTCTAAGAGGTATCTCCTCTTATTTATATGGGAGTGGTAGAGAAGCCATCTCTCCTTTTCCCGATGTGAGACTAAAAAATGCATTCCCCATGTAGTAGAGCATTACTTTAGATTACACGTGTATAACACATTTGCTCATAACTTTTGATCTCGGATGAATTATGAGGCCCATAATATATCAAATCGAAGTTCTTTTCGAGATGCTTTCAATATCATCAGAATTTAGCTGTTTTTCGTTCCGGAGTTTGTCAAAATACAGCTCGGAAAATACTGGTTCGCATCTTCTTCCTTAGATCACATGTGCATAGACATTTGCTCATAACTTTTGATCCCGGATGAATTATGAGGCCCATAATATATCAAATCGAAGGACTTTTCAAGATGCTTTCAATACCATCAGAATTTAGGTGTTTCTCATTCCGGAGTTTGTCAAAATAAAGCTCGGAAAATACTGGTTCGCATCTTCTTTCTTAGATCACATGTGCATAACACATTTGCTCATAACTTTTGATCCTGGATGAATTATGAGGTCCATAATATATCAAATCGAAGGTTTTTTCGAGATGCTTTCAACACCATCATAATTTAACAGTTTATCATTAGGGAGTTTATCAAAATACAGGCCGGAAGATACTGGTTCGCATTTTCTTAAACGTATCGCTGCCATTTGATACCTTGGACTCTTTTGCGCAGAAATTTTTGGCGTGAACAAATGCCCCCCACTACTTGCCCACGTAAGTATATATGTGGGTGAAGTAGTGCAGAGTAATGTATAGCGTATGACCAGTTTCGGGTTGGTATATAATTTCAGAATCTTGATCTGAGAAGATAACGAGCGGACACAAGCGTCGTCATTTATCAATGACTCAAATCTCGACTCTTAAAAGATATAGTTCCAAACTCTCAATTCCATGAGCCGCACCCTTCTATTTCTTTATGTTTTACTCTGGTGTGAAGTAGTTTATACGCTCATGAGTAACTTCTCCATTTCAGTGGCATGTAGCTTTAGCAAGTGTGGCTCGTAGATGGTCCATCTTAACCTCTTTGTAGGGCAGTAATGGCTTAGAAGACAGGGGTAGGATCTGCCACCTAAGTCTTTTCAACTTTATGAGCCGTGAGGGTCTCATAAAGACTTTTCTCCCTACGGATCGAGAGGATCTCGTAGGTGTATTTTCTCCTTAGTAATCGTGAGGATTCCTAAGTGCGTTTTCTCTTATAAGTCGTAAGGATCTTATAAGAGAATTTTCTCCCTTACAAGTCGAGAAGACTCGTAAGTGGTTGGTGAGTTGACTTGTTTCCGAGTCGAAGTATTGCTCCGACGGGGAGGTCGTTGGCTGATTTATTTCCGCGACGGAGGTCATTGGCTGACTTGTTTCCGAGACGGAGGTTCTTGGCCGTGAGTACTCAACGGGCAGCATGGCTCAAGCAAAGCACTTCTCATTTCCACCATTTGGAACAAGAAGCAGCTTTAAGGCTGAAGGAGCGTCAGGAGTCTTCAAGCGAAACTGCTCGCCTACGTGCTGAAGTTGAGGCGAACGCTGCCGAGGTGAAGGCTGTCTTCGAGGGCCTTCTGGAGTGTATCTCACATGGGCTAAACTTGAAGCGAAAGCTTGATGTTGCCGAGCATGACACTCCAGGCCGTGAAGCCACTCATCAGGCCGTTAAGGAGCAGCTTGCATCTGTCTTGCAGCAGCGGGCTCAAGTAGAGGCAGAACTGGCGGTGGTAGCCGATCGGGAAAAGGCATGGAAGGAAGTGTGCGAACAACTGATAAAGCTACTTAAGACGCTTCATTCCCAGCAGCTGCCTTTGTATCAATGTATTTGTAAAATTTTCCTTTTAAATAATATGTATCCATTCTTTATTCTTTTGTACGATTCATCTTGTATTTGATTGAAGTCAATGAATAAAGATACACATTTTCTTTTGCAATGTCTTGTATGCTCTTTTGCTTTCTGCCTTCTTTTATTATCAACATGTTGTCTTTGATAAACATAATTGGCAGATAACTTAGTTTTTTCCAAGAGATAGCGATGGCTTAGGCCGCAGGTTCAGATCTGCTGCCTAAGACTTTTCGCCGTGAGGGTCTCATAGAGACTTTTCTCCCTACGGATCGAGAGGATCTCATAGGTGGATTTTCTCCTTAGGAATCGTGAGGATTCCTAAGTGTGTTTTCTCTTACAAGTCGTAAGGATCCTATAAGAGAATTTTTCCCTCTTACGAGTCGAGAGGGCCCGTAAGCGGTTGTTTCCCTCCTTGTCGAGATTCGACTTTGGAAAGTGAGACCCGTGAATAGTATGCAAGAAATCTTTTTGGATCGACTTGCAGGGTCCCATTGTTCGGGAAGCAAGCTTTTTTAGTCCCTGCTGCCTGAGGCTTTCCTTACAAATTGAGACGAATCGGGAATTTTCCCGCGGAGATACTGGTTTCTCTGCGAGCCGACGCGAATCAGGAGGATTTCGTCAAGGAGTGTTTGTTTCCTTGAGTCGAGGTATCTGCTAAGGATTATTTGTTTCCCTAGCGCCAAGGATTATTTGTTTCCTTATTGTTGAAACGGATCGAGAATTTCCCACGGAGGCACTGGTTGCTCTGCGAGTCGACGCGAATCAGGAGGCTCTCGTCAAGGAGTGTTTATTTCCTTGAGTTGAGGTGTTTGCTAGGGATTATTTGTTTCCCTAGCGCCAAGGATTATTTGTTTCCTTGGGGTTGAAACGAGTCGAGAATTTCCCACGGAGGCACTGGTTGCTCTGCGAGTCGACACGGATCAGGAGGCTCTCGTCAAGGAGTGTTTGTATCCGTGAGTTGAGGTGTTTGCTAAGGATTATTTGTTTCCCTAGCGTCAAGGATTATTTGTTTCCTTGGGGTTTGAAACGAGTCGAGAATTTCCCACGGAGGCACTGGTTGCTCTGCGAGTCGATGCGGATCAGGAGGCTCTCGTCAAGGAGTGTTTGTATCCGTGAGTCGAGGAATTTGCTAAGGATTATTTGTTTCCCTAGCGCCAAGGATTATTTGTTTCCTTGGGGTTTGAAACGAGTCGAGAATTTCCCACGGAGGCACTGGTTGCTCTGCGAGTCGACGCGGATCAGGAGGCTCTCGTCAAGGAGTGTTTGTATCCGTGAGTCGAGGAATTTGCTAAGGATTATTTGTTTCCCTAGCGCCAAGGATTACTTGTTTCCTTGGGGTTTGAAACGAGTCGAGAATTTCCCACGGAGGCACTGGTTGCTCTGCGAGTCGACGCGGATCAGGAGGCTCTCATCAAGGAGTGTTTGTATCCGTGAGTCGAGGAATTTGCTAAGGATTATTTGTTTCCCTAGCGCCAAGGATTATTTGTTTCCTTGGGGTTTGAAACGAGTCGAGAATTTCCCACGGAGGCACTGGTTGCTCTGCGAGTCGACGCGGATCAGGGGGCTCTCGTCAAGGAGTGTTTGTATCCGTGAGTCGAGGAATTTGCTAAGGATTATTTGTTTCCCTAGCGCTAAGGATTATTTGTTTCCTTTGGGTTTGAAACGAGTCGAGGATTTCCCACGGAGGCACTGGTGGCTCTGCGAGTCGACGCGGATCAGGAGGCTCTCGTCAAGGAGTGTTTGTATCCGTGAGTCGAGGTATCTGTTGAAGACACTAGTTTCTTCGGAGTTGGACTGAACCGTCGAGATTTGGCTTCGTCTTCTGGCGGAGCCTGTTAGGAAAGTATGGTTCCCTCTTTGTTTACGCTCTTGGATTGTATACAGGGATCGATGTGATCTTAACTGTAGGGCCAAAGTTTTATCATTTCTTCTTTTTTTTTTTTATTTTATTTCCGCGATGCTCTATCATTTCAGCTTTTATATCGCGAAGGTCGCGATTGCCCAATCATTTCGGCTATTTTTCGCGGTGCCCAATCATTTCGGCTATTTATTTTATTTTTACTCGCTGCTTTTTATTACGAGTTGCCCAATCATTTCGGCTATTTTCCATGCATACATTTTCTTTACTTGCTGTTTTTTATTGTAAGTTGCCCTATCATTTCGGCTATTTCGTATGCATATGCGGCCTATTGGCTTTTTGCTGTAGACCAATTTCGGCATCAGCACCGCTACAACTGGGATATTACCAGGAGCGAATCATCATCTGCCTCTGTCAATGTCGAACAAAGGTGGCTTAGCGACCAGGGTTAGGGTCCTGTCGACTAAGGCTTTTGACTTCATGAGCCGTAAGGGTCTCACGAAGTTATTTCTCCCTACAAGTCGTGAGGATCTTGTAGGTGTATTTTCTCCTTAAGAATCGTGAGGATTCCTAAGTGTATGTTCCTCTGTAAGTCGTAAGGATCCTACAGGAGGGTTTTCTCCTCATAAATCGAGAGGATTTACAAGGGTTGTTTACCATGCGAACATATCCCCAGTCACGGATGAGACTTGGTTAGGGAAATGTTTATTCGCGCCCGTGGATTGTATACAAGGATCAGTATTGAGCCACTTGTAGGGCAATATCGGAAGTTGTGGGGGTTGCTTAAGCACAGGTTTAGATCTCTGTAACTTAAGACTTTCAACTCTTATGAGCCGTGAGGGTCCCATAAGAGAGTTCTCCTTACGAGTCGTGAGGATCTCGCAAGTGTATTTTCTCCTTAGGAATCGTGGGGATCCCTAAGTGTGCTGCTCCCTTGTGAGTCGTAAGGATCTCACGTGGGTGGTTTCTCCTTATAAGGTCGAGAGGACCCTATAAGTGTCCTTTAACGAGATGCGCCCTTTCAGGTTTTCACAAACACTCGCCGGTAGCCCTGCTGTTTTTACTCACGGAGCCCTTTCGGGTTTTCATCCGCGCCCATTTTACTTATGGACATACCGTTTTTTTTTATTCTTTTTATTTTTATATATTTTTTTTCCTCTTTTTTTTTACGAGGTCGCGCCCTTTCGGGTTTTCACGAACACTCGCCGGTAGCCCTGCTGTTTTTACTCACGGAGCCCTTTCGGGTTTTCATTCGTGCCCTTTTTGCTTATGGACATACCGTTTTTATTTTATTTTATTTTTATATGTTTTTTTATATCTCGTCAGCCTAAAGATGCTGCGGTAGTAGTTTAAAGACGTTTCGGTCTGCTATTAGTTTAAGGACATTTCGGTCTGTCATGGAGAAGGCTGGCTACTGCTTATAAAGCTTGAGCTTAGGAAGATAGCGAGCGGACATAGTCGTCGTCATCTATCATTGACCTAGGCCGTGGATCATTAAGCGTAGTATCTCTTTAGGAAGCGACCGTTTATTGGCCGGAAAGGCCTTTCACCGTGCATGTCCATAAGTAGATAGGCCCCACCCTGGTAGACCTTATCTATGATGTACGGGCCTTCATAGTTTGGCTTGAATTTTCCTCGCTTGGCGCGATTGGGGATCATAGGCCTTTTGACCACTAGCACGAGTTCGCCTTGGCGAAATGTCCTCGGTCGGGTCAGTCTTTCATATGAGCAAGTCATCTTTGCTTTATAGGCCTCCAGATTTTGTTGCGCTATGAGCCGGGTTTCATCAAGGGCGTCAAGCTCCTCAAGCCGAAGGTGAGCATTTTCTTCGTCCGTCAGTTCGTAGTGGACTGCCACTCGTAGAGAGGGTAACTCTATCTCGAGGGGGAGTACTGCTTCCGTCCCAAATAACAACGCGTACGGCGTTGTGCTTGTGGCCGTCTTGAACGTAGTTCGATATGCCCAGAGAGCTTCTTGCAGCCTCTCGTGCCAGTCTCTCTTATTTCGGGACACCGTCTTTTTCATGATTTTCGTCAGGGTCTTGTTGAAGTCTTCAGCTAGACCATTAGCTCGCGGATTATAAACCGAGGAATATCTCCAGTCTATATTATGCTGTTGCGCAAAGCGACTGATCTTGTGGCTTCTGTAAGCTGGCCCGTTATCGGAGATGATCCGTCGCGGAGTTCCAAACCGATATATGACGTGCGTCTTGAAGAAGTGGAGGATATTTTCCGTCTTCACTTCTCTTAATGGTACTGCTTCTGCCCATTTAGAGAAGTAGTCAGTCGTCGCCAGGATGAAACAATGTCCCCTAGACGATGCTGGTTCGATAGGGCCGACTATGTCAGTCCCCCACATTTCGAATGGCCAGCTAACCACCGTTGGATGTAGTGGATTTGGATGCTGGTGGATGAAGTCCCCATGGATTTGGCATGAGTGGCATTGCTTCGCATATTCGAGGCAGTCCTGAATCATCGTGGGCCAGTAGTAGCTCATCCGTTTTATCTTCAACTTCATCTTTGGGCCCGCTTGGTGAGAACCGCAGAGTCCGTCGTGAACTTCCTGAACGACTCTTTTCGCTTCGTCAGGTCCCAGGCATCTCAACCACAGAGAATCAAACAATCTCTTGTACAGAGTATCGTTGACGAAGGCGAAAGATAAAGCCCGCTTCATGAGCTGATGTCTTGTGGACGCTTCTTCAGGCAATCGGTGGGACTTAAAGTAGTCTATGAAGACTTCCCTCCAATCCTCGGCCTTTTCCCGGTCTTTTATTTGCAGAGCCATTCGCTCAGTCGTTTCCTTTTTCTTCGGGTGATTCCGGAGATATTTCCACTGGGGCGAGCACTCGACGGCTTTGTACCACAATTCTGACGTCATCGAGGTTCTCGTCAGCCAGTTCTTTAGCAAGTTTGGCCAACGCGTCTGCTTTGCTGTTTTCCGCGCGCGGTATGTTCTCCAAAGTATAGGAGGGAATTCGGGTCAACAGTTGTTGCACTTTTTCGCCGTATTTCACCAGTTCTGGCTTGCACGTTTGGTAGTCGCCGTTTACTTGACCAACGACCAGTTGAGAATCCCCGTATATGAGGAGGTCTTCAATTCCCATGTCAATGGCGATCTCGAGGCCTGGTATCAAAGCTTCGTATTCGGCTTCGTTATTTGTCCTCGGCTCTGTTAGGGAGAAGGCAAAATGCATTATCCCACCTTGTGGAGTTATAAAGATGAGTCCTACCCCCGAGTTGATTATAGGGGCACTTTGTTTGCGTTTCTTCATGGAAGATGCTCCATCGAAATAAAGCTCCCATTGGGTATCACCACCGTCGATCGCATCAAATGCATGTTCGTCTGGAAGATCGCAATTTAAAGGAGAATCGGCGGGTATTGGATGCTCAGCGAGGAAGTCGGCGATGGCCTGACCTTTCACTGCCTTGAGAGGTCGGTACGTTACCGAGAACTCCATCAAGAGCAGGGCCCATTTAGCGAGTCGTCCCGTCAATATGGCCTTTGACATTAAATACTTAAGAGGGTCTACCTTCGAAATGAGACGGACCTCATGCGCCAACGCATAGTGCCAGAGCTTTGTTATCGCGAAGATCAACGCTAGGCAGTGTTTTTCAATGGGGGAGTAGTTGCTTTCTGCCCCCAGTAGAACTCGACTTAAGTAATAGAGGGCTCTTTCTTTCCCTTGGTCGTTCTCTTGTGCCCATAATGCGCCTAAGGAACCTTCGAGGGCAGTTGTATAAAGAATGAAGGGTTTTCCCTTGACCAGAGCAGCCAGCACCGGCGGGTTCTGCAGGTATTGTTTGATTTCATCTAGTGCGTCTTGGCATTTGCGATCCCAGACGAACGGGGTTCTCTTCTTCATCAGGTGGCTGTAAGGACGACACTTTCCTAAAAGGTTGGCTATAAATCGCCGTATATACGCGAGCTTCCCTTGGAGAGATCGCAGCTGTTTGAGAGTCCTTGGCGGAGGCATTTCCATGATCGCCTTGATCTTTGATGGATCTATCTCAATACCTCGGTGCCGGACGATGAATCCCAGGAATTTGCCCGAGGAAACTCTGAATGTACACTTGAGCGGGTTCATCTTCAAGTTGTATTGTCGAAGGCGTTGAAACACGGTCTTCAAATGCTCGAGATGTTCTTCGTATGATTTGCTTTTAACCACGAGATCGTCGATATAGCATTCGACGATTTCGTGTATAAGGTCATCAAAGATCTGCGTCATGGCTCTCTGGTAAGTAGCACCGGCGTTCTTTAAACCGAAGGGCATCACCTTATAGCAGAATATACCCAAAGGAGTCCTGAAGGCGGTGTGCTTCTGGTCTTCGGGATGCATCTTTATTTGATTATACCCTGATGAGCCGTCCATGAAGGAGAAAACCTCATGAGTGGATGTATTGTCTATCATCAGTTCGGTGACTGGCACTGGGAAATCGTCTTTCGGGCAAGCTTTATTGAGATCCCGGAAGTCTACGCATATGCGCACTGTCCCATTTTTCTTCATCACCGGGACGATGTTGGCGATCCATTCAGGGTATTGAACTTCCTGGATGAAGCTAGAGTCGATCAGCTTCTTGACCTCGGCGTTGATACTCATCTCAAGCTCGAGCCGCTTTCTTCTTGGTGCCTGTTTGACTGGCTTGACGTCCGGGGATATTGCCAATTTATGCACAGCAATTTCTGGATCTAATCCCGGCATTTCGGAATAGTTCCATGCGAAGCAATCTTTGTGCTGCATAAGCAGGTCTTTTAACGCAGCCACCCTTTCTTCAGATAGCAGCTCACCGACGAACGTCGGCCGTGGGTCACTTGCCGTGGGCACCCAAGTAGCTATCGCCTTTTGTGGATTGATAGGACGGTCCTCTTCCCGCTAAAATTTCACCTTTTTCTATCGGCGGAGATAATCTTGATCAATTACCGAGTCTTGGACTTGACGCCAGACCTTGTAGATTTTAGAGGACAGCCGTTGAGGGGGCTTTTCCGGCTTCACCTTTGTAGCGCTCTCCATAGGTGGAGGAGATCTTTTCAGCACAGCAGTCGGAGAGTTATTGTGGACCTTCCTAAGTGGTTCAAAGCTGTTTCCAGTTGGAACAGCAGCATCAATTTCCGCCGTTGGAGTCGGCGGAGTCAGTCTAGAAGGAGAGTTGCCCCCGGTCTTCCTTACTCGGCGCCAGTGGTATATCCCTAGTAGGAGGGGTGTTATCTCCTGAGGGTTTTCAGCGGATTACACCCACAAAATCGTATAATAAAAGAGAGATGGTGAAAGTTATATAAAGATAAGAACTATAAAAGAAAGAACTTGAAAATAAGAGTTTTCAACTCTACCAGCTTTTCAGTTGCTATGAGCCCTATCTTAATAGTCATGAAAAGATGTTAGAAATTACATCATCCCTCAATAAAACATCGCCTTTAGTTTTCATTCCTACCTTTCTTCCAAACATTGATCATATACCCCTACGTGTGTGAACTGGACATCCCTACACTCAGAGAATTCAATTCAAGCAATCATACTCTTGTCCATCTACCTCAGTACTTTTTAATAGATATTTAGATGGAATTTGCTCACACATTCTTCATGCGGCCGTTAATACTTCTTGAGGTACTAACCGATCGATTACTCATGTGCTTGCTAATTAGGTGTTTTTCCTCGTCTTGCAACACCTAAGGCTTAGCAGTGGCTCCCAAACCAGTTGGTCTAAGGCACTAGGTGATAAAGCACCCTCGCTATATTTTTTTATTGCTGCCTCGGTGATAACAAAACCAGTGTTCATTTTTCTTTTCCCCATTTTATCTTTTATTCTCCACGTTTATTTTCTTTATACTTTGGCTTCTAGACAAGAGCATTTCAAGGTATCCTCTACTATCCCGAGTTTCAAGATGTGTGTAAGTGTGTATAGTAGGGTATCAACGTTCAAATGTTTGGCTTCCAGAATAGGAACTATTTTCAGGCTTATTTTTATCCTCAGATTAGTAATTTCCTTCATCTTACTAACCCTTGGGACAACAACTCATAACTACTTATTACTAGTTTCATTTAAGAAAACATCTAACTTTCTTGTTTTTCTTAAACTATTCCTATCTTTTAAATATAATTTTTCACTTTCTACTCTTTTATTATCACAATTTTTTTGTGTGCTTATATATAGTATAATGCAAAGTAGGGCGTAAATAAGCACATGAGCGCTGAAAAACGACTTCTTGGGAGCTTCTTGTGATGGTACAGGAGCGCTGAAGCTCGTTGGCGGGAGCATGGTCCCGAAGAATATCCCAGTGGTGGCTTGAGTTACCTGCTCCACTGGCATAGTGAAAAGGGAGGCCACTTGGGGCCCGTAGGCTACTCCTCCAAATGGGACAGAGCGAGAGTTGCTGTTGCAGTTAGTGCAGTTTGAATCTATTGATTTCTTGAAGAGCTTGAATATTCTGCCCCCTGCGTTGACCTTAGTCTTTGGCATGTGCCAGTTGTTTGAGGACTGATTCCATCGGCAAGGCCGCTGCTTGGGGAGCCTGCCTGTGGACGACAGACATCCTCTGGGCTTCCTCCATCGGCGTTGAGGCACCGAGGGTGGGAGGTGGGAGCATCGACCCAAAAAGAAGACCGTTGATTTCTTGAAGAGCCGGATTGCAGAGATTTAAGGCTGCAAGTGACCCATACTTGACTCCGCCAGATATGACAGAGCCTGAGTTGCTAGGGTGGGAGCAAATGCCATTCTTTATAGAGACGAAATGCCGGCTTCAATATCTACTCAGCTAAGGGCAACCAAAAACATACATACCGCGATTATTTGATCGCGGGAAAAACACGACACACGAAGTGTGGAGTGGAAAGAGAACAAGGTCCCACCGGGCGTGCCGGAATCTGTTCCCCTCCGAAAGACGGCGCACAAGACTGCGATGTCCTGACGCTGAGATTCGGGGCAGATGCTATTTGGTTTTATCCGTCCACCTCTCCGAAGATGCCAAGTTGATTTATGGCACCGTGTACCGGAGGTTTAGACGGATGCGGCCGATGTAGCAGACTTCGTCAGATTCCCCCTCGCTTGAGGGGTTTTTGATTGTGGGGACGATCTTCCCTGCAGGCGCAAGCCCCTGCAGTTAATTACGCTACTGCATCGCGGTAACAACTTTCTCCTTCTCCAGAATTTCACTTCGTGTCGTGTGTGTTTGTTTTGTTTGTGGTTGCCCGTGGATTGTATACGGAGACTGAGTAATGCCGTCGCCCGTAGGACGTGGATTAGTCCAAATCCGTATTTACTTAGATTTGGGTTTGGTGTTTTTAGTTTAAGGATGCATTAGTCGCGTTGTGGCTAAGATCAACTTAAACGTTCGTTAATGATACGATAGTCCTGTTTGAGACTAAGATCAACTTAACGTGATAATCCATTTAATATCTGGCCATCGGGACTCGTCACCTCTCTAACGTCGTTGAAGGATTACAACGGCAGATGTCAGAAGAGTTCAGAGATGTACCCTTGAACCAAGGTTGATTTGGAGTTTTATAGTCCGTTTGAATGTTTAAGGATACGTTAGCCGTGTTTGGGGGCTAAGATCAACTTAAACGGGATCGTTTAGATCCGGCAAAAGAGCATTTGGAGGCTCTATTGTTCCAATTTAGGGACGTAGTGGTCCATAGGTAGTTTAGGGACGTTGCGGTCCATGCTCCAGTTTAGGGACGTGGTGGTCCATGTTCCAGTTTAGGGACGTGGTGGTCCGACATTAGTTTAAGGACGTTTCGGTCCAACATTAGTTTAAGGACGTTCCGGTCCACGAGTTTAAGGACCCCGCAGTCCGATTGATGTGTGGTCGTCGGGACCCGTCACCTCTCTGACGTCATTGAAGGATTACAACGATGGGTGTCAGAGGAGTTCGGAGATGTACCCTCGAACCGGATATAAATTAATTTAAGAGAACAGCTGTGCTCAGTCAATTTAATTTGAGGACTTACGGCCAAAATTGGGCTAAGTCCAGTTGAAAATGCTCAACACCCTTATTTATTTTTGGTCTATTAGACCTGTGCTAGGGCTTTGCCCACACTTAAATAATGCATTGCATTACTTCTATTTTTTTTGTTTGGGCTCTGCCCATAAAAGATGCAGAGCATCAATTTCACTTGGGCTCTGCCCCCTTTTTATTGCTTTTCAATTTATTTTGGCCTGCTAGGTCTTTTTGATTTGGGCCTGGCCCTTTAAGAAATGCCTTGCATATGTCAGGCGCTTTGCGCCAATCAGAGGGCGCAAGCGCTTGTAGTGTTGACACGTGTCGCGCAAGCGCAGTGCGCTGCGCTAATGCGCTGCGTCTGCGCTGCTGACACGTGGCGCGCTCTGGTGGCTTGCGCCAATCCAGGAGCGCAACAGCGCAGTTTACAAGTGCAAGGCACTATGATTTCAGAATCTTTTAGATTCAAGAACCAATGGTTCACAAAAGAAGTGCAAAGCACTGTTCGTTTCCTTGATCTAATTTAGATCAAAGAAAAACAAGTTTTTCTTTTTATTTCAGGAACCAAAGGTTCATAAAAGTGCAAAGCACTATTTTTTTTATTTTGTTTTTTCTTGTTTTAAAGAACCAGTGGTTCATAAGAAGTGCAAAGCACTGTTTATTATGTGAAGATCATTGATCTGGTTTTTAGATCAATGATCTATTAGAAGAAATTTCTTCTCTCTTGTGAAAGTTTTTAACTTTTTCTTGAAATTTTTCTCAGAGTTCTCTATGTTTGAAGCTCTTGATTTCTTTTCAAGAAATGTTGATCCCCCCCTTTTTTTATTTTAGAAAGAAGGATCATTGGTCGTTGGGACCTACCACCTCTTCGACGACACTGAGAGATTACAGTGCCATATATCGAAGGTGTGGAGGGATGTACCCTTTGAACCATGTCTCACTCATTAGGGGGGAAGAACAGGCTGGAGCTTAAGCTTCTCGCTACTGAAAAAGGCTTCTTTGCGTTCGCGCACGTGCGTCGCACGTGTGTCGCACGTGTTGGGCGCTCATATTTGCACGTAGCGCACATGGATCTTGCGCATATGCGCATTATGGGGGGGAGCAAGCTCTTATGGAGAACGAGTCTCCTTTAAATATTCTCATGTGGTGCGCACGTGGTGCGCACGTGGCGGGCACACGTGCGTTGCACGTGGCGCACATGCGCATTATGAGGAGAAGTAAAGCTTCTATATATGGAGAACAAGCTCCTTTTAATATTATTAAATATTCTCATGTGGTGCGCACGTGCGTTGCACGTGGTGCCGCATGGCGGGCACACGTGCGTTGCACGTGGCGCACTTGCGCATTATGAGAAGAAGCAAAGCTTTTATATATGAAGAACAAGCTTCTTTTAATATTATTAAATATTCTCATGTGGTGCACACGTGCGTTGCACGTAGTGCCGCATGGCGGGCACACGTGCGTTGCACGTGGCGCACATGCGCATTATGAGGAGAAGCAAAGCTTCTATATATGGAGAACAAGCTCCTTTGAGTATTGAATCCTTTGAGCATTTAACTCTACTTTTCTAAGAGGTATCCCCTCTTATTTATATGGGAGTGGTAGAGAAGCCATCTCTTCTTTTCCCTATGTGGGACTAAAAAATGCATTCCCCATGTAGTAGAGCATTACTTTAGATTACACGTGTATAACACATTTGCTCATAACTTTTGATCTCGGATGAATTATGAGGCCCCTAATATATCAAATCGAAGGTCTTTTCGAGATGCTTTCAATATCATCAGAATTTAGCTGTTTTTCGTTCCGGAGTTTGTCAAAATACAGCTCGGAAAATACTGGTTCGCATCTTCTTCCTTAGATCACATGTGCATAGACATTTGCTCATAACTTTTGATCCCGGATGAATTATGAGGCCCATAATATATCAAATCGAAGGTCTTTTCAAGATGCTTTCAATACCATCAGAATTTAGGTGTTTCTCATTCCGGAGTTTGTCAAAATAAAGCTCGGAAAATACTGGTTCGCATCTTCTTTCTTAGATCACATGTGCATAACACATTTGCTCATAACTTTTGATCCTGGATGAATTATGAGGTCCATAATATATCAAATCGAAGGTTTTTTCGAGATGCTTTCACACCATCATAATTTAACAGTTTATCATTGGTGAGTTTATCAAAATACAGGCCGGAAGATACTGGTTCGCATTTTCTTAAGCGTATCGCTGCCATTTGATATCTTGGACTCTTTTGCGCAGAAATTTTTGGCGGGAACAGGGACTACTACTTGGAGCTATAAAAGTGAAGGACTTGGTCTACAAAGGTTGTAACTCTCTTCACTTAGTTTAGAACTTGCTTACATGCTTACAAACCCTAACTCTCTAGTTCGATTCTAGGTTAGTGTAGCTTAGACCTCTAGATCTTTTAAAATTGCATACTTGATGCATGTGGAAACCTAGTAGAGGTGCTAAGACACACTTTCATTGAGAATTACTGATAGTTGGATCAATAGTTTCTCAGATGGTCTTGAGCCACACCAACACGAATTATCAGGTTAGTATGGGTCTGACGTTAACCACCCCTAGACCCGGTATGCGATACTCTCAAATGAACAGACACGGACTGTATGGATATTATCACGGTTAGGCTCAGTAGAGGTTCAAATGAGTTTGCTCGTCGGCCTACTTTTTGACAGGTACCTGGGTAGCCATTACGTATAGCAAGTGCCGCTGACGTGCTTATGGTTAAACCTACTGCCAGCGTACTGTCGAGTCTTTAGAGTCCCACACAGTGGGTTTCCCTGGTTCAGGCGAAATGACGTAAAGGTCGTATGTTTATACGTGAAGGGTTCCGATTAATTGCGTGTACTAATTGCACGAAATTTAATCGGACGGATTATAATACTGGTAGGCTTAGGATTAAGCCGGTTTGTTAAATCAGATATTGATTTAATACTAGTATTATATTAGCAGTAATATTCTATCTCTTGTTTATTCGTATTTTGGTATGAATACGACTATGTATATACGATAGGAAGTATTTTGTATTTATACAAAACCTTCTAGAAGAGGACACCTCATTTATGTATTAACCATTTATTTTGATATTTAGAAATGAGGTGGAGGGTTATGTGGAAATTAAGCATGGTGTGAGGCATGGCCAAATGAATTTTTAATTCATTTATTTTTACTATTGAAGTATGGTGCTCATTTTTAATTGTGAAAAGGGTTTCACAAAACTAAAATGGTCATGAGTTTTTCACACAACCTCATTTCATTTTCTTTTGCTCATTCTCTCTCCTCTCTTCTTCCCCAACCCTTATCATTCTTATGTGTTGAGAGCCATAGAGTTTTGAGATAGAAAAATTACTACTGAACATTACTACATCATCCAAGCAAATTAGATTAGCAAACTAGTTTGCTTAGTTGCTTCTTTTAGAAGTGGGAGCTTGAATCAAGAACCTTCAGGTGGATCATCTAAGATCTAGGAGGCCAACAACCAAGCTAGATCTAGGATCGAAATGAGCTTAAGAAGAGGATCAAGAAGAATCGAAGGACACAAATCTTATAGGTATAAAATTCTATTATAGTAGAATAATTATCTATGTGATTTTGCTTTTAGTGCTTATGGTAGTTCTCGGGTTATGATCTTTGCTGCATGCTTCAAAATCATTTTTTGAAAATTCCACCTATCTACAAACCCTGTAGAGTGTGCAACATAGACTTACATGGTATCAGATCCACTCCATAAGCCTTAGATTGCTCATTACGAAGTTAGAAATCCATTATTTTTGTCGCGCACGAACCGCCGACAAAAACAATCCCAAAAATTAATGTTTTGACAAGTTTGCACACAATGCGGGCTCACAGTTTGAACCAAGAAGCCGTGGGACAGTGCTTGGGTACCTCGGGGAATTCCGGGGGGGAGGGGACCAAAGGTCAGCCCACCCCTCAAGATCACCCAGTGGTGGCCTGTTTCCCCCAATCAGAGCAAAGCTCTGTTCAAATTTTCAAAATTTGAAATGAAGCAGCGCTTCATAAAAGCGCCAGCAAGCAGCGCTCACGTGCAAAGCACGGGTGCGCTGGCGCTAAGAGCGCCAGCGCTCTGAAGCAGCGTTCACGTGCAGAGCACGAGTGTGCTAGCGCTAAGAGTGTCAGTGCTCTGAAGTAGCGCTCACGTGCAAAGCACGAGTACACTAGTGCTAGAACTAAATGTTCCCCACCGTTGGATAAAAGATCCAATGAAGATGATAAATCATCAAGTTACCAGAATAAAATTCTGTTAAAAAAATATTCTTCAGAATCTTTCCAAAAAAAAAGATTTTGCTCTGGAAATCAGAGCACCGTTGGATCAATGATCCAATGGTGATTAAAAATCATAATGGTGCAGAATAAATTCCGCATGAGAAAAGATTTCCCAATCTTATTAAAAACAAGAAGATTACCTTCTGTAAAACAGAAGCCCTAGGATCAAAGATCCAACGGTGGGGAAATCCCCAAATCAATTAGAGAAAAGATCTCTTCAACTGATTCAACAAATCAGCTTGCCCTATATAAAGGCCCCAAGACTTCAAGTCTGATAGAGAGGAACCCCCCATAAACTTTGAGAAATTTCAGAGATAAGAGCAAGCTCTCGGCAGAAGAAGAACTTTTTTCAAGGTAAAAACAGAGAGATAAAAAATCTCATCAGAAAAAGAACTTAGTTCTTATGTTAGATCATAGATCTTTAAGACAAATTTTCTTTCACAAAAGAGATCATAACATCTCTTTATAAAAAGGGGGGAGAATAATTCAATTCTCTTAGGATCACAGATCCAAAAAGCCAAAGCCTTTCATAAAAAACATAAGAGATTGAAATATCTCCTATAAAATAAGAATTCTGTTCTTAGATCTATGAGACAAAGTTTCTTATAAGAGAGAACTAAATTCTCAGAACGCAAAATTGCCTAAAAAGAGCCTAGCGCTCTAATTAAAAGAAGCGTCTCAACACTCCAAATCTAGTGCACAGCGCTCCAAATTTTACAAGAAGCGCTTTGCGCTCATTATTTGGTGCATAGCGCCAAGCACTCCATGTGCTCCTCACGTGTACGCTTTGCGCTCATTATCTGGCGCATAGCGCCAAGCGCGCCACGTGCTCCTCACATGTGCGCTACTCACAAGAAGCGCTTTGCGCTCATTATCCGGTGCATAGCGCCAAGCGCGCCACGTGCTCCAAGCGCTTTGCGCTCCTTAACAGAAGCGCTTTGCGCTCCTTAACAGAGTGTTAAGGAGCGCATAGCGCCAAGCGCGCCATGTGCTCCTCACGTGTTCGCTACTTGACAGAAGCGCTCTGCGCTCATTGACTGGGTCTCAGCGCTAAGCGCACCACGTGCTCCTCATGTGCGCGCTATGAGAACATAAATTGTTCTTTAAACAATAAAGCCCCAGAGCTATGATAAGTGCTCAGCACTCAATAAAAGATAAAAAGGCTGTCAGAACCCAAACCAATGCTCAGCATTGTTAACATTTTTACTAAATGGGCCGAGCCCAAAGTGGCCACAGAACCCTAATTCAGATTAACTGAGCCCATATGCTCATATGCTCATAAATCTTTAATCTTAGTCCCAAATTGGACTACAGATCTCCCAACAAATATTGTTCAAGGGTACATCTCTTCACTCCTCTGATATTTGTCGTTGTAATCCTTCAATGTCTTCAGAGAGGTGACGGGTCCCGACAACCATACATTCCATAGACTATGACGTCTTTAAACTGGACTATGATATCCTTAAACTTTACGGACTGTGGGGTCCTTAAACTCATGGACTATAATGTCTTTAAACTTTATGAACTGTGGGGTCCTTAAAACTCATGTACTATGATGTCCTTAAACTTTACAGACTATGACGTCTTTAAACTGGACCACAAAGTCCCTAAACTAAAATAATAGAGCCCATATGCTCTTTTATTAGATCTAAATGATCCTGTTGAGTAGATCTTAGTCTAAAATTTGATTAACGTATCCTCAACAAACGTTTAAGTTGATTTTAGTCTCAAATGAGATTAACGATCCTTAAACCCAACCCAAACCCAAATCTAAGAAGATACGGATTTGGACTAATCTACGCCCTACGGGCGACAACATAAATTAGTCTCCGTATACAATCCACGGGCAACCAAAAATAAAACAAACATACACGACACGAAGTGACCATCTGGAGAAGGAGAAAGTGGTTACCGCGATGCGGTAGCATAATTAACTGCAGGGGCTTGCACCTGCAGGGAAGAGTGTCCCCATAATCAAAAACCCCTCATAATGAGGGGGAATCTGACGAAGTCTGCTACATCGGCCGCATCCGTCTAAACCTTCGACACATGGTGCCATAAATCAACTTGGCATCTTTGGAGAGGTGGACGGATAAATCCAAATAGCATCTGCCCCTAAATTCAGGCAAGACGTTTGTATTCCCGGTATTTCGGCGGAGAACAGATTCTGGCACGCCCGGTGGGACCTTTTCCTCTTTCCACTCCACACTTCGTGTGTTGTGTTTTGCGAACGAATCGCGGTTTGCTATGGTTGCCCCTGAATTCGAGGTACTAAGATTTGGTGTCTTGCTCCGTGCAGAAAACAGAAGATCAATGGCTTCAAACTGCACTAACTGCAACAACTCCCACTCCGTCCTCGCTAGAGGAGTAACCTACGGGCCCCAAGCGGCCTCCCTTTTTATAATGCCGGTAGAGCAAGTGACCCAAGCCACCACTGGGCTATTCTTCGGGACTATGATCCCACCAACAAGCTTCAACGTTCAGATGCCGTTGCAAGAAGCTCCAAAGAAGTCGGTTTTTGATCAGCTTACAACTGCCGCGGCCCCTCTCAACAAGTCGCCCAAATCCAGCGCCTCAGTCTTCAACAGACTAGGCCAAAGCTCAGGTGGGCCCGTGAAAAAGCCTGCAATACCAGAAGGCGTTATCCCAAAGTGGATATCCATTCCTGCTCCTGAAATCATTAGAGCGACTTCCCCTGCTAAGGAGTCGGTCTTTGCAAGACTGACCATTTCAGCTCCCGTCCCAGGAGAAGTCTCCAAAACTGCTACCCTTGTCTGAAAGTCTGCCTTCGACAGGTTGGCCATCCCCTCTCAGCTGACGTCAGTATTCGATAGGCTAGTGCCAATAACAGCCTCTCCTTAAAGCTGAGGGCAAGAGGAAGCTCATCCAATAGCGGAGGTAATCCCGGCCGCACGACATGCTCGACGTCGCCACTGGCGCCGAGTGAGGAAGGCTGGGAACAGTTCCCCTTCTGGACTGACACTGCCAGCTCCAACGATAGAAATTGCTGTGCTGTTCCAACTAGGAACATCTTTGAACCACTCAGGAGGGTGCGCAAGAACTCTCCGACGGCTGTGCTGAAGAGATCTCCTCCACCTGTGGAGAGCGCTACAAAGGCGAAGCTGGAGCAGCCCCCTCAGCGGCTGTCCTCCAAAATTCACAAGGTCCGGCAACAGGTCCAAGACTCCGTGATTGATCAAGACTACCCCCGCCAACAGAAAAAGAAGAAAGTTCAGCGAGAAGGGGATCACCCTGTCAAGCCACAGAAGGTGTCATCTTTTTGGGTGCCCGCTGCAATGGCTCCTTCAACTTCGACCGCCCACAAAATAAGGAGGCCGGAGAAGATCCTTGCGTCTTTGGCAAATCGCAAGGACACTGAATCTAAACGCCCCAAGTCGGAGGGCATGGTGGTGCATACTGTTTATATGGCTTCCGGAAAAGAGGATAGCCGTATCTCTACGGGTCACCGACCACTTACACGGTCTGTGACTAAGGCTCAGGAGCAACAACAACAAAAGCTCTAAGAAATGCTGACAGCCATGGCTGCACTCACTGGACCAAAATCAAGCCTGGTGACATCTTCGGAGCAGCGTCATGAGCAGGAAACGGATGCCGAATTCTTTCGAAGAATGCTTGAGAAGAAGGACAAAGAGGCTGCGGAACAAGCGGCCAACATAAAACAAATGGTCCTTTTATTCCAAGATATGGTGGGCCTGATGATCCAGCCGGACCCTCCAACCGAAGATCCTCCGGTAATAATTGAAGATGATAAAGTAGAGACATCAAATCCTCTGCTGGCTCTGTCAGTAGCCAAGGAGGAGACCATCTCCAAAGCCATGCTCGATGATTATATGGCTCAGCAAATACGAGCTCATCAAGCAAGTGAAGCAACCATCCAAGTCGTCAGAACTGGACGACCATATCCAGGATGGTATGATCAGATAAACTACCCGCCAGGATACACAATTCCTAAATTTCATGTGTACAAGGGGACAGGCAATCCCCATCAACATGTCGCTCAGTTTAGGGCTCTCTGCGGCAACACTGGAGGGGATGATAAGCTACTGCTTCGCCAATTCGTCGGCAGCTTGGCAAAGACGGCGTTCGAATGGTACTCAGAGCTTCCCAACGACTCTGTCAAAACTTTTACGGAGATGGAATTGCTGTTCACCCAACGTTTCGCCAGCGCTAGTGAGCACACCCCGATCACCGCATTAATTAACGCCAGAGTGAAGCCAGGCGAAACATGGGTGCAGTATGCAATACGGTGGCGGAATCTATAGTCGAAGTGCGAGCAGCGCATCGAAGAAGTGCCTGCGGTAGGCTTGTTCATAGGGACCCTCGATCCTCAGGCGACCATTTCACAATTCATGATGTTCTTCAAGCCAACTACTTTCCAGGCCTTGATTGACAAGCTGGTCCAAATGGAGCAGATGGGTCATAGATCGTCTTCTTCGAAGTTGGAATCTCGAAACGAAAAAGGGAAAGGGAAAGGGAAAGCGACCTTCGTCGCCAATGCTCAGCAGCAGCCCAGTGGTCCAAAACCAACTGATCGCCAAGATGATAGACGGTGATTCTTCAATGAGAAACTGAAGCGCCCTTATTCATTTTCCCGGGATAAAACGAGGAGACTGTTCGAGCTGGCGGTGCGCAACAGGCTCATCACCTTGCCGGATCCAAAATGCCCATTGCAACCCGGTGAGGCCAATAATCCTAATTATCGCCCCTATCACCAAGTGGTAGGCCAACAAATCGAAGATTGCTTCATCTTCAAAGGCTGGATTGAGGACCAGTACCAACAGGGCAAACTCGCACTGTCCGAGAACTGGAAAGCAAGCCCGCTTCAGCCGCACGCTCTTAAAAGGGGGGACACATCGGGGGCATCATGCTCTTTTATAGAAGAAGTTCCATGAGAGGTCGCTCTTTCAGCTAAGACGAAAAGAATGCTGAAGGATCTCCAAACATGTCCGGCGATCAGGTGGAAAAATCCGCTGGAACCCGAGGTCATTGAGGGAATGCTGAAGCCGCGCCTGACTCCAAGAATTGGTAGCGATAATCAAAACGCTCAGGCCCTGCCGTCAAAGTCTTCGAAGAAGAAGAAGAAGACCAAAAAGCCCGTGAAGCCTGATGACAAGCGTACGGACCTGCAAAAACATATTGACGCGCTGGAAGAATACGGCCAAAAGGCGCGAACCCCGGTCACACTCCAAGAGTTTCACAACCACATCCTTGAAGACGGAGATAGTGACAAAGATACGGGAGAAGACTCGTCAGACGAACCTGAAGATTATGTGGCAAGCTGCCACGTGATCTTTCACTCGTCAGTAGATGGTGACGAAGCTCCTGATACAGAGAAACTGGGGGCAAATCCCGAACCGGAACTCCTAGGACCATCAGACGAGATGATTGACGCATTCCTGGACGAAGCTCTTTTGAAAAGCAAAGCTGATCAAGAATGCGAAATGACCATATTTGAAAAAGCCAAACGCCGGCGACTGGACGAAAGGGTTAAAACACCCCCACCAGATCAAAGCACATTCGCCGCAAATAAAAGTAGGTTCAAGATGAGGAAAAGGTTCTCCAAAGCCATATCGATAGGAATGAAGCTACCACCCTCCGAAGGAAACACTCCTGATAGGATACACCTTAACGAAGAGGATGCACATCCAAATTACTGCTTATACCATCGGAAGACCACACACCCTACTGAAGAATGCAACGTCTTTAAAAACTAGTGACAAGGATGCGTTGCTCACCGGTAGCATTTCAAGCGGATGAAGTGCAAAACAATCGGGAACAAAGAAGCACGACAGATGAGCATAAAAGAACTGCCAGTGAATGTCACATGGTTAATTCTGGAGGATCACAAGTTCTCACCTTCAGGAGTGATTCTGATGAAGAAATAGCCCTCGGCCCTCTCTTCAAGGAATCCATCTTTGAAACATAAGAGATGAAGCCCTGCGAGAACATTCAGCAGCGCAATCGCACGCTACCTGAAAAGAATCTCAGACTCGCAAACAAGGGATCGAAAAAAAGGATAAGGGGAAAGAAAAGGTCCCTGAGGATATCACCCTCGATGACCGAGTCGTTGAAGAGCTGGCAGCCAAGGACCCACCCAAGAAAAACAAGGTGGATTACAATGTTCTGGCACACCTGAGGAAAATACCCTCGCAGCTAAGCATTCTCGATGCCCTTCTGCTATCTAAAGAGGCGAGAGATTCTCTGATCAAGACACTAGAAGAACCTGACCAGTTTCAAGCTTTCCTTACCGAAGAAAAGATGAAGGACGAGCTGGAAGAATTTCATACAGCCGACATCACCTTCAGCGATGAAGACCTCCTCCTCGGGACATGCGAGCATAACCGTTCTTTGTACGTCACCGGATACTGTCATGACATCAAGATAGGGAAGATCCTAGTCGACAATGGATCCTCCGTCAACCTTCTCAATGTGAGAGTGTTGAAAGAGATTTGCATGAGCGTTCAACACCCCACTCAGGATAAAATCACTATCTCCGGGTTCGACTCCCAGTCATCACGAACACTCGGGTCTGTGATACTGACGTTACGCTTTGGGCTGCTCGTCACCGATATCAAGTTCCACGTCATTGACGCCAAGACTTGCTACAATGCTTTGCTCGGTCGGCCTTGGTTACACGAGTACAACATTATCCCTTCTACACAACATCAGTGTATGAAGTATTTCAAAGACGGACTTGAATACACTGTGACAGGGGAGCTGAACCCATTCTCCGTGAATGAAGTCCGAAAGTACGAAGATGCAAAATACTTCTTGCCAGACTTCGAAGACACGGAAAGGTGCCATAAGGCGGAGAATAAGCAAAAAGCTATCACCACCATTCGGTCTTTGGGAGCAATATCGAGGAGGAGGAAGAGATAGTCTATTCAGGACCGCCCTAATGCAATAAGCCGGGACCGTCCACCCCTATTCTGGTCTTCAGCAGCGACTCTGAGGATGAGGTCAATGCAATATTTTCTGTTCGGCCATCAATACAAACCTTCATTGGAGATGATCAGAGTTTACAGATTGCCATGGTTCCGCGAGAGCATTATAAAGAGCTCGACGCACTTGATACCTACAGTGTGCAAGAACTGCAGACGTTCTACATCCCTCCCAGGCGAAAAGATGAAAATGCGATCCTCTTTTATCGATCTGCGGAAACCAAAATGGAGAAAGAAATCTGGCATGATGCTGATTCTACGCTTGACAGGCTCCAACCCATCCGTCTGCCCAGATACTACACAGAAGGATTAAAAAGGCTGTTGAGGCACCAAGGCATACCCTTGAAGTAGACTGCTCGATAAGCTCAGTTCTACAACAGGATCTGGAACGTCCCCAGAACTCAGCGAAAATTTCCCAACGAGAGAATGGAAACGACTGGGTTTAGATATATTCAATCCAAGAAATGGGAGCGATTCCATGGCTGCTACGTTATACATGACTTTGATGAAGAAGGAGATGCTCTGTTAGAGGATGCTAATCCTGAACCAAAACAAAGCCCTGCCATGAAAGTGCCAAGCTCGTTGTTCGAAGAACAGATGGATAAGCTAATAAGGGAAGCGGGTCAAAAGGTCCGGGATGACCATAGCCACGAAATGGCCATCTATGAAAAAGCCAGGATGCAGCGTCTCCTTCAGCAGGCTACGAAAAATGACGACGCCCTTCGTCGTCTTCCCGTCATACGGAAGACTCGACACGGAGGCAAAAACAAACTGAAGAACGGAAAAAACGTTCGACAAAAGCAAAGCGGGTCCAAGAAGCCACACGATCGAGAATGGGGGAGCCGGGATCCGTCTCTTACAAAGAAGATGGGTCAAGCATATTCTTTTCACCAAGACAAGACAAGGAAGATATTCGATCTTGTCATTAAACACTAGATGATTACCCTCCCGGAGTCCAAGCACCCCAAACAACCAAACGAGGTCCATCACCCAGATTATTGCTCCTATCACCGAGTAATAGGATATCCTCTCGAAGACTGCTTCACATTCAAAAACTAGGTTGAAGACCAATACCAACCCGGCAGATTCGCTCTATCCGACAGTTGGAGGGTAGCCCCACCGCAAAGGCATGTGCCGAAAGCAACGCACATAGCGAGAGTAGAACCAGATCAACATCGGTCTTGGAAACGATCTTGTACCTGTCACGTGATAACACTGTCAGGAGAAGGAGTGCCCGAGAATATGGATGACCCCTCCTGGTGCTTCGAAAATGAGGACGAAGACGAGGTGATCTCAGAATTTCCATCAACGCCAAAAGAGCTGGAGGATGGGATAAACACTACTGCAGATAACCTCAGAAAAATCGACTTAGGAACGGCAAACGACCCACGGCCGATGTTCATCAGTGAGCTGTTGTCTGAAGAAAAGGTGGCTATGCTCAAGGACGTGCTCATGCAGTATAAAGATTGCTTCGCGTGGAACTATTCAGAGATGCCAGGATTAGATCCAGAAATTGCCGTCCATAAATTGGCGATTTCTCAGGATGTCAAGTCGGTCAAACAAGCGCCAAGAAGAATGCGGCTTGAACTTGAAATGAGCATCAACGCCGAAGTCAAGAAACTAATCGACTCCGGCTTCATCCAAGAAGTTCAGTATCCTGACTGGATCGCCAACATCGTCCCAGTGATGAAGAAAAATGGGACAGTACGCATCTGCGTAGACTTTCGGGATCTCAACAAAGCTTGCCCGAAGGATGATTTTCCCGAACTGGTCATCGAGCTGATGACAGACAACACGTCCACTTACGAAGTCTTCTCCTTCATGGACGGCTCATCAGGATATAATCAAATAAAAATATATCCCGAAGACCAGAAGCATACCGCTTTCCGGGCTCCTCTGGGCATATTCTGCTACAAAGTGATGCCTTTCGGCTTGAAGAACGCCGGCGCTACCTATCAGAGGGCCATGATGAAGATTTTCGATGACCTCGTAAATGAAATCGTCGAATGCTATATCGACGACCTTGTGGTGAAAAGAAAATCGCATGAGGAATATTGGGAGCATATGAAAATAGTGTTCCAACGTCTTCGGAAATACAACCTCAAGATGAACCCTCTGAAATGCGCGTTCAGAGTTTCCTCGGGAAAATTTCTAGGAATTCATCGTACGACACTGGGGCATCGAAATAGACCCGTTGAAGATCAAGGCGATTATGGAAATGCCTCCGCCGAGAACTCTCAAGCAACTGCGGTCTCTCCAAGGAAAGCTTGCATATATCCGACGGTTCATAGCCAATCTCTCCGGTAAGTGCCGCCCCTACAATCATTTAATGAAGAAGGGAACCCCATTCATTTGGGATCGCAAATGCCAAAGCGCACTGGACGAAATCAAGCAATACCTGCAGAATCCGCCGGTACTGACCGCTCCGGTCAAGGGAAAACCTCTCATCCTATACACAATAGTCCTTGAAGGTTCTTTAGGCGCGCTATGGGCACAGGAGAACGACCAAGGGAAGGAGAGAGATCTCTATTATTTGAGTCGAGTTCTTCTAGTGGCAGAAAACAACTACTCTCCTATTGAAAAATACTGCCTGGCGTTGATCTTCATGATAACGAAGCTCAGGCACTATGCGTTGGCGCATGAGGTCCATCTCGTATCAAAAGTGGATCCTCTCAAGTATTTGATGTCAAGAGCTATACTAACGGGACGGCTAGCTAAATGGGCCCTACTCTTAATGGAATTCTTGGTGACATACCGACCTCTCAAGGCAGTGAAAGGCCAGGCCATCGCAGACTTCCTCGCCGAGCATCCAATACCTACCGACTCTCCCTTGAACTGCGAATTGCCAGACAAGCACGCGTTTGACACGATCGACGGGGAGAAAGGAGGGAGTGATACCCGATGGGAACTCTACTTCGACGGAGCATATTCTATGAAGAAGTGAAAGCACAACTCCCCCATAATCAAATCTGGGGTAGGCCTCATCTTCATGCCTCCACAAAAAGAGATAATGCGCTTTGCCTTTTCCTTGACAGAGCCGAGGACGAGCAATGAAGCCAAATATGAATCTTTGATAGAAGGTCTTGAGATCGCTGTCGACATGGGAATTGAAAACCTCCTCATATACGGAGACTCCCAGCTAGTCGTTAGTCAAGTAAATGGCGACTATCAAACGTGCAAACCAGAGTTGGTAAAGTATGGTGAGAGAGTACAGCAATTGCTGACTCAGATCCCTTCCTTCGCCCTAGAAAGCATACCGAGAGCGGATAATAGCAAGGCCGATGCGTTAGCCAAACTAGATAAAGAACTGGCTGACGAAAACCTCGATGATGTGAGGATCGTTGTGCAAAGCCGTCGGGTTCTTGCACCGGCAGAAATATCTCCGGAGTCGTTTGAAGAAAAGGAAGCGACCAAGCAAGCGGCCTTACAGATAGAGGACAAAGAAAATGTCAAGGATTGGAAAGAAGTCTTTATAGACTACTTCAAATCCCGTTGAACACCTAAAGATGCGTCCTTAAGACATCAGCTCATTAAACGAGCTCTATCCTTCGCCTTCGTCAATGACACTCTATATAAGAGATCATTTGATTCTCCATGGCTAAGATGCCTGGGACCTGAAGAAGCAAGGAGAGTCGTCCAAGAAACTCACGACGGACTCTGCGGTTCTCACCAAGCCGGGCCGAAGATGAAACTGAAGATCAAAAGGATGGGCTACTATTGGACCACAATGATCCAAGACTGTTTCGAATACGCGAAGCAGCGCCACTCGTGCCAGATTCATGGGGACTTTATCCACCAGCATCCAAATCTGCTACATCCAACAGTGGCTAGCTGGCCATTCGAAATGTGGGGAACTGACATAATCGGGCCTATTGAACCAGCATCGTCCAGAGGACATCGGTTCATACTGGCGACAACTGATTACTTCTCCAAGTGGGCAGAAGCAGTACCACTAAGAGAACTGAAGACGAAAAATATCCTCCATTTCTTCAAGACACACGTCATCTATCGGTTCGGCACTTCGCGACGGATTATCTCTGATAACGGGCCAGCCTACAGAAGCCACAAAATCATCCGCTTCACGCAGCAACATAATATAGACCGGAGATACTCTTCGGTCTATAATCCCCGAGCTAATAGTTTGGCTGAGGCTTTCAACAAGACCTTGACGAAGATCATAAAGAAGACGGTGTCTCAAAATAGGAAGGACTGACACGAGAGACTGTATGAAGCTCTCTAGGCGTATCGAACCACGTTCAAAACGGCCACAAACACAACGCCGTATGCATTGGTATTCGGCGCTGAAGCAGTGCTTCCCTTAGAGATAGAGCTACCCTCCTTACGAGTGGCTATTCATTACGAGCTAACAGAAGAAGACAATGCCCATCTTCGGCTTGAGGAGCTCGACGCCCTTGAAGAAACCCGGCTCATGGCGCAGAAAAACTTGGAAGCTTACAAAGCAAAAATGACGCTCTCATACGAGAGATTGACTAGGCCGAGAGCATTCAGCCAAGGCGAACTCGTGCTAGTGGTCAAGAGACCTATGATCCCTAATCGTGCCAAACGAGGGAAATTTGAGTCGAACTATGAAGGCCCGTACATCGTAGACAAAGTCTACCAAGGTGGGGCTTATTTGCTCATGGATATGCATGACGAAAGACCCTTCAGGCCAATAAATAGCCGGTTCTTGAAAAAAATACTACGCCTGACGAGTCACGGCCTAGGTCAATGATAGATGACGACGCTTATGTCCGCTCGCTATCTTCCCAAGCCTGAATTCTATAAGTAGTATGCGACGAAACCTCGCCTTGAAAACGTGTGACGGACCGAAACGTCCCTAAACTAACGATGGACCGCAATGTCCTAAAATTTGCAACTGACCGAGAGGTCTATAAACTACTACGGACCGCACCATCCCAAGGCCGACGCAAAATAAAAAAAAAGAAAAAAAAGGTACGTCCATAAGCGAGATGGGCACGGATGAAAACCCGAAAGGGCTCCGTGAGTAAAAACATCAGGGCTACCGGCGAGTTTGTGAAAACCCGAAAGGGCACAATCTCGTTAAAAGATACTTGCAAGGTCCTCTCGACCTCGTAAGGAGAAAATACCTGCGTGAGATCCTTACAAATCACAAGAGAGCAACACACTTAGGGATCCCCATGATTCCTATGGAGAAGTTACACTTACGAGATCCTCATGACTCGTATGGAGAATTCCCCTTTGAGACCGTCACGGCTCATAGGATTCAAAAGCCTTAAGTTATAGGGATCTGAATGTAAGTCTACTGTAGCGCCCCGACCGTCATTCTGACACCAAACGCGGAACAAAAACTTTTATAACCGGCGCTATCGCATACTATAACCCGGATCTTGCCATTAACGCTAAACTAACAAACTGTAAAGAGGTAGAAAGGCTATACCGATCGATCCGAGTCCTTCAGTCTTTAGCCACCATCCCACGCTCCTCGCGGCAACTCCGATCTCTTGTCTCCTCATCGGGATGGCACCACATCAACGGATCTTTAAACGGGCTTCCGCCGCTATACCGAGGCAACTCGGTCATCAAGTCTGCTAAAAGAGATGACCAAGATGAAGTAGAGAATGAGTAGAATACTTTGTCTCAAACACCCTAGGGTTCTCATCACATGAGAAGGATAGGGTGGAGGTAGAAGAAGATGCAAAGATTTGGAAATGATGAACTCAAGAAAACTATCAAGGGAGCAAGAACTCAAGCATAATAACTTGTGTTTTCTTCTCATTGTTTTGTGAATAGATATATGAGGTTGTATTTATCAAAAACCAAAGAAAATATCTTATGAAAATATCTCCTCAAATATCCATATCCAAAACAAAACTCATTAATACTTAATGACTCACAAGATGACTCATTACATGAGTCATTAGTGAACATTCTAGAATTGATGAGTCACAACAATGAGTCACACTTTCCATTAATCATTTAAATCAAAATGATTAATCCAAAAAGAAATGCATCTTCTAAAATATTCTCGTAACGGATTACGAGAATACCCCTCACCTGTATATACATACCTGTATCCGTATTCCGACCGAATACGAATACGAGAGACTAAAATATTCCGAATCAATATAATACTTGGATCCGGCTTAAACCAAAGCCCACCATTATTATCTGTCCGAAATATGACACGTGCACAAGTGCACGTGCATTTTCGAACCCTGCCATAAAACCATACGGCCTCTACGACGTTTCGCACGAACTTGGGAAACTATTTGTGGGGGACTCTAAAGACTCATCAGTACCCTAGCAGTGGGTTTAACCATAAGCACGTCAGCGGCACTAGCTGTGCGTAACGGCTGCCCATGTACTGACCGAAAGGGAAGATGATGAGTGAACTCATCCTGGAACCCTAATGAGCCTATCAGTGACAATATACATACAGTCCGGTCCGTTCGTCTATGAGCATCGCATATCGGGCCTAGGGGGCTGGTAACGTCAGACCCCCAATAGCGGTATAATTCGTGTCGGAGAGTAGCCCTGAACATCCTGAGAAACTACTGGAATACTTACCAGTAATTCTCACCTGCCTTGGCTAAGGACTTGGTGTAATGGCACTCCTAGACACAGCGCAATCTCACCCCCAATACCGGGAGAGACGAATCCCCTACCGATCCGCTCACTTGCCTCCATGTGGCTCGGGACTGTACCCAACTAAAACCTGTTTGCACGACTCCTTTGAGCCGTGGTAGGGTAGTAATCAAAGCACAGTGGGAACTCACACGAGACAAATGACGACCTCAGGTCGATGAACTAACCTGTGCACATGTCACCAGGGAACTGCTATCTGACGTTAGGTATAATACCAACTAGCAGGTTCCCGGCGAGTCCTGTCCGGTGTACTCATAACCCAATGAGCACCTGTATACATCTTAGGTGATCTAATTGACACCAGTGGCTTGTGAGACCGGCTACCGCCCCTCGTCAGGGTCTCGACTGTATACACTAGTCTACTCTGGAGTATCAATGCCCTGTCTCGAAACTCCTACCACTAGGGACCACTTTTAAGGATGTGCTTATGGACTACCCAACTCTTACGTATATGATCGCCATCATACTGCTGGTAGTCAAGCAAGAATCCTAAGGGCTCTATCAATGTGTAATAGTGAACATGTCACCTAAAGCTGTACACGATGATAATGGCAAACCAGATAGCATACTATCATCTCGAGCAAGACTGTCCTACCGGTATAGGTCCTCCCTCAATCATTGCAATCACGTACCTGCGATCCAATAATTGACTTTGAGGGCACTATATCCAACAATCTCCCACTTGCACTTAAGGCTAATTATTGCGATGTCGCATACTCACAGCCTGTGTGATACCGAACACCCAACTTCTCTACTAACCAGTTTCATAAAGCTCGTTTGCAAAACCCTTGTGTTCGAGAAATAGCCTCAATGAGTGGATCCACCCTGATATTTCTTTCTATGTCTCTCTTAATCTCAAGTTTGCAGAGAAAGCCATCTCCCGAATTGAGTAATACATGTCTTAGAATATGTCTGGATATCTGATGGGACCTAGTTCATAAATGAACTCCAAATCCAAACTTAGACTGTATCGACAACTGAAACTAATCAGTGTCCAGCACCATGCCCCCCATAGTATCCTCTTGGACCACCTGTCCAAAATACTGCCCCATTCGTCAAAGGGAAAACTATAACTCTGATAATCACTCTGTCATCCATGTCACCTTTGAAGCCTGGAATGATAACCATCCTCAGAAGGAGGCTGCCGTCATCAAATCCGTAGAACATCCACCTATGTTCTAAAACTACTTCTGAATATTTCTCCAGGATTGGATTAATATAAACTTATTGCATCTAGTGCAAAAGCAACATCTGGTGTGGTATTTGACATCTCATGATCGACTCAATTGCCTAAGCAAGTGATATGCCAATCATGCACAACCCTCTCCCCTTTAGTCTGTAAGACACCTTTAGAGAGGGTGACTCCATCACCTGCAGGTACACCACCATGCCAGGAGTCATCTATTCTAAAATACTATTAGAATACTGTCAAATACCCAGATTGGAAAACTACCCAAATCTAGATCTAAAACCATAGATCTAGTAACCAGAATATCTGATATTATATCCATATCCTGTGTGGAGAAACAACTGTGTGACAACCAAAGTATAACCGATCATAGTATAGGAATTTTACTTCCTACTCTGTATATGTCATCCAAATACCAGGACATCACACCCTACTACCTTCTTAACAGATCCATCCCTTATTCTGATGAAGTCAAACCCATGACTTTCACATCAAAAATAGATGATCTATCTCCGCTATATCTGCTCTAGTCTATAAATAGACATAAGCTACTCGCCCACTATACTTCCGCTGCTCCCACTGACCACAACAACCCTCTGGCAGAATAATATATACGTGCACTTCTAAAGCTAGTTTAGAACGACGCTATACTTAACCTCCTGCCGGGTCTCATAGCCTGGAACAACAGTAGTGTCAAGTCTGGGTAAACAAGAACCTCCCTGTCACCGTCCTTGAGACTACCGGAGTACCTCTCAGGTGCCTGAGGTTACCCACCATATCTGCGGAGTGGCTAATGGAATGTCAAACTTGATTGAATCTTTAGGTCCTATTAAATTTTCTGTAATCGTTTGCGGTTCTGGAATCACTTCCAGTTCTACCATACTCCCACTACTGTATTCTGAAAAAAAACCATTTTACTAAAACCGTGGCGAGTCAAGAACAATATCACCATTGATCTTTCAGATGGTAGAAAGTCAACCCTCGTCATAGCCTGGGTCAACCCACAAACTGCCATTACAGAAACGTGCCTTGAGTTATCCAGAGTCTGGTTTTAAGTATAATCCAGACAACTCCCTGTACCTTAACATCGTTAAGATATGAACCATTCTATATCCAATATAGAAACTTTGGCACTTATTTAATTGGAACCAGATTCAAATCATGCAGCTGTCTCCAGTGCATATCAACTTAATGGAGAGAGGCTAATCAGCATTACTCAACTTAGGAATACATCCAATTATGAATAACCTTAAAGAGAAACAAGTTTCTTAAAACCATTATTATTAACTGAATACCAATCACAAGTATCTACATCTTCGATCTCTTTGAAGAATGCCGATACTTACGACATCTGGTTCTCTACTTTATTCCTATACCCACAACTTCTCAAAACTTTGACCTTGTATTTTTACGAAACACTTGTCTAAAAACTAGAGAAGTCATAAGTAAACAGAACATAGTACGATGACTAACCCCTTTGTCCTGATGGACACTGGACAACATACAATACTCTGTATAAGTCCGCTGAGTTAAATAACTCAAAACCTGTGCATCGTAGCTTGAAAATTGTACTTATGGTTAAGAACTACTCCGCTGTTCAATGCTCCTTACCCAATCGTCAACTGATATAGGTAAATGTCACGGACATAATTTCAAAAATTTATATCTCACTTTATAAAAATAAACGTACAGATATATCATTTTGAAATTGGTGTACAACAACGGATACTCAAAACCAAATACATGCCGTCCGGCAAAACCCAGGCGATTTCCTTAAATATCACCAATTACAACGAATTCTGATATAATGAGGATGATCACCTTATTCCCAATAACCTACTCCCACTCATCATCTGTAAAACCATACAGACGTGAGAAACATACCTGGTAAATACATACCCTGGAGTAAGTATCTAATCGGGAAATCAGTTTTCCTTTAACAATGCACAGTGAAACTGAAACATGAAAACGTTTCGTAGGGGTATCCTGGTATTCCTAGTAATGCCTCTTCCAAAATCCAATTCATGACTATAACCGTATATTTCTTTGTCATCTCTCCAAATCCCTTTATCCGTCTTTAGTCGTTACCTTCTGTACACCCCTTTAGGCTAAGTGGTTTTCTTCTTTCCCTACCGTTCGGCACTAGCCTATGGTTTGGAAGAAGACTATCCAGTAAGCATAATAGGTGTACTCTCCTAATCCTAGGAGTATTCGCAACCTGATAGAAGGTGATGATAAAAGACAACTGAATAATACCTTATTCCGTTTCTCCCGAACTGGGGAAAAAAGCAAAGGTAAAGTAGGAGTGGCGATGAAGTACGCGGTTTGGTCGTGAATGATAGAAGTCGCAATTTACTTTGCCCTCTTTCTAATCCCTTTATTTTGTCTTTACTTATTACCTTCTGTACACCCTACTTAGGCTAATTGGTTTTCTTCATTCCCTACCTTTCGGCACCTGCCTATGGTTTGGAAGAAGACTATCTAATAAGCGTAATAGGTGTACTCTCCTAAACTAAGGAGCCCTCGCAACCTGAGAGAAGGTGATGATAAAAGACAACTGAATAAACCAATTCAATTTCTCTTGAACCTGGATCCATCCTCGAAGAAGTCCCTTCGAGTTCGTATATAACCATACGATGGATCTATCCAATGGAAGTGGATGATTGTAGTGATACGAGGTATTCTGAGAAATGCAAAGGGTAAAAGAAGGAGCGGCAATGACTTATGCAACTCAGACAATCCAAAAGCCAGTACTTTAAGAAGGTTCGGTCAACTTGGTCACTGAGTTATAGTCTAGGGTCGGTCAAAGGTCGCTGTCAAAGAGAGAGAGAAAAGAAACACTCTGTGTGCACTCTAACCTAGATCAGAATGGTTATCACTTTATCTAATCAGGAAACCTCCCACTGTACTGTCAAATTCTCCTCCAAACCTGAAAGAAGAATCAATCGGGATCACCCGAAGAGTAAACCAACTCATCAGTAGGAATCAGAATCCAACTATCATCGCATGATAACATGAAGGAATCCACTCACGTTATCACACTCCAGAAGGTATGCGCATACTTGGAAAGTTTCAGTTTCTTTAGAAACTCCCGATGTGAATTTTTGCCCCATGCTTTTATGACCTTGACTAAGGGCCAACAAATCATAAGTCACATGTCAAGTTCTTCCCATCATTATCTTGTTAATTCGAACCCACCCGTACATACTTTTGACTAAGGGCCAACAAAGTAATACGATTGCCCCAAACCAACGCATCTATCTATGCAACATGTGAACACCCCAGCAGCTACCAATCACTATGTCTTGACTAAGGTCCAAACAAACATAGCTTGAATACTACTGACCATTCATACGAAATGACGGAGGTCTACGGCTAGTTTTTGGCGAAAAACCCTTAACGTAACGAACTTGATATCGCTGAAGGAACCTGATAGTTTTTTATAAAAATATAGTGGCGAAAACCTTCGCTAAAGAGGTCACTCCCGGTGAAGGGATCTCGGCTCTTTCCTCATGGAATGAGGTGCAGGATATTCCAACTGAATACCGCGATGCAAAGCAATAAGTAATCAACTATAGTGAAGTTATTACCCTGATGTAAATTTCTGCCCAAGGGGTCACTCCCGGTGAAGGGATCTCGGCCCTTGCCTCGTCGAATGAGGTGCAGGATATTCCAACTGAATACCACTATGCAAAATAAAAGAAAACGTCTTTGTAATAACACTTTTTAAAACTGTTCCAACAACGTCCAAACATGTTTGTTTTCCTTTGCATTGATCAGAATCAACGCAGTCCCGTCAATTAATCACACCAGAAAAGAACGAAAATAAAATGTGCGTATATGCCATCCGCATTTGCCACTGGGTCCCGTCATTACCCATTAGGTTACTTAACTAACGACAGAGCGGGGACTGGACTAGCGCGGGTGCAAAACATATACAACATCTACTAGTATATATAACAATATACAATAATCGCTCCAGGCGTGATAAATGCAACATTACAGAAAAGTAATAAGCACCACAGAACAATACAGATAATCTGGGATCCCGGGTTTCATAGAGCCGCTGCTGAAACCCGACGTTCTCCTGGTCGTGTGGATAGCCTGTGCAATGTAACCTAGACCCCTACGAGTGCGGCAAGTTACCCGCCAAAACCTGAAGCGAGGCAGCCCCCTACAGCAAAGTGAATGGACCACCCAGCACTTCACGGAATCCGGTAACTTAGGCACTCCATCTTGGGTCATCCTGTACCCCCTACGAGTGCGGCGAATAGTCTGCCAATTCTAGAATGAGGCCCCTTTGCCGCTCAAAGCCATGAGATACGGACCCGTTGCCCTCTAGAACCCGGCTATCCATGCACTCCGTCGCGGGGTAAACCTAGTACAGAAATGAAAAATATGTACAACGGGTACATCGACCTTAGCCCGGTCGTGCCCCAAAAGAATATTATACAAACAGACAGTGACGGCAGTCCATATGTTGGACGCTCGCCCCGCAATATCAAATGTACAAATAAATCCAAACTGCACTACCATTGCACACAGCTATCCACCACGACAAATCCGCAACATCACAACACAACACAGAACATCAACGCGAATGTCACGTTCGCAAACCCGTCTAAAACTATAGCAGTTAGACACAATTTACCTCTCGAATAACATTCACGGTTGGAGATATAATGTAAGTAATGTAAACTAACAAGTTTAAAATTCCGATCGACAAAACTTCCCGAAGTGGGCCCCAAGCATAACTGCAGTACTCAAACAAAATCTGGGCCCAAACAAAATATTCCAGAAACCACAATTCCACATGTGGGACACCCAGAAGAAATATGGTGTACTGTTGGTCCAAAACGGCGGCGGAACCGCGGCCAATACATGGCTTGTGCGGCGGTTCCGCGGCGTTCTGGAAGCTTCAGTCTACCAAATATCTTCCAGAGTATTAAAAAAGCATTCTCGATTTTCTGAGATACTCAAAATGATTTTTAGACCAGTTTAAAAATTCGATAGAAACTTTGACATGAAAAATGCGGTTTTGGAAATTTCGTTCGATCGATATTTTAAACACGTTAGAACAAATTAGTAAAGGTTAATTGTGTGGCTCTGATACTATGTAAGTCTACGGTAGCGCCCCGGCCGTCATTCTGATGCCAAACGCGGAACAAAAACTTTTATAACGGCGCTATCACATACTATAACCTGGATCTTGCCATTAACGCTAAACTAACAAACTGTAAAGAGGTAGAAAGGCTATACCGATCGATCCGAGTCCTTTGGTCTTTAGCCATCATCCCACGCTCCTCGCGGCAGCTCCGATCTCTAGTCTCCTCATCGAGGTGTCACCACGTCAACGGATCTTTAAACGGGCTCCCGCCTCTTTACCGAGGCAACTCGGTTATCAAGTCTGCTAAAAGAGATGACCAAGATGAAGTAGAGAATGAGTAGATTACTTTGTCTCAAACATCCTAGGGTTCTCATCACATGAAAGCGATAGGGTGGAGGTAGAAGAAGATGCAAAGTGTTGGAAATGGTGAACTCAAGAAAACTATCAAGAGAGCAAGAACTCAAGCATAATAACTTGTGTTTTATTCTCATTGTTTTGTGAATAGATATATGAGGTTGTATTTATCAAAAACCAAAGAAAATATCTTATGAAAATATCTCCTCAAATATCCATATCCAAAACAAAACTCATTAATACTTAATGACTCACTAGATGACTCATTACATAAGTCATTAGTGTACATTCTAGAATTGATGAGTCACAACAATGAGTCACACTTTCCATTAATCATTTAAACCAAAATGATTAATCCAAAAAGAAATGCATCTTCTAAAATATTCTCGTAACGGATTACGAGAATACCCCTCACCTGTATATACATACCTGTATCCGTATTCCGACCGAATACGAATACGAGAGACTAAAATATTCCGACTCAATATAATACTTGGATCCGGCTTAAACCAAAGCCCACCAGTATTATCTTTCCGAAATATGACACGTGCACAAGTGCACGTGCATTTTCGAACTCTGCCATAAAACCATACGGCCTCTACGACGTTTCGTCCGAACTTGGGAAACTATTTGTGGGGGACTCTAAAGACTCATCAGTACCCTAGCAGTGGGTTTAACCACAAGCACGTCAGCGGCACTAGCTGTGCGAAACGGCTGCCCATGTACTGACCGAAAGGGAAGCTGATGAGCGAACTCATCCTGGAACCCTACTGAACCTATCAGTGACAATATACATACAGTCCGGTCCGTTCGTCTATGAGCATCGCATATCGGGCCTAGGGGGCTGGTAACGTCATACCCCCAATAGCGGTATAAGTCATGTCAGAGAGTATTCCTGAACACCCTGAGAAACTACTGGAATACTTACCAGTAATTCTCACCTGCCTTGGCCAAGGACTTGGTGTAATGGCTCTCCTAGACACAGCGCGATCTTACCCCCAATACCGGGAGAGATGAATCCCCTGCTGATCCGCTCACTTGCCTCCATGTGGCTCGGGACTGTACCCAACTAAAACCTGTTTGCACGACTCCTTTGAGCCGTGGTAGGGTAGTAATCAAAGCACAGTAGGAACTCACACGAGACAAATGACGACCTCAGGTCGATGAACTAACCTGTGCACATGTCACCAGGGAACTGCTATCTGACGCTAGGTATAATACCAACTAGCAGGTTCCCGGCGAGTCCTGTCCGGTCTACTCATAACCCAATGAGCACCTGTATACATATTAGGTGATCTAACTGACACCAGTGGCTTGTGAGACTGGCCACCGCCCCTCATCGGGGTGTCGACTGTATACACTAGTCTACTCTGGAGTATCGGTGCCCTGTCTCGAAACTCCTACAATTAGGGACCACTTTTAAGGATGTGCTTATGGACTACCCAACTCTCACGTTTATGATCGCCATCATACTGCTGGTAGTCAAGCAAGAATCCTAAGGGCTCTATCAATGTGTAATAGTGAACATGTCACCTAAAGCCGTACACGATGATAAAGGAAAACCAGATAGCATACTATCATCTCTAGCAAGACTGTCCTACCGGTATAGGTCCTCCCTCAATCATTGCAATCACGTACCTGTGATCCAATAATTGACTTTGAGGGCACTATATTCAACACTGAACCTATTCTTAAGCCATCACAACCCACAAACCGCCTTACAAGCGGTTCAATATTGACCCTTGTATACAATCCACGGGCACGAATAAACATTTCCCTAATAGAGTCCCACCAGCGACTAGGGATATGCTCACACGATGAACAAACACTTGTAGGTCCTCTCGACTTGCAAGGAGAAAACACTTTTGTAAGATCCTTGGACTTATAAGAGAACACACACTTAAGAATCCTCACGATTCTTAAGGAGAAAACGCACCTACGAGATCCTCACGACTGGTAGGGAGAAACACCTTCATGAGACCCTTACGGCTCATGAAGTCGAAAGCCTTAGTCGACAGGATTCTAACCCTGTTTGCTAAGCCATCTTTGTTTAAATCGACAAAGGCAAATGTTGATTCGCTCCTGGCAATGTCCCAGTTGTGGCGATGCTGATGCCTGAATCAGAATCAAATTCTAAGTCCTTTCACGGCAAATGATGATTCGCTCTTGACCATATTCCAGTCGCAGCGATGCTGATGCTAAGACTAGCATCAGATTCCAAGTTCCATACTCGTGATAAAAAATCAGCGAGCCAAAAATTCATATGAAATAGCCGAAATGATGGGGCAACTTGCAACAAAATCTGCATGTAAAATATATGTATACAAAATAGCCAAAATGATTGGGCAACTCACAATAAAAAGCAGTGAGTAAAATAAATTTAGCCGAAATGATTAGGCACCGCGAAAAATAGCCGAAATGATTGGGCAATCGCGACATTCACGATACAAAAAGCTAAAATAATAGAGCATCGCGGAAAGAAAAAAATGAAATGAAACTTTTTTCCCTACATGTGAGATCACATCGATCCCTGTATACAATCCAGGTGCACAAACAAAGAGGGAATCATATCATCCCACCAGGCTCCATCAGAAAGAGAGCCAGATTTCAACAGCGTGCCTCCTCATTTCCAGATGGATTCAGACGCAACAATTAACCTCAAAGCCATGGCAAAGTCCCTAGTTCCAAATCTCGACGGTTCACAGACAACCTAGAGACCACCTCGACATTCGTCTCATTACAGTAGACGCATCGTCAGCAAAGCGGAGCCGCGGAAAAGTTCCCAGTTTCAGGACTCGGCGGTGCACAGACAACCGAGAGTCAACCCCTGACCCCATATGGCTAAAGTCAATCCTGACCCCGTATGGCTAAAGTCAATCCTGACCCCGTATGGCTAAAGTCAATCATGACCCCATATGGCTAAAGTCAATCATGACCCCGTATGGATAAAGTCAATTTTGACCCCATATGGTCACCCCTGACCCCGTGGAACACGGCCAAAGTCAATACTGACCCGGTGGAAAACGACCAAAGTCAACCCTCGACCTCCCCGTCAAAGCAATGCTTTGATTCGGGAGCAGGTCAACTCATCAATCACTTACGAGTCCTCTCGACTTGTAAGGAAGAAAATTCTCTTGTGAGATCCTTACGACTCTCAAGAGAAAAGCACACTTAGGAATCCTCACGATTCCTAGGGAGAAAATACACTTACAAGATCCTCTCGGCTCGTAGGGAGAAAAGTATTTATGAGACCCTCACGGCTCATAAAGTTGAAAAATCTTAGGCGACAGATCTGAATCTGTTTCCTAAGCCATTGCTGCTCTACAAAGAGTCCAAGATGGACAGCTACATACTATCTACAGGCCACACTTGCTAAAATCACATGGCAACAACACAACAAAGAGAAGAAAGCAACAGTGGGAGATAAAAAAATGTGTGTATCTTTTATTCATGAATTCAATTGAATACAAGACGAATCATACAAAAGAATAAAAAATGGATACATGTTATTCAAATATTACAAATGTTTGATTGATACAAAGGCATCTACTGAGAAGGAGGCGTTTTCAATAAGTCAGCCAGTAGCTCGCGCGCTCCTCTCAGCTCCTTTTCATGGTCAGCCGCTACGGCCAGCTCCGCTTCGAATTGAGCCCATTGCTCCAAGACAGACGAAAGTTTCTCATCAATTTCCCGTTGAGCAACTTCGCGATTCCGCGTAACTCGCTCCAGAAGATCGAGCTTTTGCCTTAGTGCTACTCCGTCCGAAATGCATTGTCGCAAATTGTCAAAGACAGCCCTCAATTGCGCAGCGTTTGCTTCAACTTGGGCACACAGCCGGGCGGATTCACTTGAAGCCTCCTCGCATTTCTTTCTCCTCAAGGTCGCCTCTTGTTTGAAATGGCGGAAGAAAGGAACGCTCTGCTCAACCCATGCGGCCCGTTGAGAATTCGAAGCCAACATTTCTGGAGAGGGACGCCTGAGCTCAATCTTATGCAGACATGCCTCGATCTTCCTGCAGTAGTTTACCCAATACTCGACAACACCCTTGCTATGGAATTTCACGAGCATCGCCAACATGAGATTAACTTCAGCGGTAAAATCTGCAGCAGATGCAAAAGTCTCGACGTCAAGGTCCTCAACGAACTCGCTTAACATCCGCAGGCTATTCGCAGCACCCCTAGAAGAAGGGCATTTAGCAAAAGGCCCTGCCGACATGGGAATCTGAGACTCGAAGGGAGCTAGAGTCTGTGCGATTGCTGCAAAACAAATCACAGTCAGACATCGGTTTAAGAGACAAAGAAGATGCAAGAGCGGTGAAGGCTACTATACCGGCTACGACAGGTGGCAGAGCTGGGAGTACTGGTGGCGCGACAATTCTCTCGTCCCCTCCTTCAATTTGTAGTGCTATAATCGGTTTATAGTTAGCAATGGCAGGGTCATCCGTTAAAGAAAAGAAAAGACGTCGGTTAGAAAAGATACTCACCGGCACCAGCAGGAAGACTAATTTCCGACTGGAAGGAGAAGTGCGGGTTCAGCACTTGATACAAATGATCAAAGAGAACTCCTGCAAGATTAAGATGATACATATTCAGTACACGAAAGACGCTATCCTCGATTTAAATTAAATCACAAACCCATACCTTCCAGCATTTGAGAGGATGCGAGAGAAGGCGAAGAGTCGGCGACCGCTAGAGCGGTAACCGGCGACGCTTCTTCAGGTGGCACGACCTCAATGCTCACCACACCTGCATTAGAAACAAAAGAAATGCTGTCAGAAGGGATTGAAAGGGATTGCGGAATAAAAAAGGAAAACAATGACTCAAAATCTACCTGATGAGTCGCCAATCGAAACTGCGACAAGACCATCATTAGGCGCAGCGACTCCTTCGCTCTCCTCCATTGGAAGGGTTTCGGCACTAGTGGCTTCATCCCACGATTCTACGAGAGCCGTCGTGACACTCGCAATACCGGGCGATGGCAGGGAACCGCAACGGGAAAGAGTAGCAATCGGGGCAGTCCTGGACTCCTGAGAAAGTGTGACCACTTCGGGATCGGCGGTTACTGTCATCTCACCCGCCACCTCCTCATCAGGACTTGGCCCTGCAGGGTATGATATATGAGAATCTGAAGATCAAACTCTAATAAAAGGATCCAGTGTTACGTTACCTTGGGATGGCCCTTCAATTGCCTCCCTAGCCGCGTGCACCGCCTGTCTATGAGCGGTAGACAGGGCGGCCGGAGCACCCACTGGAGAAATAGGGACAGGGGAAGTAGCTGTAGGGTTACTAGGCACTATCATAAGGGTCTATAAGGCATCAACCATGCCGTATTAAAAATTTTCAAGTGCCGAACAACCTAAAGCGAGGATCTTTGCTAGATAATTAGGGTTAACAAAGCATGTAAACATCTTTAGATCTAAGAGAAAGGGATTACAACCTTTGTAGTTCGTTCCTTCGCTTCATAAGCTCCGAGCAGTAGCCCCTTCGCCGCGATCCATGAACTTCCGGACTCTAGAGAGGCTCCACAAGCTGACTGATCCATTCTTGCTTGAAGTCTTTCTTTTCGAAGATGATCTACCTTAAGGAATCTTAAACCCAAGCTTACACTTCACTAAACAACTTATTAGAGAAGTGAACACCCTAATCTAAGTGGCTAGAATAGATGAGGATGATGAAATAGGAATTTAGCTCTCTTTTATTTTCAATTTCTCACACTAAATCATCACAAACACAAAAGCTAGTAAGCTTTTCAAGGAGGAAGAAGAAGATGAAGTCTTTTGTGATGAATAATCAATTATTGTTATGGTTACAAATACAACCCTTGAGTTAAGAATGAGTGGCTTAACTCATGTAGAGAATGAACCTAGGGTGAAGGGTTTGGGTTGGGTTAGAAATATCTACACAAAATATCTTAACAAAATATCTAAGCTAGAAACAAAATAAAGCTTCTAGAAACTTCATGAAAAAGCTAACCCAAATCAAACACTAACTATGTTTAATCTCCACAAATCATGTTGCATTTATAATCATAACTTGTTATAATATTATATATCACATATATAATATATATTTGTAACAAAAGAAAATAATACAATTAACATATATCGCATATATATATTAATGTATTATCCGGTGAGAAAATGAATCAATAAAGCGAGCTTATATTAGATAATGTAATGTAATATATCACATATATAATTATACATTAAATCATCGAATCAACACTTGATCCGACAATCCGGCTATATCGCATATAACCGACTAATATAACATGTACCGATTCATCGAATCAACACTTGATCCGATGACCCGGCTATATCACATATACCCGGCCGATATCATATATTGCGAGAATAGAATATGGTTTCTCATATCGCATTATCCTCGGTCCCGCACATATCACATATGTGCTCCTATTCCGTTTTGTCTGAGCCAAGAAACCTCTGTGTAGGACTCTAAAGAATCGTCAATACGCCGGCAGTGGGTGATGATCATATCAAACACCCACAAGCTGCAAGCGGTCAGCTAAACATAAAAGCCACCCAGGTATTGAGCGATCAGAAGATCAACAAGCAAGCCTGTACATTCTCCTGTGAATCCAATCAGTAACACTACCGTACAGTCCGGTCTCTTCGTTTGATATGTCGCATATCTAGTCTAGGGGTGGTAAACGTCAGACCCCAGTAACCGATAAGTCGTGTCGATCTGAGGCTCATAACAGGTCGAGAACCTACTGATTACACTTACCAGTAGTACTTTATATCAGCCCTGGCCAGGGACTTCCAGTTATAGCCAATCGAACACAGCACAACATCAACTCCCTATACCGGGAGAGACGAAACCCCTCCTATCGCTCATTGCCTCCATGTGATTCGGGACTGTACCCAAAAGCCACCATTTTGCACGCCCTCTTGGACGTGGTAAGGTGGAAATCAAAGCACAGTGGGAATCATACAAGACTCTATGACGATCTCGGGTCTACAGACTAACCTGTACCAGTGTCACCAGAGAACTGCCATCTGACGTGAGGTATAATACCATCTGGGAGTTCTCGGTGAGTCCGTTCAGTGTACCCAGTCTCCACTGAGCACCTGTACACCATCTTTGATGTCAAACACCGATAGATATGTGATCATCCATCGCACATCATATGGGTCAAGATGCGTATACGCTAGTCTACTCTGGTGTATCGATGCTTTGTCTCGATACACCCTCGACTAGGAACAATTATAGGATGTACTCATAGACTACCGTGGCCCCACTAGTATGATCTCATCATAGTCCCAGTAGTCGAGTACATATCCTAAGGGCTTTATCAACATGTAAGAGCAAGACAGTAAACTAATACAAGTCAACAGGTTAAGACAAAGTGAAACCAAATAGCATACTATCATGTCGAGCAAGAAAGTCCTCTCTATATATATCCAAGCATCAACTATAATATACATCATATGTACAACAATGACCTCTAGGGCATATATATAACTAACAATCTCCCACTTGCACTAAGGCCAGCTGTTGTAGTATCTCATACCCAACATCCCGAAGAGTCTCTCAAACCGTGTCTGGGGAATGGCCTTCGTGAGTGGATCTGCAGTGTTGTCCTTTGTATCAACTCTCCTGACCTCGATCTCCCAGCGATCAACTATCTCCCGGATCAGGTGATACCGCCTCAGAATATGTCTGGACTTCTGATGGGACCTGGGTTCCTTGGCCAAAGCCACAGCTCCATTGTTATCACAATACAAAGGTATTGGATGCTCAATGGATGGAACTACACCAAGTTCAGTAATGAACTTCTTCATCCAGATGGCCTCTTTTGCAGTATCGTTGGCAGCGATGTATTCAGCCTCAATCGTCGAGTCTGCAACGGTTTCCTGTTTGGAACCCTTACAACACACCGCCCCTCCATTGAGGGTAAAGACAAATCCCGAGTGCGACTTAGAGTCGTCCTTATCACTTTGGAAGCTCGAATCGGTAAAGGACTCCACCTGGAGTTCTCCGTTACCATACACCAAGAACATCTCTTTAGTCCTTCTCATGTACTTTAGAATGTTCTTCACAGCTATCCAGTGACTCTCTCCAGGATCTGCTAGATACCTACTCACTATACTTAGTGAGTATGCTACATCGGGTCTAGTACATAGCATCGCATACATGATAAAGCCTACTGCCGAAGCATAGGGTATCCCTTGCATGCGAGCTCTTTCCAAATCAGTCTTGGGAGACATCTCTTTAGAGAGAGTGAGTCCAGAGATCGTGGGTTGGTTCCCACGCTTGGATTCTTCCATACTAAACCTCTTTAGTATGTTGTCAATGTACCTGGATTGGGACAATCCCAGTATCCATTTAGATCTATCTCTATAGATCATAATTCCCAATATGCAGGAGGCATCACCAAGATCTTTCATTGAGAATCTTTGTGATAAGAAGAGCTTGACCGATTGCAGCATAGGAACACCATTTCTTATCAAGAGTATGTCATCGACGTACAATACGAGGAAGACAACCTTACTCTCTGCAACCTTTTTTATATATACAAGGTTCATCTATGTTTTTGATGAAGTCAAACTCTTTGACTACAACATCAATGCAGATGTTCCAACTCCGCGATGCCTACTTTAACCCGTAGATGGATTTAAGCAGCTTGAACACCTTTCCGCTGCTCCCACTATCTACGAAGCCTTCTGGCTGAGTCATGTACACGCACTCCTCTAAATCACCATTTAGAAAGGCGGTCTTAACATCCATTTGCCAGATTTCGTAGTCATGGTATGCACTAATGGCAAGTAAGATCCGGATGGACTTAAGCATAGCCACTGGAGAAAAGGTTTGGTCATAATCCAACCCTTTGCAACAAGTTTAGCTTTGAAAGTCTCAACTTTTCCTTCTACACCAAGTTTCTTCTTAAAGATCCATTTGCTCTCAATGGGTTTTACCCCTTCAGGAGCAACTTCCAAAGTCCATACTTTGTTGGTGTACATGGATTCCATCTCAGATCGCATTGCATCCAGCCATTTTACAGAGTCACCACTCGTGATGGCCTGCTCGAAAATAGTCGGGTCATCATCTTCCATGATGCAATCCTCGCTCCCACCATCAACGAGAAAATCGTAGTATCTCTCAGGTGGATGAGAAACCCTACTAGATCGGCGGAGAGGCTGGGGTTCGTTGGGTACTACTGAATCCTATGGTTCCAATAAATCATCAGTTGTAGTTTGTGGTGATGGAACTTCTTCCAGCTCTACCTCTTTGCCACTAATTTCTTTTGCAAGAAATTCCTTTTCCAAAAAGGTGGCATGTTGAGCAACAAACACCTTTTGTTCCTCAGCGTGGTAGAAAAAATATCCTTGAGAATTCTTTGGATATCCCACAAACTTGCAAAGAACTGATCGTGCCTCGAGCTTGTCCGGATTTTGCCTTTTGACATAGGCCGGACAACCTCATATCTTAACTCGTTTAAAATATGGTCTCTTCCCACTCCATATCTCATATGGTGTGGTGGGTACAGATTTAGATGGAACTAGATTCAATATGTATATGGCTGTCTCAAGCGCATACCCCCAGAAGGAAATAGGCAACTCAGCATTACTCATCATAGAGCGTACCATATCTAATAGGGTGCGATTTCTCCGCTCCGATACACCGTTGTGCTGTGGTGTATAGGGAGGAGTAAGCTGAGAGAGAATCCCATTCTCTTTTAGATAGTCTAGGAACTCATTGCTCAAGTATTCTCCTCCTCGATTAGATCGAAGGATCTTAATACTTTTTCCCGTTTGGTTCTCTACTTCGTGCTTATATTCCCTGAATTTATCAAAAGCTTCAGATTTGTGTTTCATCAGGAACACATGTCCGTATCTTGAGAGATCGTCAGTGAATGTAATGAAGTAGGAAGAACCGTTCCTGGCATATGTAGACATGGGTCCACATACATCACTATGTATCAGCCCCAAGAGTTCTGTAACTCTTACTCCGTGTCCACTAAACGGAGTTTTGGTCATTTTGCCTTTGAGACATGACTGGCAAGTGTCATAAGATGATAATTCGAACGGATTCAAATATCCATCCTTATGTAATTTAGCTAGCTGTGTCGTATTGATATGACCTAGTCTACAATGCCACAAGAAGGATTCGTTCATTTCTGAACTCTTCCTCTTGTTTGTGTTCTATACATTAAGAATTGTAGTTTGATTTAGAACGTACATGCCATTATTTAACGATCCCGATCCTATCAACTTTTGATTCAGAAATATGTTCATAACATTATCCTGTATTACAAAATTATATCCTTCTTTATTCAATAAAGAAACTGATATAATATTGCATATCAAGGTCGGAATGTAATAGCATTCGTTCAGAATCAATGTATTACCTTTTGGTAACACAAGGTGATATTCGCCAACAGCTTTGGCTGCAACATTTGCACCATTCCCTACTGTTATGGAATGATCACCCATTCCCAGGTCTCTACCTTTACGTAGCCCACGTAACATATTGCATATGTGGGATCCTGATCCGGTATCTAATACCCAAGACGTAGAGTGAACTGAGAAACAGTTCTCGATAACTAACACTTCCAAAGAAGATGCATCGTCATGCTTGTTCTTCGTTTGGGCGGTGTGAGAATCCAGATATTCTCCTATTTCCTGCTCAGTCTTATAACACTTATAAGAAAGAACGGGACCAACGTTCCCCTGCTCAGTATAATAAGCCGGTTCAGTCAATACATTCATGTTATTATCTTGATTAAGGCCTGACTTGGTCACTACCTGGAGAGAGAGAAAAGAAAACACTTTAGCGTATGCTCTTGCAAGATTAGATTGGTTATTATCTTATCTAATCAGGATGTCTCCCACTGTTTTTATCAAATCTTCCTTCAAACCCTAAAAGGTAAGACTAGCCGGGATTAATTACACCTTACAAGTTCGCCAATCTTTCAGCCAGGCCAGTGTTGGTACTTTGAGGGAGGTTCCCCGTGCTTTCGCACGGACCTAATTAAAATAAACCTCGTTTTCCCAGAGGCTTAACCCCGTAAACACCTTTCTAGTCACCTACTTGATCGGTTAATTGTCCTGTGTAAAATTCTCTCAGGAGTAACTCTTACTCGCAGTGGGTATCGGGATCCATCTATCTCATAGAAGGTATGCAATCTTATTGCAAATTTCAACACTTGAAATTATCGATAATGCTTTTTACCCTTAGTGATCTATGACCTTGACTAAGTCAACAAACCATAAATCGCAAGTCAAGTTCAATCCGTACATTTCCCGATTGAATTAAACCCACCCGTACGACCCTTGACTAAGTCAACAAGGCCGTACGACTACCCTAATCCAATCGCATCTCATGCTTTAGCAGATAAACACTATTTAGCTACCGTACAAGCTAATCCAATCGCCTTGACTAAGTCAACAAATGTAGCACGAAAACTAAGTAGTACTTATCTGAAATGACGGAGGGCTACGCAGGTTTTTCAGAAAACCATGAGCGTAATAAACTTGATATCGTTGTAGAAACAAGTGATTTTGAAAAGGAATGTTTTTGAGGCTTTTCTAGTTTCGCTAAAGAGGTCACTCCCGGTGAAGGGATCTCGTCTCTTTCCTCATCGAATAAGGTGCAGGGTATATCATATATACCGCGGTGCAAAGCAAGAACTATAGAAGCAATCAAAAACTAAACCGTGAGTTTGTAGCATATGCCAGTTTTGCTAAAGAGGTCACTCCCGGTGAAGAGATCTCAGCTCTTTCCTCATTGAATAAGGTGCAGGGTATATCATATATACCGCTGTGCTAAGAAAGACAGTAGCTACCCTTTTTTTTATAAAGTTTTGATTCTACAATATCTTTTAGGTTTCTTTTCTTTTATTAATCTCATTAATAAATCCCATCAGTTATGCTTCCTAAGCATCACAGAAGAAACGAAAGCAGTAATATTTATACATCAACATATATATATATATATATATATATATAGTATAAGCATTCGTCTCAGGCAGTAATATGATCTCATCACAGAACATTGCAGCAGAAGATACCATATGAAATATTGGATATATTAGGACGTCCGTGTTTTATTTCGAGCCTGTATAAAACACGGATTCCACGGTCGCGATGAATAGCCAAACCCACATCCCTAGACCCCTACGAGAGCGGCAAGCAACTCTGCCAATTCTAGGGTTAGGAGACCCGGTCTCGACTCCTCGAGATGGCCTCCCACTGGACCCTGGAACCCGGTTACTTGTGCTCCCCTCCTTGGGTCTACCTAATGTGGAAAAATAAATAATATACAATTATGACATCATCCTTAACCGGAAGTGCCCCAATAAAAGAATATTACATACAAATGAATTTTACATGAATGAAAATAAAAACCCTTATCTCATATAAAACCCCCGGCTATTCAGAACACGACGATCCAATATAACATATCACAGCAACACATAATATCTCATATCATCAACGTAAGCAAGTATGTGTATCCCGATTGTCGTTGATATATAGCAACGAAGCCGGCGATACACCACATACTACGCTTACGGTCACAGAAAAGAAAGTGTAAAACTACAACATTTGGAATCCACAATCACTTTAGACATCTTAAATCCGAAATATCACATACTTCGCATTTCATGCCTAACTATATGAATTCCACATATTGTATCACATTCCAGATAAATAGACAAAGTTAAACTTTCCGATCAAATAATCAAACACCCAAGATTTCCCAAATAGCTCAACACTTGAGCCGAGTTCAAAAATCCCAGAACATGTCACAGCCCCAATGAACCAGCCGTAGAAAGGTCAAACCAACGCCTCACATGTGGCAACGCTAAACTACCACAAACTCTAAGGTTCAGTGGCAGTTTTGACGGTCACATAATCGAGTTAAGGTTATGTTCTTCTAGAGGGTCTACAGATATGCTTGCATTGTTTTCCGAAAGATTCAAACTCAAGAAAAATTCAACACTTGAAAGTTTTCCGTCATGAAAAAAATGAGTTATTGATATCCGTTCGGATCTTTTAACACATTCTAAATTACCCGAAAAACTAAACGATGTTAAACTTTCCGATCGAATTAACGAATTGTATAGATCTCCAGAAAACTCAACACTTGAGTAATATTAAAAAAAACCCAGAAATTACATTCCCTGACACCCAAGTACGGCCGTAGAACCGCCGCGCAAAGCATGGTATTACCGCGGTTCCATGGCGACTTAAGGGAGTTAGGAGCTCGTATTTCACAGTTATCCATAGAATCACCTGGTTAATTTTCGGAGTATTTTTAATAGAGAAAAAACCACCTTTTCAAAAAATTTCCAGAGAGGGGGTCAAATTTGACGTTTCGGGCTTCGATCGGACTTTTAACTTCGTATACACGTCGCCTAATGCTCTATCTAGGCTCTGATACCACTGTAGGGTTACTAAGCACCGTCACAAGGGTTTATAAGGCATCAACCATGCCGTATTAAAATTTTTCAAGTGCCGAACAACCTAAAGCGAGGATCTTTGCTAGATAATTAGGGTTAACAAAGCATGTAAACATCTTTAGATCTAAGAGAAAGGGATTACAACCTTTGTAGTCCGTTCCTTCGCTTCATAAGCTCCGAGTAGTAGTCCCTTCGCCGCGATCCTTGAACTTCCGGACTCTAGAGAGGTTCCACAAGCCGAATGATCCATGCTTGCTTGAAACCTTCCTTTTCGAAGATGATCTACCTTGAAGAATCTTAAACCCAAGCTTACACTTCACTAAAAAACTTATTAGAGAAGTGAACACCCTAATCTAAGTGGCTAAAATAGATGAGGATGATGAAGTAGGAATTTATCTCTCTTTTATTTTCAATTTCTCAGACTAAATCATCACAAACACAAAAGCTAGTAAGCTTTTCAAGGAGGAAGAAGAAGATGCGGTCTTTTGTGATGAATAATCAATTATTGTTATGGTTACAAATACAACCCTTGAGTTAAGAATGAGTGGCTTAACTCATGTAGAGAATGAACCTAGGGTGAAGGGTTTGGGTTGGGTTAGAAATATCTACACAAAATATCTTAAGAAAATATCTAAGCTAGAAACAAAATAAAGCTTCTAGAAGCTTCATGAAAAAGCTAACCCAAATCAAACCCTAACTATGTTTAATCTCCACAAATCATGTTGCATTTGTAATCATAACTTGTTACAATATTATATATGACATATATAATATATATTTGTAACAAAAGAAAATAATACAATTAACATATATCGCATATATATCAATGTATTATCTGGTGAGAAAATGAATCAATAAAGCGAGCTTATATTAGATAATGTAATGTAATATATCACATATATAATTATACATTAAATCATTGAATCAACACTTGATCCGACAATCCGGCTATATTGCATATAACCGACTAATATAATATGTACCGATTCATCGAATCAACACTTGATCCGATGACCCGGCTATATCACATATACCTGGACGATATCATATATCGCGAGAATAGAATACTGTATCTCATATCGCATTATCCTCAGTCCCACACATATCACATATGTGCTCCTACTCCGTTTTGCCTGAGCCAAGAAACCTCTGTGTAGGACTCTAATGAATCGTCAATACGCCGGCAGCGGGTGATGATCATATCAAACACCCACAAGCTGCAAGCGGTTAGATAAACGTAACATCCATCCAGGTATTGAGTGATCAGAAGATCAACAAGGAAGCCTGTATATTCTCCTGTGAATCCAATCAGTAACACTACCGTACAGTCCGGTCTCTTCGTCTGATATGTCGCATATCTAGTCTAGGGGTGGTAAACGTCAGACCCCAGTAACCGATAAGTCATGTCGATCTGAGGCTCATAACAGGTCGAGAACCTACTGATAACACTTACCAGTAGTACTCTATATCAGCCATGGCCAGGGACTTCCAGTTATAGCCAATCGAACACAGCACAACATCAACTCCCTATACCGGGAGAGACGAAACCCCTCCTATCGCTCATTGCCTCCATGTGATTCGGGACTATACCTAAAAGCCACCGTTTTGCACTCCCTCTTGGACGTGGTAAGGTGGAAATCAAAGCACAGTGGGAATCACATAAGATTCTATGACGATCTTGGGTCTACAGACTAACCTGTACCAGTGTCACCGGAGAACTGCCATCTGACGTGAGGTATAATACCATCTGGGAGTTCTCGGCGAGTCCGTTCAGTGTACCCAGTCTCCACTGAGCACCCGTACACCATATTTGATTTCAAACACCGATGGATATGGGATCATCCATCGCCCATCATATGGGTCAAGATGCGTATACGCTAGTCTACTCTGGTGTATCGATGCCCTGTCTCGATACACCCTCGACTTGGAACAATTATAGGATTTACTCATAGACTACCATGGCCCCACTAGTATGATCTCATCATAGTCCCAGTAGTCGAGTACATATCCTAAGGGCTTTATCAACATGTGAGAGCAAGACAGTAAACTAATACAAGTCAACATGTTAAGACAAAGTGAAACCAAATAGCATACTATCATGTCGAGCAAGAAAGTCCTCTCTATATATATCTAAGCATCCACTACAATATACATCATATGTACAACAATGGCCTCTAGGGCATATATATAACTAACAGTAGCGCTCGAGCCTGCACCTACAGCCAAGGCGGCGTTACGTTCTCTTGCTGCACGCCTCCTGCGCTTCCTTTCTGCCTGGGCCGTGAGAGCTGATCTTCTTAAGACCTCCGCCAAGGAGACGTCATCGTCCGAGCCAGGAGCTACCTCTGGATCCGTTATGGCGTCCGTCATCAGTTGCTTAAGTGAAGCCTCTTTTGGAAATACTAGGGAAGCTGGGACTTCGGTAGCCGGCCTTGGAAGCGTCTCCACACCACCCTGCGAAATTGGCACTGCACTCGGGATAACTCAGGTCGAAGTAGTCCCTACGATAAGATGAAAAAGGAGGGCCAGTCTACCCATAAAAAAAGGGAGGGAAAGAAGGTACAATGAGCCGAAATATACCGAGGCCCAAGGAAACGCGACGCCTCTCTTCCTCTTCAAAATTCTTGAGAGAAGCCGCGAGAGCCTCTTCTGTGGAGACGCCTGTTGAAAAAGAAATGTCAGTCAAAGCATAATAATAAAAAAATGTGTGTGATGTAACCACGCAAAGATACGGCAGAAGTATACCTGACTGTGCGAGGATGATCAGTTCTGCTTTGTAGCTAGCTAGTCGATCGGAAGCTGCGATTGGCTGCGATTGGCAGCCTCC